>OY829538.1:43143615-43743615 GCA_963691705.1 Viola odorata
AAATTTTCATACTACCCTGAGACAATGAGCAGTGCTCGATTGAGGTGGCTAACTGAAGGTAAGGTGCACAACGAGTATGGAAGAAAAAGAAATCTCCGAAGATTATTGATGACCAGTATTGAAATGAGACCAAAAACTGGGACACTACTGGTTTTCGCGTCTTGGCCAAGATAGTTTAGAGAGTCTTTTGCATGATTTTCTGTTCTGTTGCATGCGCTGTGTATTACTTTTAAAAGAAAAATCAGAGGACTCATTGCTTAAAACCTTGCCATCTCACTCACATGAAATACAAAAATGCTTCAATTTTGACTCCATACCATACTACGGGGGCAAATCAATATTCGTAAGAGTACGACCATGGTACTCTTTAAACATCCAATCTTTTATAAACCTCAAGTTCCGGTGCTTGATGCCAGAATTTGCAGGTGGAGCATTCACCTCTGTGTTCTTGAAACATTCTTTGATTCATGAAAGGAAAGAAAAAGAAAAAAAGGAAAAAGAAAAATAGTGTCTACCATGCTTTGGTATTTTTGCCTCAGTAAGTGAAAATATCCAAAGAACTATCTCTGAATAAAACCAGCCAAACAGACAACATGTCTTGATATTTTTGCCTCAGCAAGCAAAAATATTCAAGAAACTATATGTCAACGGACAAAACATGTCTTGATATTTTTACCTCATCAAGCGAAAATATTCAAGAAACTACATGTCAACAGACAACGCACGTCTTGATATTTTTGCCTCAGCAAGCGAAAATATTCAAGAAACTACATGTCCAAAATGCTGGTATAATAAACAAAAACAAAAAAGAAGGAAAAAGAAAAATAGGAAAAGGCAGTCGATGAATCAACAGAATGAAAAGTAAGCAGTTGTTGTTCTATTTTTGTTTGCATGATTTCGTTATGAAGCACCTGAATTTTTGGTTTATGTAAGCTTGGATGTTTGGGGTATTGGTTAGGCCTCAATAGTAAGGATTTGGAGTTACAAGTTGAATCATTGAAAGCACTCTGTGTGAGTGAGATAATTAGTTTTCTTGCAAAGTATTCTCTGATTTTGCCTTTTCTGTATGTGGGGAATTGTCTCATGTTTTACCATCTAAATATTTTTATGTGGCCAATGGACAAGAAGAAGTATCCCCAACGAAAATTCAAGAACCTAGGCGCTCCGAGTGATCAAGAAGAAGAAGCATCACCAGCAAAACTGAAGAACTTGTGCACTTTGCCCTCGTCGCGGCCAATCAACGAGCACTGTTCATTGAAAAAGGGAAAAAACTATCAACTTCCTTGCTTAAACTTGTTAAACCTTCTCTTGATAGGGAAGTTGTTTTTATAAAATACTGGGGGCAAACCTTAGGGTAGTGTGGGGATACCCTCATATACATCATAAATGATTCGATTTCATTGTTTCCATTTATCAATTGCTTTCTCTTTTTCCACCCATTGCTACTGCGTGTTTGTTTCCTCCCTATTTGCAGGATACAGATATGCGTTAGTGGAATCTCACACTGTGATCAATCGCCGCCAACGAATCCATCCAAAAAACACCCGAATGGAGTGCGTTACCACTCAACTTCGTGCGGCGGTCAATTTCCCTACCATCCAACCAAACATTCGAACAAAGGTACGTTACCACTTCACTCGTCACTTATTTTGTGAGACGACTTGGTCACCCATGTTAGTGTGACGACTTGGTCGTCCACTTCTTCAGTTATGTCGTGTGACGACTTGGTCGTCCACTTCTTCAGTAATGTCATGTGACGACTTGGTCGTCCACTTCTTCAGTAATGTCATGTGACGACTTGGTCGTCCACTTATCAAAGTTTTGCGCGGCAATTTGCCCACCGTTCAAACTTTTGTGTGGCGGTTCAAAACCCCACATGTCAAACTTTCGTGTGGCGGTTCAAAACCCCACCTTTCAAACTTTCGTGTGGCGGTTCAAAACCCCACCTTTCAAACTTTCGTGTGGCGGTTCGAAACCCCACCTTTCAAACTTTCGTGTGGCGGTTCGAAACCCCACCTTTCAAAATTTAGTGTGGCGGTTCAAACTCCACCTTTTAAAATTCCAAAGCCCCACCTTCCAAACTTTTCAGTCTTGTCGTGCGGTAACTTGGTTACCCACGTTAGTGTGACGACTTGGTCGTCCACTTCTCAGTTGTCGTGCTGTGACTTGGTCACCCACTCTCATATCCTAGAATTCCTCACTATCCAAGTGATATTTTCCTCACTATCAGAGAAGACCAGCAACGATCTCACTATCAGAGATCATTTTCAGCATCAACCTCTGACGGGCAGTAGCGTCATTTCAATTTCCACACCAATGTCTCAAGGGACAACAACGCCCAAGTGAAGTTCACATCTACTTTATTTACTTTCCTGCAAATTACTTTACTGCAATTTATTTTTTCTGCAATTTACTTTCCAGCATTTCATCTCCTCCTAGAGTGACTTTATACATGCGTCTTTTTAAGTCACGTAAGCGGTTCGTCCCCACGTGATGTCATGTCAACCATGTTGTAAGCGGTTCGTCCCCACAACATGCGTCTTTCTAAGTCACGTAAGAGGTTCGTCCCCACGTGATGTCATGTCAACCATGTTGTAAGCGGTTCGTCCCCACAACATACGTCTTTCTAAGTCAAGTAAGCGGTTCGTCCCCACGTGATGTCATGTCAACCATGTTGTAAGTGGTTCGTCCCCACAACATGCGTCTTTCTAACTCACGTAAGCGGTTCGTCCCCACGTGATGTCATGTCAACCATGTTGTAAGCAGTTTGTCCCCACAACATGTGTCGTTTGAATGTTGTAAGCGGTTCGTCCCCACAACATGCGTCTTTCTAAGTCACGTAAGCGGTTCGTCCCCACGTGATGTCATGTCAACCATGTTGTAAGCGGTTCGTCCCAACAACATGCGTCTTTCTAAGTCACGTAAGCGGTTCGTCCCCACGTGATGTCATGTCAACCATGTTGTAAGCGGTTCTTCCCCACAACATACGTCTTCTAAATGTTGTAAGCGGTTTGTCCCCACAACATGTGTCTTGTCCCCACGCACTTTATTTTCCGCACTTTACTTTAATTTTCGCAAATTACTTTCTGTTTGCATTCACGTTCTTTTATCATTCTGCATTTATTTTTCTGCATCAATCAGTGACGACCTACGAGTACGATCCTCGACGGCACTGAGTTTACATTTTTCGCACTTTACTTTTCTGCACAAAGGTACGGACTGCGAGTACTACCCTTGCCCTGCCTCATTTATTTTTCTGCACCAAGGTACGGACTGCGAGTACTATCCTCGCCCTGCCTGATTTACTTTTCTGCACCAAGGTATGGACTGCGAGTACTACCCTCGCCCTGCCTCATTTACTTTTCTGCACCAAGGTACGGACTGCGAGTACTATCCTCGCCCTACCTGATTTACTTTTCTGCACCAAGGTACGGACTGCGAGTACTACCCTCGCCCTGCCTCATTTACTTTTCTGCACCAAGGTACGGACTGCGAGTACTACCCTCGTCCTACCTCATTTACTTTTCTGCACAAAGGTATGGACTGCGAGTACTACCCTCGCCCTGCCTCATTTACTTTTCTGCACCAAGGTATGGACTGCGAGTACTATCCTCGCCCTGCCTCATTTACTTTTCTGCACCAAGGTACGGACTGCGAGTACTACCCTCGCCCTACCTGATTTACTTTTCTGCACAAAGGTATGGACTGCGAGTACTACCCTCGCCCTACCTGGACGCTGCAATTTACTTTTTACCATTTACATTTCTGCAATTTACTTTCATCCCAGTATCAGGGACGCATCATTTACATTTCTGCAATCTACTTTTCACCCCACTATCAGGGAAGTTATCATTTACATTTATGCAATTTACTTTTCACCCCACTATCAGGGAAATCATCATCTACAGTTCTGCCAATTTACTTTTCATCCCTACATTTCATCATCTTATTTCACCCCTTTTTCACGAAAGTCTGCATTTACATTTTACATTTTTTCAAACCACTGCTGGTTCAGGAGCAACCATCTTTACTGCTCATCAAAAATCTCGGTTGCACTGAATTTTTGATAAGACAGTAAAGAGGGGGCAACTGTTGCTACGCGATTTTGGATTTTAAAATTTTCATTTGTCGCATTTCTGTCATCAATTTACTAAAATCGTACTTCCATTTATTTACGTCAGTCTGATGTTTATTTTTACGCTTAATGTCATTTAAATTTTATTCCATACTTTTTTCGCATTTTTATCACTTTTTTCGGTCGAACCCGTATCCGCTCTCGAGTCAAATTCTCGAAACTAGGGTCGAACAATTTCGCTCATTAGTTACTTATTTTTTATTATTTTTCTAACTCGCTTTATCTCTTTGCACTTTGTTCAATTTTTATTTTAGCATTTTGTTACGCTCGAACTTTTATTACTTATATACGAATTTTTATCGAACTATTCAGTAAACTTTTCGTTGCTCGCTGTATGCTAATTATCTTATTTTATTTTATTCTACGTCCTAACATTTTCTGTTCAAAATTTTAGTAAAATTTTCTTGTACCATAAATACGAGCTAAAAATATATCGCTGATATGCATTAATTTGCATTAATGCAAGTTAATGCATTTCTGCAAATTTGAAAAGACAGCATCCTTATCCTCTCTCTCGATCCTTCCCGAAACCGCCTTACTGTTCAATCATCTCCTTCAATAAATAAGAACCAAATCCACAAGAGAAGGAAGGGGGGACGGGCAGAGAGAGAGAGCGAGAGGGAGAGAAAAAGGGCAGCCATCCTCCATCGAAAAATCATCACTGCCTTACCGCCGCCGCTGTCTTGCCGTGCGTCGCCGCTGCTCACCGCTGCCTCGCTGCTGCACGCCGGAGCTGCTGCTACCTCGCCGGCGCTGGAGGCTGAAGACGGCAACGCAGCCTGCTGCCGCTACCGTTGCTGGGTCGTGCGCTGCTGCTACTCTGCCCGTTGCTGCTCGGCTGCCGGTGCCGGAGATGCTGCCACGGCTGTGCTGCTCCGCTGCTGCCATGCGCCGTCGCCTGTCACGCCGTTCTGCCGAGGCCACCGCCGCGCTGCCGAACTGCTGCGTTGCCAAGGCGCTCCCCTCGCCCCGCCATGGCCATCCCGTCGCTACACCTCCATCACTGCTGCGTTGCTTCTGGACGCTGCTGGGCTGCCACCGTCGTCGCTGCGACTGTCCTTGCTTGCTGGAACGACGTAGGTGATGGAAGCGAGATGATGAACAGTGAGGCTTGGCCTCATTTAATTTGGTTATGGTTGCCAAGCCCAAGTGGGAAGGAAGAAAAGAGAAAATGAGCCAAGCCCAAATACAAGAAAAGAAAGGGCTTGGCCCTTAGAAAGGCTTGGGCCCAGCTAGTGGGCTCAATTTCTAGGCCCAGTGGGCCTAGTCTAATTTATTTCGATCCATCGTATTTATTTTCCTTAACGTTATTTATACACTTGTACTGTTTATTTATTTTTTCGCACCTGCATTATTTATTTTCCCGCACTTGCATTATTTATTTTTCCCGCGCTTGTACTGTTTATTTATTTTCCTGCACTCGTACCGTTTATTTATTTCTTCACACTTGTACTGTTTATTTATTTTTCGCTTGTATTGTTTATTTATTTGTATACTTGTATGCTTGTACGCTCGTTTATTTTCGCCCGTTATGCATGCTTAGATAATTGTTCGTCCAAAGTAATTATTTTTCACTCGCGTGCAGCAAATGTCAAATATTTAATCATTCAACGTTCGCCGTGCCGATAACTTCGGTACAAAAAAGGGGTAAATCGCTCGTACCCCTTAATCAAGTAAACGTTTCATCCCTTTTATTTATTCACGCTTTTTCGTATTTACGTTCGTATGTAAGATATTAAAAATTATTAAATTTAATTTATCCATTGGGCATGATAACTAATTTAGGACTTTTTATTTTTCAAACATGAATTTTTAAACCTCTTTTCCGGTAACTTTTTTTAGGATGTGACTCGAGTGCCTAACACCTTCCCGAGTCCATAATACGACCCCGAACCACTGTTCTCGGGTTCAGACCCACATTACCTTAGCTTTTTATGCATGACTTTAGGTTCCCTAAACCTAAGGAAAAATTAGGGTGGCGACTTCATTACATCATATGAGATGAGTCCAATTTCGTCTCACATTCTAGTCCCAAACTCGCGTCGCATTAGGAATAAAAATCCAAAAAGGGGGTGCGACACTAAGATACCTCCTCGTTGTATTAATATCTCTCACTGTTGTGTTTAATTTCGTGCCCTTGAATTGCTTTGATTGTCTTGCCCGTGCAACTGTTTTACTTTCATGCCCTCGAAATCTGGCTACTTTTGTGTTGTTGTTACAGTTTTAATTATGGCCTTGTTAGCTCTTGCCTCTGCTCTGATTAATTACATTAATCGGTATAAACCTCCCGCTGTGTAAAGTTCATGTCTGTTACTTTTCTCTCTTATCATACGTTGAAATAGAAATATTAGTCCTTTTTATCCCTGTGGTTCTACCCTGTCTTGCCCTGTACATATTTAATTGTGCACTTTTAGCACCAGGAAAATAGTATATTTGAGTGACGATCAACGATGCCTTCCTTTTTTCTAGGTCATACGCAGGAAAGCCCGATTTAGGTAGACTTCGGAATGTGAAGAGGCTTTTACTAGCCTGAAAGCCTATTTATCATCCGACCTGGTGTTGACAAGGCCAGAACCGGGCGACACCCTGTGCTTATACCTCGGCGTTGCCGACGAAGTGGTTAGTGTCGTCCTCGCTCATGATGACAACCATCTGCACTGCCCTGTCTACTTTGTAAGTCATGTTTTGAAAGATGCCGAGCTGCGGTATGCTCGCATTGAGAAAATAGCGTTTGCGCTAATACAGGCCACGCGAAAAATGGACAGATACTTCTAAGCCCATCTCGTCATCGTACTTACTGACCAGCCTTTGGAAAGGATATTTTAGAAACCTGAGTCTTCGGGAAGAATGTTGATTTGGGCCATCGAACTTGAGCAATACTGGTTGCGATATAAAAATCGACCCTCCATGAAAGCCCAAGTTTTAGCAGACTTTATAGCTAAGTGCACCTTCACAGAGGACCCGTTAACGGACCTACAGGAAGAAGAAAAAGATGACTTGGATCTCCCGTTCCTTGAAACCTACACTGACTTGTGGGTCATCCATGTAGATGGGGCAAAGAATCAAGAACTAGCTGGGGCCGAAATCTTCGTCATTGGGCCGCACGACATACAGATACGATACGCCATCAGAATACTACAGCCGTTATCTAATAACGCAGCGGAGTATGAGGCGTTACTTGCTGGACTCAGGATAGGAAGAAGCTTTTCCACAAAAGCCATACACGATACAGGAATGATGAGAGACTTACGACTCAAGGTCTGTGGAGATTCCAAATTGATAATAGACTAAGTCTTGGGACACTCTCAGGCCAGAGAGCCCATCATGGTTCAGTACCTCGCTAAAGTGAAACGTGAGCTGCTAGAAATAAAGAAAGGTGGCATGCAGGTCAGCTTTGAGCACATCCCTCGAGAGGATAACGCTGAGGCAGACAGCCTGGCCAAACTCGTTGCAAATCCGGAAGCGTCCATACCTAAGGGTGTATACTACCGAGAAATATCGGTACCTTCCTTCATGGAGGAGCAAGCGTCGCTTTGCGTGGAAGAAATCGAAAATGACTGGCGAATCCCTGTAATAAAATACTTGAAACGTGAGGAGTTACTTGCGGATAACGCCGAGAAAAAGAAAGTGCTGAAGCAAGCGGCACGGTGTACATACTATGACGGGAAACTGGTTCAGAGATGCTTTTCTCACCCAGCCACCAAGTGTATAATAGAACAAGAAGGTCTTCATAACTTGCGAGAAATCCATGAAGGAATATGCGGCATGCATGCATCAGGCGGCACCTTGGCCGTGCAAGTTTTTAGGTCAGGATTCTATTGGCCTACTATTCGAAGAGATTGCCACAATTATGTACGGACTTGTCAGAAGTGTCAAGAGTTCTCTAAAATTCCTCGACAGCCCGCCACGGAAATCTCTGAAATTGTTACCCCTTGTCCTTTCGCGGAATGGGGGATCGATATCCTAGGACCGTTTCCAAAGGCAAGGTCTCAACTGAAATTTGTGGTCATGGCGGTAGATTACTTCACAAAATGGGTAGAAGTGGAAGCGGTTGCCAACATCACAACGGAGAAGATTTGGCGTTTCTTTAAACACCAAGTTATCATGCGGTTTGGTGTACCCCATGTGTTAGTCAGCGACAACGGGATGCAATTCACCAGCCAATTCTTTAGAGACCAATGCGCGGAATTTCAGATCGAACAAAGGTTCTCTTCCGTGGCTCATCCCCAGACCAATGGTCAAGCAGAGGTGAAAACTCGAAGCATTCTCAGCGGCATTAAGAAAAACTTGGAAGGATCAAAAAAGAAATAGGCAGACGAGCTACCGTATGTGATGTGGGCGTACCGCATGACCGTTAAAACCAGCATTGGAGAAACACCTTTCGCACTGGCCTTCGGCACTGAGGCCGTCACACCGGTGAAGATCGGTACTATGAGCCTGCGAGTGGCGTACTTCAGGGAGGAGCTGAATGAGGAGAGGTTGCGAGCATGAGGAAGCTGGTTACCAGAATGGCATGAGGAAGCTCTTCTGAAAACGCTCCATTATAAACAAGAAATGGCGCGTTATCACAATAGGCGCGTCAAAGAACGACTGCTAAAAGCAGGCGATTTGGTACTCAGAGACAAACGAGCTGTCGGACAATGCATGGGGAAACTCAGTCCGAACTGGGATGGCCCGTACCGCGTTACCCGTGTTATCAGAAAGGGAGCGTATCACCTGGAAACACTTGACGGTACTCCCTTACCTAACTCTTGGAATATTGCTCGTTTGAAATTATACCATGCTAGATTTTGATATATCTCTGCACCTTTTTGCTAACGCCAGCCCTAACGTGTGCTAACACTTGAATAGAGAATATTCTTATCTGTTTTGTGGTTGTTGATTATGTGCAGATGATAAATGAAGAAGGGTGTCAGGAGTGAAAAGTCCTATCCTTGTGACGGCCGGTCCTGATCAGACAGCTCACTAAGTTGAGGGCACGCCCTGGCATACCTAAAAATAAGTGTCGGAAGTGAAAAGTCCTATCCTTGGGGACAGTCGCGCTAACACAGGTGGGCCGCTAAGACGAGGCACGTTCCGACACCCCCGGGAGTGCAAAGTCCTATCCTTGTGGCAATCGTGCTAACACAGATGGCCCACCAAGATGAGGCACGTCCCGGTTTCTCTGGGAGTGAAAAGTCCTATCCTTGTAACCGGGCAAACACAGATGGTTCACAAAGATGTGGCATGCCCCAGAGAGATAGTAACTTCATCCTGGAAGTGAAAAGTCCTATCCTTGTGATGACCGGGCTAATATAGATGGCTCACTGAGACGAGGCACAACTTCGGGATGCGAGGTCAACGCCTGGATATGAAAAGTCCTATCCTTGTGATGGCTGGTCTTGATCAGACAAGCTCACTAAGACGAGGCACTGTCCGGGCCGACCGTGGAACTTTAGAAATGCGGAAAGAAATCGCGAAATCCCAGCGAGTAACCAGATGGGAAGTCCCTGGTGAAGATGGCTGGTTGAGAAAGTGATATGTCGTGAAATCCCAGCAAGTAACCAGATGGGAAATTCCTGGTGAAGATGGTTGGTTGAGAAAGTGACACGGATAATGCTAATAACACTTGGATACGGAGGCGCGACGACTTCTAAACGGTAATTAACATTTAATTATCGCACAATATTTTGACTAATGCCCTAATGCATCGACTGAGAATGTGTAGGACACTGTGGGAACGAGGGGGAGATGGACGCCCGCGCAATTGATAGCGTTATGTGCCTGTCATTGTGACGGGTACGTGATCAATGGCCAGCGTTCTTGTCGCCTCGATTCAGGAAATACAGTCAGAGGGACACACACGTCTGGTCCCCCCTTGGATATCTATTCTTGCGGAAAAGGATAAGTCCGCGCTTATCTATAAGGAATTCTTTACCTATATGGAATCGTTCGTCGCTGGTCGAGAATATATGCGTCAGCATGATATCACTAAAAAATGGCTCATCCTAGACGAAGTCTTATCGATTGAGTTATCTCTTCAGTGGTGTAACGCTTCCGAAAGGATACTGCCGCTTCCAAGGCGCGCGCAGGCATATGCCACGCATCGTGGATAATATTGATTATAAGTCGTTCTTATGAGTTCTACTTCTGAAGCTATCTGCTAAGCGGCGTTATTCTAAACCAACATTGAAATGCGCATGGTTAAGTCATGTCGCGATGTCCGGTGTGGTATTCGTTATCGGCGTCTATGATCTCATGGATTATATGGCGATACCATGGTTATCTCATTTTCTGGCGGAATTGTGTCATCCCGCCTTGGCAACTGTCTTATTATAGAAGCTCAGAGAAAAGGAGATAGTGGGAAAGGGATCAGTCGCGAAAAGAAATCATATATATATATATATATATGCAATAACTGTTCAAGAAACCCGCGAGGGGCTACAAAAGGCAAAAAATCCTCAAGAGTGAACAAGAAAAACTGGGTGGTACCTGATATCCAAAAGGGGCGATAAAAGCGCCTATCGCACGGTAGCCTTGCCCTCCGTTCCCCCTCATCCTCTCTTAGTGAAAGTGGTCATCTGTAAGATCCCTTGATCCCTTCCGAAAAGCGTCAATAAGAGCCTCCGCGTCATACACATCCTCCCCGTGAATATTCACGAAGCAGTCGGACATGATGCGGGTTGTATTCTCAATGTACCACTTGCCCTTCTCAGATGACTCTTTATCTAACATGGCATTTTCCTCTTGTAATGCCGCCTTTACAACTCTCTCTGCCGTTAGAGTAGCCTCAATATCAGACACCGTAGCAGCCTCTTGCTCCCTGCTCGTCAACAGGCCGAGAAAGGAGCGCCCCCCTCTCCTCCGGGGACGTTAACGCATGAGCAACCAGGAAAGAGGAAATCCCCGTAGAACTATCTCCTCCAGCGGCTACAAACCCAACTCTGCGCAAGTTGCTAAAGTCAACCTGATGGGTAACGGGACAGACTGGCCTAACGAACTTAGATCGACCATGAGATGGGGTGTGGTACCGCCACCAGGACGATACATCGAAGCACTGGAAGGAACAAAGTGCAGGGTAGGCGGAGATGGAGGTTGATTGGAAGAAGCGCCCCCGTGAAGCCCAAAAGAACCGTAAGAGTGAAAGGGCGGAAAATCGACCCCCGTAAAGTCCTCGGTGAAGCCCAGGGCAATGGAATAGGAAGGAGGAAGTGTGGAGCTAAGAGAATTGGGCGAAGCATCAAAAGACCCAGAAACGCCCATAGTCCCCAAAGGGTCAGAAGACTGACCGCCAAGATGCGACATCGAAGCAAAAATGGTAGCATTGTCTCCTTCATTGACGACGGAACCCGCTGGCAAGCTCGTGTTTTCCCCGTCAAGCCGCTGCTTCTTACGTCGAAGTATATGGCCTAAGTCCATGTCGTCCGGCGGCAGTAACTGGGTAGAGGCAACAACGGTATCCTGCTGAGAGAAATATTAAGAAGAATAAGAAAACAAAAGAAAAATGCCAAAGAGCGTTAAGAAGCAATGATTGAGATAACACGATTATAAAAGGAACGCATACAGTAACAATGTCGTTAGCCGGTACCTCAACTGAAGCTACCGTGTCTGAAGAAAGAGTAAGGGCGGCAACACGTACTGTCTTCCTCTTTTTCTTCTTTGGGGGAGAACGGGAAGAAGACGCTTGAACAGAGGCAACGACAATGGATACAACCGGAATAGAAACCGGAATGGTAGCAGCCCCCTTGTCAACCGAAGCAGAAGGCGTTTGGATGGGATTCGCAGCCGCAGTAAGCGATACAACTGGGTTGACGGCCTCAGCGACAGCAGCGGCGGCAACAGCCTCTTACTCTCTTCTCATTTGAGCCCTTCTTTCCCGCCTCCTAACGCTTTCAGGCTTCCAACTAGGTTTAGGAGCTGCACAATCATGATACAACGTCAGCGTTAGTATCGTCTGAAATAACGAAGAAAATGACGTAACACTCACTCTCAACACAGGCTCGTATATCGGTCCCACACGCGAGATTGCGAGTGTGGACATGGACCTTCAACTCAAGTAGCTTGTCCAACCAGCTTTGGTCAGGCGGAGGAAGAACCCCCCGTTGGCCCCAAGCACTATCCCTGATATCGTGATTAAAACTAGTCTGCCACCAGGGGCTTGGCAATTCAACGACAAAGAACTCTTCTTTCCAATCTTCAATGGAAGACTCAAGGTGTAAGAGCTTCCAAGTGAAGGGTTTGAGCGAGTCATCGTCATAACGGGGCGATATCGCTAGCACACCCCTACGGCTATACAGTTGAAAAAGTGACTTAAGCAACAAAAGGGAAGAAGAGTTAATCCCTTGGTATCTACAGAGTTGGAGAAACGCATAAACGCAACTGTACGCGTTGGGAGCAAATTGAATGGGATTCACATCCAGAGCAACAAGCAGCCCTTTGATGAAAGGATCAAGAGGAAATTTGAAGCCATAGCCAAACATCTTGGCATACAAGAGCCTGCTGTTGCCAGGCATCACACTATTAAGGCGAAGTGAATAGAAAGCAACAGAAGCCTTATAATCCTCAAGGATATGGGCATTGTGTTTAGATAAATGATCCTGAAGTATAGATGAGGAGGTGATGGTGGTGGCAGTATTCTTAATTTTTTCCTCATCAACAGATTTGGTTTGAGAACGACGAGTTTTAGCCATGGCAAAAATAAAGAAAAAGATGAATAAGATGACAGATGAGGATAGAAATACCTTTCTGGAGGAGAACCTCAGAACACCCGAACGAGGGAAAGAAAAAACACAAGTCGGCTCTAGAGGGAGAAGCGAAAATAAAATGACAAAAGAGGGAAAAAGAAACATGTGTTGGGTTTTATAACCCTAGCAGATAGATAAAATGACTATCGCAATAGTCATCACGTGTGTGACGCGTTACACGGAAGAGACATAAGCAATGAGTATGATTCTAGAGATGCGAGAAGACGCTTCGATCTCGCCAATTCATAGGGCACGCCAACCCCTAGTGCCTCCACGAACAGACACGTGTATTCTAGCCATCATGACTTCTCTCTCGCATTAATGAGGGAATCTCGAGCATTAAATGCTCTGAAAAGTGGAATCGATTTCCAAATCAAGACAAGCGCAATAACGCGAAGACCAAGATAACGCGGCGCAGCGTTATCTCCGCGGTCAGCTGATGAGATAACGTAAAAGAAAGAGATAACGCTACAAAGATCAATTATTATTCAAAGGAGAATCCTAAACGTTGTTACAAGGCAGGCGTTATTAGTTATTACAAACTGAAGGGGATCAATATTCAAAATAAGAAAAAGAAACAGTAACAGAGATGAGAGGAGCTCCTGACGTCCTCCGCGGCATCAGCACCGTCCGATTACGGGAGCGCCCCGGCATCGCCCCCACCGCCTCCCTCCTCCTCTCCCGAAGAAAGAAAGCCTTCTTCACTCGCATCTATTTCGTTCATTTTTTCAGAGGCATAATCGACTATCTTAGAAGGATCGAAAGACCCACTGCGATAGTAGTCCGCGAACCCGGAGGTAAAGACCCGTACGACTCTCTTCTTCCACTAGTTTATCTTTGAGGGCAAGCTTCACGTTACAAGCCAACATCTCTTCACGAAGAAGAGAATTTTTCTTGTCAGCCGACACCAGCTCTGCCTCCAACAACCCAACTTTGGCTTTCCCCTTAGACTTCTCCCTTGCAAGTTCGGCGCGACAATCATTTAGCTCCACCAGGGTACGAGTCTGAAGTCCCATCAACTCCTTCACTTTAATCAAGGCGGCGTCCAACCGCCCCTTTGAGTTGGGCGAACCCCAATGCTTGTCACCATAAGCCTCAAGAAAGTAATGCACTTGGCGGAAGCCGGCCAGTACGTCATTCAGAACACGTGCGTGCTGAATATCGGGGGGAAGCCGCAACAACTCTTCTTTATCCTTAGGCGAGCCGAATATCTCACCTGCTAGGAGGGCCGTCAGCTGATCTCGCGACAACGGGTCCGATATCCCCAAAGCACGAAGCCCGTTAGTGCCAAAGGCTGATCTCGCGACAACGGGTCCGATATCCCCAAAGCACGAAGGCCGTCAGCTGATCTCGCGACAACGGGTCCGATATCCCCAAAGCACGAAGCCCGTTAGTGCCAAAGGTTGATGATGTGATCACGGAGCCTTCCACAACCAATTTCGACACCCAAGACATGTTGCCTCAAGGCCCGATCACCCGAAGCAAAGCAAGAGGGTTGTCTCTATGGTTTGAAGAAAAAATGAGAGAGAAGGAACCTATCAAGGCCAAGGAACGGGCTGTTAACGTGACCTTTCATCAAGGAAATGAGCATCCATTACAGACGCCTGGCGGTATGCCGCCAGGATAGCTACACTTATAGCGGCATGCCGCCAGGAATTTAATTAAATTCCCCCTTGCCAAGCGAAGCTAGCGACATGCCGCTAGGGCCATCTCTTTTGGAGCGGCATGCCGCCAGACACAAGGAGAAAAATGAATTTTGGGCTTTTTCAAGCCCAAATTGCATGCCACTATATATATCTCTTTGTATCATTTTTCCTCCTTAGTTTTTAGACTATGTGTGATAATTTGTCAAGTGAGAATACTCCTCTCTTATCACTTAAGCCTTGGAACTCTTCACTTTTCCTTGAGTAAAAATCGTTTAAGTTGAGATTACTCCTTCCGATTATTGCTCAAGGAAACATTGAATTTCTGATTGTAATTTTGGCAAGTTTCTTTGAATGAATGAAGGTTTATTAATTGCTTATTTCAAGAACCGTGGATGTCAAGTGCTTGGATTATTTCTTGGATGTTCGTGTGATCAATTTCAATCTCTTGTCAATTCCTATAAATTCCCGGGTATATATTTCCTAAATCCTTCGCTATTTCTTAACTAATCTCCGCTAAATCTATTTTGTTCGTGTCTTCCCTTTCTTGTGATCTTGTTGTCGCTAGATAATTCGATTCGGCTAGATCCTCTATAAGCTCCATTGTAATTCGGTTTACTTACCCTATGCCGGATCACATCACTGTTAGTGTTGGCCCTTAGTAATCGTTGACTTTAATAAAAAAATTCAAAAAAAATGTAAAAATTCCAAAAAAAATCTAAAAAATGTAAAAATTCACAAAAAAATGTAAAAATCCAAAAAAAATGTAACAAATCCAAAACATAATTCACAAATTCCAAAACAAATGTACAAATTCTAAAAGAAAATGTAAAAATTCCCAAAACAATGTTAAATAATTATTTTGTTTTAGAGTTTTTACATTTTTTTAGATTTTTGGGGTATTTTACATTATTGTTTTTTGGAATTTTTACATTTTGTTTTTGGATTTTTAGGTTAAATAATTTTACATTTTTTTGTGAATTTTTACATTTTTTTTTTGGTTTTTTAATTAAAGTCAACGGTTACTAAGGGTCAACACTAACGGTCTGTTAGTTTGACTAACAGAAACCGAGTTTTTGTCGTTGACCCTTAGTACAGGGGAGGCGTAATGCAAAAAATGCAGTACAGGGGCGGTTCTTGCTTTTAGACGATAGTACAAGGGAGTAAAAACTATTTCCCTTTATTTATTTTTATAGAATTTAATTATGTTGTGTTCTAGCTAAATCATTTATTCTTGGTAAAGACTCTAGGGCCATGATTCAACTGTTGTGAGATCAAATCGAGCTTTATAAATTCAAAATTCATATTTTTACTCTTTTTAATTTAATGTCAGATTTATTCATGTTTTGATTAAGAGTAGCTAACTTGATTTTAAATATGAATGATTACAGTCTTAGCTAACTAGATTAGAAAAAGGGTAGGATCAAGTTTATAGGAGTAGACACATCTCTCTCTAAGACCTGGGATAGGTCTCTCCCTGTATTTTTATCAATCATTCAATTAAATCCTATAGAGTATCTCTTAGGGTTATTGAGTCGATTAGGGGAGTAGGAGAAGAGTAGGAGATCTAGGTGACCAACCTGGTTTCTATAGCCTTCCTATGAATTTTGGTTTTGAAAACAATTGCATCAATGATCAACTTGCATGAATCATGGTCCGAATTGAGTCTTTATTGGGAATTCCTTATCACTGAGTTCATCAACCATTTTCTATTTACTGTTTCTATTTTCTCTTTGTTTAATTATTAATTTCAACAAACCACCCCATTATTGGTATTTACCACTGTTACAAAATCGGTCATTTTAAGAAATTAGAATTGTCTTGAAATCTCTATGGAGCAATCCTTTTGCCACTAGCTACAGTTTTAATTAATTGTTGCATGGTGAATTGTAATATTTTATTTTTTACGGTTTCAGCAACCATCATTCGGGTTGCACTCCATAGTCGATATTTCCTTGATTCCACCACGGGGGGTTAGGAGTAAATGCATAGGGATCGTAGTATGGGTCATAACTACCATATGGCGGGCCATAGAATCCTCCATTGGTAGTCACATTCCTTTCATCATAGTTGCCTACATCAAAATACTGAGGAAAGAAGGGTGAGTGAGAATAAGAATTAAAATAAGACATTGAAGAAAGAAATAAGAATTAAAAATAAAAATCTGAAATGGCCTATAGCAAGCCAAGGTCTTTCAGCGTAAAGGTCTTGACGAAAAAAGGAACTGGGATCGTCTAGGTCGAGTGGTGTAGGATCCGGTCTAGATGTCCTGGTCACACAAACAAAAGAAATAATCAGTATTGTTAGTCCCCGACAACGGCGCCAAAATTTGACCGGTTGTCGAAGTCGTCAAAATTAATAATAAAACCTACGGGCTAGTGTACTTTCCTTCGTAAGAGAAGTTATCCCAAGTTACGTTTATGGGATAACCTTGACACTTCGTCGTCCTCCAAGGTACGTGTATGGAGACAATACTCAAAGGCTCATTAAGATGAGGAAAGACACACCTAGGGCGAGACACTCAGTACGTTCGAAACACTACCCTAATTGGTTGTTTACTCTAGTCAGATTGGACCAACAAACTGATGACTCTGATCTAGTTGTCTACTTTACCCTGCAGCCTCACGTTAGTTATTACTACAAAAATAACTTTAATCGCCTAGGTCTAGTTACAAGTTGGCCAGACTCCTAACTGCCCCTAGACGAATTGACAAGCAAGTGATAAACAAGCAAATACAAACATAGAGTTTATTAAGTCCGATTTGACCTCTCAACTAACCTAAGCAACCTTCGAATTACCTTCACTAAGAATGGAGAATTTAGCTACTCATGCTATAAAATAAATAAACAAAATAATAAAAGAAAGATTGCATAAAAGAAGAAGAAAGGACGAAGAACTCTTGAATATTATCGACAGGAGCAAAGCTCCGGTTTATTACAAACGGAGAAGAGAAGAAGTCTGGTGCAAAAAGCACCCAAAAAGGAGTCGTCCTTAAACCCTAATTTGCCAAAGTTCTTATAGTAGAAATACTAAAAAGGAAAAACTAAAAATAGAAAATATAAAAAGGGAAATCCTAAATCTAAGAGAATTACAAAAGTTGAAATAAATCTCTTGCTTGAATTGGAAGATCGTGGGGAATAATGGCAAAATCCGCTGGAAATCCTCTTCAGGAGTTTCCTTTTATGTGTCGAAGTTTTAAGCATCTGCAGTGCTCGGCAGCTAGGCCTAGACGAGCAGCAGCTAGGCCTCGACGCTTGATTTTCTAACAGAAATTCTTCAAATCTAGCAAATAATACATTTTTCTGGAATTTCCTCTACAAAAGTCTGAATCTGCAAAAAGTAAAGAAATAGAGGCAAATCAGTAGCATCAAGATCCAAAAAGGGCTAGGAAAGGAAGGGGAAATGTGTACAAAATACATCATATCACCGTGCTAAAAAAAGGATGTTCGCATCGATACGGGACAGAATTTGTAAGAGGCTAGGGGGGTGGAAAGAAAAGAAGTTGTCCCAGGCAGGGCGTGAAGTTCTGATTAAATCAGTCATCCAGTCCATTCCAACGTATATGATGAGCTGTTTTGAGATCCCAATCTCCATCTGTGAGGACGTGGAAAAGGCGAGAAGAAGATTCCAGTGGGGGTGATTCTGAGGAGCGTAAGATGCACTAGGTGTCTTGGGATAAGCTTTGTAGATCTAAGGAGATGGGAGGATTGAGGTTTAGGAAAGTCAGGGAATTTAATCTTGTGTTGCTAGCTAAACAAGGCTGACGATTGCATAAATACCCAAAATCTTTGCTCTCCCAAATCTAGAAAGCCCGGTACTTTCCCCACTCAGATTTTCTGGAGGCAAGAATGGGCTCTCGTTCTAGTTATGTCTGGCGTAGTATTCTGGCAGGTAGAGATGTCCTTCATCAAGGATGTTTCTGGCGAGTGGGGAATGGAGAGCGAATACGGATTTGGAAAGTTTCGTGGCTTCCGTCGGTTGTGAATGGGATGATCTCAACGCCGGTTACGGGTCTAGACGAGGAGGCAACAGTGGCTGAACTCATTGATAGGGAACGACGATGTTGGAAGACTAACCTGGTGGAGCAACTCTTTCTACCACAGGAAGTATCGGCGATATTAAGCCTACCGCTTAGTCGAGATGAAGCGAATGATACTCTTGTATAGAAGGGAACTACATATGGAAGCATTCAGTCCGAAGTGGATACCATTGCCTAACATCGGGAACATCACACAAGGTCCCGGATTCCAGTAGAGGTTGGTGAAAATTCTTGTGGGGGTTAACGATCCCTCCAAAGTTTAAAATTTTTATATGGAGGTTAGGTAGTGGCTCTCTCCCGACTAGAGTAAATCTAGGGAGGAGAGGAGTATCGGTGGACCCTGTGTGTCCCTATTGTAATGAGGAGGTTGAGTCGACTCCACATCTATTGTTGTTTTGTCCTTTTGCAAGAGGGGTGTGGGAAAAATTTGCTTTTTGGGCTAGGGTCCTGGAGCTGCAAGGAGACAATTGGGTGGATTGGCTAGTAGGACTAAAGACATCATTGGACGAATCAGATATGGAGTAGCTAATCTCAATCCTATGGTCTATATGGACGTCGAGGAACAACAAGATTTTCCGCCAAAGTGATGAATCAATCCAAG
Source organism: Viola odorata (assembly GCA_963691705.1). Taxonomy (NCBI): domain Eukaryota; kingdom Viridiplantae; phylum Streptophyta; class Magnoliopsida; order Malpighiales; family Violaceae; genus Viola; species Viola odorata. Next base: position 43,162,758 of record OY829538.1, read on the forward strand.
AGGTAGTTATCTAGGGCGGAAAATTTCTGTCTGATTTCAAGGAGGCATGGTGTCCGCAGCACAGGCTCGTTGCTCCTATTATTTAACCTGTCTATCCGAAATGGCAACCTCCCACTACAGGGGTGGTAAAGGTAAACACAGATGCAGCGATGGGGGCTACAGGAATTGGCTTAGAATTTATAGCTCGAGATACAAGGAGTGAGACGGCTTTTTTAGGAGCAATTTACCTCCCTAATAGAACTGAGGTGCAATTAGCAGAGGCACTAGCACTAAGAGACGCTATAACGCAGGCTCGTCAATGGGAGTGCGATAAGATTATAATTGAGTCGGACTGCTTACAAAACATCCTAGCCCTAACTAATGGAGTTTCCCGTTAAGCTATGCGGGATTGGTGCTAGAGGAGGCGGCAAGGCTGACTGCTACTTTTCATAGTTGCACCTTTATACATACAAGACTGTCCACGAATATCCCAACGCATGAGTTAGGCCAATTGGCTTTGATTTCCGGTTTAGGAAATGTATGGATAGGGGAATACCCCGAGGCGATCGTGCATTTTGTACTTGTAGATATGAGTTAATCTATTTCGATATTTAAAAACAAATATATTATTTCATTGATTATCTTTTATATTTGTCAATTTAATTTAAGTAATACCCGATGTAGACCAATTAAATAGAGAATGTTAAGAAACAACCGAGAGAATGATTGTCTTTAACACTTTTTATAAAAAGCACGAAGGGCCTTATTTTTTAAAAGTCTATTATACCCTTAAATTATTAAAAAACTTAAAGGTGTAATAGACTTTTAAATATTTTAATTAATTAACTTACCTATTAAATTAATTAACTAACTTTTAGTAAGAGCTTGAAATTAGTAAATGATTTATCATAGAAAAATATACTTAGTATTGTGAGTTAAGAAAGTTAGCAAAAAGAAATTATATTTGTATAAACGATATATATATTTTTTAAAGTTAATTAATATTAAACTTATGAATAATTAATGTATATTGAATCAATTTTTTAGAATTTAAATTTATATTAAATAATTTTTTGATAGTATGAAAAATGAAAGAAGGTGATTTTTTATAATAAAATATTCGCATCATAATATTAAATTATAATTAACATAAAAATTATTTAAATAATTTAATAATTTAAATTCTAAAATAAAAAAGAGAAAGATATTTTTTTTAAGAACTAAAATATGTTAAATACCAAAACTATCTTCCTATCAAATTATTCTTATGAATTTTACTTTTATATATTTTTAAAATTTATCATTGTTAGTGATATTGACATGGGTGAAAAAATATTTCCTTGGTTGATTACCAACAAGTTTCAAACTATATTCAAAGAGATTGTAAGAAATCAATCTATGTAATGTACTCGTGGAGCTACAATGTGAGAAATATCTTTAAAAGTATGGAATTGAAAAATAGTCACAATGAGTAAAATATAAGTTAATCTATTTTTAAATTTAAATTATTTGTTAAATATAACATATGTATATTAATCTATTTTTTTAAATGTAAATTATTTTAATTATTATTATATTATTTTAAGAATAATATTCTTTATTTGAGTTAATATTTTTTGTTTTATTTTATTATTAAATTTAGTAAAGAGATTGATTTTAAGAGAGTTGAAGAAACATAAACTAAATAAAAGTGACATATAATAAAAAGAAGAAAAAAATTATGAGAATAAGTGAGAAGTTTATTTATAAGTATTGACAATATTAGCCATATATTATCAAAATAATTTACATTAATTTTATTTTTATGAAAGAAATATTTTATATTGTAAATAAAATATTTTTTACATGGGTTAATAGTATTTATTTAACTATAATTTCAAGGCAGTACATGGTTTATTTTTTGAGAAAAAAATTACTTTTAAAGTTAAGAAAATCATAAAAGTGAAAAATTAAAAGAGAATTTATAACTTTTCCTAAAATTAATTTAGTGACAAATGTTGATTAATGAGTTTTAATAATATAAAAGGATGAGGTTAGATATTTAAAAAAAATATACTAAAAATTAATATTTTATAATCTAATCATCAATTATTTATGGCTATACATTTTTCTCCAATATTTAAAAGTTTTTTTCAACTTTTTACCATTTTTTAATATTTTTTAAGCACTTATAATGTTTATATTAAAACGTTTTAAGATACTATAGGATTTCTAATGTAAGTCTTAAAATTATAGTGTCCGATGTGAAAGAATTTTTAAACTATAAATAATTATATTGTTTACCTTAAAATTTGTGCTAGGTAAAGTGATAAGATATATTTTTTTTAAAAAATGGTTATATTTTTAGTTATCATTATAATATTATGGGTCGAATACATGATCTACATCATCAAAATAATATACGATAGGTACATAAAATATATTGAATAAATATTTATTGTAAACTTAAAGTCGTTAGAAAGTTAAAGTTAAGTTAACTTTGAAATGAGATATTGTTACAATGAGTAACCTTTTGAATCTTTAAATTGATAATTAAAATTAGATGACACAACTCTGAATCCCACCTCTCTAGAAAAAAACGTGCAACTCAATATGCATGAGTCATATATTAAAAAAATAAAAAAATAAATTGATTAATAGTTAGTTACTAATTTACAAGTTATCATTATACCTAAAATAATTAAATAAATATTTATCATAAATTTAAAGTCCTTAAAACCTTAAATTTAAATTATTTTTTCAATTAATAACAAATGGATGAGGGTAAATTTGTGTAACGTAAAAGACTGCTATAAAAGTACATAGAAGATCTCACTCATGTATTCTTAATGCGAGTGACGAAATATTGATAAAGTTGATATAAATAAGAAAATTAAATAAGAAATTATGTTCTAAGCCATAAGTTATAGGAAAAAAAACTAAAAGTTATGGATTAGATGAGATACATAAATATTCTAACGTTATTATCATCTTCTTTTTTTTTTTTTCATAAGCTGAAGAGATTTTATTAGCCACTATCAAGCAGATAGCAGCAAGAAGAAAGGAAAAAGAATGTACAAGAGTGGCACTTCCTCAACAGAGGAAGTACCAGAAAAGATAGTCAAGACACAACAAAATCCCTACTGATACAACGCGGAAGACTATCTATTAACACTATCCCAAGACAATAACCAAGTCGGCGACAACAGTATCATGCCCAAACTGTATGGGAATGTGGGCTCCTTACTCTTCACCCATCTAAACCACAACGAGAATGCTGAATTTACTGTATGTCTTGCGTAGTGCGTGGCATTTTGGAATATCACCTTATTTCGCTGCAGCCATAAGCTCCACATCACTGCATAAAATAAAGCACGCCACATACCTCTCACCTGTTCACCCTTGTAAAGCACAAGACTGTCCCACATTTCCCAAAGATCCCCAACCGTCCGAGGACAACACCACAACGTACCCAGCCATTGCATCACTATACTCCAACATCCTGTAGCCGTACTGCAGTGAAGAAGCAAATGGTGCACAGTTTCGCCAGCCCGGTCACACATAGCGCACACATTACCCTCGGTATCTAGCAGACTGCGTCTCCAAAGAAAATCTCTAGTCACTAGCCGCTCGCAAAATGCCAACCAGAGGAAGAACTCAATTATATATGGAACTAGCTTGGTCCAGCAAGATTTCAGCAGGGGCGTGGGCTGGAATCGCTGATCGAAACCCCTGCACCAAGAACCCACAGTATACTCACCTGAAGAACTCAACTGCCAGGTGATGTTGTCTTTCCGTTGCTGGACAAGCAACTCAGGAAATTGCATAGTCAAGCATAACCACTCGGCGCTTTCCCACTCAAAAAGCTCTCGACGCTAGTTATTGGACTAGGATCACCGCCCCTCATTCCAACTTCCATGATCAGCTATACTCCCCTGCTTATTGATCATAATATTAAAGAACCTCGGGTGTGATAGAGCCAAAGGGACCCTATTATGCCAAGTAGGGTTGTGCAAATACCGACCGTACCGAAATTACCGTAATACCGTACCGAAGTTTACTCTATTCGGTCGGTATTTTTTCCCGATTTTTTACTGTTCGGTATACCGAATTACCGACCGAACTTTGTTCGGTATGGTATGGTATTTGTTTAGATAAATTCGGTAATACCGAAAATACCGTACCGTTTTTAATATTAATATATTTTATTGAATATTTATTAAGTAATTAAAAAAAACACCACGAATAAAAGTATATATTAAAAATAAATAATCCTACGAAAGTTATTTGAGCCCGTGGGTTTCAGTCAGGGCCTTAAAGCCCAAACACATTTCACCAATTGCCTCTGCTTTTCTTGCTCCTCTGCTCTGTTTCCTCATGCTGCTCAAATCAACACTCACTTTCCATTATTTGTTTGTAAGAATGCTATTTTTTTTACTTAAAAAGTACTGTGTTTGCATGTAATTTGGTATGTAATTTGGAAAGAACTTTGTTTAGTATTTATTAAATTAATGCTTGTATGTAATTCGGTAATACCGAAATACCGTACCGAAATTATTTCGGTAATATGGTAACGGTATTAATTAATTGAAACTATGGTACTGATACGATCACACCTAACCTCGTGTTCAACATATGCAAGCAGCCAGCCTTTGAAGAAGGATCAAGCCCATCCTTGTACAAGGCTAATTCTTTCCCTACAATGGGCCGGCCAAGGCCCATGAAGAAGACAAAGAAGAACACAAGGAGAGCGGCCTTGTGTGGCCTTACATTCTAACGTTGAATTGGTTCTTGTTATTGTATTTTCCTTCCTAGTATTTAAACAACACTTAAGTTATTTCATTCCTTAGTTATTGCCTAAGTGAAAAAGCTAGAGTTGAGTTTCTCCTCTAGCCATTCACTTGGGCTTTAGCACCACTATCCTAGAACATTGAGAGATTTGTTGTTTGCTGAATTCGTTCACTTACTACTCAAGTGAACGGATTGATTGTGTGTAATCTTTGAACAATTCGGTCAACTTCAAGGCCGAATTTATTGTATTGTTTGCTATTGATTTTGAAGCTAATTCAAGTGTTGTTCAAGTGTTCAAGTGACCATCCAAACCGTGTTCATCCCAGTGAGCAAACGTTTCATTCTTCCACTCCTTCAATCCGAGTCCAATCCACTCCATTTCACCTTCCTCTTTACTCTTCAAATCCGCTGCCAACATCTACTCCATTTTCATCCCATTTCCGTAAGTAATGTTGGGAAAAAATCACCTTTCCCGCCCAGGATCGAATAATGAAAAATACAGAAAGCAGCAACAAATAAACAACACACAGAATTTACGTGGAAAACCTCGAATGAGGAAAAACCACGGGCCCAACTCCGAACAATCTTTTACTAATAATAAATTATTAGGTTTACAATCAAGAAAAATAAATACCCTCACTGATTTATTTTTCTCTCAATCACACACAAGAAAAATACTCTCTATTTTTCTCTCACGGGATACTCAACAGTAATCCCTCTCTCAATTCTCTCAATTGCTCTCTCGGCTGCAATTGCTCTCAATTGATACAACCCAATTCATTCCTAAGGCATGCTATTTATTTGCATTGCCAACCCCGAAAGAGAACATGATCACACATGATCATGAGGAGTCCAAATTGGCTGCATAGTCAATTCCATTTTCCACTCCTCTTTTTCACTTTCCAGCACACCTTTTCTTTATTCCAACATACTCATCAGTCATCATGGCCACCAAACAAGAAAACCCATCACACCAAATCATACACTTTTCACTTTTCTTTTTTCTTCATCTTTTTCTTAACAAAAAACGTGAACAACTCATTTCATCATGAGCTGGACCCTTCATTCTCCCCCTCCAGCTCATATCATGGGGATCACCAATTTTCATACTCTCCGGGTAGAGGTCGAGTTCGCTTTCTCACCGGTCGACTCTGCAAAGCTAACTCTTCTCCTAGGCAACTCTACCTGGCCATCACAATCATTCAATCTTTTATGAGTACCTTGTACTGTACTCTTAACCGCGGTTCCAATCAATCTGTAAACATTGTTAGCAGCAAGCTCCCCCTTCATGATTACAGCTGCTCCTCTGCTTACCCTCATCAATCTATCTCTCGCTGAATATCTATACCCGCGAGAATCCAATCTTCCGAGAGAAATTAAATTTCTTTTCAACTTCGGCACATATCTCACATTGCCGAGAGTTCTCACCAATCCATCATGCAACTTAATCTTCACATTGCCAATACCTTCAACCTCCAGTTTTTCGTTATTGACCAATGTGACAGATTTATCATCACAATCACCAAATGTGCTAAACAATTCTTTGTTAGCACAAATGTGAAAAGAACATGCAGAATCTAAAATCCAGGAATCTCTTACCAGATCCTCACTTTTCTGCACTGCCAACAATTCAGCATCATCATCCTGAATAGTTACAGCATCATCAATCTTTTCTTTACCCTTCTGCAGTTCTTTCAGATCAGTCATCATCTTCTGACAGTGTACTCTAATGTGACCCTTCTGGTGACAATAGTAACACTCTTTCTCACTGTAGTCTGCTCTTGGTCTTGAGCTGGATCTGTTTCTTCCATAGCTAGAAGAAGCACCTCTTCCTCTGCTTCTACCACGCTGATCCCGTCCACTCGATGACCCTTCTGTAGCTAACAGTCTGTCACTACTATTCTTGTTCTCCGCTCCTAACAGCTTCTCATTATCTATTAGGAAAGTCGTCACATCCTCCTTCTTCAAACTCGTCTTCCCTGCTGTAAGGGACTGCACCAGTGACTTGTATGATACAGGTAATGAAGAAAGGAGAAGTATCGCCTGCTCTTCATCTTCTACTTTCTCCCCCGTATTAAGCACTTTCGTCAGCAACCGATTAAAATCTGACAAGTGATTATGGATGCTCGTGTTGTCATCCATCTTCAACGAATACAAGTCTAACTTCAGACTAAGTTTGTTTGTCACAGACTTAGAAGCATAAATACTTTCTAGCTTCTCCCACATCACTTTTGGTGTCTGCTCCCCCATCACAGCATACTTTATTGATGGAGCTAATGCTAGCCTGATCTGACTGGTCGCCTTTTTCAAGACTGTTGCCCAATCACCATCTTTCATTCCTTCTGGCTTCTCATCATCAAGAGCGACGTCGAGATCCTTCATAGTCAGCAAATCCATCACAGTTGTCTGCCACACTGCGAAATCATTCTGTCCATCAAAAGGCTTAATCCTTGCGTTGTCTGTCATCTTTCAAACCGTAAGCTCCGCTACCAGTTGTTGGGAAAAAATCACCTTTCCCGCCCAGGATCGAATAATGAAAAATACAGAAAGCAGCAACAAATAAACAACACACAGAATTTACGTGGAAAACCTCGAATGAGGAAAAACCACGGGCCCAACTCCGAACAATCTTTTACTAATAATAAATTATTAGGTTTACAATCAAGAAAAATAAATACCCTCACTGATTTATTTTTCTCTCAATCACACACAAGAAAAATACTCTCTATTTTTCTCTCACGGGATACTCAACAGTAATCCCTCTCTCAATTCTCTCAATTGCTCTCTCGGCTGCAATTGCTCTCAATTGATACAACCCAATTCATTCCTAAGGCATGCTATTTATTTGCATTGCCAACCCCGAAAGAGAACATGATCACACATGATCATGAGGAGTCCAAATTGGCTGCATAGTCAATTCCATTTTCCACTCCTCTTTTTCACTTTCCAGCACACATTTTCTTTATTCCAACATACTCATCAGTCATCATGGCCACCAAACAAGAAAACCCATCACACCAAATCATACACTTTTCACTTTTCTTTTTTCTTCATCTTTTTCTTAACAAAAAACGTGAACAACTCATTTCATCATGAGCTGGACCCTTCAAGTAATTCCTACATATTTGTGTCAACAACTAAAAGCTAGATCCTCCATTCAAATAGCCAATTCGGCCTCCCCTTAGAAGGAGGTCGGATCACACCAAGTGGTAGCGGAGCTCTAGCCACCTTCGAGTTGTTCTTGTATTCTGTTTTCGTTCCAACTTTCTGTCCCATTTGTGAACGTCTTACCACCCAGACAATTCTGATTTTTTTGGTGACATTAATCTTCAACGTGTGCTTAACATTTTTCATTTTTGAGTCAACTGCAAATTCCGGGACAATCATATAGTTTTTGTCCAAAACATAAAAGCGTGTAGAACTTCGCCGAAAAAACGTTGTTCTGAGTTCATCGTCTATTTTGAGAGTGTTCCACGCAGAACCATCATTTCTGTTATTCTTAAGAGTTGTAGTTCCTTGTCTTAGGAACCTCCCTGTCAAATTTCATAACTTAATTCAGTCGTATGATATGTCAAAATACCAATAGCCGAAGATTGTACAAGCTGTCCGAAAATTACAGTTTTTGCGTTCTTCGTAGTCTTGAGTTCATATTGTGATCTTCACATGTTCAAACGACTTCCAACCAAAAATACAGCCAAGAAGAGAGTTTGATTCAATTCCTTGCAAAGGAAATCTGAATTTTGTGTTTCCCTTCTATTTTAAATTCCCCAGACAAGAAAGCAAGATTCTCTGATGTCATAACTTGTCCCCAGATTGTTTATTCTCCACTTGTAAACCCATCAGCTTTGTGTCATACACTTTACCCTTATAAAACTAAAAGAAGGCAACCAAGAAGAGAGTGGACGATTCCACCTTGTGACACCCTTTACATATTATAAGTGAAAGTGCCTTACACCTCTTACACAAAGCTGAAAATTCAGCATGCCACCCTCCTTTCCATTTTCCATTCCGTTGTCTCCCACTTGTAATTCTTTAAGTTTGTCTTACAACATTCCATATTCTTTGTCTCCCACCTGTAATTCTTTAAGTTTGTCTTACAACATTCCATATTCTTTTGTCTAAACCATAAACAATCAGCAGCCACTCTACCTTTTCTTCCAAAAGCTTCATATTCCTTACACCTTTTATTTGTTTAAGCCATCAACAACCGCACCTTCCTTCCATTTATTTAAATGTGTCATACCTTTACATTAAACAAACCATCTTCTTTAATCAAGCACCCATCCACCATCTTTTGTTTAAGCCACCTCACACCCGCACCTCTACCTTGCTTGAATAGATTAATTCAAGTTCATCCAACATTCTCCTTGTCTAACCCTAGCACATGGCCGCACCCTCACATCAAGTGGATGCTCATGTGTTTCGTCCTCTCCAACCTTCCTTCTTAAAGAACAAAGCCGAAACATCACAATGTAACTAAACCAAGTCTTCTTACCTTTCTTTCTTTTCTTCAAGTCTTTGAGTCTTTCTTCCATTCACTTATTACAAGCTGTCTGAGTTTTCCTTTCTTATATTTTCTTCTCCTCCTTTCAAACCTTCCTTATATGGTCACTGAGCTCTTGAACAAGTACAAAACAGATTGAGAGGATGAGAGATTAAGTGAGGTCAACTTTTGCGAGTGAATTTAAACACGAGAGACAAACACGAGAGGGAGTGATTTTAATTCACTAACGTTTGTTTTTGTGCAGGAATCAATCACCATGTCTCACGCCATTGAGAGTATCTTTAAAAGAGGCAAACCAAGCGGAATGCGAACTAAACGATGGTTATCCATTGTGGAGACCCTTCGGCTTGCCCAAACTTCCCTAGCTGAATCCAAGGCCTTTCGAAGTGCTCTAGCCGAATCTACCCTTGCTTCCCCTCCTAAGGTTTCATCTTCTAAGACATCACAAGAAACCAAAAGGAGTAGAGCTTGTCCTACCGAAAATCCAAATGAAGTCGAGGGCATTGCACCACTAGGCCACCACGGGGCCGTGGTGATCAATGACACGCCCAACAGCCCATTGATAGGACCTCCTCCTACCATACTTCCTACGGCTTCAACACCTCCTAAATCATCCAAAAGTCAGCTTCATGCCCTCCCTAAATATATCCATGTGGAAGCTAATGAGTCCACTACAGAAGAAGCTATCCAAAGCCGAGTTGTGCATCAAACAAGCACATACTCATCCACATCTAAACCACCCTCACCCCATCACATTTCGGCCTCCTTACACCAAGGTAACTTTAGCCGAATACCATCCACACAAACACAAATTGTTGTGAATGAGGAAGAAAATAGTGAAAGAGAGAGTGTTGAGAATTTGAGAGATATTATGGATGATGCTTGGTGGCAGAGGGCCAAAGAACTAGCGATTAGTGTGATGGCCAAACCTAGGCGTAAAAAAAGTGAGAAAGAGCGTAAGAGTAGAAAAAAAGAGAGTGATCTTGAGCATGAAAAGAGAGAGAAAAATGATGAGCAAAATCAAAGGCATGAAAATAGCAAGCATGCCATTGAGAGTACTCAAATTGAACAAAAAGAGAATGAAGAAAGTGAGCGAGAAAGGAGTGAGCAAATTGAGCAGGTTTTACCAAAGGTTACTTCCAACCTTTCTCCTCTACCCATTCCAATTGTTTTGCCTAGGAAACAAGTTGTAACCGTACCATTAAAAGGGGTACCAAGTGGCATGTCAATCCTAGGAGGCATTGGAAGCGTGATTGTTCAACAATGGTGCGCTCAAAGGTATGCACCAATTTCTACTCCAAATGATGAAAGGTTAGAGCTTACACCTCTTCATATTTCTTATTCACATGATGCCAATTTACAAGATAATAATTTAACGTGAAAAAGAACCAACTTTACATTCCTCCGAGCATGACTCTCTCCTAATTGGACATGAAAAATACTTGTGTGACAATCTTGTAGAATGTGTTAAAACTCCTAATTTGCATTTCATCGCGTATGACCCTTTCTTGCTCAAACATGATATTTTTTGCTATTTTTCGTGTAACATACGTGACTTGTTGTGTGGTCAACACCCACAATCCATGACTATTTTGCATGAAGTATGGAAACAATTCTTTATCAAAAACTTGTTGAAAACTATTTGCTTTAAATACTACAAAGAGTTGTATTTCCTTTTGAGTCGATTGCTTGGTCTTCCAACATGTTTTGTGCGTATAAGTGCGGCTCAATTTTCATGGATAATTCTAGTGAGCCGATTTGAGAAATTGAGTAATAGGGAAGGCGAACCTCTTGAGAAATTGCATGCGCGATTGCGCCTCCTTGGTATCTCACATTTGTCTTTGAGCTTCTTTAAGTATGTAGATACCGCAAATAAGGAGATTGAAGAAATGGATTCGAGGACGAATCCTTTCAAAGGAAGAGGTGATGATACGATCACACCTAGCCTCGTGTTCAACATATGCAAGCAGCCAGCCTTTGAAGAAGGATCAAGCCCATCCTTGTACAAGGCTAATTCTTTCCCTACAATGGGCCGGCCAAGGCTCATGAAGAAGACAAAGAAGAACACAAGGAGAGCGGCCTTGTGTGGCCTTACATTCTAACGTTGAATTGGTTCTTGTTATTGTATTTTCCTTCCTAGTATTTAAACAACACTTAAGTTATTTCATTCCTTAGTTATTGCCTAAGTGAAAAAGCTAGAGTTGAGTTTCTCCTCTAGCCATTCACTTGGGCTTTAGCACCACTATCCTAGAACATTGAGAGATTTGTTGTTTGCTGAATTCGTTCACTTACTACTCAAGTGAACGGATTGATTGTGTGTAATCTTTGAACAATTCGGTCAACTTCAAGGCCGGATTTATTGTATTGTTTGCTATTGATTTTGAAGCTAATTCAAGTGTTGTTCAAGTGTTCAAGTGACCATCCAAACCGTGTTCATCCCAGTGAGCAAACATTTCATTCTTCCACTCCTTCAATCCGAGTCCAATCCACTCCATTTCACCTTCCTCTTTACTCTTCAAATCCGCTGCCAACATCTACTCCATTTCCATCCCATTTCCGTAAGTAATTCCTACATATTTGTGTCAACAACTCAAAGCTAGATCCTCCATTCAAATAGCCAATTCGGCCTCCCCTTAGAAGGAGGTCGGATCACACCAGGTACGGTATTGAATTTTTTTAGTTCGGTATACCGAATACCGAAATTTTTATACCAAAAAATTACGGTACTGACCGATGAACACCCCTAATGCCAAGGATCCCACCAGAAGGAAATATCCTGACCATTACCAACACCAATCACTACGTGACCAGCCCAAAGATCAAACCAATCGCCTCCCCTCCCAAACAAGCGAACAATATCACCCCATACCTTGGAATATTTATTATCTTTATTACTCCACAGATCCCCAACCCCCTTGAAGTTATACTGCCTCCTGACTATGTCTGCCCAAACTTTCTTGCTCCCTCTACTTAAATCCCACACCCACTTAAATAAATAAGCAGCATTTCGAACTCTTAGATCACCAATACCCAAGCCGCCACACTCTATAGAGCGAGTAATATCTTCCCATTTAACCTTGGCCAACCCACGTTTGTTGTCGTCACCACTCCACATGAACCGCCGTATAATCCCTTCGCATTGACGACGAACATACATCGGCATACAGTATATCGACATATTGTATATAGGAAGACTCGAGATCGCAACCTTAATCAACGTCACCCTTCCACCAACAGACAGAAGATGCCCCTTCCAAGTGGCGAGCTTTCCCCTCATTTTTTGCACAAGAAATTGCCAGCTAGACTGTCTCCTAGGATTTAGTCCCACATAGGAACCAAGATATTTGAAGGGAAGCACCTCATACTTACAACCCGCTCTTCTAGCTAGACAAGTCCCCACCTGATCACAGAGATTAATACCTACTAACGAGCTCTTATGAAAGTTGACTCGGAGACCTGAAAAAGCCTCGAACCAATGCAAAGTCCCTTTAACGCCTTGTATCTCATTCTCGTCGTTGTTGACGAATATAAGAGTGTCGTCCGCAAATTGAAGATGAGTAAGTCGCCACCTTGCTCGGTCATTACCCACTCCCCGAAGCAAACCCACGCTCGCAGCTCTAGCCAGAAGACAATGTAACCCTTCAGCAGCAATGTTAAAGAGGAAAGGGGACATCGGATATCCCTGTCTGAGGCCTCTTTCGACCTCAAATTGCCTCGAAGGAGATCCATTTATCAAAATCGAGACTCTGGTCGTACTAAGACATTGCATTATCCACCCCCTCCATCGATTCCCAAAACCCATAAGGCGCATAACATCGTCCAGGTACCCCCAATCCACCGATTCATAGGCCTTTTCAAAGTCCAACTTAAAGAGCAGGCCCTGCTGCTTTGACATCTTCAAATGGTGGACTACCTCATTTGCAACCATCACACAGTCCAACGTCTGTTTGCCTGCCATGAACCCATGTTGAACCTTACTTATCACCTTCCCAATCACGCTACCAAGCCTCTTAGCAAGAATTTTTGCTATTATCTTATAGTAACTGCTCACTAGGCTGATAGGCCGAAATTCACTAAACCACTTAGCATTAGTGGTTTTAGGTAAAAGAGTGACAAACGAAGAATTGACACCCTTAGGAAATACCCCTATTCTGAAGAAGCCTGCTATCATCACACAAAATTCAGAACCCACAATCTCCCAAGCTTTCTGAATGAACCGTAGCGAAAATCCATCAGGGCCAGGTGTCCTCTGGCCATTGCAGCTTCTTACAGCTTCCCAAACTTCTTCCGCTGATACATCCCTATCCAACATGCTCGCCTCAACCTCGTTCAACCTCTTAAAACCCAAATCCTGGATTTTCGGGCGCTCCCACCGATCTGATTTAAAGAAAGTAGAGTAGTGGTGGACCGCAGCAAGTTTAATATCTGTAGGATCAGTAAGACGGCCTGAGGAAGTCGCGATATCTGTAATATTCTTCCGTATCATACTCGTCTTTGCTATGAGATGGAAATATCCTGTATTTCGGTCGCTCTGCAGGTCCCACTGAATTCTATTCTTTTGCCGCCAGAACCTATCTACTCGACCTTGCTGATCCCATATTTCATTACCGACCGCAAGCCTCTGCCCCTGTTCTTCTAAAGACAACGGTCTCTCATCTGCTACCCTCTCAAGAGCATCTGCCTTCGCCTGTAATTCCTCAAGGTATTTTTCTAAATGTCCAAAGACCTTAATATTCCATACTTTTAGCTTCTTCTTCAGGTACCTCATTTTCTGAATAACCCGACATACCCATAAATGTTCAATAGTAGCTTTCCTCCACCATTCAGCTATCAGGTTCTTAAAACCCGTTACCTCCCACCACATTCCCTGATCTCTAAACGGTTTCGGGCCTTAGTCTTTACCATCCTGGGTGAGAAGCAGAGGAGTATGATCAGACCCATGTCTGTGCTGAGCGACTATCCTGACCCCTTGCACATAAGGCCCCCAATCAGCCTGAATAAAGACCCTATCCAACCTGCTTCTACACACCGCGTTGGCCCAAGTAAAGCGTCTATCAACTAACACTAAGTCCTGGAACCGACACCTCTCTACCCACTCGTGAAATTCCTCCATACCCCTAATATTCCCTACGCCATTCAACCTTTCTGAAGATGATAGAATTTCGTTGAAATCACCCCCCACAAGAACCGGGTACACACTATTCTCAATAAGCTGGGCTAAGGTGTCCCACAATTGACCCCTTCGCGTCACATCATTATACGCATAAACATTCAACACCACGCATCGAAAATTCCCGTTCAACATAATTCCCTCTAACCAAATGTACCTGACACCCACTAGCGAATGATCCAACATGAAAGCACTACTGTTCCACATCGTTAATAAACCACCTGACCGGCCACTCGCAGGAGCACAAACCCAACGCGCCTCCTGATTTCACCACAAGGATTGCATAAAGAAATCGTCTACTGATTCTTTCTTAGTTTCTTGAAGCAGACAAAAATCTAATTGCTCTCTACGCCAACATCTCTTAACAAAACCCCTCTTCCTAGCAGAAAGTAATCCTCTGCTATTCCATGAAAGTAACCGAACCATAAGAAGGTTGTGATCACGCAATCTCAGAACCCAATCAAATCTGTTTTTGTAACTCGGCATTAAATCTCTCTTTATCAAAAGCACGTAAAACCGCTTCGTTGACTTTCTCTGTTATGGAGAGTAATCTCCCAATGTTCCACGTGTCCAGTTCAATCGCTGTAGCACCTGACACACGGTTCATACGAGCAATTATTAATGGTAATCTAATAAAAAATATTTTAAAGTTGGAATATTTTATTTATTTATAATAATAATAAAAGTTTCATGACTTAACTATTACTATTATTATTCTAATCCAAAAAATTAAAAAAGTATATTTTTTTTCAAAAAATAATAAAATATGATATTATTACGAAAAGAAGAAAAAAATAAAGGACAAATATAATAACAAAATTATCCCTTTTATTAAATTATAATCAAAATTACTTTTAGACTATTTTTTTAATTATTATTGTTGTTGTTATTTTATATTTCATGCATTTCCATTATTAAAATAAGAACTAGAAAGAAAGAAATATGAGAGAAAAAATAAAAAAATAAAATGAAAAATGATAATTATTTTTAGTTAAAAATTAAAAAACTATAAAAAATATGTAAAATAAATAAGAAATTATCTTGCCTCAATAAAATATTTTTTAATAAAAAATAAAAAAAACTATGAAAACCTTTTTATAATGTATTATTCTTAAAAAGTATATATACACAAATATTAAATTACTTAAGTTTGATTTCGTAAAATTTGTAATGATAAGGAATTATTTTTCCTTAGCTAATTATGTGATTTTTTATCATACATAAACATGAAGAAAAATAGTTTGTACATGTAATTAAATCATAATTTTTCATTAAATGTTAAACTTATTTTTTTATTGAGTTTGATTTTTTTAAGAAAAAATCATTAGTGGTTGTTTTTAAATAACTACATAATTATTTACATGGTTGTTTTTAAATAACTACATAATTATTTACAATATTTGGAAAACTGGAAAAAAAAATGAAACATTATTTTAAATATTTAAATTTTAATTTATAAAAATAAATTACTTAATTGAGTTAAAACTGTTTTAATTCTAATAACTTAAAATTAATTATTTCAGAATTAATAAAAGATTTTTTTGTCAACACCTACGTTAAAGCATCAATAACAATACTAATATACCCCTTAAAAAAACAATACTAATATACTTTTTTTTAAAAGAAAAATAATACTAATATACTGCTTACAATATAGTTTAAACACCATAGTAAAAATTTTATGTTAATCCCATTTTTTGAGACATTATTAAAACTTTTATATTATATCAAAAATATTTGGTATGAAATACTTTTTTTTACATAAATATGATATTTTAACATTTTCAAATCTAAATAAATTTCGCACGTGCAACGCCACGTGCCAAAATAACCTAGTAAAATAAATAAAAAAGTGAAAAACCTCACCTCCATTAAAAGAAAATTATATAGTACACTTTATATTCCAACTAATTAGCGTGCATCCAAAACAATAAAATGGTTACACGTAAATGAATCATTTTAGAATTTATCTTAACACGCCTGTAATGTGAGTGTTGAGTGGATGAACAGAATAGGTATATTTACTCGTTTTCGATAGTCTAAAATACAATCCCTTAAAAGTGTAATGGTACTAAATATATAGACTCAATTGGCCCGCTGACCGAAGTCTCATGAGAAAGCATAAATGTGCACACAAAAAATCCTGTAGGGATCACATGGCCATGAATCCAAATATTGTAGATCAATCGGACAAACTCATCAAATCATTTAATTAAGCCCAATTTATATTAAGATTAAAGGTCAAGATTAAAGTGGTTTTCCCATCCATAGTTCGCGAGGGAGGCGAACTAGTTGATTATATAGTTACATTTTGCTACCCCTTGCTGAAGTGAAAAAAGACAGAAAACAATGACTAGAAGCAAAACAACAATGTTTTTTTCTCCTCTCTTTTTTTCACCTTTTATTTATTCACATCCATCAAAATTTAAATGTGACAAACACACAACATACAAAACATACAAAGACAGATGTGCGTGATTAAAACAGAGGAAAGGAAAACGATGAGTACAAGGGCAAAAGGTAGGGAGAAGCATGTGTGTTCAAAGTTTAAAGAACTTAGTAATCTTCTGGAGCCAAGGGCTGATGAGTGGTATGGTGGGTATGTGCATGTGATGATGGTACCGGCTCCGTGGGGATGACAATGTATTCGTACATCAGTCCTGCCAATCCTCCTCCGATGAGAGGCCCGATCCAATAGATCCAGTGGTTCCTCCATCTCCACCCGATAAGGGCTGGCCCGAAGGCTCTTGCTGGGTTCATGGATGCCCCTACAAATGGCCCACCCACCAGGATGTTTGCCCCAACAATCAACCCAATTGCTAGAGGTGCAATCACCCCCAGACTTCCCCTTTTCGGATCAATGGCTGTCGCGTAAACTGTGTACACCAAACCAAATGTCATCACTATCTCCATGATTAGCCCATGCACTTCTCCAACACCGTATACCACATGGAATCCCACCGGTCTCTGCACATCATTATAAGAATGTTTTATTAATTTTGCCAACAATAATAGAAAAAACGCAGGAGAGTCACCACCACCCTCTTAGAAGAGACTCGGGGGATAAAAAAAATACTCTATCGCCCTCGCCCTCGCCCTCCCGGGTCTGCCGGCTGAAACCAAATTTGGTCACACCCAATAGTCTCGATACAAAAAATAAATAAACAGTCCATTATTTTAGTTACTTTCCAAGAAAAGAAAAGAAAACCCTTATTTGTGGAACTAGAGGAAAATTTTATTCAAATAAAAAAAGGTTTAGATGACGGGTATTACATCTGAAATTAGCATAACAACTAATTATCGTGTATATATATATATATACCATGCCATTAGTGACAAGCCACAACAGGAGAGAAGCGACGATGGCACCCAAGAGCTGAGCAACCCAGTAATAGATAGCGCGGATGACGGAGATCCTCCCTCCGACGAGAGCACCAAAGGTAACGGCTGGATTGACGTGGCCACCTGAGATGTTGATGCTGGCCGCCACTGCCGCAAACAATGCAAACGCATGGGCAATTGCAACCATCACCAGGCCTGACCCTTGAGTTGCTGCTGTCGGTGCAGGCTCTGTATCCCTGTACAATTTATCTGCACCCATACCGTTGGATTTAACCCATATGCATGCGGCCATTCAAGATTTTTTTACAGACGGAGGTATGATTCGGACTCTTACAAGTCCCGAGACAGCAGCCAGACAACCAAATAATAATTAATTATTTTTTTAAACTCAAATTAACGAGAAAAAGAAAAGGGAAGAGTTACCGAGCGCAAGAACAGAGCCTTCGCCAGCGAAAACAAAGATGAGAGTTGAGAGGAATTCAGCAAGAGTAGCTCTCATGGAGTCAGGATGAGTGGCCTCATCCACCCTTCCAAATGCATATGCTCTTGGCGGCATCTCTTTTTCTTTATAATTATTATATCAAGGAAGTTTAGTTAATCTTAATCTTTCTTGAAAAGACGTTGGTTTCTTGATGAGCTGAGGTTGAAGCAGAGCGATGGAGAGGAATGGAGGAGTATGAGGATTGTTAAAGTTTATTAGATGAATAAAGGAGGAGAACGGACAGAGAGTTGAGAGTTGATGCGCTGCATGCACGAAGAGTGTCCAAACACCACTTGACTGTTGTGGGACACTTGGGACATCCTTGTGCTCCATCTTTGACACGTACCTGCCCTACACCACAAATCCCCACCACATCAAACCTCAACTTCCCTATTCTTATCTCCAATCTATCCCTGGCATAAATTATATATGCCTCTCCACTCGAAATCAACAAGAAAATAAATAAATAATATATATCTATTTGGCATATAAGTTGTGCTCATCTGATTTTAAGGATACGTGGACAATGTCGTAGTCAACGTGTGCATATATATACTGATCAGTTGTCTATCCTTATCACGTGATTTCTGGGCTTTTACTACATACCCATTGTGAATGAAGTTTTGTCAATTTCTCAAGTACATATATCTGAACCTGATCAATATCCCAACATAAACTTCGCACAACCGACACGAATTAATGACTATATATATGTGATGGGGAGAAACGATGCCGACTAAGAATAGACACGGTGCGGTTAAGTTATTTCTATGGCTTACAATCATTAATTAACTATTTCTATAATATTTTTTTATAAATTATGATTAGGTTGTAGTTTTAGACATATAATTAATGACATTAAGATATTAGATTGTGATTTTGAAACTTAATAACCTCTCGTTAAGTTTAGTATTTATATTTTTATATATTTATAAATATATTTAATAAAATTAATAATATAATAATGAATAATACATACTCCCTCCGGTCTAAATTTAACGTCACTTTGACTTTGGGCACGCATATTAAGACGGTCGGATGACTCATTATTTGAGACAATTTTGCCCTACTTTTTCTCAGTAGAAGCATTAAAGCATTAAAGCATGAACATGAGTATGAGTAGTAAATAAATTATGTTTATTAATCTTTAAATTTGTATTTAACTAATCTCATAATAATTGTATTGTGTTTTTTTTATTTATTTTAGATCTAGCCAGAGTCTAGAGTTGATTTGATTATCACAACTGTCATTCTTCTTAGTTATGGTAACCTGACTTGGGTCACTTACGTGCCAAAAGGATCGAAGTAGACAAACTAGCGCTGATGGATCTACCGCGAACTAGCCTAGAGTACCGCTAGTATGAAAGGTTAACCTGATTTAGTCCCGATTGACAACCAAGGATACTAGGTTTGGAGTTGTCTTCCCCTAATCGATCATCAACCAATCTAGTAAACCCTTTAACTAGCAAGGTGTTAGTTGGTTAAGAATCATCTTTAAGTGTACCTGAGGTGGTTTTGATACAGGAGGGAAGCAGGAGTCATAAGTGTACCTTGATCCTATAGCAACTCTATAGATTGAAGATGAATACCCTTGCGTCAATGATTGTTGCTCATGTCTCATCGCTTGCTAAGCTTCTACTAGGAATCTCTCTCATCTGATTATTTCGTCTTGATCTGTCTCTTGACCAAGAATCGCATTATTGGTCTGGATTGTTTACTTGCTTTATTTACTTTTTAGTCTTTAGTTTAAAACAACCCCCCAATTTCACCTAAGTGTTATCAATGCTCTTTGCAAGCACACACGAAAATCACACCAGTACTCTCTGTGGATCGAACCTCTTACTTTTTATTTACAATAAAACTTGTTCTTAGTAGTGAATTGTATTTTATAATTATTTTTGATGAATTCGACACTCATCAAATTTTGGTGCCGTTGCCGGGGAGTACGGTTTACTGATCTTTGTGTTTTCTTGTTCATGAGCAGGTTTATACTACACCAAGTTCATCAGAGGATTGTCATCTTGATCAAGAACATCCTCTTGACCAAGAAGCGGATCAAGAAGAACCGAATCCAAGAATAAACATGGAAGAGCATCCAGCTGAGCAGACTCTCAGGGAGTTAAACAAAGGTGTTGAACAAATCACTTATTCTTGCATCAATCTACCACCAGTAGATCATGATTGGTCCATCAAGACCAACATCATCCACAACTTGAAGAAATTCTATGGGCATTCCAATGAAAATCCCTATATTCATCTAAGGAATTTTCACTTGGAATGTGATGCACTTAAACCTCGAGAAGTTCCTATAGAGAGAGTAAAGCTGAAAGCTTTTTCATGGTTATTGGAGGACTCGGCGAAAAATTAGTTCTATAGTTTACCTCACAATACCATCAGTACTTGGGCTCAGATGTCAGCAACCTTCTTGAACAACTATTGGAATGCTAGCAAGGCTGGAGCAGCCAGAAAGAATCTCGTTTCCATTCAGCAGAGAGGAAATGAGAGTTTTGGAGAATACTGCTAGAGGTTCAAAGATCTTCAGGATATTTGTCCAACCCATAGAGTAACTAATCAAGCTCTAATTCAGTACTTCTATGATGGGATGAGTCAGAAGGACAGAGAAAGAGTTGACGCTGCAGCTGGAACTGTTGCTACAAACCATGGCTGAAAATTGCCATAACAACAGCTCTGCAAAGCTATCTAGTCCTATCTCTTACTTGAACTCAATTGCTTTAGAATAGCAGTAGCTAGAGGTCAAGGAAAAATGGAAATGGTAAGATGATTTGACTATGTGCTACATTTTAATTTTCTGCCCTTGTTATGACTGATTGTGCAAATGCTGTATTCAGCAGTTCCATGTGCTTAGTGATTAAAGGATTGACAAATAAAACTTAATCAAAATATTTTATTCCCTAACAATTTGAGAATGCATTGTTGTTATCATTATACTATCATGATGTTTGATGTTTAGGGTATTGAGCAGTCCTTTGTAATCTAGCATCAATTTGGTGTTTGAAGTGTGGGTAACTCTTATGGTGAGCTTGATTTTGGAGGAAGTGAGGAGCCTCTGGTTTTGTTTGTTTGTTTGTTTTATTTTTGATTTGGTAAATGCTTGGGGGCAAGCATTAGGCAAGTGTGGGGGTGTTTGATCGAGTGTATAGTTTGTTGCTAATTGTCATTCAAATCCTTGTGTTTTGAATGGTAATTACACTCATTAGTGCTATAAACTGTCACTTTTGCAGGAAAGGAACCTCAAGGAAAATCTGGAAGAAAGGACCTGTTAGCAGAATCTTTTTGGTAAGATAAAGCACACTTAAGTATTGGGAGAATTGCAGACCAAGATTATTTTCTCACGCCAAGAATTTTCTCATGGTCTAGACGATTCTGGCAGAAGTATTGGGCCCGACTTCTGAAGCCATAACGAGAAAGAAGCAGTTGTGTTATCGCGAGCTTCCAATTTTGAACGAAGACAACTTCAAGGAGGCGTCCTACTCCTCTTGTAATCTCTTTTGGATAAAATACACTTAATTTAGTTTTAAATTTAGAATTAAAAATAATTGGTTGGAGATAATCAAGGAGAGGAAAACTACTTAACCTCAACTTGAATTATCGTCAATCTATCTCTTCTTCTTTTGAATTCTTTTAACAGCTATCTTTATTTTTCACGCTCTGAACTTCATCTTCTTCCTTGTCTTCAAGGAATTCTTTTATGCAATTTTTATTCTAGTATTTTATTTCATCTAATTATGTCTAGCTAAATTAACAATTGATTCCTGGTAAAGATCATAGGAATGTGATTCATTATATTCATGAGATCTAATTGATCTTCCTAGTTTTCAATATACATTCATGAATTATCTAATTGCTTATCAGTATTACTCATACCTAGTTTAAGTTTGTCAATTTAGATTCAGATTTGAGTATTCATTGTCATTCTTTTAAGCTTTAGTAGTTATCGCTAAAGAGATATAGTAGACATATCTAGTACGAGCTCAGTTTAGCATTAACTCGGTGAGACTAGAGATAGTAAATGATTTAATTAAACCTCGCCTGACAAACGAGGAGTTTTAGTTAAGATTTGTCTTCCCCTAGTCAAGATCAACCAATTTAGTAAACTCTTTAATCAGCAAGGTCCTAATTGGTTAGGATTAATTAATCGATTGCCTCTTTTAATTAATTTGAAATAGGAGGAAAGTAGGAAACCTAAGGGACTTTGAATCTATAGCAAATCTATAAATTGGGAATTAAAAATCTTTGCGTCAATGATTGAATGTTAGAATCTTTACCGGGAGTCTCTCTTACCATTATTAAGACTCAATTTTGTTTTCCTTATTCTTAATTTTATTGTCCTTAAATTGCAAAACAAACCCCCAATTTTTCACTTAAGTGTAAAATCTGATTTTCGAAGAATTACAAAGTTACACCATTTTCCTTGAGGACGAACCTCTTTCTACTATTTACAGTTCCATTGTGAATTGTGTAGAGTTGATTTTCTTATTTAATTTTGATGAGTTTGGCACTCAATCAAGTACCCAGCCAAACGGGTACCCGATTAAATTGGGGCAAAAAATTAATGACCCGAACCGAAAATGCAATTGGGTCGGGTACCCGTCACATGCACACCCTTAGGGGTGATAGTGAGGGTGTGGAATAAATAGTAAGATCTCAAACGATTCTTACAGAAAATATTTAATATTGAGGTATTTAATATTCTGGAAATTTTGGAAACAAATAGAAAAAAATACAGAATTAGTTCCTAAATTTACAAAATTGTTAAAATTTGGTCCCTAAACTTTATTTGCATATTAATACCTACGTCAGAAACATAAGTAGAAAAATTGTTTTTAGCCTTTTAATTGATGCATTTTAGATAATTAATATGAGATATTTTCATTTAGAAGATGGTATTAAGAACTACGTGTAGTTTTAATCTTCCTTAAGGAAGTACATAAAAAACTTTTGGATTCAACTACGATGTTGTTGCTATTTTACTTTTCTAAATATTATAATTTCATTTGTAATTAAATGAATAGTGTTTTTAAGCAAACACCTGATTTCGGGTGTTACATATTCAGTACTCACCATTGATATCAAAACTCCGAATAGGCAACGTAGATTAAACATTATAGAGAATCTGTAAAATAAATTACAGGAAAAAAACAACAAAAATAGAACAAAATCATCAAAATAATTACAAAAAATAAGAAAAAGAACGAATTTCTTGACCAATGAACTAGGGTAATGACCAAAGGAAAAAAGAGATGAGAAAAAAACAAGAATAAGATAAAACTACAAAGAAAACATACCAAGTAACAAAGAAAACACCTTGCTGCCACAACAGTAACACAAATTTCCATTTTCAGCCGTTCTTCTTCTTTCATGATTCTCCTGCATCCTCCACTGGAAAAATAGAAAATAACTGATTTCATTGATCTTTTAAACCAGAAGATAAAAATATAAGTCTCTCTTAACTCTTTGCGTTATCAAATCCCATTAATCTTATAAAATTTAATCATGGCTTAACTAATAGTAAAAAATTAAATTTAGAAAAACCCTCTCCCATCTGATCAAATCACCACCTTGATAACATAACTCCACTCTGTTTCCTTTTACTTTCAAGTGGTTTAATGAAATAATTTACATTTTTAATAGATTTCAGACGTCACCTTTACATTTGTTAGTTATCACATATGACTAGTGATAACTTATAAGGAAAGAAGAAGGGTATTTTAGTCTTTGTCATAAGCTTGGTTGGTCAGCACACGACCACGTGGATGGAATGACTGTCAAGAGGACGAATCGATATCAATAAATAGGGATGACCGGTATCTACATAAAAGAACCGTTACCTCACTAGAAGACCGGTATCCAAGGAAGGATACCGGGGATAAAGATCACCGGTATAGCCGTTACCCACAAGGGTGATAGAGCATAAAGAGAAGGGTATTATGGTAACAACGCAAGGGCTGTAACCGGTAACTCTAAAAGTTACCGGTAACTGTAATAAACTCCTTCTTTATGATGTGTAATGGCTACGACACCATTATTGTGCGGACGTTACGTAGTGAAAAGCCGCGCAGGTCACTAATGAGCATTAATAACAGATTATTAATGCAGGGACAACATTAATTTACCCGTAACGGTCAGGTATGTACGTCTATAAATATCCTGAAGAAAGGAGAAGAAAGGTACGTGGACACATACTGATTTACAGAGCTGATACTATACTCAAATAGATTACTAACTTGACCGTCGGAGAGTCTACGCCGGAGACTCCCTCCGGCACTTTGCAGGTCAAGCAAGGTCCAATCTTGAGGAGGCTTCATCAGCAGCAGTTCCCGAGGCTCATATTGTTTCATATATTATCAACTAGTACTTTGGTGTTGATTAGGGTGCGTTGATGATAACAACCATGTTTATGGGCTAAAGAGGCGGGAATGGAGTTTTGTTAGAAGAAGATATTTCATAAAATTAGTACTAATGGATTTTTCTATAAAAAAATAAAAAAGAAAACCAGTGGGTTCTACTTGCAGACGGCCAACAACGCCGGTCAAGGTTCAATGATAGTGGTAGGTGGTTTAAGCAATTTGTGGTAGTTTACTAGGGTTTTGATTTTGGAAAAAAACCCATTTTAAGTATAAATAGAAAGTTGTTTTTAATTAAAAGTTGGTGATTAAGTGAAGTCACCTTGGCAGTCATGTCATTCGGGGTGAAATTTTGGTAAGTCTATTCTAATGGAAGAGCAACACTCTTACAAAAATGACACCACAAACTCTAAACAATCACTAACCACAAAATCATCCATTAATAGGGTTAGTTTTGTAATAGCGGGAGGTAAATATTGATTTAGTATTTATTTTATTTTATTCTCATTTGGAGATCCCATTAACTCATAATAAAAATTGAAAAATATGCAGGAATTTAGGGGAGGGTAAAAGTAGGGGTGCTCATCGAGTTGGGTAGTCAAATTTTGGTATTTTTTTTTTCAGATTTGAAAATTTTGAAGAGAAATATTGATTCTCGATCTATAGTTTATAAATTTGAGTACCTGATTTGATTTACCCAAACTTAATTGGGGACAAAATTTCAGTAATTTAAACTTTCGAATTTGGACAGGTTAGCTTCCAACCGTGTGGAGTGAGGTTGTGTCGCGGTACTAGTGAGTGATGGTGTAAGGTGGAGATGGTAAGTAAATTGTGGCTAGTTTTGGTTGTGAAGTTTGTGAGAGCAACACGAAATATAGAGGAAAATGATTTGGTTTAGGAGAGGTTGAGAACGAGAAAAGAAAATTGGTAGATAGGGTTTGGTTTCTATTTATATTCTCATTATCATATGCATATTTTCATAATATATTTTATTAGTATATAATATGTTCGGGAATTATGGGTATCCAAATTATCTGAGTCATTTTCATCTCGTTTTTAATTTTTATTTCAGTTCAAATAGTTTCGAATTTGATTAAATTTTTTTAGATCGGTTCCTGATAGTAAATTTTAAGTTTAAAAATTCGATTATTCGGATTTTCGTGAACACCCATAGGTCAAACTCAAAGGATGCTTGTAGCTTTTTCTTTCCATAAGTCAATTTACTCACCTGATTTATTACGGAAGGGAAAAAGGAAAAAAGTAAAAAGGTAAAAAAACAAATAAACAAATAAACAAGCAAACAAGCAAACAAACGAAAGACTGCCGAGGCGTGAACCGGGAATGTCAAAGATGACTTCAGTATTTCACCGGTTTTGCGAGAGATTTTTTTGTGAAACAGCGAGGAAAGTAAGGACAATAGAGAGAGAGAGAGTGAAGAGGATTGAAAGTTGAAACAATGGCAGTGTACATCAACAGCATAGTCGCAACGGACCTGGTATGAATCCAATTTTGCCTTTCGTTTTCTTCTGCTATGTGGGTTTTTGTTGTTGATTTTGTGTTTCTAATGATGTTGACGAAAGATATAGACTTGTCAGGGATTCGTGAAGAAGGTGACAAAAGGAGGAGAAACCCAAATACGAGGATGGGTGAATTCCAGCGGAGGAAAAGGTAGACTAATTGGTTTGGGTTACAAAAGTAGGCGCGTCAAAGTGTTGTCTTTCTGCAACCCCAACGACATTCAGCCCATCCTCAGTCAAGCTTTGAAGGTATCTTAAACTCTTAGTTATTACATTGTTTGGTCGTGTGTCTTGTGGCATAGACTCATTCTTGACATGGGTTGTTGTAATTTTTTGTTTGTGGATTCTTCATAGTTGAAATTTAGAATAGCTGCAGCGACTGAATTGCTGTTTGATAGGATGTGTGTTTGCTTGTTAGAATCTCTGTTAGTTTGATAGCAGAGGGCCCATGATAAGCTTCTAGTAGGATAGTTAGGCTTCTGGCTTGGAATGGGATAGTAAAGGGAGGGTGCTGTGCTTCCTGCTTCTAGTGTGCTTGCTCTCTATCAAATCACAGTCCTGATTGGGATTTGGGAACATAACTTTACATCAGTAAGAAAATAGAGCTGCTGCTTGTAAGATTCACAAGGATCTCCTGTTAAGCTGATAGTGTTGTGTAGTTCATGACATGGTGAAAAGTGCAACCTTTTCCTTCAAGGGGCTACATAATGTGACTTCTGTAAAAATTCTTCCACACAATTAGGACATTGCTTCTATTTTGCTTTGTTTGCACCCCCTTAAATATTTCAAATCATTTTTTGCCTTTATAAACCACATTCCTATTCGGGAAACTGGCATTTCGATAACCTAATTTTATATTAGCGAGAAAGCAGCTCTGCTCGTTAGATTAACTAGGATCTCCTGTTAAGCAGCTGATAGACTGATAGTGTTGTAGTTCTTGACAAGGTAAAAGTGCAACCTTTTTCTTCAAGGGCGTTGGTACTTGCATAATGTGGCTTCTCTAAAATGCCATACACTGAAAGTGCATCTGGATAATAACTGATTGTATGTCTCTTAATTATGTGAAGCAGAGAACATCAAATTTCCATTTCATTTACATAATCTTTTGGTAGAATTGCAACATTTCTGCATATGTCACGAATGTAGACAAGGTGTGCCTGTTCAAGAAAAACGTAAAATGCTAGCTTCTTTTGCCGTGGTTGGCTTTGTCGTTGTTAAAACAGTATCCTTTGCCCCAAAAGAGAGAAGTATATCCGCTTAAGAATGAAATAGATATATAACATGCTTTAGTAACCTACATTCTTTGAATCCTCTCATGTTGTCCATTAATTTTTACATTGTTGAGCTGGCTTGCTTTCGTTTTTGCTACAATGTATGGAACCCCAACAGATGATTTTGCTGTAATTAACTCATAACCAAAGTTTGATATACGTCTGGTTTCATGTAGGAGCCAGTTGCTTTCGCGGGGGGAGTATTTGCTGGACTTTTAAGGCTTGATTTGAATGAAGACCCACTTAAGGAATGGGTGACAAGAACTGTGGAAGCCTCTGGTATGACAGAAGAAGATATTGATCCTGAAAGATCTAAAGCGGAGGGGGAAGCCCCACAACAGATAGAGATTGAATGACAATCTTGTGTTTCTCTTTTATTATTATTCAAAATGATTTACCATCTTTTAATAATATTTAATTAAAAAATTCCATGTCCCCGCGCAAAATGTCTGCTGTAATGTTCAATAGAGGTAATAGTATAAAGACCTTCTATACTATTTTTTAAAACAGATACCTCCCCTGTCCTTTAAAAATTCAAATTGACTTCCCCTGTACTATCGGTCAGAAGCATTTGTTTGGTCTCCGTCAGTCAAACTAACAGACCGTTAGTGTTGACCGTTGATTTTGAATAAAATATTGTAAAAAATCCAAAAAAATATAAAAAATTTATAAAAAAATTGTAAAAAATCCCAAAAAAATGTATAAATTCTATAAAAAAAATATGTAACCTAAAAATTCAGAAAAAAATGTAAAATAAAAAAAAATTAATTAATCTAAAAATTCAGAAAAAATGTAAAATTGGAATTTTTACATTTTTTTGGAAATTATTACAATTTTTTTTGGATTTATTAATTTTTTTAATTTTTACATTTTTTTGGGAATTTTTAAAATTTATTTAAAGAATTTTTACATATTTTTAAAGAATTTTTACATTTTTTTGGAAATTTTTACATATTTTTAAAGATTTTTTACATTTTTCTGAATATTTTAATCAAAGTCAACGGTCAAAAAGTGAAGTCTGTTAGTTTGACTGGTACAGACTAACGGTTTGCTTCTGAACGATAGTATAGGGAAGGTCAATTTGAATTTTTAAAGGACAGGGGAGGTGTCTGTTTTAAAAAATAGTATAGGGGGTCTTTATCCTATTACCCTTACATTATAGTATAAATCTATACTGTTGGCTTATATAATTTGGTCGTGTGTACAAAAGTATACAAAAGTTATACACTTATATGGTCATATAATTCATAAAGCAAAATGAGTTGTTTCTCTTGCACTTCATCGTTCATCCTCTTTCTAACATTCTATCAATTTGGGGGCTTGATTTGATCCAAAATTTCTTACGGAAATGAGGATTAAATTAATCATTTAGGAGTTTAAATGGAAATATTTCATAAAGGACAATGTTTGATTGATTCCGGCATGTTTGTGTAACTTACTTTTTGGTTATATTTGTGTAAGTTATAAATTGTGTAAATTTTATGCTTTTTTAATGTTTTTTTTTACACTAATATAAAATGAGTACAATAATCGTGTTGGTAAAATAAAGTATCAAATATATTTACTTGCAACATGCTAAATTTCTACTTTTACATAAATATAAGTCTCTCATATTATTTAATGTAACTTTTTAGAAACTAAACTATACTTATTAAACGCAAACTTACATAAATATAAGTCTTTCATATTATTTAATGTAACTTTTTAGAAACTAAACTATACTTATTAAACGCAAACTTTGGAGTTAGTTGACTCCTAGAGTCACCAAAATTTTATCATTTTATAAATACAGGACTAAACTAATTATGTAGGGGTTTGATTGGAAATCTCTTACAAAAATAGAGACTAAACTAAATGCGAGGTTATGTTTGTTTGATTGAATTTTTTTTATGAACATGAGGATATTAGGCCTCGCGTTGTGGGGCTGAATTGAGAATTGAAATTATTAGAAAAATATGAGTTTGATTAAAATAAAAATCATTCAGAGTTGATTGTATAAAAAATATTAGACTGAGTAATAATGCAGACTTTAGTAGAATGGAATTCACAAATGCATAAAGAAATATGAAACTCCATAAATGTATGAGTTTGATTGCAATTTTTTTCAAACACGGGGTTAAATTATTCATTTATGGGTTTGATTGCAAGTCTTTCGCGAATACGAAATCTTAGTTAATCAACTAGGGATTTGATTGAAAAACTCTTATGAATAGGGACTAAATTAATCAACAAATATATTTACGGTTAACACGCAGTGGCTACCAAGGAAATAACAAGTATGCACCTAACGCACTCTATAACCTTCTAGCACCTGTGCAAGTCGATGCCTTTTAGCTACCTTTTTTAATAGGTTGAACTTCTTAAGTAGTGAGAGGCCAGACACGGTTTATTGAAGAAAACCATGACGCATGCACTTTTCGTTTTAACAAGAATAATAATTCTTATGGTTGGGCAAACAAGTTAAAAAGACCATGTTGTCACTCATGAGGTATCCGTTTGTGAAATGATGAAGGTTGTATAGTTAAGAATGAATGGTTAATTTATAAGAAACTTGGATGAATAGAGAGTATATTTAACTAGACATATTTTATGAAGTTTATTGGTTGAGTTTTATTTCATTTTCTAATGATTTTACAATGGATTATATCCTCTATTTATAAATAAATATGGAAACTTGTCCACGTGAGTATGCAAGTAAATGAAACTGACGCGATACGAGTTCCCTTCCGAAGAATCGGATGCGTGGAGCTTTGCAGCTAAGGATCTAACTCGAGTTATCAAGTAAACCCAGTTGGGTCATAAATAGAAATGATGAACGAAGCGAAAAAGAGAGATGAAGTACGCAACGGAAAAATATGAAGATGAAGATGTTTACGGAAAGGAAATAACAATGGAATTTGCAGTGGATAATTAATTCAAAATAATCGATTAACAATAAACATCCAAATCACGCTTGCTCATAAACATCCAAATACAGAATCCAAGATAAATGATTGAACACCAATATCCCGAAAATTGTAAAGAGATAAACACATAAACAGTAAATTAAAAGGTTGAAGACTAGTGATCTTTTATTTGCAATGAATCAAGTCGTCTTCAGGACTTGATTCTCACAAGGTGAGTTTCTGGTGTTTAAAGGCGTAGTATTCTCAACGCAAGTAAAAATACTTTACACAAAAATTGACTAAATGAATAAGAAGTCTAGTTATTTATACTAAGCTGCAGAAATGGCCCAATATGTTGTCTGCTGGTGGTAGTTAACGATAAGTAGGAATGGACCCGATAAAGGTGGGTTGGTTGTTGGTTGTCGGCAGCTTGGGTTGGCTGTTGGTAAGTAGTTTCCTAGATGGCTCTTGATGGTAATTACAGATTATTGGTTCCCGATACTTGATAAATCAATATATGGACTAGAGGGGGGGGGGGGGGGGGGGGTGAATAGTCCCTTTTAAATTCCTTTTTAATCTTCAAACTTTCTGCACACAAGGGAAGGAAGGAAAGCACAACACAAGATGTATAGTGGTTCCAATTCACAACTGAATTGTACTCCACTACCTAAGAGTCCTCCTCTTAGGATTTCTGAATGCAATCCTTGCTATTCACTAGAGCTTTTACGGGTTCAGCTCAACAACCTTACAATTTGGTTTTCCGGGGCTCACCAACAACCTTACAATTAGTTTTCCAAGGCTCACTAACAACCTACCAATAGTTTTTCAAGGCACAACTATAACCTATGGCTTTTCAAGGGCTCAACCACAAACCTAAGTTCTCTTTTAATGGGATGAGAACACTACCCTTAACCCAAAAGTGTTAGGTACACTTTTCAAACCTTAACAATGGAATTGTATCAAAATGCAACAAACAAATTGGTGTACAAAATATATGAATATATGATTCCAAACCAACACCAATAGATATTCAAAGTTACCTCAAGAAGAACCCAGAAGACAAGCTTGACAAGATGAAGCAAGATGGATAAAATCCTTTTTAGAACACTTGCTTTGTGAAAATCTGATTTGAGTGAGCTTGTAAAATGTCAAAATGTGTTTGAAGGTTTCTTAAGTTTTTCTCTTGTTCTTCCTATTGTTCTACTCATCTAGGATGAGTATTTATAGTCTTTGATAGAGGAAGAATCAGACAAGAGGGTATGGACACAAATTTAGCCGTTTTAAGTGGACAAAATAGCTGTTGGAACTTGTCTGCTTCTAACCGTGATCACGGTTAGGAACAACCGTGATTCACGGTTAGGACGAGCTCCTTCAGCTTTTGAAAAACTAGCCGTTGCATACTGACGTGATTCACGGTTAGGTCTTACCGTGATCACGGTTGCGTAACCGTGATCACGTTAACACCCTTAACGTGATTCACGCTACCTTCGGATGTAAAATGGTGTTTTGACACGAGACAAACGTGATCACGGTTAGGACCAACCGTGATCACGGTTAGAGAAAATCTCTCACCGTGATTCACGTTTAACCCTAAACGTGATTCACGTTTAAACATCTGATCCGAAATACTTAAAACGTTTTTCAAAACTTATTTTGACCCAAAACCTTTTGACACTAAATTCTTGAGGTACTAGAACATAAATCAAGTGTTAGAGTGAAATCATACTTACAAGAATAAGCTCAAAAACACTTGATCTTCACGCTTGCGATTTGATGAATTGTTGCTTTCTTAAAGTCTTGATCGCAAACTGAAAATACATTCTCACTTAAAATTGAATTAGTAGACTAATTAATTTGTGTGTTATACATCATCAAAATAGGTTCGAATACCCCTTGGGCTAACAATCTCCCCCTTTTTGATGATGACAACCACAAATTAACCAAAACAAAATAAGCACAAATTTTAAGTAGAGATGTAAAAGAGGTGAGTTTGAGAAAGAACTCCCCCTAAATCTTTGTCTTGAAGGCTCCCCTTATTGAAATGCATCAAGAGCATTTATGCTCCCCCTACATATAACGTTAGTTGTACACGAAGCATGACAAAGAAAAAATAAAGCTTGCTCAAAGCTTTGATACCAATGTTGCTACCAATAGCCATAAACTGCACTACCCATAACACATTACTAAACTTCTCCCTTTACCTTATTCTCCCCATAGAGATTTTTCCCCTTTCTATATATACTTCTCCCCCTTTGTCATCAACAAAAAGAGAAAAAAAAAACAAACCAAATAGGAGAAATAAAAAGCAAGCACAAACAGATGGCACAAAAGGTATAAGATAGAATTAGAGTGCCAACAAAAGTAAACCACACAACACGTATGCAATGCCAACAAATGCCAATTGATGAACTCAAATAAACTACCAATTTATAAAATATATATATCCACAAATAGGCAAAACATACATACTTAAACATCCCACTCTTTCATATCCCACACTTAGTACCATGCTCCCCCTAAATTTGTTCCCCCTTTGTCAACAAAGGGTGAAGCAAATTCATAAGGAACAAGTAAGTAAGCACAAACACTCAAGAGCAGAATAAACGAGCAAACACATCAAATAAAGACATCACTCCATAAAAGTAATATCCAACAACTATCCATCACAGAAGACAAATACCAAATACAAATTTGATATTCCATCAAAATAAGTTGCAATTACTCACATGAATGAATACATCAAGTAAATAATCACAACAAAAGGAATGGAACCAAATAAACCTTAGAGAAATATAACTCATTTCCCCCCCTTACTCTTTGCAAAAAAATTGCTCTCCCCTCGAACATTTGCTAATGTTACATTAGGAGCTCAAAGCTCTTTCTACAAAAAAATCATTAGAGCACATAGAGCAAGGCAAAGAACCAACCAATATTACTCCTAAAAGATTTCCCAAATATATTTCCCCCTTTGTTAACAACAAAAAGGATAAATAAAATAAGGAAGGTCAATTAAGATCATATGAGAAGTAATAAAGGAGCAAGCAAAAGGTCAAATCAAAAATACTTTTACAAGTATAAAGATCAACCAATTATCCAATCCAAACTAATATCAAGATAAAGATCAAGAGAGGATAATCGAAAGCTTACTCAAAAGGTTAAAAGGGATGATCATTAAAGGATGAAACAATAAATGAAATCATTTTCAATGCATTCCTCTAATGATCAACCAAAACAACAAATGTAGCAATACATCATACCAATTATTTCTGAATTATTTAAAACATGTATTGCCTAGCCAGTTAAGGACAATCTATGGAAAATTTAAAGCATACATGATTATAGATTTTAATTACCAATACAATCATTTAAATCAAGTATTGCATCAACAATTCATCTCATAAGCATAATTTAAAAGGAAGAGTTTTTAGGAATACCGGATGCGATTACTCTAAATCAATATATGTCATATGCCATTCCGCGAAAATGGCTTCCATATGTGCAACCGAGGCAATCATCAAAATAAAGGCCTACTTGTCGGCTTTCCCTTGGGCTACCAAGCAAGCAAAATTCCTACAAAACAATTCTTTCTAAACAATTTCATGAGATAACTATTAACATAATAAATAATCATGATCAATATTAGAAATAAAAATCAATCAAATGTATTAATATATCATTGCCAAAATAATTAGAAAGGAAAAACCAAATACTACCAATACCATGACCTTTTCACTTAAGGTTTCCTTTCCAAGCGCCGCGAACACCCGCTATTCAATATCCATTTATTTGCAATGGGTTTCCGGCATACCTACAAGACAAATTAGTTCAACTTTGGTACCCAAACACCTTTGGGTCCTTCCATGTTAGCACGTGTACCCTTTGGTACCCAAATTTGTCTTGTGTTCACAAGCCCCTTTCTAATGTAGCAAAAATAGGATAAGTGTCCAAATTTGTTGCAAAAGCTACATTTATATCTAGGCTTATCATGTGAAGGTTTGTGAACAAAATTTGATGAATTATCATGCCAATTTGAAGAGCTACCATGGCAATAAGAAGAGCTAGCATGATAATTAGAAGAACTAGCTTTAACAAAGGAATTTTTTAAATTCTTTCCACATGAAGAATGTTTAAAGCCAATGCCTCTCATGTCACCTTCTCTCTTGAGATCATTTATGCACTCATGGTGACTTTTCTTACTCTTGACAAACTTATCTAGAGTAATCTCAAGATGCTTGATCTTATCTTTTAACTCTATTACTTCTTTGGTAGATTTTGCACAATCATTACAAGTAGAGTGTTTATCTATGACCTTTCCTTTAGCATTA
Source organism: Viola odorata (assembly GCA_963691705.1). Classification (NCBI taxonomy): domain Eukaryota; kingdom Viridiplantae; phylum Streptophyta; class Magnoliopsida; order Malpighiales; family Violaceae; genus Viola; species Viola odorata. The sequence continues at coordinate 43,197,367 of OY829538.1, forward strand.
TCAAGCAATTTATTCTCCATTGTTAAACCTTTGTTTAACTCTTCTAATTCACAATTCTCATCCCTAGTTTTAGCCAAAGCACCTTTCAAATCAGCATTATCATTTGTCAAAAAATTATTCTCATCAATCAAACATTTATTAGACTTTTCTAACTTGCTAATATCATTCTTAATGCTTTCTAGTTCTTTAGCAAGTCTAGCATTCTTCTTATTAGCTCTACTAAAATGTTCAGCAAGTTCATTAAAAGCTTCTTGCAAATCATCATAGTCACGTTCATCACTAGAAGAATTACTAACCTCATCATCGCTTTCCCCATGAGCCATAAGACACATATCTTTGCATTCGCCGGATGAGGTGGAAGTTGGTGAAGAACTCCTTTGATATGCTCCACAATTTCCTTGTCTTTTGAGCTCGGAAGAGTGTTCACATGTACTTCTCCACTGCTTCTGTCTTGAATCCGAATTTACGAACTCACGAACAGTACCGGTGAAGAGAGCAAGAGATGCGTTGTCTTGAACACCAAGAAAGGTTCTCAACCTTCTCTTCCAATGTCGGAAATTGTTGCTGTCAAGATATAGTGAATTGTTGCGCACAGCACCCTCTTTTGCCATATCTAATTCTTGCACTTGAGGTTGTTAAACCTTGTTCCAAGTGACCTCGCTCCGCTACCAATTGATAAATCAATATATGGACTAGAGGGGGGGGGGGGGGGGGTGAATAGTCCCTTTTAAATTCCTTTTTAATCTTCAAACTTTCTGCACACAAGGGAAGGAAGGAAAGCACAACACAAGATGTATAGTGGTTCCAATTCACAACTGAATTGTACTCCACTACCTAAGAGTCCTCCTCTTAGGATTTCTGAATGCAATCCTTGCTATTCACTAGAGCTTTTACGGGTTCAGCTCAACAACCTTACAATTTGGTTTTCCGGGGCTCACCAACAACCTTACAATTAGTTTTCCAAGGCTCACTAACAACCTACCAATAGTTTTTCAAGGCACAACTATAACCTATGGCTTTTCAAGGGCTCAACCACAAACCTAAGTTCTCTTTTAATGGGATGAGAACACTACCCTTAACCCAAAAGTGTTAGGTACACTTTTCAAACCTTAACAATGGAATTGTATCAAAATGCAACAAACAAATTGGTGTACAAAATATATGAATATATGATTCCAAACCAACACCAATAGATATTCAAAGTTACCTCAAGAAGAACCCAGAAGACAAGCTTGACAAGATGAAGCAAGATGGATAAAATCCTTTTTAGAACACTTGCTTTGTGAAAATCTGATTTGAGTGAGCTTGTAAAATGTCAAAATGTGTTTGAAGGTTTCTTAAGTTTTTCTCTTGTTCTTCCTATTGTTCTACTCATCTAGGATGAGTATTTATAGTCTTTGATAGAGGAAGAATCAGACAAGAGGGTATGGACACAAATTTAGCCGTTTTAAGTGGACAAAATAGCTGTTGGAACTTGTCTGCTTCTAACCGTGATCACGGTTAGGAACAACCGTGATTCACGGTTAGGACGAGCTCCTTCAGCTTTTGAAAAACTAGCCGTTGCATACTGACGTGATTCACGGTTAGGTCTTACCGTGATCACGGTTGTGTAACCGTGATCACGTTAACACCCTTAACGTGATTCACGCTACCTTCGGATGTAAAATGGTGTTTTGACACGAGACAAACGTGATCACGGTTAGGACCAACCGTTATCACGGTTAGAGAAAATCTCTCACCGTGATTCACGTTTAACCCTAAACGTGATTCACGTTTAAACATCTGATCCGAAATACTTAAAACGTTTTTCAAAACTTATTTTGACCCAAAACCTTTTGACACTAAATTCTTGAGGTACTAGAACATAAATCAAGTGTTAGAGTGAAATCATACTTACAAGAATAAGCTCAAAAACACTTGATCTTCACGCTTGCGATTTGATGAATTGTTGCTTTCTTAAAGTCTTGATCGCAAACTGAAAATACATTCTCACTTAAAATTGAATTAGTAGACTAATTAATTTGTGTGTTATACATCATCAAAATAGGTTCGAATACCCCTTGGGCTAACAATACTTTCCTTCAGTTCCCGGTAATTACTCCTTTCCTGAAAGATGTGACCTCCCAATACCCCCCTAGTTTCCAACAGTTGGTCGCTCCTGGCTGGATGTGCACTCCCGATAACTACCCCGAAGACTCCTAATAGTTGATGGCTCCTGGTAATGTTGATTCCCGGTAACTCTTCTGAACCTTTCCGGTAGTTGCTGAGCTTCTCATTTGACGAAAAACTCGGCCACACGGGTGGCCTTGGGTAGGTACGGATCTCACCTATTTTTTATGGTACCGGGCATGTCTCTTGTCCTCCGCATGTGGGCTCACCCATCACCGAAATTGAGCTCGGCGTGATTCCATCATCACCTTTTTCTTCGAAAGGATTCGCCCTCGAATCCATAGCCTTAATTCTGGACTCTCGGTACACAAACCACTAAAGATGTTTTGTAAGGAACACTTCATTATATGCTCATGACATTGCCTAGGAATGTAGCTCGAGAAAAAATCCTCATAAGCTCCGAAATCCTTGACAAAATCAGTGGAAAGTTCCCGTGAGAAATGACACTAGCTTGGTTGTCATTTCCCGGTAACATCCCTCAGCTTTCCCAGTAATTGACCAGTCTAGGTAACGCACTCCCAAACCAATAGGTTCCCAATAAGATACGTGATCACATCATCTCCTTCCTTTTCGAGAGGATTCACCCTCGAATCCATTGTTGTAAGGTTGTGGTGTCGGGTAGGGATGAAGCTCAAGAAAGGATCCTCATATGTTCCCGGATCCTTGACAAAATCCATAGGAAAATCCTTACTTTCTTCCCTAAAAAATGTTGCTCTCTCTTGTAGTTCCTCACTCTTTTCACTCCCCAACATCACCCTTCCAAAGTCAAATAAAGGGTTGGTAAAAATATTAAATACCTGCAGTTTATCGTTTACACCCAACTCATTTGTGTTGCTAGGAGAAGGATAAAAGGCGGAAACGGTTTCGTCATAAGGTGTGTTGTTTGTCTCACTTCCCGTTAGCTCACTTTCAAGCTCACATTTCTCACGCATCATTACCTTATTTTCACCCACCTTCTCCACAATTAATGGGAAATTTTCAGTCACTTCTAGGGGACAAGGTTGAGAAGGTGTAAGTGGCGTTTGGATTGAGCCACGACTTGGTTTCCTTGAGGACTCACGAGCTTCCATTTTCAAAGCAAATCGGACCATGGAATGTAAGTTTGAAAAATCACGAGCGAAAAGCCAACGTTTAATCCTTTCGTTTAACCTATTCTCAAACATTTCCATGATTACACACTCTTCTTCCTGGATATGAGTTTTGAAGAGTAAGTCATTGAACTCATTGAAGTAAGCTCTCACAGATTTGGACCCTTGTTGAATAGAAATGCGATCCTAGCCTCACTGCAAACCCTAGTGAGGTTAACGCGCACCTACACCGAGCCATAAGCAGCCATTGGGCCAAGACACGTGAGGGAGCGAGCTAAGAAGGCTACGAAGAGTCAAGTGAGGTTAATCCGTGCCCACAAAGTGAAGATGAAGACAATCACACGGACAGACCTAACACTAGGTTAAGGGAAGCGCACATCGCATACAAACACCTTAGCACAAGGCGCAAGGCCATCGCACATTCCCGCGGCAGAAACCTTAGCGTGCACGCATAGGACATAATTGACCAATCGAGCCAAATCATGGAAGATGGTTTTCGATCAGAGTTCTAAAGTAAATATAAGACCGATTGGAGTCTTAGAAGAGTGCTGGTCAAGTTTGAGACCAATCGCACGAGTGGATTGGAAGAACGCATGAAAGGATCTGTGCACTTACCTTGGAGCTATTCAAGCTCTGGTGTGACCAAATTGAACGAGTAGCCTTGTGACATGTTCTTAGACGTGTTAGGAAGGTTTGGGCAGAGTTTGAGCTAAAATGCACGAGTCAAAATCAAGAGGGCTCGAGAGGATGTTGCCGATAGCGAGAAGGCCACAAGTCAAAACCGACTTGACCAAGAGTTTGATTTCAAGCTTAGTCAAGATTTGGTCAACGAGGAGACTTTGTATAAGTTATATAGAGTAAATAATTAGATGTTTATTTATTTAATTAAGTTAGAGTTAAAATAGGTTTAGTATTTCTAGTCCTAGTCGAATTAGAACTTGTAATTATACTACAACTTGTTCTTAGGCGATTTGCCTATATATAGAGCCGATTGTGCTCATTAATGAAACAGACTAAATTTTTTACTAAATTGAGTATTGAGAGAGACTCTTTTATTATGAGAGAGCTTTGCTCTATAAAATGTTTGTGGACTCGAACATTAAATCGTGGACTCAATTAAAAAAAGTGGCGACTTTGCGAGTGGACTCTTGCTAGTATTATCCTTGGGATTTTAGTTGGTGATCGGCGGGACAAAGGTGGACTCCAGAATTCCTTACTTCATCAAAGGAAATTCGAACCTCACTTAGAGATCAGCGAGGCTTAGGTGGATTCTGGCGTCTCTTACTTCAACAAGTTAAGCGAAGCCTTAACATGCAACCTAAAGCCAAAGTGATTGGTATAGCGTATTTTGGCCATGTTTTCCTATATGTTTTTGGGCTTGTCTTGGGTATGATTCTGCTAATTCTCCTTTGAAATCACACTTTTTGCAGATCTGAGCTCAAGGAGGAAAAGATGCCGAAAAACACCCCTTTTTGTGGAATTCTACTGAGGATCAAAAGTATCAAGGCCTTGCTGTTCCTATTCTCGTGGAGGCCCTGAAGCCAATTGTATCGTCATGCCCTGGATGCCAACTTTTGTCATTCAGAGCTGTATTCTGGCCCGAGCTCACTGCCGCACGTGCAGACTTCTTCTCAAGGACGCGCGCAGCGAGATTCCAGTGGGATTCCTTCCCCGATTCCTTTTGGCTATCCTAGGAATATTCTTCTAGGGCACCCTCCCTCTTTTGTCTCTTTCTCTTAGCTGTCCCTTGTCCTTTAGTGAGCTTTGAGAGTATTTAAACAGTAATGGTAGGGTTTTTAGGGCATCACTTCTTACATTTTACATCATAGTATCTTTTTGGGAGCAGCCGCTCACCTTTCTTCTTGGGATTTGTCACTCCCATTTCCTTGTAGTCGTCGCTAGCATTACTCTCTAAACCGGAGCTTTAGCTCCGGCTGGTATTTAATATTATCGCATTTTCCTTTCATTTCTCTTCTCTTGTATGCTCCTCTTTACTTCTGTTTTGTTATTGATTAATATGAATGGCTAAGTTCTTTAGCTTAGCAAGGGTGTTTTAAGGGTTGCATGAGGTAGTCTCGAGACCAAACTATTTTTAATATACTCTCTTAGCTATATTTATTTGCTTGATGTTTTAATGTTAGATCTAGATAGTTTTGTTAGGAGCTTGATCACCTTTTAATTTACTTGGAGCCTTTAAACGGATCTAGGCCTCTTTGGGAGGTTGGATTGTCGATTAGATGGAAATTGATGGAGAGGATAACATCGCAAGGAGATTGCAGAATAGATGCAGCGGATTTATGGTTGAAGATAAAGAGGTATTGATGAAGAACAATAAACAAACTTGCATACACGGTAAACCCTTCTAGGGATGATTCCTAGACAACCTTACCACAAGCATACAAGGATCTCTAATCCAAGAGGAGAAGAGGATAAAAGTTTCAAGAACCCTATTTAACTAACCTAAATTAAGTGGTCTTATGATGGAAATCATATTCAAAATCAAAGACCAGTCTAAAGTGAGCCTATTGCTTACTATTTATACTAAGAGCCTAATACAAGGGATAATACCCTAATACAAGGGATAATACCCTAATACCCTTAACAAAGGGGTCTTGAGAAGCTTGGCCTTGGCAGTAATGGAGATGGGCTTGGCCTAGGCGGGCTCGGCCAAGGGCTCGGAGATGGGCTCGGGTGCACGCTGACAAGGAAGGGCACGGGCGCGCGAAGGCAAGGCTAGGCGCGGGCGTGCGGTGGCAAGGAGGGGCACAGACGTGTCATGGCTGGGCTTGGGCCCGCGAGGGCGGGCGAGGGCACGGTAGGGTGCGGGCGCGCGAGGGCAAGGTGCGGGGTCTCGAAGGGTGGCCTCCATGCTCGTATCATCTGCGGTGGCAAGGAAGGGCCTAGGCGTGCCATAGCTGGGCTCGGGCATGGTAGAGAGCGGGTGCGCGAGGGCAAGGCGAGGGCGAGGGTACACGGCTTGGCCTAGACGCACATCTTGGCCTAGACGCACAACTTGGCCTAGATAGACGACTTGGCCTAGACAACAGGCTCGACCTAGATGTCGTGCTCGTATCATTCCGTCCACCTTTGAAGAGATTCGTCCTCTAATCTATAGGCTCAATACCGTGCAAGGCTAAGAGGGCTAAGGAATGCTCGCAGCTAGTGACCACCCATGGAAACATCTCGATACATCCCTCGGAAAAGATAGGCCAAGCGGGCGGCCTTTCATGGGCACGAAGAGTAGGCGCAAACGGGCACATGCTCGACCTCAACTCTAGACCATGTATAGTGAAGACCGATGGTGACTCAACCCCAAAAATAACCGAGACTCGTCCAAGGCGGGGAGTGGGAATGATGCGGTCTAAGTGCGGGCCCAAAGTAGTAGACGAGTAGGCATGAGCGCTATGGATGACCAAAGGAGTGACAGAAAGGACCCGAGATCCATGCGAGACCGAGAGACCAAGTGAATGCGATGAGATCGGAATGAAGGGAGCGCGGTCAAAATACCCAAAGCTAAGGAGGAAAGGATCCACTAAGTCATGTGAAGGCACCTTCGGGATGATGAAAAACTCACTACCAAAGGACCGAAAGGTGCGCTGTCGTGCCAGACCAAGGATGGCCTTCTTGTGGCTGCCCGAAGAGATCTCACTAGCCACACTTGTGCTCATTTTGCTTCCTATCCCCACAACGTCATCGCTCTAAGAGATCTCAAGGGGTTCTTCCGTAATGGGAACCAAACACTCCTCACTAGGAGGCGATCCGGATGGAAATACCACATCCTCAAGAAGTGGTGGCGGCTCGACCGATTCAACACTAGAAGAAACTCGTGTGAGAGGGGTGGGAGGGCCACTAGGAGAAGGTTGGGGAGGTGCTTCAACTCGTCCGAATGAGGGGTCGATTACCTCCAATCTTCCTCGCAACTCGGCTAAGATATCTGAAGGGTTCTCCAAGTGGTCATACGACCCCATGAACGCATGATGCGGTACTCGGGCTTGAGGGGAAGATGACTCATGCCCATAGGAGCCCGGAGGCGGCCGGCAGACATGGTGGGAAGATGGCTCCGTGTGGTAAGGTGGGGAGTGGCGTGAAGCGCACTAACGGCCGGCGGAACAAAGGGACGATGAGGGGAATTCCTGACCGAGGCATAGGAAGAGGCGCCGAGGCTATGGTAAGAAGATGGCTCCTTGTGAAGAGGTGGGGCATGGCAAGGAGTTGCACTATAGACCGGCAGAAAATAGGGAAGATGAGTGGAACTCCGGACATGGGTGGAGGATGGCGTCGTGTGATAAGACGGGGCACGGTGAGGAGGTGCACTAGAGGCCGACGAGGTATAGGAGCGATGAGGGAGACTACGGTTTGAGACATAGATAGAGGTACCATGGCGTGGGGAAGGTGCAACCTCGGTGTAGTAGTCATGGCTATGGTTCCAATGCCGTAATGACCCATCAATGTAGTCCGACTGCTCATAACGCCCATAAGAGTCCTCTACACTATCCGCATAAGACTCATACCCATAGGATGGCCGAGAGGGCCCTTGATGATCACACTCCACTCGAGAAAAAGATGAGGCATAAGAACGGCTGTCTAAGCTATCACCCTCGTAAAAACACACACCAAACGGTGCTCCATGCCCAAGAATGGCGCTTCCCTCATAACACGAAGAGGCTCGGTCACTAGGAGCCATGGAATAAGTCGTACTAGAACAAGAGGTATCCTCCCAATCGGGTGCACTAGAACAACAAGAATCCTCTTCCCAAGAGGACTCAACATCCTCAAAAGAAGAAGACATAGAAATTACCTACAAAAAGAAAACAAACGCAATTGATAGATAAAAGGGTTAGACTCTCCCTCACATGTTTCCACTCGTATTTCACACTCTAATAAGCTCACAATTTCACTCACTCTAATTTCCAACACAAACCAAACACTTAGGCTAGCAATGACTCTAACGAAAACACAAGGAAAGCAAAGAAAACAAGGCTAGGCAAGGAAAGCAAGGGAGGCCGAAATAGTGATCAAAGAAGAGAACTTGATTTTGATCACTAAATTGACTTAGAGTAGAGTATGTATGTGCGGAACAAAAAAAAGGAGACACCAAAGACACAAGCTACACAAGAAGAGACTCAAGGAAATGAGAAAAGAAAAATAAGACACAAGGAAGCCGAAAGCTTGAACAATCACAAGGAAAACCGAAACTCAAACAAATGCACACCAAAAATTAACTACTACACTTCAACAATGTATTCATACACAAGGAGACTCTTGCTTTTGACTCACTCTTCTTTCCTTTTTTTTTTTTTTTTGAAGAAGGGATTTGATCTTTTCTTTTGATTTTTTTTTTATTAGTGAGTGAAGAGTGCTTAATGAATTTTGTGTATGTGTATGACAAGTATTTCCAAGTAGGGGAGTGTATTAAAAGTAGTTGGAGACTTGATAAATTTTTTCACGCCAAAAATTAGATGATATGGCACAAGTGATGAGGTGGCAAATATGTGAGGTGGCAAGTGATGTGTTAAGTGAGTGTCAAGTGAGGTGGCAAGAATGTGTTCATAAAATATCTAAAAGAATATTCTATGCATATCCTAATTGATATACTATGCTAGCAATGAAGAATGATGTGGCTTAATATGCACCTAGTATATTATAGGACACCTACACAAACCAACAAAATGGGACCACAAGCTCCACATGGCACACATTACACTTGTTCTTGTACATGGATGAACACAAGACAAAATCAATTACACCAATTCGGTTTTAGGAATTAAGATGAAGATTTTAATTATTCAAACACCAAATTTTCAGATTTTTGGGTTCACACTAGATCAAACCTCAAAAAGCATCAAGAACACAAGATGAACTTGAAGAATACCAAACATACTTTCGCTTTCTGACCTCAAGCTATAGCAAACATGGTCCAAAACTTACGAAAATCAACATACAGACTCCCAAGACATCTATCTAAAACTTTGTAGAAGGAAGAAAAATACGATTCCAAGTGGAAGACACACAAAATAGACTCAAGACACAGAACTGTTTCTCTCGCGTAATTTCTGCACACTCTTCTTAGGAGACCAAAAAGTATGAGAAATACACCGAGTTAACAGTTGACCCAAACACTAAAGTTTCTCTACTCAGATAGAAGTTTTAGTACATAAATTTTCAGAATTTACTGGGTGAGCAAACAGTCACAAATCGAAAAATAAAACAAACTCAAAACTGACACTTAGACAGAAACAATCTGCCCAACACAAACAAAAATGGGGGAAGCGATTTTAATGGAAGAAAGGATGAAAGAAACATAGGAAACCAACCTAGAGGACGACTAGAGCTCCGCTACCACTTGATACGATCTTGGTTCCGGTTTGGAGCCTTTACACGGATCTAGGCCTCTTTGGGAGGTTGGATTGTCGATTAGATGGAGATTGATGGAGAGGATAACGTCGCAAGGAGATTGCAGAATAGATGCAGCGGATTTATGGTTGAAGATAAAGAGGTATTGATGAAGAACAATAAGCAAACTTGCATACACGGTAAACCCTTCTAGGGATGATTCCTAGACAACCTTACCACAAGCATACAAGGATCTCTAATCCAAAAGGAGAAGAGGATAAAAGTTTCAAGAACCCTATTTAACTAACCTAAATTAAGTGGTCTTATGATGGAAATCATATTCAAAATCAAAGACTAGTCTAAAGTGAGCATATTGCTTACTATTTATACTAAGAGCCTAATACAAGAGATAATACCCTAATACCCTTAACAAAGGGGACTTGAGAAGCTTGGCCTTGGCAGCATTGGAGATGGGCTTGGCCTAGGTGGGCTTGGCCATGGGCTCGGAGATAGGGCTTGGACGCACGTTGACAAGAAAGGGCACGAGCGCACACTGACAAGGAAGGGCACGGGGGCGTGAAGGCAAGGCTAGGCGCGAGCGTGCGGTGGCAAGGAGGGGCACAGGCGTGCCATGGCTGGGCTCGGGCCCGCGAGGGTGGGTGAGGGCACGGTAGGGTACGGGCGCGCAAGGGCAAGGCGCGGGGTCTCGAGGGGTGGCCTCCGTGCTCATATCATCTGCGGTGGCAAGGAGGGGCCTAGGCATGCCATGGCTGGGCTCGGGCCCGCGAGGGCGGGCGAGGGCACGGTAGGGAGTAGGCGCGTGAGGGCAAGGTGAGGGCGCGGGTACACGGCTTGGCCGAGACGGACGACTTGGCCTAGACAACAGGCTCGACCTAGATGTCGTGCTCATATCACCCATGAGATCCAGGATCCTTATTTGAGCATCTTGCATCGTTTCTTGGCCATTACCTTTCAGGTAAATATCAAAATTCAGGCCAGCTCTCGTTGCAAGAGCTACTAGTATTCAAAATAATTCTCGCAGCCCAGCTTTTGGTTCCCTTGTTACTTTGCTCGTTGTTAATCATTATGACCTCAACCTGCAAAATCATACCCTAACCTCCATTGCATTTAAACTTCTAGACCCCCATACCCTTGATGGGATGGGGCATTTGTGTATCTCACGGGGTATTTTGAGCTTTAGTACAGGTCTCACGCCGCAAAAGGAGCAAGTCTTCGGGACCAAGAAGGGAGGCAACTTTCGATTTCTAGCAGCAGAGCAACCGCCAAAGCAGCCTCGTCTTGCCCATGACGGTCCCTCTCAGCCATCTGCCTCTCCAGCCCATGACACTGCCCCTACAGGCCCCGTGATCATTCAAGGTGTGCCATCTCTCGAGCGACTTCTACAGGTCATTCTCACCGAGCTCCAAGGACTCACCGCGGAGGTTGTCAGGTGCAATATCCCGCCCTCTTGATTCCCCCCCCCCCCCTCCCCTCCATAACATTTATCTGGCCCTCGAGGAGGGCCCCAAACATTTTCACCCATTTACTTTTTCTGTTGTACTTATTTTTTTATTTTGAACTTTTGAACTTTTGTGTGTGCCCTTCCCCGCATTGAGGACAATGCGCAACCTAAGTGTGGGGAGGGATTTACTTATTCTGTTTGCACTTTTTATTTTGCATGACTTCTTGTTTAATTACTTATCTGTTGCATGATTGTATGTTTTAGTGTTTTTATCCTTTTTCCAGATTTTCTTTATTTTTTGGATTTATTTTTGATGTTTTTGCCAAAGGATTACACTGCCAGTTTGAAAACCCCCGTGCATGAATTAAATGCTAATCTTTGGATCATATAAACTGCCTGGCATTACATCTTGACCTAGTCATGCATACTCTGCCTGTTATGTCTTATATTTGCATCGTGACCTAGACACCAACAATCACTAAAAGCACCCTGGTAAGCACTTTGAGCCTTCTGCCATATTTTTATTCATGTGTGATTAGGATGCTTAGTTAGGCACTAGCTGGACTTGCATGATATCCCTGGGTATAAGCACCATTAGACATAGGAAAGCTTCAAAATGATAAAAGTCTTCGCATCAATGTCTTTTTCTTTCTTTTTCCCATTTCTCTCTCACTTTCTATCATCTTGCCCTCAACATTCTCCAACCCCTCTCTTTTCTTTCATCTCCTGACCATTTGAGCCTATTTTCTTGATCTTTTTCCTTGGCAGGTAAGCAAAAATTGTAGAGGGTGGCGTCGAGGGCTAGACACGTCGAAGGAAGCGCAGAAACGAACAAGTGTGGGGAAGCAGACCCAGTTAAGGCCCAAGTGCAGAATTCAGTTCTAGGGCAGGACATCAAAAACATTATCATGCCCTAGACGAATTATCAAAGGAAAGAGCCCCTCTCTCAAGGTCAAGTGTGGGGATGCCAAGAAGTGTGCAGTAGTGCCGAAAGTAATTCTAAGGCAAGACGGATCAAAAGCATCATGCCTCAGTTGTGCCGAAAGGGGAGGGATAGAACGCGAACATAGAACATACTGCCAGTGCCCCGTCAGAAGAAAGCTTCATGCCCAGATCCTTCGTCTAGCCCTCGCCTCAGTTGCAACATCCCGCCCTCGACGAGCACTGACTTACCAGTTCGCCTTTTTCCTCGCCAAGGAATCCCTCCAGGTTCAAAGCTCCTCTTCTCTCTGTCTTCTTCTTCTTCTTCTTTTCTGCTTCACCTCCCTCCTTTATTTTCTAAGCTAGCCCCTTCCCTTTCCTTTCTTTTTGCTGATGCGAAGTCCCTTTTTGATTGATTGATTTCCCATGCATGTGTACTAATGTACTCGAATTGATGTGCAAGTCTGGTTTTGTGCTGCGCTAACTGCATTTAGTTTTGAGTGATAAACACCTAGTCACCACGAGCGTGAGCGCAAATACCCACCTGGTGAGGATTGTTGGTTCATGGGCTCGATGTAGGAAAGTTTTGTCTTGAGGGTCGTTACCCTTTTGGCGTGATACAAGCTTCATCTAGGTGAAGTATGTCGTAGCGAACCCTGGATCGGTGCCTGGTTTGTTTATTTGCTTTGATTTTTACATTTGTTCATGCTTTGGGGTGGTTTTCAGTTTTGAAGATGCTCGAGGGTGAGCATCGGGCAGTGTGGGGATATTTGATATAGCGTATTTTGGCCGTGTTTTCCTCTATGTTTTTGGGTTTGTCTTGGGCATGATTCTGCTAATTCTCCTTTGAAATCACACTTTTTGCAGATTTGAGCTCAAAGAGGAAAAGATGCCGAAAAGCGCCCCTTTTTGTGGAATTCTGCTGAGGATCAAAAGTGTCGAGGCCTTCTTGTTCCTATTCTCGTCCAGGCCCTGAAGCTCACTGCCGCACGTGCAGACTTCTTCTCAAGGACGCGCGCAACGAGATTCCAGCGGGATTCCTTCCCCGATTCCTTTTGGCTATCCTAGGAATATTCCTCTCGAGCACCCTCCCTCTTTTGTCTCTTTCTCTTAGTTGTCCTTGTCCTTTAATGAGCTTTGAGAGTATTTAAACAGTAGTGGTAGGGTTTTTAGGGCATCACTTCTTACATTTTACATCATAGTATCTTTTTTAGAGCAGTCGCTCAGCTTTCTTCTTGGGATTTGTCACTCCCATTTCCTTGTAGTCGTCGTCGGAATTACTCTCTAAACCAAAGCTTTAGCTCCAGCTGGTATTTAATATTATCGCATTTTCCTTTCATTTCTCTTCTCTTGTATGCTCCTCTTTACTTCTATTTTGTTATTGATTAATATGAGTGGCTAAGTTCTTTTGCTTAGCAAGGGTGTTTTAAGGGTTGCATGAGGTAGTCTCGAGACTAAACTATTTTTAATATACTCTCTTAGCTATATTTATTTGCTTGTTGTTTTAATGTTAGATCTAGATAGTTTTGTTAGGAGCTTAATCACCTTTTAATTTACTATCCTAGATCTCCGTCATTTCCTTTGTTATAAGTAACGCGAAGCTTTGGAAAAGAGTAGACACTAGATGGATTGTCATTAGCTTGGTCCGTTCTGTCTAGAGCAAGTAGGTAATTAGGGCAGTGTCGCGAGCCTGACAAACTGAGAGGCATCGAGCCCTAGACGTGTCTTTCCTTCTCTTCAAGGGCGTTGTGAGTATTGTCTCCCCGCCTTCGGCCTGGGAGGACAGCCCAACGTCACGACTACCCTATTAACAGTGAAAACGGGGGGTAGTTTCTCTAAAGAGGAAAGCAGGATGCCTAAACGTACCTAGCCTCTATAGCATGTCTGTAGCATGAGAGTGGACTATCTTTGTGTCAATGACTGACGAGACCTCGACGCAACCCGAGAAAATACCTTTGCTAAGATTTCTCTTTATTTAATTTTAACTTATTTCCCCTTTGACTGCTTTGTTTATGATTGCCATTTCTATTGTTTTTATTATTTCTATCTTTGTTAGCTGGCGTGCCCTCGATCTCTCTCAGTTAACTAGTTTAACCAACAAAACCCCCCTGTGTTACTTTTCGGTTGCATGTTATCCTTGTCGTATATCTAGGGCAAGATTTAGTATTTCACTTTCACCCTGTGGATCGACCTTGTTACCGTTGTATGCAAATTAATTTGTGCATCTAGACCTCAAGATTTATTATTATTTTTGACCCGTTTCGACGGCGAGTCAGTGATTGATTTAGATCAATGGAACAATTTGTTTCACACGGTGTTTGGTAAAAGAGCGAGTTTTTTCAATCATCATAGACAATGGAAGCTTTACTAATTGTGCAAGCGACTTACTTGTACACAAACTCAACTTACCGTTGATTGAGAAGTCGAAGTCATACAAACTTCAATGGATGACTAATGGTGAGGAGTTAGAAGTAACACACCATATTCTTATTTCGTTTACCATTGGATGCTTTGAGAGTAGTGTCTATTGCGACGTTGTACCCATGACTTCAAGTCATATTCTTTTGGGAAAACCGTGGCAGTTTGATATGAAGGAGGTTCATAAGGGCTAGAGCAAACATTATTCGGTTGTTAAGGATGGCCAAAAGTATGTATTAAAGCCTTTGTTACCTATGGAAGTCCACAAGGATCGAGAATGGATTGCTAAATCATATGTGGACTTTCAGAAAGAAAAAGAGTTGAGAGCTTTAGAAAATAGCCCCCAAGAAAAGAGTGAGATTGGGTTTAATGACAAGAAGAAGAACGCATTATGTGTGCGTCAAGCGCATGTGTCTAACCCTAATTCTATTATTTCTTCTTCTTCTTATTCTTCTTAAGTGCAGGAATGAGGAAATAAGTTCCAAGGAGAAGTAAGAGTTTGTTCCACTTGGAAAGAGCAAAGGGAAGGAAGTGTCAATTGGTTTGGTTATGGCTAGCCGTAAGGGATGGTTACGCCTTTCTCTTATCAAGTTAGACTTACTTATGTATGCTGAGATTGTTGATGAGTATGACCCCGAGGATAATTATTTAATTATCGACAATAGCATCCAAGGGATGGAAGGCCAATCGCTAACATATTGGAATTATTTGCGCAAGCATAAGGAAAGGGTGATTGAGTCTTTTGAGCACATAGTTGTCGCGAGAGCTGATTGTGAGACAATCTTAGGTTGATTTTGAACAACTAATGCCTACGGATTGGAGCTTGAAGATGTTTTGATGTGGTATAATTTATCTTTGAGTGGTGGAAGTAAGCGTCAAAAGCAAGCCGAGGGCAATGAGAGGGCTCTTGGACCCGTTTGGTACTCGTTGGTGTGCAAGTTCAAGTTCATAAGCGATTCGGTTTTATTATTCCCTTGCAACCAATTTTATTTTGGTTTTATCTTTGTGCTACCATTATCCCCTTTGCCTTTGAATTATTTTGTGACCATTGGAGTTGACAGGGATTCGGTTATGGCAAAGGTACCAAAAGAAGATGCCATAGTTCATATGGAATGCATGGGAGTTTCATGCAAGGACCGAGGATATAAAAGGAACCTTAGGTTATTTTTCAAGGTCCTTGATTGGGAAAGGATGAGCTTACACCGGAGACGGTTGCCTATCCAACCAAAGATAGAGATTGAGCAGGACGTTGGATTTACCCAACCAAGCATCGAGTGAAAAGACACCAATTTCAACTTGGATGTCTTGGGTTCGTGTACAACCTCAAGAGTGCTTATGGATTATTCTAATTTGAGGTATCGCCTTATAGACGTGGATACAGATTCGAGGGTGAATCATTTTCAAGGGAAGCGCACATCGCATGCGAACACCTTTGCGCAAACCCTAGCGCAAGGCGAAGGCCATCGCATAGTAGTGCATGCATAAGGTAGGACATTAGCGCACGCCTCGCACATCAGCGCAACCAACGCATCGCATAAGCCCGCTACAGAAACCCTAGTGCGCATGCGCATAGGATAAAATTGACCAATCGAGCCAAATCATGGAATATGGTTTCCGATCAGAGTTCTAAAGTAAATATAAGACAGATTGGAGTCTTAGAAGAGTGCTGGTCAAGTTTGAGACCAATCGCATGAGTGGATTGGGAGAACACACGAAAGGGTCCTAACGAACAAGCCCAAGGTGCATCTGAGCACTTACCTTAGAGCCATTCGAGTTCAGGCGTGACCAAATCGAATGAGCAACCTTGTGACATGTTCTTGGACATGTTAGGAAGGTTTGGGCAGAGTTTGAGCCAAAATGCACAAGTCAAAATCAAGAGGGCTCGAGAGGACGTTGCCGATAGCGAGAAGGCCACGAGTCAAAATCGACTTGACTAAGAGTTCGGTTTCAAGCTTAATCAAGTTTCGGTCAAGGAAGAGACTTTTTACAAGTTAGATAGAGTAAATAATTAGATGTTTATTTATTTTATTTATTTAATTAAGTTAGAGTTAAAATAGGTTTAGTATTTCTAGTCCTAGTCGAATTAGAACTTGTAATTATACTACAGCTTGTACTTGGGCGATTTGCCTACATATAGAGCCTATTGTGCTCATTAATGAAATAGACTAAATTTTTGACTAAATTGAGTATTGAGAGAGACGTTTGTCTTGTGAGAGAGATTTGCTCTATAAACTGTTCGCGGACTCGAATATTGAATCATGGACTCGATTCAAACAAGGTGGCGACTTTGCGAGTGGACTCTTGCTAGTATTATCCTTGGGATTTCAGTTGGTGATCGGCGGGACAAAGGTGGACTCCGGCATTCCTTACTTCATCAAAGGAAATTCAAACCTCACTTGGAGATCGGCGAGGCTTAGGTGGATTTCGGCGTCTCTTACTTCAACAAGCGTTGTTCACCCTCAACTTAGAGATCGGCGGTACAAAGGTGGATTTCAGCGTGCCTTACTTTGAAAGGAGAGATTGAGTTATAATTCCGCGCAACTTTGAACCTTCCAATAACGATCGTCAATTCAAGCGGACCTAGGCAACTAGAATCGTATCAGCAAAAAGATACGTCGAAAATACTGGTGGATGGGATTGGTGGAAAGTCTTGATTGGATGTCATTTAGAGAATGTTCCTCAGAAGGAAAAGCGGGAGCTTGGATCTTAAGGTAGACTCACTCAAACAATCCAAACTCTCAACGAGAGCACCAAATGATATTCCTAGGATCGGGGTGAGGGTAATTCTGTAAATGGGTGTGCTGATGTGGATGATATACTTGTTCCAATGTCATCTACAAAGCACCAGAGGGGGTCTTTGGTGTAGAATCTTCGATGATTAAGTTAGTATCATGGAGATTGTAAATACAGGGAAAGTTACTAGGGATAGTCATCGGGTTTGAAGTGGAAGCTCTTGTAGTATTTGTGTTGATGTGTCTTCATCCCCTTCTTCATAAGGGAAGGGGGGGTATATATACCCCTTCCTAGCTCAATTTTCTAGGTGAAGTGGGGCCAGGAGCCGGAGCATTTAATGCCCTAGGTGGTGCATTAAATGTCGTCCCCTCCGTCATTAATGCCATCCCATCCGCCGAAGACTTTCTTGCGTCCGCCATAAATTCCATCACCTCCGAATTAAATGCTACCCAATATGTGATGATTGTCCTGCAACCGATATCCTCCCTATTATACCTTATCGGTTAGGTACTAGCCAGTCGGTTTCTGTAAGTAGATATAGTATTGCTATCGTGGGACCCCCGTTGATGATGTGTAACCGATAATGTACCTCCTCAGGGACCCTGTCAGTAGCTTACGAAGTCTGGAGCCACTCAGGACACGTGTTGCTCGCCATCTGTCACCTTTTACCCGATAGACTCCCTAATATAAGTATTGGATGGTAGTTACCCGGTGGAGTCGGTGGGTCATCTAGTTCGCTATGGATACACATCCGGGTGGTACGTTTTCCAGGAGATACGCCTTCCAGGTGGTAAATCTTCCGGGTATGCGTGTACTGGGCCCCCCGTTACCATCCCCTTAAGATTTCCAGTACCTTGCTGGCTTGTCTACATAGCATGCCTTTCCAGGCTACTGGGACGGTAGGTACCGGGCCCATTAGATGCCAAAGGTGCCCTTAGCATATTCTTATGTATTATCAAATAACATCATTTTCGGATCAGATCATGACTGCCTTGAAAGTATCTAGAAGGAAACTCATAATATATTTTTATTTTTTTTAATAAAATATGAATATTTAGGCAATCTAAAGTTTTTTTTATTAGTTAACCATTAAATTTACATAAGAAAAACAAACACCGTTTTAAAAATTATTATATTTATCTATTCAGTTAATATAAATTACTATTATTTAAAATATCGATACTTATTTAGCACCTTATAAATTTATATAAGTAATTATTCTTTTAAATAAAAATTATGGTGGTTATTTTTTTCTCCACAAAAAATTTGAGCTAGAATAAAGTAATCTCTCCATTTTTTCTAGTAAGAAAAAATTGAGTCTTTCTCTTCTTTTACAACCAAACAAAACATTACTATTTTAGGTAGTAGTGGTCAATGTTGACCGAGTAGACAAAGACAATGCTTCATTTGACTCAATTACAAATGTAGTGGCTTATTCTGATGTGGTATAAATACTGACATCATATTTATCCTTTTTAATATTACCCTACTTGCTCCATAATTCTCCAATTTATCACCAACAAATAAAAGAGACTGGACTCTAAAATCTTGGAATCATTTTATTTAATAAATGAGCGTGAAATTTCATTTTTTTTATAAAAAATATGACTAAAGACCATATTACCTTTTTATTCAATAACTCTCTAAATTTTCACTCTAAGTTGTCCAAGGAGTAGAAAATGAATGAAATGGAGCCTAAAATCTTAGAATCCAATAATAAGGAAAAGAAAGGGAGTGAACTATCATTTTTTCTCTAAATTATGACAAAATAATTACATTACACTTCATGCTCAGTACCTCTCCAATTTATCACTAAAAGTCATCCCAAGGGTATAAAAAGGATGAAATTGAGTCTAAAAATTTGAAATTATTTCATTAAAAAAATGGGAGTAAAATTTTATTTTTAAAAAAATATGACTAAATAATCATGTTATCTTTTTATCGAATAGTTTTCCAATTTATTACTCCCTCCGGTTCGAAATAAACATCGTTTTAGCTTTTACTTTTACTGTTTCGGCACGTATCTTAAAACGGTCGGCAGACGACCTAGTTGAGACAATTTTGCCCCTAATTTTTTCTGGGAAGTACGTTAAGGATTAACGTAAGTTAAAAAAAAAATTCGGATTTTTTTAGGGTCAAATAGTGCCTCATCCGGCTTCCTCGATATGCGTTCCCTACTGAATATTGGGATGCGAGGAAGACATTTAATTTGGACCAGAGGGAGTACTAGAAATGATCTAAAGGGAATGAAAGGGTTGAAATGGAGTTTAGAATTTTTAAAACGGACGTTCAAAAAGATTTTCGAAATTATCAATCGCTTTTTTTTTAGTGGGGAGCAATAGTGCGGGAAGGGAGCGAGACCTTGAGTAAAATTTCAATACTACCCTTAGGTTTTCTTTTATTTTTTAGTAGTGGAAAACTTCTCTCTTTTATATTCCACTCTTCTGAAAAAACTATTTTTATTTTCTAATAGAAAACTGATATATTTTTTTATGTATTTTCCTTTTACTTTCCTTTTTTATTTTCTACGGGCAGAAAATACAATTGTTTTATAAAAAAATCATGTTTTTTGTCTTTTCTTCCCACAGCAAGAAAGAAACAAGTTACCAATTATTTATGAAAAATAAAAATGCAAACAAAATTAAGAAGATTAATTAATTCAAGAGTTGATGGCTTGCCCCCTATCAACTTGTTTGGTGTGATGTCCCTTAGCATTTTTTTTTAATTATTTATTTCCTCATTGTCATTGATTGATGCATTTTCACATGAAGCACAGGGATTGAGTATTGTAAAACCTTTTCAAAAGTACCGCCTTGGTCCTTTTAAGTTTACGTTTTTTTAAATAATTTAATTTATTTACTAAATATATGTTATTTTTATATATTATATCATATGGCCTCTCCAAAATATTTAGTCTAACTTTGCTTTTAATTTCGTCTTCTAAAATTAACCATATTCAAACAAGATTAGTTTCATCCGAAAAGGATAGAGAAAAAAATATTATATTTATATATTTAATTCAGCTATAATAATTCTTAAAGTTTCATCTTTTAAGATAATTTATTATATTTAGTTCCGATTATTCCAATGGGAGTAGAGTAGATTATAGGCTTAAATGGATTTTGGGTCCCTGCAGTCCAATTGATTGACTTTTTTCACCCCTCTAACGAATTTTTGACTTATCTCCTCCCTCAACTTATGCACCAAAAATTTTTTCATCCCTCCCCCTGACGCCATCCACTTTTGCCACGTCAGCAAACAGTACCGGGTCGATCTCGAAACGGGTCGTAAAACGGGCTGAATGTTAAATTAGGAAACGACGCCGTTTGGGACATTGTGCTTAAAACTCCAATTTCACCCCATTTCACAGTTCACTCGATTTTCATATTTTCCTTAAAACCCTAAATCGCCTTCTCCCAATCGCTTTCACCCTAAATCTCCATCTCCAGGCAGCCGTTGCTCTCAAGTCTCAATAGACGATTCTCCCTCCATCTGCCAAACACTCACTTCCCTCTCGATTCACCCTTCATCTCCATCGCCTTCTCCCAATCCCAATACCCTAACCCTAAACGTAACCGCTGCCGGCAACGCGATGGTGAAGATCGGAGAAGATGAGAAATTCAGCTCTGTTTTGAAGCAGCGGCCAGATTACGAATACAATCCTCCGATTTACTGTCGTTGCGGGGAGAAGACGCCGAGATGGATTTCATGGACGCACAATAACCCTGGGCGCACATTCAACAAATGCAAGCGCAACCGTGCAGAAGGTGGATGCGGGTTTTACCTATTTATTGATGGTCCTTTTCCAGACAGAGCCAGCGCCATTATTAGAGGCCTCTGTGTTAGTGAGAAGGAAAAAGCTGATAAGATTGAGAAGTTAGAGGCAGAAATGAGGGAGTTGAGGTCGCGTCAAATTGTTTTCAACGGCGTGGTGGATGAGATGTTGTGTTTGAAGGATGAGAAACAGAACATGAGTAAAATGATTTGGAAATTGAGGTTTTGTTTAGGCCTGTTTATTTTACTTTGGTTATTTTTATATTTGGTTTGATTAATTGGAATGATGTAGTTAAATTGGAATGATGTACCCTTTAGAAGCTTGCTGTTGAACTGAGCAGTTGTAGATACTTTTCTTCTGTCTTGTGTAGTTTACTTCTTCCATGCCTTTAATAATATCCTTGACAATTTATTCTCAACGCAAGTCTGGTTAAATATAGGCCATCCTCTGATTGTTTCTCATATTTGTCCTGATTCTTTTTTTGGTTCTCTTTGTCCCTGTGAAGCTGTACACATTTCTGGAGACAACAATTAGTACAGTGGTATTATTGCCTAATGTTGTTGGCTTCTGTACTGGCCAGTGTTGATTTTGAGTTTGTGTTGATTTTGAGATTGTATTTGATTTTAAGATGTTCTCTGTATTTAATATAAACTGCCCAGCCACACAAAGACAACTGCTTTGTGCTGGACATATGAACCGGAAATGCAGCCCAGATATATGGTGTTTTGTGATGGATATATGCACAAAATTAACAAGTAAAAGCTTTTGGTCAAATATGATGGATATATGCACAATATTAACAAGTAAATGCTCTTAATGAATCCATTTAATAAAGCAGATAAACTAAAAACACATGTACATGCTCTTAATCAATCCAAACTAAGACTTAAAACATCAATCCTGGATTAAAACATCCTTCAAATACATCCAAATCTTGAATTAAAACATCATCCAAATCTAGAATTAAAACATCAATCCTGGATTAAAACATCCTTTTAATACATCCAAATCTAGACATTAAAACATCAATCCTGGATTAAAACATCCTTTTAATACATCAATCCAGGATTAAAACATCCTTCAAATACATCCATTTTACAAAAACACCTATTTTTCCAAAGATAATCCGACTATTATACTACTTCTTCAAAGGGGGTTGTGCTTCTGATATTGGAACCCATAAACTGCCCAGTGAACTGCTTCCTGCTCTGAATGTGGGTTGTTGTTCTTGCACAGCAGCATCCACTGATCGTTTCTTTTTGGCAGGAACATTAATGACCCTTTGTTGTGGAGTGTTAGGCTGCAATAGAGAATAAACAAACGATATTTATACAAAAAACATTGAGAATAGTATGAAAATAACACATAATACATGAGGATCAATCAGGCACTCACATTGTAACATGTCCAGCCGGAATCTGCAACAAAGCATCCAAGACCTTGAGGGAGTTTACTTTTTTTTGTCATTTTTTTCTTCCTCCCTGCTCTCGGTTGGGCAGTGCCACACTCCTGCCTCAGCTCTTGCAGGAGATCTTCTGTTCTATCTGAAGCTTGCACATGTGAAGTCGAGACCTGAGAAGACATTGGTGTAGGTTGCAGTGGTGCAGGAGGTGGGAGTACACCTTGAGAGCTTGATGCAGGAGTAAAACGCTGCAAAATTAGACAAATAATTTCAAATGACATCAATCAAAGAGTAATACATAAAATCAATATGACCGCATAAGTAAGCAATTAAATGCCGCAGCAGATGACTTTCCATTCAAAGGGTATTGATAAAAGAGCCATTACTCAACTAAATGCAAAGCATATCCCATGATGTTCAAATTCAAGTAAGTCAATCGCGAGACATTAAGAGAACCAAAAATATATAAAACTAATGCCTTATCTTCCCCATTTCAACTTTGCAGAAACTTTTCACCATCACAGCATTGCGGTTTGGAATTCAGTAACCAATTCCAATCCAACACAGCATTGCCAATCAAGATAAAGATCAATAAACACATATCAATAAACAAATTCCAATCCAACACAGCATTGCCAATAAACACATATTAATTACCTTGCTGGCAGGATTGGAGATACATGTAGCTTTATTGTGGCCTTCCTTTTTACACAATGAGCATGAGAGCTTCCTTTTAGGTGGTATGCTGGTAATTGATGGCTCTTCCACAGGTTCAAATCCAGGTGGAATTTCTTGGTCATCCGCAGGTTCAGCATCAGGTTCAGCATGAGGTGGAATTGATGGCTGTCCTGCATCCTGCAATTTCATATTAATTAGCTAGTGGAAATTATTTAGATAATATTGCAATAATACATAAACCATTGAATTTCTTTTACCTGGTAAGATGGATTGTTCTTACAAGTAGTTGACTTGTGCCCTACAATCTTGCATATAGAACAAGACATTTTCCTTCCTTTTTGGCTCATCTTTGTCCCACACCGTCCAGCTTCCCAACCTTCTCTTTTCCTCAGTTTCCTGGGTCTTCCAGGAAACTTTTTGAATGCTGGTGGTTTAATTGTGTTAACGGCAACTCTTGGCCAAAAGTTCATTCCTTGGACGGGCAAGATGGGGCACTTGTAAGCAAGTTCAAACATCTGCTTACTATACCAGTTTGACACAAAGCATGTGATATCTGCATTGGGGAACTCATTTTCTAGGACATAAAACGCATGTTGACAAGGTAAACCAGTGAATTCCCATTTGCTACACGTGCAACAAAATTTTTCTAAACTAACTACCCAACTATTTTCCTCGTCTAGATGCACTTCATAACCATCATCCCCATTGCTGTCAACATAAAACTTACCACTCTCTTCCCTGTTATGGTTCAATATCTTCCAAATCTTTGGACCCAGCCCATCTTTGAACTTACTCAAAAACATCTTCATTTCTTTGAATCTCTTGAAAACAGTCTTACGAATGGTTTCAAAAAGTTTTACAATGCTTTTATCACGAGACTCCCAAATCATGCTATTGAAAGTCTCACTCATATTGTTATCTACCACATCACAACAACATGATTTGTTTTGAAATGCTCTACACCAATGACTAGGTGAAATTTCCAAGAAATCAGACATTGCATCTGGTGACATACCTTTCAAAACCTCCAATTCATTTAGAAATTCAGCTTGGGTTGAACTTTTGCAAGTGATCCAAAATTGTTGATGCAACGCCTCACTGGTGTGCTCCTTCCTCCATTTAGCAAATATATGTCTGGCACACCTTCTATGCATAGCAGCCGGCATCAGTTCAGAGATTGCTAAAATTAATCCCTGCATGTACATAAAGGCAAATATGAATTTCAAATATTTAGCATGAATTTCAGAATGAATTACAAATAGACAAGATGTGATTGCATACCTTTTGTTGGTCAGATATAAAAGTGAATCCTTCCCCAGAAGCAATCACAGGAGCACCATCTGCAGCGTAGACAGAGTTCCCACCAGCTATATTCAAATCCAGCATAAGCAGTTCCAAAAACCACTTCCAAGTTTCCTTACACTCATAACCAACGACCGCCCATGCAATTGGGTATATTTGATCATTGGGATCCCTTCCTACAGCTGACAGAATCTCCCCCTTAAATGGGCCTCTCAAAAAACAGCCATCTAATCCAACAATCTTCCTACAAGCATCGTTAAACCCTTTTCTAACCCCAGCAAAGCACACATACATCCTTTTAAACACTCCCCCTTCCTCCTCCATGACTATTGTGCTGCCAGGATTACTCCTCTTCAACTCCTCAATGTAATCCTCAAGCCTTGCGAATTCCCTCAAAGGATCACCAATGTAATGTGTAACAACCTTTTCCCTGGCATGTATACACTGGTTTCTAGAGATTTTGATCTTCGTTTGGCTAGTGAAGTGGTCTTTCAGTTCAGCCACCGTCATCTTCATAGTTGTCTTCTTCAAGTTAGTAATAAACCACTGAGCTAAAGTTTTGTAGGTCAGACAAGAGATGTGGAACAGTCTTGGACAAGTATGCCTATCAACTAACGTTTTCACCATCCATTGACCAGATCTCCCATCGATGGAGCATAAAACCTTCCAGTTGCAGTCACTGTTTGTGCAGACAGCCCTACACCTTAAACCATCATTCTGCTTAAACCTAACATCTCTCCTTAAGGCAATAGCATGCCTCTCAACAGCCTTCTTAAATTCAGACTTGTTAGGGAAAACCATACAAAGTGAAAACAGTGGAAACTCCTGACCTTTTTTGAATCGAGGTCTTCTGAGTGGAACTCTTCTTGCCTCCTCTTCCTCACTGCCGCTGCTAGAACTCAAGTAGCTACCCTCCGAATCTGAGTCAAAACAAACCTCCTTGTCATCTACGGCAGCAGGACCACTCTTTTGGTGCCATCTATCTCTTTTGTTCATTTCCCTTGTTATTTCGTCAACAAACTCATCAGAATTACCATTTGCCCCACTTGGGCCACACACCCCACTTGGGCCACTAACCCCACTTGCTGGTATTTGGACATCAGCTTCTTCCTCTACACATGTGTTCACCTTTTTATTTTTTTCCCCCCTGCTACTTCCTCCTTTCATCCTCGCACGGCAGTTAATTAGCTCCTCGTCCTCTTCAGCAGTTAGGTATGATACGTCAATCCAGTATTCATCACAATCATCTTCACTCTCCCCATGCTCCTTATCAGATCCATCAAACTCCCCCTCCTCAACAACTGCTTTACCTTTACTGGTCCCACCTTCCCTTAGTCCATGTTCTGATATGCCCAGCTTATCACACATGGCCTTCGGATTTTGAGCATCAAAGTAAGGATGCACTGAGGAACCATGCTCTACATATATATTCACATCAGCCTTCTGAAGTACATACTTCATGAAATCCCCAAAATTATTGCCACCATCTAAAACTATAAGACTCTCTCTTAACCCTATACCAACACAGTGTTCAACATACCACAACTTCTTAATGTTAGTAAAACCAAGTTCTAGACACTTGTCCAGTATTGTAAAATATGAAACAACATCAGCATCAACTACATCCTCAAATTCAGTCCCTCCAACATACATCCATTCAGTCAAAGTCCTAATAAATTTCCCACCTATATGGTATCTAAAAGCAGTCATTTTACTCCCCCACACTCTGTCCCTGCCAAACCAACCAACGCAAGTAGCTACCTCAATACAATTGCCATTAGAAGAAAACAAGGTTTACAGTAACTATATACAGACAACATATTTTAAAACAAATGCAAGTACCAAATTAGAAGAAAAAAAGGTTGTTCAGGGGCCATTTAAAGCACTTATTTCATTTGTAGACAAAAAGGGTAAAGAGGACAGTAGTAATAATACATTCAACAGAAATTCCCTTACCCAGCAGGAAAACGTCTGTCGAGAACGCGATTGTGAGCAACAATATGCAGAAACAGCCAAATGTCCTTCGAGAAAATGATTGCCAGCAACGGATGGAGATGGAGATGGAGGGTGAAAGCGATTGCGCGAAAGCGAGGGAGAGAGGGCGATTTAGGGTTTTTAGCAAAAGATGAAAATCGAGTGAAGTGAAATGGGGTGAATTTCTTTACCCACATTTTGAAGCGGCGTCGTTTCACAAATGTCCCAAACGGCGTCGTTTCCTAATTTAACATTCAGCCCGTTTTACGACCCGTTTCGAGATCGACCCGGTACTGTTTGCTGACGTGGCGTGCCACGTCAGTAAATGTTGACGTGGCACGCCACGTCAGCAAACAGACGGCAAAGGTGGATGGCGTCAGAGGGAGGGATGAAAAAAAAATTTGGTGCATAAGTTGAGGGAGGAGATAAGTCAAAAATTCGTTAGAGGGGTGAAAAAAGTCAATCAATTGGACTGCAGGGGCCCAAAATCCATTTAAGCCTAGATTATATGGAGTTTATTTTTTTCTTGTTATTGAAATAATTTGATCTACTCTCTCACAATCGATCGCAATGTAAATTTTGCAGTAGGTTTTCTGTCTTATCTAGTTTACACCTTCTTGCTTAGGGTGTATTTATTTGAGTAAGTTTCTGATAAGTCTTAGTTATTTTTAATGATGTGTGTGGTGAACAATACTAACTTTTCTTTTCTTTTCTTTTTTTAAATTAACTTCTTTCTTTTTTTCCTTCTGTTAGGAGCTAAAATTTGATGATTACTTTAAAAGAGCGTATATTTTGGTAGAATAAATGAACTTTACAAAGTAAACATGTAACTAATGAAAGACTTGCACAAAAGAGGCTATCATGAATTGGGACGGTGGAAAAAACTTGGCAACCAGTCGATCACATTCACATGGAATGGTCAGAATTGTTATTATATGCATAAAATAATAAATAAGGCTAGTTTAGAGTAGACTTGTTGAGTGAATGGATTACGATCATTATTTCATTATTATTATTTTTTCTAAATAAAGGAAACTTAAAGCTCATGTTGCACGAATATTTTATTCGTATCAGACTCATTTATAATATTGGTATTCGACGAATATCTACACGATATATGTCTGATATACTATATTTCATTTTCTATTTTTGTCATAATTCTAAATAATTATTGGCGGTAAAAAGATATATAATGTAAATTATAGTTGCTAAAAGTATTTATAAAATTTAATTTAATTTGAAAATGTCGTTTCAATTGCATTATTTATTATAATGATATTTTTATATAATATATATATGCCGTATTGGTATCTTAAAATTTTTACGTGTGACATTATTGGATGCTTCGTAGCTTAAAGCTAATACAAAATTTAATAAGAAATACCCAAATATAACGGGTTTGCGCACCACGGGGTCCCTAACATTATTATTTTCATTTTAGTTGATCCCTAACGGCGACTTTTGTTCATTTCAATCTCTAACGTTATATCAATTAGTTGCCCGAGGTCTCTCTTGTTATAACGGAGCCTAACTACCATTATCTCCAATATTTTAACATTTTTTCTGAAAAAACACCTAACACTAAACCCCACTAGTCAGATTTTCCTGACTTATTATTTTTTTATTATCTAAAAAATTTATTTTATTTTCAAAACATAAAATAATAAAACTTAAGAACGAAAAGAATAAATTATTAAAAGCGGACCCATTTATTTTCAAATATTACTTCTTCCTTTGATTCTAAAACGATTTACCAGAAGCCACAAAAACTATTTCTCCGTTTCGTTCTTCATCTGCTTCTTCTCCTTTCTTCATCTTTCACCAGTAACAGTGAAAATCCAAGATCTGAGTCAAAAGCACACGCCCCCATCGTTGTCTTGGTGTCTGCAAGAAGAAATAGAAGAGGATTAACGAGCCGTAGAGGAATTAAGGATATTGATTTGTAATTCTCCGTTTTCCAATTGCCAAAATTTACGTTGTGTCTTCTGGCCATCCAATTGCCGATCAGGTCTGATGTTGGATGCGGCAAGGTTTGTGCGGTTTGTTTGGATGAATTATCGGGTCGGGTTGAGATAGCCGGGTTGCCTTGCTTTGACATGTTTCATCAACGCTGCATCGATCGTTGGATTGGGTACAAGAATTCGTGTCCGCTTTGTCGTTGTCTAGTTTTTAATTGATTGATTTTGACTCTGGATTCTCTTAATTAATTAATTTGGTGTTTTCCATTAATTAGTACAGGGTTGTAAATGTGAGGAAAACGAGGAGGAGAGAACAAAGCGGATGCTTGAAAGCCATGGTGATCACTGATCTGGAAGGATTGGAGATGATTGATTGCAGACTTTTTTCTTAAAATTAATTTGCGGATTGATTTTGAATTTGGTGATTTGAGGAGGATTATAAGAGGGAAAGTTCTAGAGGGGTGGAGGAGGATCTAACGGAAGATGACGTGACGAGGGATTGACCAATGGGGAGGAAGAACGTGATGCGTTGGAGAAATATGATTGGGTTCGATTTATCGTTTAGTTTGTTTGGAGAGTTTTAGTTCAGTACGCGGGAAGAAAGTGATGAAGCAGCGTGATAGTATTTCTAATTTTCTACGGTTGTTTACACATAATTAAAAGTAGTAAAAAGAATACGTGACGTGTCATTCGCCTATGAAGCTGGTAAGGTAAACCGTAAAATAAAAAATTAAAGAAAATTAAAAAATGGCTTGTTTGGATAAGAAGTCAGTATTTTTTTATAAGTGGGGCGCTGCCAGATGTTTTTCTAAAAATAATACTATATTAAATATTGAAAGATAACAACCGTTAGGTTCCGTTATAATAAAAAGAATTTCGGATGATTAATGAATGGGGAAATAGCTTAAAACACCCCTGTACTAATCGTAAAAATCAGAAACCACCCCTGACTTTCAAAATGTCCATTACACCTCCCCTGAGCTATTGTTTTCGGGCAAAAAGGTCATTCAATGCACATTTTTATAATTTTAAAAAAATTGTAAAAATACTAAAAAAAAATGTAAAAATTCACAAAAAAATTGTAATTAACCTAAAAATCAAGAAATATTATAAAAAATTCCAAGAATTCACAAAAAAATGTAATTAATTATGGACAGAAGGGCCTTTTTGCCCGAAAATAATAGCTCAGGGGAGGTGTAATGGACGTTTTGAAGGTCAGGGGTGGTTTCTGGTTTTCGCGATTAGTACAGGGGTGCTTTAAGCTATCTCCCCTTAATGAATATAATGTTAGGGATTGAAATGAATAAAAGTTACCGTTAGAAATCAACTAAAATGAAAATAATAACGTTAGGGACTCCGTGGTGCGCAGAGCTTAAATATAACAAGGAGACTGGAAGTTACTATTAACATTAATCAATCAATCCCCTCTTGCGAGTTTTGAAAATGAAATCCTTCCGTAGTTAGCTATTTGCTTGTTTGAGCCTCCCATTGTGTATCCCTTTCCTTAAACGAAAGAGTTGTTAATTATTACGAGCTTCCATCTTAGTTTCCGAAGAAAAAAAAGCAAAAACAAAAAACAAAAACGAAAAAAAGAGAATGGTTCTCCCGTGGATTATTGCCGCTTGTAAAAACATCGGAGGGTGCTGTACCGGGGCCATTGTGGAGTTCATGAAGAATGAGGTTGGTGATCTGATTAATTACAGCGCCAACCTTGAGAAGCTGAGAGAACAGGCTGAGAATCTAAATAATGCAGAAAAATCTGTGAATGGTCGAATTAAAGAGGCTGAGAATCATAGAGGGGAGACGGCGGTGGTCGATGCTGTTATCACATGGAAGAAAAGGGCAACATCTCTCAAGGAAGATGATGACAAGATTATTGCAGAGGAAGACAAAGCAGTGGATGAGAGGTGTCTCATGGGCTTGCGCACCAATTTATGGGCCTGCTACTGGGTAATTAATTTGATTTGATTCGGTTAAATTATGATCCAATCCGATCCGCTAAACTGTTATCCCTGATTTTTGGCAGGTAAGCAAATCAGCGAAGAAGGCGATAGACAAGGTTGTTCAACTTCAGGAGGAGGAAACTGAAGTGCGAGTAATCAATATTCGCAACCCTGCCAAATTCTTTTGAGAAAACCAGGAGACCAAGTTTCACATGATATCGTAGCGGCCTTGAAGGATCCGAGTGTGAATATGGTAGGGGTGTTTGGGATGGGCGGGGTGGGAAAGACCACACTGGTGGAAAAGGTTGCTGCCCAGCTCCAGAAAGACCGGACATTTGATTTTGTGGTGAAGGCAACTGTGTCCCATGAACCAGATCTGAAGAGGATTCAGGGAGAAATTGCAGATCCACTGAAGATCAAATTGGACGCGGAAACAGTGCAAGGGAGAGCTCTTCAATTAATGGAGCGACTGGAAAAACGGGGGAAACTACTCATTGTTCTGGATGATATCTGGGAAGGAATTCCGTTGAAGGATATCGGGATTCCTTTCGGTACTCGACGAGCTGGAAGAAGGGATCAGAAGGGAGGTCGCTTTGACAGTCTCGCCAAGGGAGCTGATAATGATTCCAAAACAAGCTCTCGCAGCAGTACTCATGACTGCAAAATATTGATGACATCTAGAAGTGAAACAGTGTTATACAGCAAGATGGGTTCCCCCGCAACTTCCTGTTAGAACCGTAACAATCCAAGATCGAAATCAATTTAGATTTACATGAATTAAACGGAATAACTGAATGCGGAAGCATACCTGATGATGCCATAAAGTTGAAGAAATCCCGAAATTTTGATCTTCTGTGGATGATTGCTAGGTGGGGTTGGATGGAGAACCAAGAGATATCCGTATGGGTGTATTTTCTGTATATACCGTATATATCTCCTTATGAAACCCTAAAAGTAACTTATTCCTTTTAGTAATTCCACCAGGGATCAAATCCGTCCTTAATATTATTATTAATTCCGAATCGGTCCATCAACAATTCAGAATTAATCCGGAATCTGCACAATCACCAGATTTACCTCCCACACTGTTTTAATTAGACGATTGGACCCCTTAACTTTAATAGATCATTAATTTGGTCCAATTAACCTAATGTTAACAATATATTATATGACGGTACACACATAACATATGCGTCCATATGTTCCAACGTGTACGAACGGTACTAACGCATTAGTCCCGTTGTCCAAATCCTAACAATCTCCCACTTGGACAACTACACAATATGCGTTCCTTATAGTACCACCTTTTGTCATACAATCATATATTAACCCCCGAATGCTAGCATATATCCGTCTAATTCAATCCGGTCCATTAACTTCATTAATACAAGAACCAAAAGAGCAGTCATCGCAGTTCAAGCAATTAAACTCATAATGATTACGAGTACTAACTAACTAACGACATGGATCCAGTGTGCATGTGCAGCATGGAAATTACAAGCGATCTATACTTGTCAAATTTCCAACTGATCCTCTTTACTTTATGAGATCAAACATCCAGAGCATATATTGAATAAAATCAATATCCATAAATTGTAAAATAACATAATACACAGTCATCACATATATGAGTCACAAAATGTACAAACAGAACTCCCAGTAATCTTAGGCATCTAACTTAATGACACCCATACTCGATACATGGCCATGAAATGCTACAGGTGTCAATGCCTTAGTGAGCGGATCCGCAACCATATCGTTTGTACCCAAAAACTCTATGCTAACTTGATTGCTTTGAACCCTTTCTTTAACGGTAAGGAACTTTATATCAATGTGCTTCGACCTTGACGTACTCCGATTACTGTTGGAGTACAGTACAGCAGCCCGGTTGTCACAAAAGATCCTCAATGGTCTCTCAATACCAATGACAACTCGCAGTTCCTTAACCATGTTCCGTAGCCATATAGCATGACTGGATGCCCCGTAGCAAGCTACGAATTCAGCCTCCATAGTGGAAGATGCAACAAGTGACTGTTTCGCACTCTTCCATGAAATGGCTCCTTCAGCCAGAAGAAAGACATAACCTGAAGTCGATCTCCGACTGTCCTAGCATCCAGCGAAATCAGAATCAGTATACCCAATGATCTCAAGCTGATCTGATCCCCTGTATGTGAGCATATAGTCTTTCGTTTTCTGCAGGCATCGAAAGACCCTTTTGGCTGCAACCCAATGATCCCTTCCGGGATTGCTCTGGTATCTGCCCAACATACCGACAATAAATGCAAGATACGGACGGGTGCAAACTTGTGCATACATGATGCTTCCCACAGCCGAAGCATATGGTACACCCTCCATGATGTTGGTACCCGAATCTTGACGTCATTTTTACTTAATTTTAGCATTTCTGTTATTTAGTTAATTTACAGTCATTTTCAGTTGATTTACTGTCACTAGCATTTTTAAGTGTTTCGTTGCATTTTAACATCATCGTTAGCATCGTCAGCTTTTGAAATCGTATTTCTAATTTTTCGGTACGTATTTTTATTATTTTATTATTATTTTTATTCGAGCTTTTATCGGACCCGAGTAAGTTCGCTCGGACAATAGCTTGACTTTAAAATGTTTTCCATCAACTAGTTGCTAGCTTTTTTTTTGCTCGCAACGGTCTACAACGTTTCGTGTAATTTTCGACGTAACGTTTTTATTTTTCCGTTCGCGCGTTTCACGCTTTTGAACGAGAAAATAAACGCGCTAAACGGAAAATTTTCATTATTCGCTATAGACGGTTAGACTCATCGTATTTTTCTCTACGCGCAGGTACTGTCAGCTCGAAAAGTCTTAACGATTTCTCGTCGGACTCGGCTCGAGGCCATTTAAAAAAGATAAAGGGCAAGTTGATCTGGTCAACTGAAAAAAGTCAACCAGATCAACGGTTGACTAATTTCCAAGCCATGGTGTATGCACACCATGGACGTGCGTAAACAGTGGAGCGAGCCACCGAGTTGCTCGCTCCCGTCCCCTCGGTCGTTTCTTGTCCCATCAGCCATCATCACGCAGCCCTAGCCTCGTCATCGCCTCCACCGTAGACCAGCCACCGCGACAAACGGCCACCACGCGCAGCACTCGCCCTCCGAAGCCACGCGATCTTTGGCTATAAATAGCAAGCTCTCCTTCAGTTCAAACGGCACCTAAATCGCAAGAAATCCGTGCTTTCTTCCCTCTCATTGATTGATAGCTCATATCGAGCATCGATCGTCCAGTTCAAAGTTTAAAAGTGAGCTTTCTCTCTCTAGCTCGTTCTTCGGCTTTTATGCATGTTTTTCTTTAATTTCGTTTGGCTCGATCTTGAGCAAATAAATTTCTTTATTTTATGCCATTAATTCATGTGCATGATGTAGATTAAATACATGCTTTCAATTTTAAAAATCGTTAGCTAGATTGTGCGAATTAATTAATTTTTGTTAATTAACGGTTTCGTCATTTTTTCGAAATTAAACTCGATCTGTTTTGAATTAAAATTCGGGCTTTGTACGGTCGAGACGCCATCGAGGAGACGAGCGTCTCGGTACGAAGATCGTAAGAAACGGGCAAGGGAAGCCGGAACTTGGCCGCCGACAGTAGCGCCGGCGACCAAGGAAAAGGATGATGAACAGTGCCATGTCTCGGCACTGTTCACGTATGCAAGCCCATCACCGTTTAATTTTTTTCCTTGGGCCAGGAATAGTTCCTGGCCCATTTCCTTTTCCTTTCATTTTATTAATTGGGCCCAGCCCATTTTTAATTCTTTCCGAAACTTCGGATCACATTTTTTCGTAAAAATAATTCGTATGCTTCGTATGATTATTTTTTGTGCTATCAACTGTTTAATTTTCTGTACTTATCAACTGTTTAAATTATTCGCACTTTAAATTTCCGCAATTTACTTTCGGCAATTTAAATTCAATCATTCATTTTACCGCCTACATGGTCGGTCGCATTTTAATTCTCGTAAATATCAACTGCTTTAAATTTTTGCAAACTGCTGGAAATTCTTCCGCAACATCAACTGTTTTATTTTCTGCAAATATCAATTGTTTTATTTTCCGCAATATCAATTGTTTTATTTTCCGCAATATCAACTGCTTTAATTTTTCGCAAACTGCTGGAAATTCTTCCACAATATCAATTGTTTTATTTTCTGCAAATATCAATTTGTTTATTTTTCTGCAAATATCAAATTGTTTATTTTTCTGCAAATATCAAACTGTTTATTTCCTGTAAAATATCAATTGTTTTAATTTCCGCACTCATCATACTGCTGGAAATTCTTCCGCAAATATCAATTGCTTTATTTTCTGAAAATCCTCAACTGTTTTAAATCCCCTGTGAATCGTCAACTGCATTCAAATTTTTGGCAATCAAAACAACATTTAATTCTCGTATGCTTAAAATCAATCATTTTTCGCATGCAAATCAAACGTAGCATTTAAATTCTCGTATGTGTAAAATCAATCATTTTTCACATGAAAATCAAACGTAGCATTTAAATTCTCGTATGTGTAAAATCAATCATTTTTCACATGCAAATCAACGTAGCATTTAAATCCTCGTATGCGTAAAATCAATCATTTTTCGCATGCAATCAACATAGCATCTAAAATCTCGTATGTGTAAAATCAATCATTTTTCACATGCAATCATGTCATCATTTAAATATCGTATGCGTAAAATCAATCATTTTTCGCATGCAATCAACACAGCATCTAAAAACTCGTATGCGTAAAATTCATCATTTTTCGCATACAATCAACTGTCATCATTTGCTATCAAACTCAGCATCTCACTTTCGTACGCGTGAAATCCATCATTTCTCGTATGCAATCAACTGTCATTTACATTTTCGCACTCATAAAATTGCTTATTTATTTCTCGAGCTATCGCTAACACTCTCATTTTGTAGGTTTTAATTTCAAGCTTCGCTCGAAAATACACCTTTCGATTCCTTTTTATTTATTCAACGCTTTTCGCAAATATCAATCGTACGCATGATATATAGAACTGTTAGAATTAAAATGAACCCACATGAATAACATGTTTAAAGATTTGCTTAAAATGCCATGTTCATGTGATTTCAAATTCTTACTTACATTGACTGCATGTACATGGGGACTTTCGATCCCACATCAGTTTTTCCAATTCAAAATCAATCATTTAAATCTGTACTCTGTTAGCAACCCATGATAGGACCACGTAGTAATTAATTAGTCATGCATTGGCCCGATGATGAAATAAGAGGGCGCTCATTCAGTCTTACAGAAAATTCAGTCCCATCACATTACGTTCAAGAATAATCAATCGGTCTTGATAAACGGTAACCCCGTCCGAAAGACGTTCAAACAGTAACCCCGTTCAACGATTAATTATTTCTGAACGTCACGATCATAAAAAGACTAAAGTGACGATTCCTCTAAGGGCCCCCTTTTCAAAACAAAATGCATTTATCAAAACACCTTTTAAACACCTCTCTCATCAACCGGTAACCGTTTTTGGATGTGACTCGGGTGCCTAACACCTTCCCGAGACCATAATACGACCCCGAACCTTTGTCTGGGGTCCAGACCCCTTTTTTGTGCCTTTAGTTTTTTTACTTATTATATTTCCTATGCCATGACGATTAAGGTTCCCTAAACCTAGCAACCAAATTAGGGTGGCGACTTCATTGCATGTTGCGAGGCATCTGTTTACGCCGAGCATTGTAAGGTCCCAAATTTCGTTGCACACTCGCGAATTTTTTATTTTCGGGGGCGCGACACATGAACCTACGGTCCAAGTCTGTCTTAGAACACTGATCAAGGCTAAACTTCTCACCTTTAGAGATAGGGGTATCATGTGGCTTACAATTTTGCATGCTAAACCTCTTCAGTACTTTATCGATGTAACTCTTTTGTGATAATCCAAGGGTACTCCGTGAACGATCACGGTGTATCTGAATCCCCAACACAAAAGATGCTTCCCCAAGGTCTTTCATCTCAAAGTTATCTGAGAGGAAAACCTTAGTATCCTGAAGAAGCTTTACATCGTTAGTAGCAAGCAAAATGTCATCCACATATAACAGTAGAAATACAAATCTACTCCCACTAAACTTATGGTACAGACAGTCCTCCACAACGTTTACTTCGAAACCGTATGAAGTAATAACACTATAGAACTTCAAGTACCATTGACGGGAAGCTTGCTTAAGCCCATAGATAGACTTCTTTAATCTACAAACCAATTCACTACCCTCGTTGAAGGATAGTCCTTCTGGTCACCTCAGGTAGATTTCTTCCTCAAGATCCCCATTGAGGAAAGCAGTCTTTACATCCATTTGGTGTAGCTCAAGATCGAAATGTGCCGTTAGTGCCATAATAGTCCTAAAAGAGTCCTTCGATGAAACTGGAGAGAAAGTCTCTTTATAGTCTATTCCTTCCTTTTGGGTGAACCCTTTCGCGACAAGACGTGCCTTGTACCTCTCAATATTGCCCTGAGAATCCCTTTTGGTTTTGAAAACCCATATGCAACCTATCGGTTTCTTCTTCTCAGGCAATGGTACAAGTTCCCAAATGTCGCTGTCCTTCATGGATTTGAGTTCATCCCCTATGGCCCTTATCCACTCTCGAGCATCAGAACGACTATTAACCTCTTTAAAGGTGAGCGGGTCATCCTCCAAAAGGTCAATAGTATCCTCATGTTCTTACAGAAATACGATGTAATCATCCGGAATCACATTTCTCCTCACTCTAGTGGATCTCCTTAACGACACATCTGCCTCTACTTGGTTCTCAATGATTTGAGGTTGTTGATTTGATCCGGTTGTGGACCCTCATGGACATCTTGATGATCCTCAAGTATAACCTGTGGATTTGGTCCTAGTCCTGCAGGAAGATTAATGACGTCGTTTCTTGCTCTCTGAGGAATAAGAGCAGGAATCGGAACAATAAGTTCATCCTGTCTCTCAGAAACTTCATGAGGATGAGGTATATCTGAATCCTCCTCAAAAACGGCATCTAACCTTCTATCTTCCCCCCCAAAATCAACATCCTCAAAGAACCTAGCATTTCCCGTCTCGAAAAAGGTTCGGGTATTAGGGTTGTAAAACTTGTACCCCCTCGATCTCTCCAGATAACCAATAAAATAGCAACTAACTGTCCTTAAGTCCAGTTTCCTTTCATCAGGCCTATAAGGCCTTGCCTCTGCTGATCCCCAAACCTTTAAGTGCTTTAAGACAGGCTTTCGGCCAGTCCATAACTCATATGGGGTTTTGTTAGTCGCTTTTGTTGGTATCCTATTGAGAATGCAGACTGCAGTTTTTAAGGCATCTCCCCAGAGTGATATAGGTAAGGTAGTATTGACAATCATACTCCTTACCATATCCTTAAGGGTACGATTCCTCCTTTCAGATACACCATTCATGGTCGGAGACCCCGGCATGATGTACTGTGGAACTATCCCATACTCATCGAGAAATTGGGCAAATGGCCCAGGACGCTGTTCACCTGATCCATCATATCGACCGTAGTACTCACCACCACGATCCGATCTGACAGCCTTAATAGTCTTGCCGAGTTGATTCTCAACTTCGGTCTTGAAAGACTTGAAAGCGTCTAATGCCTCGGACTTTTCCTTTAAGAGGTATAGATATCCGTATCAAGAGAAATCATCTATAAAACTGATAAAGTATCGTTGACCATTCCAGGATGCCGTAGGGAATGGACCACAAATGTCTGTATGTGCCAGTTTTAGAGTTTCTGAACTTCTCTCGGCCTCAAACCGTCTTTTGTTAGTTGTTTTGCCCTTTATGCACTCGATGCAAACCTGCTGGTCTGTACAATCGAGTTCACCAAGAATTCCATCTGACACAAGTTGGTCTATTCTCCTTGCGGAGATATGACCTTACCGTCTGTGCCATAACCTGAATGAATCCTCAGTTGGCAATTTACGCTTAATCCCTCTAGACTCGCTAGCATAACATTCATTATTGTTGTCAACTGTTGCTACCCGAATTTTGACACGATTAGGTTGATTATTGCATACCCCCATTTTTATTCATTCTATTATTTATTTCTGTAGTATTTATTTTAATACCTATCGTATATTTATTTCGTATCGTATTACCCTTTTTCTTCCTCCTTCTCCGTAAATCTTGGCTCCTTCAAACGTTCAATTTGTTATCATCATTAAAAGAAAGGCATCTTCATTACCCTTTTCTAAAATCCTCCGTAAATCTTGGCTTTCTTTTTTCCTTTAAACCATTCCCTCTTCATTCCTTCAAACGTTCAAAATTTGTTTCATCATTAAAGGAAAAACACCATCATTTTACCCCTACTAATTAACTCCATAAAATCCCTCCCCATTTTTGACAAAAGGGGATCCGATTACTTTGATCCTCCCGATCTACACCCTCGCTCCCTCTCAACTCGTCTCTCCCTCTCAAACCAGCACCAAATCAGCACCTAAACCAGCACACAAATCAGCACCAAAACAGCCCCAAATCAACCCCCAAACCAGCACCAAATCAGTAACAAAACAACCCCAAATCAGACCCGAAATCAGCCCCAAAATCCACCCAAACATCCCCAAAAATCAGTAACAAATCAGCCCCAAATCAATCCCAAAATCAGCCCCAAATCAGACCCGAAATCAGCCCCAAATCAGTCCCAAAATCAGCCCCAACATACACACAAAAACCACCCAAAAACAGCCCCAAAATCACCCAGAAATCTGCACCCAAACTGCTCCAAAACCTCCATCAAAACAGCCCCGAAGACAGCCACGCTGCTCAGCACCACCGCCGCTTCCTCCCTCGTCACCGCACTACAACTACACCGACACAGTAATCTCCTTTTTATTTTCTTGTCACCATGATATTTGTTTGTTTGATGGGTTAATTGTGCAGGAAAGAGGCTAAGAAAAAAAAAGAATAAGAATGAGATGTTGGTAGGTGCAGGTGGCGTAGAGAGGAAAGAAGAAGATGAGATGCAATTTGTATTTTTTTAGGTTAATTGTTAAGTGTTTGTTTGGGCTAAAAAAAAAAAAAAAGAGAAGTGGTGCATTTGTTTTAATTTTGGTAGGAAATGGGCCGGCCCCTGTAAAGGAAGGAAAGAGGCTTGGTTTGGTTGTTTAATTTTGGGTGATGGGCTGGCCCATTAGAAGTGTTTGTAATATTTATTTATTTGCTTCTTTATTTTTATTACTCGTGCTACTAACTAATCGGTGATGCAGGTATCCGCTCGAGGAGATGTTCGTTAGTTATTCTATTTACTATATGATCGAATGCATGATTATTTAGAACTGCTAGAATTTAAATTAACTTATTTCGCATGAGAATTAATTTATATCAACGACTCCCTTTAATAATTTTACTCAAATCGACCCTTGCTTGAACGAATTAGGATCAGTAATTACTCAACTTTAATTTTTATTAAATGTATGAAATAAAATAGGATTAGTAATAAACATCACTCTTTAATTTAATTGCATGATTATTAATTACTAAAATCCTTAAATCTTCAATAAATCCCCACAAATCAAAACGAATAAAATCAATCTAAGAAAGCTAAACAAAGTAGTAAATAAACATAGGATTCAAATCCTTCTCCAATAACTTAGGTTCACTCGAAAATTATAGAATAGTAAATCACCAAAGAGAATAATCATTTGGAAGGGAAAAGATAGTAAATGGGCCTTAAGCCCAATTCGTAGAAAATACCTCCATATTAATCCCTCTTAAAAATTCCTTAAAATGAGATTTTAAATCTTTAATGTTGTGTGATCATTTAGATTTAGAAATCCCTTATTATTTATTTTGCGCTCACGAATGTATTTTAATTTATGCTATCTTGACGAATGTGTTATGTGCGCGGCTTCGACCCCACTTCCCAGTTTTTCTCTTTTCAACGTGTTTTCTCGCATTCATATAAATGGTATTTTGCTAGTCTATGCATGCTTAGAATCACCTAGTAAATAGGATTAATCATATGCATTTGCCCGATGATGTAGTAACTCATCTGTGATGATAGTGATTTCGATCGCCGTGATTCGTCTATGATTTACTAGGGTCGTCGCTTTAGTAAAGATTAATAATAAAATGGTAGTAATTTCACTTAATCAATCTTGCATGTAATCTGACTAATTTTTGAACTCGATTAAATATAACCGGAATAGGTATGCAAACCGACCTTTTTCTTTTTTAGAGGATAAAATGTTTATTTTCTTTTTAACAACTCGACAATAATTAGGATAAAATCAACCGAACCAACTAAAGAATTAAAGCGACGATCCCCCCTGAGGGCCCCAAATTACTTGTTTTTAACATGATTTTAAAACACCTCTTTTTAGAACCGGTAACCTTTTTAGGATGAGACTTGGGTGCCTCACACCTTCCCAAGTCCATAAAACGACCCCGAACCGTTGTTCTCGGGTTTAGACCCTTTTTATTTGTGCCTTAGTTTTTGTTTTATTTTCTTCTTCTTTTTCAGACTTTTAGGTTTCCCTAAACCTTAGAAAAAATAGGGTGGCGACTTCATTGTTATGTGTAATTTCATTGCGTCCCGAATTTCGCTCGCGATGGTGCGACAGTTTGGCGACTCCACTGGGGATTTTAGGGTCGAAGCCGGAATTATTTGCTCGAGGTGTTTATTGTTGTTTATTTGTTTACCTGCTTTGATATCAATTGTTGTCTTCTCACTCGCATCACGCATAATGCCCTGCCGCCGGGCCCTTCCCAAATAGGATTAGGTTGGTATTAGTGAAGCCCTGATGGACTTAGGTCCCAGTAAGCTTTCATGAACCCTAAACTCGGACTAGAACCCCTAAATGGGTGAGCGCCCTGATGGACTTAGGTCCCAGTAAGCAATCACGTATCCATTTACTGAGGGACCACTTCTATGGTATCGTCCGGGAGCCCTTCAGCCAGTTAGAAGTAGTTGAAATCACCCCAGCATATGCATCATGATCGCATGTATATGTTCCAATTTGCCTCATTATTGCCATAATATATTGTATATGCTCTAATTTGCTGCACTATTGCCATGATATATCGCACGTATATTTTCCAATATTTACTTACTTATTCTTGTCCTTGTTATTTTTAACTATCCTTTCTCCGTATGTTTTATATATTCAAATTACTGATACATGAATTTTGTTTTACTGATATAGGACCCATCCCATTTATTCACTCAATGGCGACACCCACGATGCTTTCACTTGATACTTTTGGGAAGTTGAGTTACAATGATCAGTCTACGCGAGGGGATATGCTGAAATCAGATTTTGTTCCTGATGTTATGATCAAGACTGGTGTGGAGATGATAGAGTTTGATATTACAGAAATCAAGAAATTGAGGAATGAGTTGTCCACAGAGGAGAAAGTGCAATTCCAGAATAATTATGGGAAACTCTCAATGCTAATAGATGTGAAAGTCGACTTGAGTTGCATCCGAGCAGCTCTGAAGTTCTGGGACCCTTATTACCGTTGCTTCTCTTTTGACAAAGGGATAGACTTGACTCCCACTCTAGAGGAATACGGTGCGTTGTTATGCCTCAGTTCCCCAATATCATGCGTTTATCAGAATATCCTCGTCGAGTCTGCTAGTGTCAAGTTAAGGATGGACATGCTGGTAGGAATCCCAGCTCGTTTGAAAAGTGGAAATTACATATGGTGCTGGTCAGATATTGTAAAGCAATTTCGTTTGTCTCAAGGAGAGGAGCGTTTAAAGATTCTAGCCTTTGTCATAATGGGTTTAGTCTTGCTTCCTAAAATGAAAGACTGCGTTGATTTTGAGGCAGCCAATGTGTTTTATGAAATGGAGAGGAACGGAATCAACCCTACAACAGCTATTCTAGCAGAGACATTCCGCTCTTTGGACTTTTGCAGACGAACCAAAAGAGGGAAGCTTACTTGTTGCACTCAACTCTTAACTGTATGGTTGATTAGCCATTTTAAACAAAGACCAGATCAATCTTTGTTTTTTCCGAGCTACATAGGCATGAATCCTTTAGAGAAGGTAATTAAGGGGGTATGTGAAGAAATAGCTGTTGATAAATGGAAAATGGAAAACAAAGAGGCCTGGGTTGACAGATTCCTGAATCTTTCTGAAAAAGATATCGACAGACACGCCAAATGGTTGCGAGCTGCTAATCCTATTGTGAGTTTTGGGGACCTATTATGGGTCCCGTTAATCGGAGCGAGAGGATGTGTGCCCTATTGCCCAGCTCTTGTCCTTAGCCAATTTTGCATTATGCAAATTATTCCCGCCACTTTCGGTATGCCAAGCTCGAGTCTACCGCACTCAGAAGAGACTAACACTCTACGTCAGTATGTGAATGAATGGCGTACTCCATTTTGCCTTGAGGGACATACTATTCCTACTCAGCCAACGAAGGAATACTCAGAATGGCGGAGGAACAGGATTAATGGAAATGTTTTGCCCCTTCCAGAAAACAGGAAGCCTATGGAGGAAGAAGGTGAATGCCATGCCAATGCGGAGGTTAGTTATGTGGCTTATGCCCAGTTGATGGAGCAATTGCTAGTAGTGAAAGAAGAACGAGATCTGGTGATGAAAGAGAGGGATAATCTGTTGATTGACAAGATGGATTTGGAGCTTAAGATACGTGGATTGGAGAGGCGTGATAGTGAGAACGTACGAATGAACCTTAGAAACCAAAGGATAGCCAATGAAAATTTTAGAAGGAGATTGAAAGGAGAAGTCAACAAAAGGGAGATTTCAAGCGCTTTGGTCCGAGAGAAAGATACAATGATTGAGGTTTTGACTGATCGCATCAAAGAAACAACCAGCATGGATGGAGAGAATCAAGTCTTGCAAGCCCGAGTGGCAGTTTTAGAAGCCGAATTAAAGGTGCAGAAGAAGAAGGTTGCCTTGATGGAGCAGATAGGAGAAAATTCCACCAGCAGTCAAGCCTCAAGATGTTGATTTATTTTAATGGTTGTATTATTTTAATGAGAGCAAGTACTTGGTGGTGTCTTACTTTGGATGTACCTTTTTCAAATAATTGGTCACAATCGTATGGTTACCATTTGCAACTGCTTGACCTTTCCTTCATTTTTGTTGCTTGCTTCGAGGCCTCTCTTCTATTTCCCTTTGCATTTTCGGGAAGGAATAAAAGGTTCCCTTTGTGATTTCAAGGATGAATTGAAGCCCTTCTCTTGCAAAATGGATTGGACAACTGGAGACAGATAGAGAAGATTATTTATGATCCAAGATTGAATTTGGATTTTGGAAAAGAAACGTAAGGGGCGGGGACCCTAGCTTTGTTAAAGGCTAGGAAAGGCTGTCACTTACGGGACCCTCCATCTTCCATCTTGATCAAGGAACCGTCAATATATGCTATCGGAAATGAATAGAAGCTTCCCTTTGGATTTCGGGAATGGATAGAAGCTTCCCTAGTAACCTTCGTCAGTGTGATGATTTGAAGATTACCTCATGTTCCTTTCCCTCCGAATCTCAAAAGTATCAAGTGAAAGATCGAAGAGGAGCCAGAGATTTGAATAAACGGAGTGGAGTCCTCAAGGTAGCATTTCTGTCTGTTATTATTATTATTCCTAAGAATTTACACCTACCTTTTCTCTTTGTTTTCAGAAAAAGATAGCTCCCAAGAAAAGAACTATTCCTCAAAAGCTCCACGCTACCAGACTTCAAACACGGAAAATGGCGGAACAAGTGGTGACGGATAAGGCATTCGAAACAAGGATAGCAGAATTGGAGGAGCAACTTCGCACTACCAGGGAACGGGCACTCCAAGCTGAAAAAGAGCGGGATGACATGATGCATGCTAAGACCCGGAAAGATCCTGAAGGGCTAACTCTTGACTATCCTCTTGGTTTTTACCCCTCTTCCAGTCATGCGACGGGACCTATCTCTTCATCTGTTGCTGCGGGTTCGTCCATTTCTCAGCCATTTTCCAGTCAAGGGGTCCAGCCAACCCTAGACTATCCTCTTGGTTTTTATCCCTCTTCCAATCATGCGACGGGACCTATCTCTTCATCTATTGCTACGGGTTCGTCCATTTCTCAACCATTTTCCAGTCAAGGGGTCCAGTGG
Organism: Viola odorata; assembly: GCA_963691705.1. Lineage (NCBI taxonomy): Eukaryota > Viridiplantae > Streptophyta > Magnoliopsida > Malpighiales > Violaceae > Viola > Viola odorata. The sequence goes on from OY829538.1 coordinate 43,241,604, forward strand.
AAATGGCAAAGTCCTTTCCTTGGTTTCAACTCATTCACTACGCCGGCCGTCACAAGTACTGTTATTAGTACATTTGGACAAGACATTCCGCCTCTTAATCCTTCTCTTGCTGATCTCACTCTCGGTTCTGGCAAAAAACAGGATCACTCAGAACTCCAGTATGTCCAACCGACTCAAAGCTACCCTACTCAGCTTGTAGGTCCTGAACTTTCAAGAGTTCTATTCCCTAGTGGGAATCAGACCCAACCGCAGGGTTCTTTTGAGCATCCGCAAACTATTGGTTTTGGCCCCGTTAAAGCGGAAGAGTCCAGTCGTGATAGGTTGAGCCTGCTAGAGGAAAGACTAAGGGCGGTGGAAGGAGCAGACCCCTTTGATCCTATGGGTCCCGCTGATATGTGCATGGTACCAGGGATCACGATGCCCCTGAACTTCAAAATTCCAGAATTTGAGAAGTATACTGGAATTGAATGCCCCAAGACTCATCTCAGAATTTACTGCAACAAAATGTCCGAAGTGATACATAATGAGCCTCTATTGATTCACCTATTTAGAGAAAGTTTGGCCAGGCATGCTTTGACTTGGTACATGGGTTTGGATAGAATCAAGATTCGGACTTGGAGAGATTTATCTGATGCTTTCCTAAAGCAATACAAGTTTAATACAGAAGTGGCGCCTGACCGTTCTGATTTGCAGAACATGGAGAAGAAGGATAATGAAATGGTGAAGGCTTATGCTCAAAGATGGAGAGAGCTGGCTGCAAGGATTTATCCCCCTTTGAATGACAAGGAGCTTGTGTCCATTTTTGTGAATACTTTCAAGTCCCCCTATTACACGTATCTGATTTCCAACCCATCTAGTAGCTTTTCCGACATGGTCTTAGTTGCTGAAAGAGTTGAACAAGGAATTAAGTCAGGAAGGATCATTGTTCCCACGCCAGAGGTAACACCTAAGAAAACGCCCATCCCGAAGAAAGATGTCAGCTTTGTTTCCCCCCAGCCAACTCATCAAAAACCTTTTCCGCCACCTCCACCTTATTCCTCGCCACTACCATACCCTTTCCCATCACCACCACCACCACCATCACTATATCAACCTACCTTCTTCCCATCGATGCCTGTTGCCAACGTGGTTCCTCAATACCCAGCATCATTTCCACCTTTCCCATCACCTCCACCACAAATTCCACAACAACCTACGCAACCAATACCATATAACCCACTAAAAAACCCAAACAACCAAAATAATCGCTGGAACCATGAACCGTTACCTCCTCTTCCTGTTCCTTTGGGGGAAATCTACAAACATCTTCTAGCAGCAGGGCAGATTGCACCTACTCCAATCCAACCTCTCCAACCTCCTTACCCAAAATGGTACGACCCAAATGCTAGATGCACATACCATGCTGGAGCCCCAGGACACACTCTAGAGAATTGTACTGCTTTTAAGGGAAAGGTTCATCATCTGATCAAGTGTGGATGGATCTCTTTCGAAGGGTTAGCCAAAGGACCTAATACGACCACCAACCCTCTTCCAAACCATGCCCTAGGTGGTGGAAGAGTGAATGTTGTTTCTGTGGAAGAATCTGTTAACCATTCCCCTTCAATATTGGGATTACCCCGAAAAGAGCTTTTTCATGCACTAGTCCAAAGAGGATATCTTCAACGCTTCGAAAATAGCAGTTGCTTGTTTTGCCCGGAGGCAAGAAAACATGGAATCCAAGACTGTGCAGTGTTCTTGCAGAAAGTGGAACAGTTGATGGATTTTGGGATTATTCAGATTGAGAAGAAGACCTATGTGGCGGAAGAGGTTGGTGTCATTGGGGATGATTTTTCTTCCCCTTATTCCCTTGAGTATATATCCCAAAATGGCACCTCCACCATGGCTCCTCCCAAGCTAGTCTTCAAGTTTTCCCAGAACATTCCTACTAAGGATTTGCACGCCGTCCCTTTCAATTATGGGTACGAAGTTGTCACTACCCCTCCTTTTGTTGCGCCAACAGGGCCAGTAATGGGTGAAACTTCTAATATTGGGGGCATGACTCGGAGAGGGAGGTGTTATGTCTCTGAAGAAGTTGAGCAACAAAGGCAAGCCAGAGGAAAAGGTTTGATGTTACCTGAGAAGATAACTGAAAAAGTACAAGAATCAAATAAACCCGTGTCTGAGGATGACGCAACTGAATTTCTGAAGATCATGAAGCAAAGCGAATTCAGTATCCTTGAGCAGCTGAAGAAAACCCCAGCTCGTATTTCTATCATGGAGTTAATCCTTACTTCAGAACCACATCGTCGAGCCCTCTTAAAAGTGTTGAATGAAGCCTTTGTAACTAAGGATATTACTGTGGAAAGAGTGGGGAACCTAATTGGAAGAATTCAGGCTGTGAGTAGCATTACCTTTTCCGAAGAAGAGATGGACCCGGCCGGGACCGGTCATAACAAAGCTCTCTATATCACGGTAGAATGCAAGGGCCATGTCGTAGCAAAGGCCTTGATTGACAATGGGTCTGCACTGAATGTCTTACCTAAACATGTCCTTGAACAGCTGCCAGTTGATATATCTCATATGAAGCCGAGTGGGATGATGGCTAGAGCTTTTGATGGTACTATCCGAGAAATCATTGGAAACATTGATTTAGATGTGGTTATTGGCCCCCATACCTTCACTTTAACCTTCCAGGTAATGGAAATCCGACCTGCTTATAGTATGCTTCTGGGACGACCATGGATCCACTCAGCAGGAGCTGTTCCTTCTTCCTTACACCAATGCATCAAGTATGTGATGGATGGTGTCCTCATCACGGTAAAGGCAGAGGAAGCTTTGATTTTGGCTAAGCATTCTTCCGTGCCCTACATCAAGACTACTGAAACTTTGGAGAGTTCATTCCAAGCTTTTGAGATCGTGAATGCCGATTGGATAAAAGAAGGATCCCCCATTCCTGAGCCTAAGATCTCTAAAGCTGCCATAATGACTGCCAAGGTGATGCTGAAAGATGGTTTCCAGTTTGAAAAGGGGCTCGGGGTCAAGTTACAAGGATCGAAGAGTTTGGCGTCCGCCAAGAGCTTTGGAGATCGTTTCGGTTTGGGGTACAAGCCCAGCAAGGCCGATTTTGATAGGGTCTCTAAAGAGAAGAAGGAAAGACGTCTCGCTAAGTTGTTTGGGCGTGTTGTGCCAAACATGAAGATGGTTATCCCTCACATTAGGGTAACATTCCCTTTTGCAGCTGAAGTCATCAACCCTGGTTCTGTCGTGATCAAAACAGCTTCGAACTTCCACATTTGTACTCTTGGAGAAGAAGAACCGTCTCACAGTTCATTCATTTCCGTGAAGAAGTCTGGGGAGCTAGTGTGCAACTGGACCGCTACCGTGCTTCCCGATGTCTCTATGTAATTTCTTTTTTCAAGACATGCATCCATGGTTTTTAAATTTCCCTAAACGGAGAAAACTCTTTTGTAGAGCTTATGCTCCCTTTTATCGTATTAATATAATTACGCGGTTTCCTTTCCAAATATCTTTTGTCTTTTGTATTTTTATTTTCAGGATAAATATTAATTCGGATTGTCTTGATATACCCTATGTCTTTACTGGTGAAGAGATTATTGCCGCAACAGAGGATGAGTTTGAGATCCCGCATGAGTTGGCCCGTCTGGTAGAGAATTCTGAGAGGAAGATAGTCCCTCATCAGGAGGAGCTGGAAGAGATAAACTTGGGGGCAAGCGATGATGATCAGAAGGTTGTCAAAATCGGAACAACCTTGAATTCTGTTCAGAAAAAAAAGTTGATTTCGCTTCTCGAAGAGTATGTGGATGTGTTCGCATGGTCATATGAGGATATGCCAGGTCTTGACCCTAGTATAGTTGAGCACCGTATTCCATTGAAGTCCGAATACAAGCCCGTAAAACAGAAACTCCGAAGGATGCACCCTGATGTTCTTTTGAAGATAAAGGAAGAAGTCGCAAAGCAGTTAGATGCGGGTTTCCTAAGAGTTGCCGAATACCCGGAATGGGTCGCCAATATCGTGCCTGTACCAAAGAAGGATGGAAAAGTTCGCATGTGTGTGGATTTCCGTGATCTTAATCGAGCAAGTCCCAAAGATGATTTCCCCCTTCCTCATATTGATGTCCTAGTAGACAGTGCCGCCCATAATGGCATGTTCTCCTTCATGGATGGATTTTCGGGATACAATCAGATTAAGATGGCTCCTGAAGATAGCGAGAAAACAACCTTCATCACACCTTGGGGAACCTTCTGCTACAAAGTGATGCCCTTCGGTTTGAAGAATGCAGGTGCTACTTACCAGCGTGCCGCTGTTACTTTGTTTCATGACATGATGCATAAAGAAGTTGAGATATATGTCGATGACATGATAGCCAAGTCTTGCGAGGCACAAAATCATGTTGACGTCCTAAAGAAAGTATTTGAAAGGTTGAGACAGTTTCAGTTACGGTTGAATCCGGCCAAGTGTACTTTTGGAGTGACATCAGGGAAGTTATTAGGGTTTATTGTCAGCAACAGAGGTATAGAAGTGGATCCCGACAAGGTGAAGGCGATTCAAGAGTTACCTTCCCCCAGAACCGAGAAGGAAGTACGGAGTTTCCTAGGGCGTATTAACTATATTGCCCGATTCATTAGTCAGTTGACACTTACCTGCGAGCCGATGTTCAGAATGTTGAGAAAGAATGGAGACGCAGAATGGGATGAGGGCTGCCAAAAAGCTTTTGAGAAGATCAAGGCGTATTTGCAGAATCCTCCGGTGTTGATCCCTCCGACGCAAGGACGCCCTTTACTTATGTATTTAACTGTCACAACTAGTGCCATGGGTTGTGTTTTGGGGCAACACGATGAATCTGGGAGACGTGAACAAGCCATTTACTATCTGAGTAAGAAGTTCAATGAATGTGAGATGCGTTATTCCATGTTAGAACGGACTTGTTGCGCTTTAGCATGGAGTGCTCGAAGACTCAGGCATTATATGTTATATTATACCACGTGGTTGATTTCTCGCATGGATCCTTTGAAGTATATTTTCGAGAAACCATATTTGTCGAGTCGAATTTGTAGATGGCAAGTCTTGTTGGCAGAATACGAGATCGTGTATGTGACTCAAAAGGCAGTCAAAGCAAGTGCTCTTGCCGATCACTTGGCTGATCATGCTATGGATGAGTACGAACCACTAAAGTTTGATTTTCCGGATGAAGATATAGTGGTGATTGACGCTGAGCTTAAGGAAAATATGGAGGAAGATGAGTGGTGGACCATGTTCTTCGATGGTGCGGTGAACCTTTCAGGAAGAGGAGTGGGTGTTGTGATCATTGCACCAGATGGTCGACAGTTCCCCGTGGCTTGCAAATTGAATTTCCCATGTACAAATAACATTGCTGAGTATGAAGCATGCATCAATGGATTAATGGCGGCAATCGATTTGAAGGTGAAAAGATTGGAGATTTTTGGAGATTCCGCTCTTGTCATTTATCAAGCGCAAGATTTGTGGCAAACTAGAGATTCAAAGCTGATACCTTACCAAAAATTGCTCACCAAGCTTATAGATGAGTTTGAAGAAACTAAGTTTAATCGGATTGATCGAGAGAAGAATCGTTTTGCAGATGCATTAGCTACTCTAGCTTCTATGTTCAAACTGGAATGCGGAATAATGCTCCAACCATTGAGAGTAGAAGTGAGAGAAACTCCGGCATGTTGTGCTGCATTAGAAGATGAGCCAGATGGGAAGCCGTGGTTCCATGACCTAGTACAATTTATCAAATGTCGAGAATACCCACCGGGGGCAAGTCGGAGCGATAAGAAAACTCTTCAGCGTTTGGCCTTAGATTTCTACCTCGATGGTGAGGTTTTGTATAAAAGAAGGGCGGATGGTGCCTTGCTTCGTTGCGTTATTGTACATGAAGCCAAGAAGATCATGATTGAGACCCATGAGGGGATTTGTGCCACGCATGCTAGTGGACACATGATGGTGAGACATATAATGAGACGGGGTTACTTCTGGCTCACCATGGAGCGAGATTGCATTGACTATGTCAGAAGGTGTCACAAATGCCAGGTCTACGCTGATCACATCAATGTCCCTCCCGCTTCCCTATTCAACATGACACCCCCCTGGCCATTTGCAATGTGGGGAATTGACATCATCGGTCAGATTCATCCGAAAGCTTCCAATGGTCACCGATTCATCCTTGTCGCGATTGATTATTTCACGAAGTGGGTTGAAGCTGCCTCCTACCCAAACATCACTCAGAAGACAACCATGCGATTCATCGAGAAGAACATTATCTGTCGCTATGGAGTCCCTGAAACAATCATTACAGATAACGGCACCAATTTAAATGGGAAGCTAATCGACAACCTTTGCAGACAATGGAAAATCAAACACCGAAACTCTTCGCCTTACCGTCCAAAGATGAATGGCGCGGTCGAGGCAGCAAACAAGAACTTAAAGAAGATTATTCAGAAGATGGTGGTCACCTACAAGGATTGGCATGACATGCTTCCTTTTGCTTTGCATGCTTATCGGATCGCCATTCGTACTTCTACGGGGGCAACTCCTTACTCCTTAGTCTACGGTATGGAAGCAGTGATTCCACTCGAGGTGGAAATTCCTTCTCTCAGAATCTTGGCGGAATCCGGAGTGGAAGAGTCTGATTGGGCGAGAGTGAGGTATGAGCAGTTGAATCTAATCTCAGAGAAACGATTGACAGCAATGTGTCATGCTCAATTATACCAAAAGAGGATGGCAAATGCTTATAACAAGAAAGTGCGACCTCGCGAGTTCAAGACCGGAGACTTAGTATTGAAGAAGATTCTTCCTCATCAGGAGGACAGTCGAGGGAAATGGGCCCCAAAGTATGAAGGCCCATATGTGGTCAAGCACGCATTCTCTGGAAATGCTCTAAGGCTTACTAATATGGATGGAGATGATTTATCGAGACCAGTGAACGCTGAATCTGTCAAGATGTACTTTGCATAGAGATTTGTAGACTATGCCTCCCTTGGATTAAAAGACATAGGGTTTTGTCATGACAAGACATCTAATATTCCTCCTGAATTAAATAAACATTTTTCTCAAAAACTTGCATATTTAAAATTTGCATCTTAACTCTTAAAGCGACGAAAGGAAGCATGGTACCAACGGTCAAGGGGAATAGTTCAGCCTTATTTCACTAATCAATGTTAAGTTTTGCAGGAATTTAACCTTTGTTTTGCAGAAGTACCTTTAAGCATCAGTCTCTGAGTTTAAGTTTGCAAGGCATCCGAGTGGAGCCACCAGCGTCTGAGTAGAGCTGGATTTATGTTTCTGCATCGCGGTATTCTAGGGGAGACGTCCGAGTGAAACCGCATTTTAAATTATCGCAAGGCATCCGAGTGGAGCCATCAGCGTCCGAGCAGAGCTGAATTGTCCAACGTCCGAGTGGAGTTACCGGCATCTGAGTAGAGCCGTCATTCATCAGCGTCTGAGCAGAGCTGAATTCATTTGATAGGAGTAGAGTCGTCATTCATCAGCGTCTGAGCAGAGCTGAATTCATTTGATAGGAGTAGAGTCGTCATTCATCAGCATCTGAACCAAGCTGAATTCATTCTTATCTGAGTCGAGTCACCAGCATCCGAGTGGAGCTGAATTTGCAAGGCGTTCGAGTGAAGCCACCAGCATCTGAGTAGAGTTGGATTTACGCATCGCGGTATTCGAGAGGAGACGTCCGAGTGAAGCCGCATTTTACATTTTTTCTGCAAAGCATCCGAGTGGAGCGATTAACATCTGAGCACAGATGAATTTATTTTTTCTGCAAATTAAATTTCTGCATCGACATCAGAGCGGAGGTAAATTTACATTTTAGCAATTTATATTTCTGCAAAGCGTCCGAGTGGAGGTAAGCTCACACTTCGCGATTTACATTTCCGCATCATGGTGTCCAAATGGAACCGTTCCTTTTTGTCCATGACATGTCATCCTGCATTTAGAACATTCGTGGCATTGGGGCAACCGTCTTTACTGCTCATCAAAAATTTCGGTTACACCTTATTTTTGATAAGACAGTAAAGAGGGGGCAACTGTTGCTACCCGAATTTTGACACGATTAGGTTGATTATTGCATACCCCCATTTTTATTCATTCTATTATTTATTTCTGTAGTATTTATTTTAATACCTATCGTATATTTATTTCGTATCCTATTACCCTTTTTCTTCCTCCTTCTCCGTAAATCTTGGCTCCTTCAAACGTTCAATTTGTTATCATCATTAAAAGAAAGGCATCTTCATTACCCTTTTCTAAAATCCTCCGTAAATCTTGGCTTTCTTTTTTCCTTTAAACCATTCCCTCTTCATTCCTTCAAACGTTCAAAATTTGTTTCATCATTAAAGGAAAAACACCATCATTTTACCCCTACTAATTAACTCCATAAAATCCCTCCCCATTTTTGACAAAAGGGGATCCGATTACTTTGATCCTCCCGATCTACACCCTCGCTCCCTCTCAACTCGTCTCTCCCTCTCAAACCAGCACCAAATCAGCACCTAAACCAGCACACAAATCAGCACCAAAACAGCCCCAAATCAACCCCCAAACCAGCACCAAATCAGTAACAAAACAACCCCAAATCAGACCCGAAATCAGCCCCAAAATCCACCCAAACATCCCCAAAAATCAGTAACAAATCAGCCCCAAATCAATCCCAAAATCAGCCCCAAATCAGACCCGAAATCAGCCCCAAATCAGTCCCAAAATCAGCCCCAACATACACACAAAAACCACCCAAAAACAGCCCCAAAATCACCCAGAAATCTGCACCCAAACTGCTCCAAAACCTCCATCAAAACAGCCCCGAAGACAGCCACGCTGCTCAGCACCACCGCCGCTTCCTCCCTCGTCACCGCACTACAACTACACCGACACAGTAATCTCCTTTTTATTTTCTTGTCACCATGATATTTGTTTGTTTGATGGGTTAATTGTGCAGGAAAGAGGCTAAGAAAAAAAAAGAATAAGAATGAGATGTTGGTAGGTGCAGGTGGCGTAGAGAGGAAAGAAGAAGATGAGATGCAATTTGTATTTTTTTAGGTTAATTGTTAAGTGTTTGTTTGGGCTAAAAAAAAAAAAAAAGAGAAGTGGTGCATTTGTTTTAATTTTGGTAGGAAATGGGCCGGCCCCTGTAAAGGAAGGAAAGAGGCTTGGTTTGGTTGTTTAATTTTGGGTGATGGGCTGGCCCATTAGAAGTGTTTGTAATATTTATTTATTTGCTTCTTTATTTTTATTACTCGTGCTACTAACTAATCGGTGATGCAGGTATCCGCTCGAGGAGATGTTCGTTAGTTATTCTATTTACTATATGATCGAATGCATGATTATTTAGAACTGCTAGAATTTAAATTAACTTATTTCGCATGAGAATTAATTTATATCAACGACTCCCTTTAATAATTTTACTCAAATCGACCCTTGCTTGAACGAATTAGGATCAGTAATTACTCAACTTTAATTTTTATTAAATGTATGAAATAAAATAGGATTAGTAATAAACATCACTCTTTAATTTAATTGCATGATTATTAATTACTAAAATCCTTAAATCTTCAATAAATCCCCACAAATCAAAACGAATAAAATCAATCTAAGAAAGCTAAACAAAGTAGTAAATAAACATAGGATTCAAATCCTTCTCCAATAACTTAGGTTCACTCGAAAATTATAGAATAGTAAATCACCAAAGAGAATAATCATTTGGAAGGGAAAAGATAGTAAATGGGCCTTAAGCCCAATTCGTAGAAAATACCTCCATATTAATCCCTCTTAAAAATTCCTTAAAATGAGATTTTAAATCTTTAATGTTGTGTGATCATTTAGATTTAGAAATCCCTTATTATTTATTTTGCGCTCACGAATGTATTTTAATTTATGCTATCTTGACGAATGTGTTATGTGCGCGGCTTCGACCCCACTTCCCAGTTTTTCTCTTTTCAACGTGTTTTCTCGCATTCATATAAATGGTATTTTGCTAGTCTATGCATGCTTAGAATCACCTAGTAAATAGGATTAATCATATGCATTTGCCCGATGATGTAGTAACTCATCTGTGATGATAGTGATTTCGATCGCCGTGATTCGTCTATGATTTACTAGGGTCGTCGCTTTAGTAAAGATTAATAATAAAATGGTAGTAATTTCACTTAATCAATCTTGCATGTAATCTGACTAATTTTTGAACTCGATTAAATATAACCGGAATAGGTATGCAAACCGACCTTTTTCTTTTTTAGAGGATAAAATGTTTATTTTCTTTTTAACAACTCGACAATAATTAGGATAAAATCAACCGAACCAACTAAAGAATTAAAGCGACGATCCCCCCTGAGGGCCCCAAATTACTTGTTTTTAACATGATTTTAAAACACCTCTTTTTAGAACCGGTAACCTTTTTAGGATGAGACTTGGGTGCCTCATACCTTCCCAAGTCCATAAAACGACCCCGAACCGTTGTTCTCGGGTTTAGACCCTTTTTATTTGTGCCTTAGTTTTTGTTTTATTTTCTTCTTCTTTTTCAGACTTTTAGGTTTCCCTAAACCTTAGAAAAAATAGGGTGGCGACTTCATTGTTATGTGTAATTTCATTGCGTCCCGAATTTCGCTCGCGATGGTGCGACATCAACCGAATGCAATAAATACAAGTTATGCTCTGCAACACTGCAAAGAAACACTTATGTGTTTAATGGTTCCTGTATCTACCTACCAAGTGTTCTTAGGCACAGAAATTAAAAGGAATTCCGTACTAACAAGACACAAGGACATACCTTTCTTATCACACCAAGTTTTATACTTGGTGCAGTCCTTCTTAAAGTGGCCTACTTTCTCGCAGAAGAAGCATTTTGGTCCCTTATGCTCAATATCTGAGCCCTTATGCTTCTTTTGAGAACCAGGCCCTACAGTCTCTTTACCTTTCCTCTTCTTAAAACCGGATGAAGAGGCTGCAGCTAGATAGGCACTATCCAATTGAGAGTGTCTCAACCTTTCCTGTTCCTGAACTAGATGAACAGTCAGCTGATCAATTGTCCACTTATTTTCCTGACAATTGTAACTCACCTCAAAATGATTGTATTGAGGTGGAAGTGAGGCCAGCACATGATGTACCAGATAGTCATCTGGTAACTCAACTTTAAGTGCCTTCAGCTTCTCAGCTAGGTTGATGATCTCCTGGACATACTCCCGTATGTCGCTCCCCCCTCTGTACTTTATGGTCGAAAATTTACGAATAGTATCGCTAATTTCGGCCTTCTCTGTATGGGTATAGTGGCGAGCCAAGATCTCTAGGATCTTGCTGGCACTAGGTTCCTTATCCAGTGTGCTCTGTATGGACATAGGGACAACACTGAGTATGACCAAACGACAAGCTCTGTTCGATTGCTGCCAGTCCTCGAAAACCTGGAGTTCCTTATCAGAACTTTCGAGGTCTGGTTCCTCAGGACAATCCTTATAGAGTGCCAGATCTTTATTCATACAGCACAGTGCTGTCTCTACCTTTCTCTTCTATAACTTGAAGTTACTGGAAGACAACAGTGGTACACTGTTCAAATTGGCAGATACCGAGCTTGTTGAGTTCATATCCGAAAGAACACAACATTTAATCAGCTCACTTTACTGAAAATATGAAAGAAATAAACTTAATGAATAACACATTGATTAAATCAAAAGATTAATTATATGGCATTGTGTCTAGTCTTTTGACTAAAGGCACAACTCACAGCTAATCAATCTGTCATAGTGTGAATCGTATAGCTTGATTTTGGCAATCATTCAATCTTCATTTTAGCCGATCAAACAATCGCATAAATCTCTTAATAGCTATAGGTCTTGAGATCCATCACTATCGTGTTTATAATTTCCGCCAAATAGTCATCTTCATTTTAGCCGACAACTATCCGCATGAAATTATTAACACCACACTTGAAATGTCTAACTTGGTAATATCCGCAGCAGAGGTCACTTTTGTGACTTCACTACTTTTATTAATCGAGTTAGACAAAACAAGCTAAGCTTAAAAGCTTCCTTAGTGTTATTCTACTTTCATTCATGAATACATTATTTTTGAACTCTGGCAAACATCTTAAACTTTATGATGTTCATGTTCAAAATAATTGAATCAACTTTAAGTTCAGCGAACCGAACCAGTACTTTAATGTGCACATGAATTCTGCACCACACACAAAAGTTTTTCCCCAACAGTTTTCTTAACAGATCTTGGAAATATGATCCGAAACTATATCAAACGTTGTCTGATAATTACAAAATCAGTTCCAAAAGATTCATAATTCCCAGATATACAACTTTGAAGAAGAGGGGAAAAACTGAATCCAACCAGAAGACATACAAAAATGGTGTCGAACACAAACGTTTTTCCCCCAATAGTTTTCTTGACAGATCTTCAAAATATGATCTGAAACTATATCAAACGTTGTCTGAAAATTACGAAATCACTTCCAAAAGATTCGTAATTCATAGATCTACAACTTTGAAGAAGAGGGAAAAAACGGAATCCAACCAGAAGACACACAAAAATGGTGTCGAACACAAACGTTTTTCCCCCAACAGTTTTCTTGATAGATCTTCGAAATATGATCTGAAACTGTATCAAACGTTGTCTGAAAATTACGAAATTACTTTCAAAAGATTCGTAATTCATAGATCTAAAACTTTGAAGAAGAGGGGAAAAACTGAATCCAACCAGAAGACACACAAAAATGGTGTCGAATACAAAGTTTTTCCCCCAACAGTTTTCTTGACAGATCTTCGAAATATGATCTGAAACTGTACCAAACGTTGTCTGAAAATTACGAAATCACTTCCAAAAGATTCGTAATTCATAGATCTACAACTTTGAAGAAGAGGGGAAAAACTGAATCTAACCAGAAGATACACAAAAATGGTATCGAACATAATTCGGGAAACAGACTCGAAAATAGATTTTCCAACCATGCATCATAAAAAATTATTTGATTCATGCATAATCAAAATTGAAACGGCTCCGCTACCAATTGTTAGAACCGTAACAATCCAAGATCGAAATCAATTTAGATTTTCATGAATTAAACGGAATAACTGAATGCGGCGTACCTGATGATGCCATGAAGTTGAAGAAATCCTGGAATCTTGATCTTCTGGTGGATGATTGCTAGGTGGGGTTGGATGGAGAACCAAGAGATATCTCATATCCGTATGGGTAGGGTTGGCAATTTGCGCCCGCACCCGCGGATACCCGCTGGATACCCGCAATTGCGGGTGGGTATTACCCGCACATTGTGGGTATATTGCGGGTATGGATTTACCCGCACCCACAAAGTGCGGGTAGCGGTGCGGGTATGGATAGTGCCTTACCCGCACCGCTACCCGCACTAAATACCCGCAAAATGCGGGTATGGATACCCGCAATAATACCCGCGCAAAATAAATATACATATCCTTAATATGCATTTGCCAGGACTCAAACCTGAGTCTATTGTTTGGAAGACAATATCCTAACCGTTGGACTACAAACAATTACTTGTCTTTCCTTGCACTAAAACTTAGATATACGGTAGTATTATCGTTATTCCATTTTGTAGTTAGTTGCAAAATAATATTAATACTAAATTCAGCTATTTTAAAGAATTACAATACTTAATTTATCCTAATTAATTAACAAAAAAATACTATTAATTAAAATTAAAATTATATGCATAACATTTTAAATAAGGAGAATAAGGAAAAAAACATATTACCAATTAAAATTAAAACTATATGCATAACATGTTAAATAAAGCATACTACCAATTAAAATTAAAATTAAAATTATATACATAACATTTTAAATAAGGAGAGTAAGGAAAAAACATACTACCAATTAAAATTAAAATTATATGCATAACATTTTAAATAAGAAGAATAAGGAAAAAATATACTACCAATTAAAGTTAAATTTTTTTACATAACATTTTAAATGAGGAGAATAAGGAAAAAAGCATAAGTCATAACATTATACTATCAATTAAAATTAAAATTAAACACATTGTTCTAACGGAGCTTGCGATAACTAATTTACTTTGAAACTCTAAATGTAAGTGATCAATACACATAACATAAGTCATATTCTATACTTTAATATTTGTTAAACGTACTCTTTATATTTGAATATACTAATACTTATTATTTATTAATATATAGTCATTTTAATCTTTTACATGTTATAATAAACGTACTAAAATAAACATACTCTTTTTGTATCATAAAATGTAAAGATTTATCATACTAAAATATCAATATTTACTTGAGTTAATTGTATAGTTCAATATCAATATTTACTTGAGTTAATTATAACTAATTAACTATTGTATTGTAAAAATGATAATTTTGAAGCTCTAGATGTAAGTGAACTAATTGTATTGCAATGAAGCACGATTATACTTAAAAAATCATCATGTGTATATGTTAGGCTCGTAAATCATATTCGATATTTTAATATTTATATTTACTCGACACTTTTTGTCGTATCCTATATATTTGTTAAACATACTCACTACATTTCAATATACTAATACTTATTATTTATTAATGTCTAGTCATTTTATTTTATTTTATATATTTTGTATCATAAAATGTAAAAAATTATTTTACTAACATATCGTTATAATATTAGACTAGTATTTATAAATTGGTAAATAAAAAAATTATTTTAAAAAAATTACCAAAACATTGTGTTTAATACCAAAACGATGTCGTTTCGGTTTTAAACACATCGTTTTGTTAAAAAAAATCTTACCATTGCCAATCTCCTTGTTTTGTTTGTCAAACCCTAAAGGCTAAAACATAAAAATAAAAAAACAGCAGCTCAAGCCTCCTCCTCCTCCTCCTCCTCCTCTAGTCGTCTTCCTCTCTTTCACTCTCAAGTCTCAAATCGACGATTGTCCCCCTCGTCTTCGTCTCTCTCAGCTACTCCTCCTCTTCCAGTCGTCTTCGTCTCTAAGTAAGTTTGATTCTCATCTCTATTCTCTGATTTTGCTTGATTTCACTAAGCTTTCTAGAATGAAGCGGTCATCTTCTGTTTCTTGTTACAAAAATTCATTCACTTTTTTATAAAACATCTGCAAAAATCCGTTTATGTTAGAAAGTGAGTGTGGCTAATTTATGATCAACCTTTAGTGATTAGCCAACTATGGATTGAATCTTGCAGAATAATTAATAGATCTTGTTTTATGTTAATTAGAAATCTGTTTCAGTTCTTGTATTCAAGCTTGTTTGGAGTATGTGAAACTACTTCTACTCACTACTAGCGTTCTTATGTGGGGAAGACCAGTTAACTCTTTTTTTTGTATGTACAACAATTTTTAACAAGGAAGATGATATTGCGGGTATCAGATCTGCGGGTATCCGCGGGTACAATTTGTCTGCTCTTACCCGCCCCGCGCGGGTGCGGGCGCGGGCGCGGGTATGGATTACCCGCAGATTTGCGGGCGCGGGTATGGATAGTGTCTTACCCGCTCCATACCCGCTCTATTGCCAACTCTACGTATGGGTGTATTTTCTGTATATACCGTATATATCTCCTTATGAAACCCTAAAGGTAACTTATTCCTTTTAGCAATTCCACCAGGGATCAAATCCGTCCTTAATATTATTATTAATTCTGAATCGGTCCATCAACAATTCAGAATCTGCACAATCACCAAATTTACCCCCCACACTGTTTTAATTAGACGATTGGACCCCTTAACTTTAATAGATCATTAATTTGGTCCAATTAACCTAATGTTAACAATATATTATATGACGGTACACACATAATATATGCGTCCATATGTTCCAACGTGTACGAACGGTACTAACGCATTAATCCCGTTGTCCAAATCCTAACACTTCCCCCTTCAAGAGCTAGACAAAGTCGATGCATGGAACTTGTTTAAGAAGACACTAGGCAGCACTCCTGAGGATCCCAGCTGGCGATCAATTGCTAATCAAGTCGTTGACAAATGTTCAGGTACTCTTCCAAGCCAAACTAATATAAAACAATCATTACACTCTTTAGTTGGAGTTGGTTTAGGATTCATAAGAATTAATTATAAAGAGTCTCTCTATATTTATGGTAAGTGGTGTAGGGAAATTGTACAAAAACTCTCATCACAAAGAATAAAAATAAAGTCAGATGCATACTTAAAAAAATAGAAAGAAAGGTCTAATTAACCTCAAATCCAAAAGCAATGATAAGCCCTGAAAATAATCCTAAAAATTAGTTTTGTGGTCGAATTTTGGTGATTTAGACATCAATTTTGGACCTGCATTGCAGGTTAATTTTCTCTATACACAGTAAGTTACAATACCTGCTAAATAGTCTTGTAAAATGATGGAATAAAAAATTATGATTGAATTAAATTTAAATTTCATTGTTTTTGTTTCATCTTTTCGGACCGAGATAGAAAGTCTTAAGCTTACTTGTTCCACACCCTAGAAGGGTCGTAACCCTGGTTCAAGTTTTATCACTTTGATAATTTCATTCAATAAATTTATATATAAATTATCAAATAATATAATCAATGAATTTTATTATTAAATATATATAATAATGACTTCATCAAAATAAAAGTAAAATAGAAATTTATATGTTTCATTCTCATTTATTCAAATATTTTTATTTCTATTTTTATTCCCATTTCTGATGGTAGGATATCAAACACATTAACAAAAATTCTTAAGACTTATTTGTTCCACGTTAGAAGGACTGTAACCCTGGGTTCAAGTTTATCACTTTGGTAATTTCTTTCAGTTCTTAATTTTATTAATTAATTCTACTTCTTTTCTCAACTTCTTTTTACATAAAAGATATGAGCAAAGTACTACATTCTTTTTTGGTTAAATCTACATTTTATGAGGTTGGGCATTTATTTGGCCTATTTAGTAACGTTAATAGTAACAAATAGAATAATTAAATTCATGATAAAAATGGAAATAATTATACAAAAGTGAAAAAATATATAGAAATTAAAAAATAAATAAACTAATTCTTTCAATGTCGTAAATCCTACCACTTTTGTTACATTTTCCCTCCTTTTAGATATTTTCTAGTTTTTTGCTTTTTAACCGATATAAAATGAAAATTATAACTTTTGAGAAATTTTAGAATTGATTTTGTATGTTTCGAAATGGGTTAAATCGAAATTTGGTCCCTGCAGTCTAATTGATTGACTTATTTCAGCCCTCTATTTTTAAAAAGTAGTTTTACATCCTTCCACTCCAAAATTATGTTGGATTTCAGCCCTCACCCTAACGCCATCCAAATTTTCCCTCCGTTTGCTTACGTGTCGTGCCATGTCAAGCGACACGTCACTGATTGCTGACGTGTCACGCCATATGGCAGAATCAACCGGGTCGAGCTCGGATCCGGGTCGCCCCATTTTGCGTGAAACGACGTCGTTTCACCATTTTACGTGAAACGACGCCGTTTCATTCTTCCAACCTTCCTCTTTCTTTATTTTTTTTCTGCAGATTTTTTCTCTAGTCTTGTTCATCAGTTCATCTTCTTCTTTTTTTCCTTTTCTTAATTTGTAAAATCAATTTCTAACCTTAATTAATTATTTCCCCAGTTCATCAACCAAACAACCTCGGTATCAATTCAAACTCAATACCCTCCACATCCATCTTCATCAATTCAAACACAAAGAACTTGGAAGAAATTTATGCGAAAATGTAAAAATCTTACTCCCTCCGTCCATTTTTAATGGACGCGAGGGAGTAAATCACAAGTTTTAAGAAACCTGTGATTGTTGTCAGCTGGTGGGCCTGTGCTGTCTGTGGGCTCCACCAAAACAACCCTCTTCTTCCTTCGTTATGTTTCTTCTTTCCTCCATTTTTCTTCCCAAATTTCTCACCACAAATAAACAGAAATCAGCCATGAAAATCAAGCAAGAACAGCCCCAAAATTACCCACACAATTAACCCAAGAACAACCCCAAAATTAAACAGAAATCAGCCATGAAAATCAAGTAAGAACAGCCCCAAAATTACCCACACAATTAACCCAAGAACAACCCCAAAATTAAACAGAAATCAGCCATGAAAATCAAGCAAGAACAGCCCCAAAATTACCCACACAATTAACCCAAGAACAACCCCAAAATTAAACAGAAATCAACCATAAAAATCAAGCAAGAACAGCCCCAAAATTACCCACACAATTAACCCAAGAATAACCCCAAAATTAAACAGAAATCAGCCATGAAAATCAAGCAAGAATAGCCCCAAAATTACCCACACAATTAACCCAAGAACAACCCCAAAATTAAACAGAAATCAGCCATGAAAATCAAGCAAGAACAGCCCCAAAATTACCCACACAATTAACCCAAGAACAACCCCAAAATTAAACAGAAATCAGCCATGAAAATCAAACAAGAACAGCCCCAAAATATCAAACAAGAACAGCCCGAAGGCATCGCCGGGGAGGGGAAGGGTGGAGGCGTCGCAGCCGTTGAGGATGCAGTGGTGGAAGAAGAGACGGAGGGTGCCGGCGGCGGTGGTGGGGGAGATGATCCTTGGATTTAATTGCTTGGATGCTTGGATTTAATTTTGCATATGCTTGGATTTAATTGCTTGGATGCTTGATTTATTTTTGCAGAGGAAGAGAGAAGGAGAGAGAGAGAGAAGGAGAGAGAGAGAAGGAGAGAGTAGAGAGAGAGAATTTCTTGAGTCTGTGTTGTGCAGAATCGTGTCCCCTTATTTATTTGGTCTTCCAATTTTGCCCTCCTACGACTCAGCTTTCACTCATCTCCTTGAGGATATATTGGTTATTAGCCCAGATCACGTCCATTAAATTTGGACAAGGTTTTTACTCCCTTCGCGTCCATTAAAAATGGACGGAGGGAGTAATAAATTTATAAAAATAACATTAATTTAAATTACACCCAAACTTTCTAACCCTAACTATCACCACTTCAACAGCCGCCACCCACCCAAACTTTCTA
Source organism: Viola odorata (assembly GCA_963691705.1). Lineage (NCBI taxonomy): Eukaryota > Viridiplantae > Streptophyta > Magnoliopsida > Malpighiales > Violaceae > Viola > Viola odorata. The sequence goes on from OY829538.1 coordinate 43,260,581, forward strand.
ACCATCATCATCCGATCTATGAGTGAAAGAAAAAGTTCATCAAACTTTGTTTTCCATTTTCAGTATTTTTCGTTTCAACGACCACCGGTAAAGATCCATTGTTGCCTTTTCTCGTCCGATCTATGCGCTTTCTACCAACAGAACGCAGATCCGATGCATACAAACTTTTACTCCTCCTCAAGTAGAGCCTCTCTTTAATTCTGACTGACCATGGTGACGAGATCGGGGGTGGCGTGGCAGCGGCGAGGGAGGAGAGAAGAAGAAAAGGGTGGTCGGGCGTGGTGATGGACTGATGGTGTGGAGAGAAGAAGGAAGATGAAAAGTGGTGTGGCGGCGGCAAAGGGTGGAGGAGGAGGAGGAGGAGGAGGAGAGAAGAAGGAAATAGTTGATGGTTGCCGAAACCGTCAAAATAAAATAATACAATCTACCAATGCACATGTAGTTTTAAAACAGTAGCTAGTGGTAAAAGGTTCGTCCTCAGGGATTCGGTGGCAATTAATATTCTTTATAAATGATTAGGAAAGGTAATGAATGGTAAATACCAATATTGAGTTCTTGTGAATAATTGCGAAATATAAGTAACAGAAAGAAATAAATGGATGTGGTGTGTGAAATCAAATGTGACAAATTCCCAGTGAGGATTTCGATGAGCTCATGCATTTAATTAATTGATCATTGATTCAAGTATTTTCAATACCAGACTTGCAGGCGGCTATAGAGATCAGGTTCTCACCTAGATCTCCTACTCTCTACCTATTCGAGATTCTTAAAGGTTCTCACCTATTACGGTCCTTGATATATCTTATGGCCTAAAGAAGCTATTCTATTAGGTCTAATAAGATAATCAAATAATTCTACCGTAAGAGACCTTCCCGAGTTCAGGAGAGAGAAGTGTCTACTCCTGTAAACTCGACCTTAATTGTTTTCCAATCTGATCCGTCGATCAGTTGGTTGCCTTCGTATCACTTTCTACAATGTAGACTCCAAAGTATCAAGAGAAGACAGTAATCATGCAAACTCTAGTGTAGTTGATCAAGCTTCAAAAGAAGTATGTATAATTTGACAATCAATTAAAACAATTAAAGATGCAAGATGAGATTTAATAATTGCGTTTAGATCTCACAATCAATTAAGTATGGTTGTTAATCCTCACAAGGAATAGATAGAATTTAGCCTATCATCATAAGAAATAAATAAATGCGATTGAAAGCATAAAAAGAAATTTAATTAATTAAAGAAAGCAAACAGAGTTTTGACGCTCTGTTAATGGCTGCTGTCCAGAAAGAAGGAAAAGAAATATTCGGGAAGATCAAGTTCTCCCTCTGAGGCGCAACTCTCTTTTCCTTAAATAATAATCCCTAAAATAATAAAAGGATAATATCTAATATAATTAATTGTTCAAAATCCTAACAGAAACGTTGGAGACGTTCTGTGGCAGCAGGACTCCTTGCTGGAATAGAAGATCAGCAGCGTGAGGTCTTCTAGAAGAACAAGACAGCTGGTCCACGCTGGAATTTTGGGTCTTCCTTACCCCAGGTCTGGGGTAAGAACGCTTCAGACCAAAACAACTCTAAACTTGACGATTTCAGCTCCTAATGAATCGTTTTTCTTATCAGCGACATAATCTATAAAAAGGAGTGGAAAGCGCAAGAATTAGCAGTATCATCGTCCTAAAAAAGGAGGAAAGGACGATGAAAATAAGACATTTTAGCACTCAAACAATAGTGTTATGGTTAATGATGTTGGCGGCGTAGAAGAGAGGAGAATGAGATGAAAAATGAAATTGGGAGAAAGAGGTAGTATTTATACCTAGGGTTAGGGTTAATAATGGGTCGGGTCGGTTTCGCGACCTAGATCCTTGCTCGACCCGGTTGATTTCTGCCACGTGGCTAGACACGTCAACAGTCAGTGATGTGTCACTTGACGTGGCACGACAAGTACGCAAACGGACGGAAAAAATGGATGGTGTTAGGGTGAGGGCTGAAATCCAACATAATTCTGGAGTGGAAGGATGTAAAACTACTTTTTGAAAACAGAGGGCTGAAATAAATCAATCAATTAGACTACATGGACCAAATTTCGGTTTAACCCTTTCAAAATAAAAAGCTAATGTACTTTTTTTCCCTTTCGGGAGAAAGCTACTATATAAAAAAAAATATAATCAATAAATTTTATTATTAAATATATATAATAATGATTCCATGAAAATAAAAATAAAATAGAAATTTACAAGTTTTATTCCCATTCCTTACCATTCATACCAAATAAAAGTAATGGTTATCTAAAAAAAATTATTTTCGCTCCTGGTGGTAGGATACCAAACACATTAATGGATATACTCTATCATACTTGTTCTTTACTTTCATTCTCATTCCTTATGGTCCATTACATGCAATCGGCGTGTGAAATGGTATAATTGGAATTTTAAGAAAATAGTAAGGGTATTTAATTAAGAGAAAAAAAACTCTTAAGGAACCGTGCTTTTATATATATTATAGATTATAAATCATATTAAAATAATTAAAGGAAAGATGATATTAATCTTGACTCCTGGTACAAGAAATTAAAAAAACTAACTTTGGATACCATAACTTATTTATTCTTGATTAAATAATATTCTGAATATATCCAGAAATGTAAGTCACATTTTTGCAATATTTAATGATGATACGTAACCTACAACATGGAGGATTTCTTAAAATATCTATTATTCCTTTAATATGTTTTTTAATAAAATAAATATATTTTGAATTCAAATTTTAGAAATAAAAAAATATATATTAGGAGAATCCACTGGAGATTCAAGACAAACTCAAACGATACTAATAATTATGCTATTATTTATTAACAATAATATATATTATCATTAATGATTAACCCAACCCGATGCCCACAAGCTATCACATAATTCCAAACCAATAGTGTGAGGGAGGTAATGCATAAGTCAATTATAATAATTAGTTCAATATCCAAAACACTTAACGAGATTTTAAAAACTTAACTATCTAACGATTAATATAATTAATAATAATATTATCATTTTAAAAAAATAATATTTTTAGCATTATATCACAATCTCAATTTCAGTAACCCACTGGAGAGAAAATAAATGCATATAAATGTCACACCCCAAACTAGAGCGTGTGACTGGCATGAGAGTCCGAATGAATTCTAGTACTCATCTCGAACTCTCACTCGCCTACTTAACTTCTTATCAAGATTTCTTCCAAAAATGACAAATGATTCATTTCAAGCAAACTCAAGCTTTTACGTATATTGACTTTCAAGCAATATTTACCGCAACACACAGTCACTCCCGCCCTTTCTACCATAAATAACAAACATTAGGAAATCTATAATTTACAACTCCAATATAGACATATACAACATCATTAATCGACTAGGCCCTAGCAAAGGAGGATGCTGGGCATACCGATCAACCTTGAAGAGTACTCCCTAGATCTGCCAACCAAAACTCCCTACCGTCTGCTACCAGCTGAAAAAAATGTTTAATACGAGAGGGTGAGTTGCCACAACTCAGTGAATGCATACTACAAATATAATCAGGCATGTATAGGCAATCATTCATAATCACTGCATTCACCACACATAATATAATGTAATTATACCAATATCCAGCTACTAGAATTCGTATATTCATCATAATATGGTTAAATTATCAACGCACAATTAAACTCATTTCCAGACTGTGATTTTCTACTTGTCAGCACCATAGCTCCCCTGTAAGTTAGGATATAAGAAATTCATGTACTCATCATAATACAATTAACTACCAAATTCGTACATTCACCATAAGACAGTTAAACTGTCAAAACACCAATAAAATAAACAAGTTCAGACCGTGATATTTCACATGCCAGCACCAAAATCCCTGCTGACTAGAATTATCATATTCAGACCGTGATCCCATCACGTGCCAACACCATTGTCCCTGTCGGCTAGGACATGAATTTCTCAACGATTCTCAATAATTCTCAACAGACCGAAGTGCTGGCCACGCCACTTCGTGCTACCGCCATAACCTCCGGCTAGCTAAGGTATAACATACCATGTGCACATGTGCTAACACCGCCCCTGTTAGCTAGGGTCATAATCCAAGACAATATACCACATCTTTCATCACCAAATACTATCACCGCGTCTTTTCCCAGCCATAAAACCGTACACAATCATAATATAATTATAAAGATAATATATCATCTATCATCGCCAATACTTTCACCATATCCGTTCACAACCATAATACCGTATACAGTCATAACATAATTCGTAAAGATAATATACCATCCATCATTACCAATATTATCACCACAGCACCATATACATAAGTCCAAACATAGTTCATACGAACAACTAGCATGCAATATTATCATGCAGTTTATATGTTGTATTATCCACTCACCGTTGTATATGTACAGCAAGAGTCAGAACAAGCTTCCTAGGTGAGGTCGCCGATTTCGCACCTAGTACCACAATTAAATAACATAATCATCATTTACACAATACTTAAATCAATTTCAGACCTGCACAATTAATTAAAATACCAACACAATTTCTCATCTCCTCTTTCTCTATTTCTTCTCGATTTCAGCTCATCTTTTCATACAATAAATTTATTAAAATCCATTTAATTATCATCATTTTCTATACTCTTTCTTAGCACTCACATAGGTAATGTATTGCATGGTCAAGTGGCATGTCGCCCGAGAGAATCATATATGCAATGCGAAATAAAAAATAGAATTCGATAATTAATATAACAAAAGGAAACTTGCATAACAGATAAGGTAGTTACAACAGACATCCAGTACACCAATAATTGTTCAATATATTTCACATTTAAACCCAGAAATAAGTTTCCCAAAACTGATCCTGCTGCAGGGACTAATCTGCAAATGCTAAAACTTTGAGGACTAAACTTCACCATCTCCAAAACTCTAGGGATCAAACTGTAAATAATTTTCTGCAATTACTTTCCAGAATTTTCAGAACGTCAACCACTGCAAAATCCACTTATGCAGCTACCCAGGTTATCTACTTGCTCTTTTAACCACTATAACACTATTTCCATACTTTAATTAAATTGAAAAAACACCCAAATGAACTATAATTACCATAACTAGAGTTTTATGAAAAGATCTTATAGATCCACTCACAGCAATCAACACCCATGGTGAATTCTTCCCTTGGCAGAAGCTACATATACCAATTTATAAATTTCTACTCAATTTCCATGACACCCATACATCAATTTGATAAAAAGATGGAAGTTTAACTACTAATAAAAGAACTAACCTTTAAATCAACTATTCATCTTCTTCTTCTCCCCTGCTCTCTTCCGACGCTCCCTCTCTATTTTCTTTTCTTTCTTTTATTTCCTATCTTCTCTCTTAGCCGTTCTCGCTTTCTTTTCTTTTCTTTTTGTTTCTTATCTCTTCTCTTGAGAGAGCCAAGCTCTTTCCTTCTATTTATTTTTCTTCCTTTCTTATCTCGTTTCTTTCTTTTCCCGTACCTATTTTCTAATCCTTATCCCACTTTTTCTTTTCTTTATTTCTTATTCTCTCTCTTTTTCCCCGAGCCTGATCCCTTCCTTTCCTTAAACATACTTATGCAAATATTTCTTTATTATTATTATTATACGGAAAGCAACTAGTTTACATACGAACCTAACGAAATTTCTAACTCTCTTCTAATCTACTAATACCCATCTAACTAACCAAAATAAATCTAAGTTACAATTTATAGGGGTCTCACAATAAATTCCCACTAATAAAATATTTTTGGGGTTTAATGGTATAAAACAACCCTGGACTTTAATGTTTTATTTAAGTGGAACCCTGAACTATTAAAATATTTAATTACAACCCTAGTCTTCGCAAAAAATGTCAAATTACCCACCTACAGTAACCGAGGTCTGATGTGGCAGCGTTGACCACTGTTATGTGCCTTGTCAGCGACTATCAGGGGGACACGTCAGCGTGCCACGTAATAATGACCAAGGGGGTAATTAAAAAAAAAATTAAGGGTTGCGATTAATCAAAATATTAAAGTTCAGAGTTGTTTTATGTCATTTTACCTAATTTAATCAATAACCCAAATTCCTCTTTTCCTTTCTTTTTTATATACAATGGTATAATAATAATAATAATAAAAATAAAATTGAAATTAATGCTTCATTGCTAGAATTAGAGGTAATTATGATTAATCTGGGAATAAGGTTGCCTACAAAATAACTTAACGGTATAATAATAATAATAAAAATAAAATTGGAATTAATGCTTCATTGCTAAAATTAGAGGTAATTATAATTAATCTGATTAATTATGATTATTAATAGAAAGGCAACGAAACATTAATTCCATCTAGTAGGAATTAATTGAAGAAGGAAAAATAAAAAAGAAACAAAAACAGAAAGTATAATAAAATAAATATGGCAAAAGACATAAAACAACCCTGAACTTTAATATTTTTATTTAATTACCCCCTGGTCATTATTACGTGGCACGTTGACGTGGCGCCCTGATAGTCGCTGACAAGGCACATAACGGTGGTCAACGCTACCACATCGGATCTCGGTTACGGTAGGGGGGTAATTTGACATTTTTTGCGAAGACCAGGGTTGTGATTAAACATTTTAATAGTTCAAGGTTCCACTTAAATAAAACATTAAAGTTCAGGTTTGTTTTATGCCATTAAGCCATTTTTGGGGCATGGAAATAAATAAATTTATAAAATAGTACGATATGGCGTTAGGTTATTCATAAAAATTACAATAGTAATAATCAAACCTATAACTAATATGATAAAGATGACACCAATAACTAATTGAGTTACAATCTTATGTGGCCTTAAAGGATGAATAACTTTAGTAATAACATTTTTATAAGAATTTTTTTTTTAAAAGTAAAAATAAATTTAAGTAAAGGTGAAAAAAGTGAAAGAATTAACCTTATTTATAATTTATTATGGGTAATAAGTACCTCTCCTAGGTACCATTGTCAAATACAAAAGACTCCTTAGCGTTTCGAAAAGAGCTCGTTGGAGACGTAGACATAGATGTGAATTGCCGCAATTGAAAAACTAGCGTGTGACTTGTGTTAGAACCAAAGGATATAGGAACGAATCAACTCAATTAATACATGAATCATAACGGAATGCGGAAGCGTACCTGATGATGCCATGAAATTAAAGAAATTCTGGAAACTTTATCTTCTAGTGGATGGTTACTTTGGGGTTGGATGGAAAACCAAAACTTTCTGTTTTTCAATACACGTTATTCCTTTGGGCCGAAAACTATTCGCATGAAATTATTAACACCACACTTGAAATGTCTAACTCGGTAATGTCCATAGCAGAGGTCACTTTGGTGACTTTACCACTTCTATTAATCGAGTTAGACAAATAAGCTAAGCTTAAAAGCTTCCTTAGTGTTATTCTACTTTCATTCATGAATACATTATTTTGAACTCTGACAAACATCTTAAACTTTATGATGTTCATGTTCAAAATAATTAAGTCAAACTTTAAGTCCGGCAAACCGAACCAGCACATAGAATTGCATAAAATAATCAAAGTATGCAATTAATTTTGTAATCAAAATACAAGATTACAAATAAATGCGCAAACCATAAATCACATGGATTCAATCACTATATGAATTGCAAACAATCCCAATAAATCACATGGATTCAATCACTGTGTGAATTGCAATAAATCCCAATAAATCATATAGATTCAATCACTGTATGAACTGCAAATAATTATTGGTAATCTCAATTATTCATGCGTTTAACAATAATTGCAATTGAACAATAATTGCAATTGAACAGTAATTGCAATTTGCAATTATTTGCATATACCCAAATTCAATGGCATTGAATAATTCCTACGGATCCCAAATTATTGCATTATAAATAAACAATTGAACTAATGATACAGAATCAATTCCATATATGCGCAAACAGTAAAACCATTAAAAGGGTTTGGCATGAACGACATGGAAACAATGGTGAAATCAATCCATGTTGGCGCAGAATTAATGCGCAAACAATTCTATCAATAGCATCACTGTTTAATATCAATTAATAACAGTAAAATAATTAATGGTGCAGAATCAATTCCATAACCGCACAATGACAGGAAAAAGCCGAAATCAATCCCACACTTATTCAATTAATTAAGCAAACGGGAATCAATTCCGTAAGCCCTAATAATTAAAATCTCAAAATTTCCAATTGATTTCAAATCATGCATCATAAATTTGCAATCCATGCATAACCGAAATTGATTGGCTCCGCTACCAATTGTTAGAACCAAAGGATATTCACTGTTGTTCTTAACCTTATGAACAACAGTATAGGAACGCATCAACTCAATTAATACATGAATCATAACGGAATGCGGAAGCGTACCTGATGATGCCATGAAATTAAAGAAATTCTGGAAACTTTATCTTCTAGTGGATGGTTACTTTGGGGTTGGATGGAAAACCAAAACTTTCTGTTTTTCAATACACGTTATTTCTTTATCGTGTTTTTCCTTATATAAAAACTGAAGAGCAGTTTCTTTAAAAAGCAACTCCACCAGGGATCAATTCCATCCTCAATATTTTTTATTAATTCCGAATCGGTCCATCAACAATTCGAAATTAATCCGGAATCTGCACAATCACCAAATTTACCCCCCACACTATTTTAATTAGATGATTGGACCACTTAACTTTAATAGATCATCAATTTGGTCCAATTAACTTCATATTAACAATATATTATTTGACGGTACACACATAACATATGCGTCCATATGTTCCAACGTGTACGAACAGTACTAACGCATTAGTCCCGTTGTCCAAATTCCAACAAATTGGACATTGAAGACGCATATAATGTTGATTTTGTGATTTAATAGGAAAAATGAGAAGAACCAACCTTTGTATATCTATTAGTACACAACTTTAAATTTTATATAGAAATTAGCAATTAATAGTTTGCTTCTAAATTTATATGTAAAAACGTCATGAAGGAAAATATTTAAAAAAAGAATTTTAAATTTTAGTTATACCTGTTTTTTCTTCTACTGTCTCTAGCTCCTCATTTTCAGTCTTCCTATTAATAAAAAAATTAATGAGAAAATGAAAATTATAAAAAAAAGGGGAGGGGGGGTGTTGGAAGATCAAAAGAAATTGCAAAAGAGGTGAAGTTGGAAAAAATTTATGACATGAACGACTTAAGAAATTAATGAGAAATGAAAATTATAAAAAAAAGGACTTTTTTTTAACCAGGTTTTTTTTCATTGTGGTAGGTATACCTGTTCTTCTTGATGTTGTTTCTAAGGCTTTAAAAGATAAGGATTTGCAGACATGGATGACTGATTTGGAAAAATTGAAGACGTTTGATAAGTTTGAGTTTGTTACTTGGGAATAGAATTGAGCTATAACCATCTGAAAGGTGAGGAGATAAAGTGATTGTTTCGACTTCTTAGACAAATGGATCCTCAGTACATTCATTTCAGTCTCATACCTGTTGAAATGTACAATGGGGTTGGGTATATTCAAACGGTACAATAGTGTAGAACATGTAAGAAATGAACTACACATATGCCTCAATAACCTCAAAGACTATGGCTTGTTGCGTCTTGACAAAGAGGGTGCAGTAGTCAGAATGCATGATGTTGTCCACAAGTTTGCAGCCTATGTTGGGTCCAAAGACCATTATATTTTCAATGTCTCAGTAGGTGATAAATTAGAAGAATGGCCTGATGAGGATAAGCTTAAATAGTTCAAAGCAATTAATTGCCTTCAACTATTGTCGTATCCCTAATGATGAGCTTCCTGTATCGTTTGATAGCCTAGAGCTTGAGTCATTTATAATGTTTAGGAACAAGCGCGACCCCCCCCCCCCCCCCCCCCCCAATAAAATCCCAAACAAGTTTTTTGAAGGAATGAAACGACTCAAGCTGATGGATTTGACACAGATCTCTCTGTCACCAGCATTGCCTACATCGCTTCAAGTTCTTGTAAAGCTTAAGACACTGTGTCTTTATTCCTGTGAATTGGATGACGTTGCTATAATTGGAGAGCTACCGATGTTACAAGTTCTCTGCCTTACTGGTTCCACTATTGTTCGTCTCCTAAAAGAACTGGGGAAATTGACTGTCTGAAACTTCTGGATTTGAATAAGTGCTCAAGTCTGAAGGTGATTGCCTCAGATGTTTTATCAAAGTTGACGTCATTAGAGGAATTGTGTATGGAAAATAGCTTCAAGTATTGGGAGAAAGAAGGGCATTGCAACAACAACAGTACTATTGAAACAATACATAAGAATGCTAGCTTGGGGGAATTGAAGAATATGCCCAACTTAATCTACCTATCAATTCACATCCCTTATGTAGAGATGCCTCCCAAAGAACCATCACTCTTTGAAAAGTTGAAAAGTTTCAAAATACTCGTTGGAGAGGCGTGGGACTGGGATAATGATTATGGACCTTCAAAAAGTTTGAAACTGAAGCTCGTCGAATGTGCTTAGTTGGAATATGGTGGAATTAAGGCGTTGATGGGAAGAGTTGAGGATGTGTACCTGCAACAACTGAATGGTTTTGAAAGTCTCTGCAAATTGGACTCTCAAGGTTTTCCTCTAATGAAGCAACTCAATGTTCAAAATGGAGTTCAAATTCGATACATCGAAATCTCCATTTCCAGTTGTGTTGTTTTCCCAAAGTTGGAGACTCTAGTGCTCCAGGATTTGGAAAAGTTGGAGAAGATCATCTATTATGGCGGTGATGGTCAGTTTCTAAAGTCAGGGTCGTTTGAAAACTTGAGCAAAATAAAGGTGGAGAGATGCAATGGACTGAAGGATCTCTTCTCATCCAGCTTGGCAAGAGGTCTTTTATTATGCATAAAAGAAATTGAAGTAATTGACTGTCAAAACATGCAAACCATTGTTTCTCAAGAAAGACACCAAAGTAGAGCTGAATAATTGACTGTAAAAGTATATTCAATTATAGAAACTCCATTCTCTGACAATCCCCTGTATTGCAAAAGCATAGGCTAAAGGGAAAAATGAAATGTTTGATTGACTCTTTTTATAAGTGTGTTTGTTTGTGTGTGAAATATTGATTTATTATAATTTACTGAAATAAATATTAATTATTAATTATTATTTTCATGTTTGTGCTTAAAGACTTTGTTTCGGTTTAAAAAGAACAAGAAAATGAAAAAGAGAAGACAAACGACCATATTTGTTCATGTTTGAACATTTTAATTTTCAGATCTTGTTGACTATCGTTTATCATAATTAGAGTGCGAACATGTTTTGGTTGTGCAGATTGTATTCCCCAATTTGGAAGAGTTGAAATTGTTGAGAATCAAAGTTGGGAAGATATGGGAGGACGGACTTGTAGCATAAAGGTCTTATTATTTTCAAAACATAACAAGCATCATGTTGGAGAGCTGCTGGAATATAAGCTATTTGTTTACTTTCTCAATAGTTAGAAGTCTTGCACAACTCAAGAGGATTGAGGTAAGTGATTGCAAATCCATGGAAAAAATAGTTTCCACAACTGGAGAAATTATAAGAGAAATGTTGTTCCCTCACTTGAACTTTATCAAGCTCAAATCTCTTCCAAAGCTCAAAACTTTCTGCACTGCCAATTATATTGAATGCCCTTCCTTGCAACAGTTGTTGATAGAAGATTTCCCTGAGCTGAAGACTTCTGCCACCAATTATGTAAGTACAGATACAACACTTTTTGATGGAAAGGTACATCTCATTCTCTGGGTCTTGATCTTTGCATTCCTATAATTGTATTTGGCACCTCATTTTACAAGTGATGAAAGGTTAGACTAAAGCGCCAACCATTTGTTTGTGAAAAAGCCTCAACAAATCATGCATCATAGTTAATATTGCTACTGAGGTGGGACAAAACTTACTTCACCAAAAATATTAGAAAGATCCTGGATACAAATAATGTGTAGTTTTTAATAATTACATTACTCATTTATTTTTACAAGAGAACTTATGTTTATCTTCTAAGTGTCTTCTATTTTAAATTTTATCTTTTCAGTTTCTTACGTATTAATGGTTAAAATTTGACATTAATCATGTAAATTTTTTAATGACTTTTAATTTGAAATTGTTATACTTTTGTAGGTTGCATTCCCTAACCTGGAGGAACTAACACTTCAGAAGAATATGGATGGATTAAGGAAGATATGGGGGAATGAGCTGCATCCAAATTCCTTCTCCAAACTTAAGACGTTGAAGATAGAGGATGGGAGTGTTTTATTGAATGTTTTCCCACCTAGTATGTTGAGGAGGATTGTTGAACCTCCAAAATTTGGTGATTTCTCGTTGTAGCTCGTTGGAAGAGGTGTTTGATGTTCAAATGCTCCTTAATGAAAGAGAGGAACATGTGGTATTAACTGCCACTCAGTTGACATCTATTAGAATAACGGAGCTGCCAAAGTTGATGCATGTGTGGAATAAGGATCCTCATGGTCTTCTTTCCTTTCAAAATCTTCAGCTTGTGAATGCTTCCAAATGTCTGACTCTAAAATGTCTTTTTTCCAATCTCGGTTGCCTTGACTCTTCAACAACTAGAAGAGCTTAAAATAAAAAACTGTAAAGGTATGGAGGAAATAGTTTGAAAGAAGGAAGAGGGTCAGGAACAAAGTTGCGACGCTAAGTTTGTGTTTCCCAAAATAACATATCTAAAGCTTTGGAATTTACAAGCGTTGAAGAGATTTTATCTAGGATCTTATAGTTCAGATTGGCCAAAGTTGTCTAAATTACGTGTCTTTGACTGTGACAAATTTGATATATTTGGTCCAAAGAATGAAATCATCCAAGATGAAGCTTCCAAGGAGGAACAACGTGATATCCAAGTTCATAGACAACCTTTTTTATCATTTACAAAGGTATGGACCCAATGACTATATCATGAAATGTTCTATCATCTTTACACCTTGTTGCAGATAATTTACAAGTCACATTCGTTTAACCTTTCTTTATTTGATTTTGCAGGTTATTCCTAACTTGGAGGAAGTCTCACTAAGGAGTCAAGATCTTGATGTGATTTGTGACCAAGGCTTGTTTACAGCAAACAAACTAAAACTTCTTGAACTGAAATGCTTTCATGATAGTTCCCATGTTTTTCCAGTTTCTTTCCTTCAGAGATTTCCGAATTTGGAGAAGCTTGTTGTGACGTGTTCTCATACCAAACAACTATTCCTAGATGAACTTGTAGCTGATGAGACAAACGCAAAGACACTTGTACGGATCTCACAGTTAAGACTAGATCTTTTGAGTGAGATGACACACATCTGGGTTGCAAACTCCCAACTAGATGCTCTTCTTCATGATCTTGGACATCTTGAAGTTTGGAGCTGCCACCACTTGATCAATTTAGCACCATCCACGACATTGTTCGAAAATCTAACATATTTGGATGTGTGGCAATGCAACAGGCTAATAACGTTATTAGCATCCTCTACGGTGAAAAGCCTTGCGCAACTAAAAAAGATACAGATAATAGAATGCAATTCACTGGTAAAGATTGTAGCACATTATGAAGATGAAGCATGCATCGAGGACATTGTTTATGAAAAATTGGAAAGACTAACACTACAGTCCCTAGCAAGCTTTTACAGTTTCTGCTCGCAAGTTGCAACTTTAAGTTCCCGTCTTTGGTTTTGGTAATTATGGCGGAATGTCCCAAGATGGAGTTTTTCTCCCAAGGAGTCTTGAACACACCAAAGCTAACCAAGGTTTGGGTAAAGAAAGAAGATGAAGAAGAAGATGAAGGGAGATGGTTAGGCGACCTTAATTCCACTGTACGACAGTTGTACAAAGAAATGGTAATGTATTGATTCACTTGCTCCTTTTTCGTTTTCTTTTTTACTTTGAACTCTTCTCCATTTCCATTCTTACTATTTTTTCTTAAAGTAATAATAAATAAATGAAAGTATTGCTCAACACCTCATGTGTTTCCTTAGTGAGAAAAAATTATTATACAGATATAGAATTTGGAATATGAATGTTATTTACCTTGTTTTAACTTTTGCAACTTTTTAGGCTATTTCGAAGGTTGTATCTCAGCAACAGTTGACGCTCTCAAAATATCCTGTGTTGAAAGACATATGGCTTGATAAACTTTCTGCAGAGCACTTTAAAAACATGAAATTTCTTGAGGTCGACGAGTGTACTTTTGTCTCATATGCTATATCATCCAGTTTGCTAATGTCAGTGAAATACTTAGAAGAGCTACAAGTAAGGAATTGCAACTCCTTGGAAGAAGTGTTTGATGGATTAGAGGAGTTGAAGCTGGGAAGCTGTAAAGATGATGAAAACATTGGGCTTTTGTCAGAGTTAAAGAAGTTTTACATGGCTAATTTGCCGAGTTTAAGACACGTGTGGCCTGAGAAACTTGAGGGGATCTTTTATTTTAAAAACCTTACTATACTCAGTATTTGCAATTATAGCAGCTTGAAATACATACTTACTTCATCCATGGCTCTGTGTCTTGCACGACTCCAAGAGATAGAAGTGAAAAATTGTGCTCGCGTGGAAGAAATCATTGTAAATGGAGAGAAGGAAGATGGAATAAGGGATAATAGTGTCATGGAATTCCCTAAATTGAATTCCTTTCTTCTCCAATCTTTGCCTTGCTTGACAAGTTTCTATTCTAGAAATAGTCATCATACCTCGGTTAATGCTCTGTTTAATGACAAAGTCAGTTGTTGTTAATTTACCTTACTAATTACCTTATCATCATACCTTAGTTTTTTTTTTTTTTTGCGAATACAACATAAACATGAGGGTTTGAAGCTACTTTAGTTAATTAGTTTTGTTTCCCATGTAGTAGTGGTTGCTTAATAATTTCAAGTCATTGGGATTAACTAACATTATCATAGGTTGCACTCCCTATATTAGAGGAACTAAAAATTATAGAGACGGACAGATTAAAGATGATATGGCAAAATGAACTCCACCCGAGTTCCTTTTTCAATCTAAAGACACTAACGATAGAGAAGGCACACACTTTGTTGACTATTTCCCCTTCCGTAATGGTGAGAACCTTGAATCTAGAGAATCTGACCATCTCTAATAGTGAATTAGTTCAAGAGATGTTTGATGTTCAAATGCTTATCAATGAGAGCCATATACACGGTGAAGTGCCACCAACTCAGTTGAGAAGTGTGAACATATCAGAGCTTCCGAAGTTGAAACATATGTGGAATAACGATCCCCATGGACTTCTTTCCTACCAAAACCTTTGCTCTGTGATTGCTTCTCTTTGTCCGACTCTAAAAAGTCTTTTTCTAGTCTCGGTTGCCTTGACTCTTCAACAACTAGAAGAGCTTAAAATAGAACACTGTAAAGGTATGGAGGAAATAGTTTCAAAGGAGGAGGAGGGTCAGGAACAAAGTTGCTCCCCTAGGTTTGTGTTTCCCAAAGTAACGTATTTAAGGCTTTGGAATTTACAAGCGCTGAAGAGATTTTATCCAGGATCTTATAGTTCAGATTGGCCAAAATTGTCTAAATTACGTGTCTATGACTGTGACAAATTTGATATATTTGGTTCAAAGCATGAAATCATCCAAGATGAAGCTTCTAGGGATAAACAACGTGATATCCAAGTTCATAGACAACTTTTTTTATCATTTACAAAGGTATGGACCCAATGACTATATCATGAAATGTTCTATCATCAGTGACCTCCTCCTATCATCTTTATACCTTGTTGCAGATAATTTACAAGTCACATTCGTTTAACCTTTCTTTATTTGATTTTGCAGGTTATTCCTAACTTGGAAGAAGTCTCACTAAGTAGTCAAGATCTTGATGTAATTTGTAACCAAGGATTGTTTATAGCAAACAAACTAAAACTTCTTGAACTGAAAGGCTTTCATGATAGTTCCTATGTTTTTCCAGTTTCTTTCCTTCAGAGATTTCCAAATTTGGAGATGCTTGTTGTGGCGTGTTCTCATATCAAACAACTATTCCTAGATGAACTTGTGGCTGATGAGACAAACACAAAGACACTCGCACGGATCTCATAGTTAAGACTAGTTCTCTTGCATAAGATGACACACATCTGGGGTGCAAACTCCCAATTAGATGTTCTTCTTCATGATCTTGGACGTCTTGAAGTTTGGAGGTGCCACCACTTGATCAATTTAGCACCATCCACGACATTGTTCGAAAACCTAACATATTTGGATGTGCAACAATGCAACGGGCTAATAACGTTATTGGCATCCTCTACGGTGAAAAGCCTTGCGCAACTCAAAGAGATGCGGATAAGAGAATGCAATTCACTGGTAAAGATTGTAGCAAATGATGAAGATGAAGCACACATCGAGGACATTGTTTATGAAATATTGGAAAGACTAACACTACAGTCCCTAGCAAGCTTTTACAGTTTCTGCTCCGCAACTTGCAACTTCAAGTTCCCGTCTTTGGTTTCGGTAATTATGGCGGAATGTCCTAAGATGGAGTTTTTCTCCCAAGGAGTCTTGAACGCACCAAAGCTAACCAAGGTTTGGGTAAAGAAAGAATGTGTAAAAGAAGAGAAAGGGCGATGGTTGGGCGACCTTAATTCCACTATACGACAGTTGTACAAAGAAATGGTAATGTATTAGATTCACTTTCCTGTTCTCTCACGGTTAAACTCATCCATTTTCCCTTATTATTGTTTCCGAACGTACTGGTAATTTGATTCCTCATTATTGCAAAATTCTTCATGATTTTGAAGTGAATGGTAGAGAATCCCAAATGCAGGATTAAAATGGTGTCAAGAAGACTTATATTTGTTTGGAGCTTGATGAAGATAAGAGAAGATCAAGCATTTTTTGTTTGTTTGTAAGCTGTTAATTTTATTAAAAAATAATAATAAGGATAATTTATTAAATGTGACATTTATGAATTATTTTGGTGAAGAACTACTGCTTTCTTCATCTCTGGTTATACCCATGCAAGTGCAAAAGTAGAGAGCCAATCATATATGTTCTTTGAACTGATTGTGTAATAACAATGTAACAATCTTGATGGAAACAATTCTCGATCGAAGGTCAAAAAGCAATTGACAGTGGGAAGAAAAACTTCTCAAGTCTTTGACCATACTCAATTTATCATACTTTTGGGTTCCTGCATGTCACAATAATAAAGGAAAATGGATGAGTTTAAAAGTGAGAAGAAAAAGGCAAATGGAAGGACCTCACTCGCCAAACTCAATCCTGTTGTTAGAATTTTCGTCCAAAAACCTAGCTAATAGTAGATAAAAAATGATTTTTATGTAAAATATTATTAAAAATTGCAAAAAAATTGTTTTTTATGATAATATTTTTTAATAATTAAAAACAATTATAAAAAAATCAAAACACACTAGAGATTGAATTTTATTCTAAGAATATTAATTAACAAATAAATAAAATTGAAAAATAGGAGAAAATTAAAAAACCAAAAAATAGGTTAAGATTCTTTTAATATTATCCACATATATGAATTTTTTATGATTTTTATTTTCTCCTATTTTTATACTTTTTAGTATTTTTATAATTTTTTTATTCTCCTATTTTGTAAAGTTTTTTATTTAAAAATATTATCAAAAAAATAAATCAATATGAATTTTTTTGTTTTTTTTATAATTTTTAATAAAAAAAATTATATATTTTTTTTAAAATTTATCATTAGGGTTTCAAATGGAATTTTTAATGACAGGGACTAAAATTTGAGGGTTAATGTGAGGGACTAAGGTATATGATTACCTACACTTTAGGAACCTTAGAATATTTTACATTTTTTTCCGATAAACCTTTGAGAGCAAATATATTGTGCATAGTGGTAAGAGGTTCGCTCTTTAGGGAACACTGGTCCAGTTCGAATTTCCCAGTTGTGATAAAACAAACAAACAAAAATGGGATGTTTTCAGTGTGCTGATTAATACCAAACTAATATAAATAGGCAATAGAATGATGGTAACGAAGATGAGTTGATATGAATGAATTCAATTAAGTAAAAGTTCCTAGTAAAGACATTCCTAGTAAAGACATCTCAAGATCATGATTCAAAATTATTAATCATCGATACAAAAATATTCAAAGTTGATTATGCAGGGAAACTATAGAAATCAGGTTCACTTTGACTTCCTACTCTCCTCCTATATCAAGTCACTTAAAGAGGCGACACCCTATTAAGAACCCTAATCTTCTAGCAACTCTAAGGTTCAAGTATAGGATTTAACGTATTGATTGATAAAAACAGGGAGAGACGTCCCTTGACCAAGGCAACGGTTCACTTGTCACTTTAAACCAAATTGTTCTCTTTCTCTAGTCTCAAAGAGCACTACTGAAATCGATCTAGTTGTTTACTGTATCCTTCTAACAATGTAGACCCAAAGTTATTAAGAATAACTATATCTATCAAGATTAAAACCTAGGCCGACAGAACCATAATTGTAACAATGATAAAAATGACGTTAAATGGAGGAAATACAAATGCAGTTTTTATGAAGAATAGTTAGATCATAAACCTTGTTGTCTTTACTAGAAATTAAAAGCTTAGCCAAAAATCAACATAACGATAACAAAAATCAAAAATATTAAAATTGATTAAAATTGAAATCTTCTTGTTCAATCAAGAATATAAGAGCTACTGTTGAAACAAAGTCTACTAGAGAAAATCAGAGATTGAACTCCTTAATTGATAACAATTGGAAAGGTTAAATAATAACCTTTCCTAAAATGTCTGTGCTCCCGAAATTATCATAAAAATAAAAGATTAGAATTGTTTTATCCCTTTAGAATATATATAGAGAATCCTAGATAAAGAAGATCTCTAGCTATTAAAGAAGTTGTTAGCGCGAGTCCTTATCCTTTTGCGCGTTAAGCCCAACAGTCAGCCCATTGGTATAGATGACCTATCCTTGGCCAAGGGTAAACGTTGCTGCACACTCTTACCTTGCCCAAGGGAAGAGTCAGAATTAGTACCATTTTTGGTCTTTCATCACCACTTGATTATTTTGCTCTTTCTGGGCTCTTCTGATCCTTTTCCTTTGATTGGTCTTTTTTGGTTTGTTCCTGGAAACAAGAGATGAGAATTATATACGAAATAAGCATACAATCAACCCCCCTTACTGCTCTAATGCTTGCCCCCAAGAACTTTCAAAACATAATACATCTTTTTCACCAAAAACCAGTCCCTGGCTCAGAATTACATAAGTACTTTAGAGTCCAAATCATTAAAGAAGTAACAGACTACTATCAATACAACCAATGTCTAGACATACAAATATTGGCATAATACCATGTTGTACAACTAAGGAACAGCTTACATAAACAAAACATTTGATTTGATTTTATTAATTTGTCCAAAACTATATACCATTGTTGACTCTCATACAATTGACACAAACAGTCATACAAAATACACAAATTTAAATCACATTGTCCTACCTTCGCGAGCGGTTCAAACAAAGAAAAGTCTCACACACAAACAATGGAGTCGTCACCCTATTATCTCTTAGGTTTAGGGAAACATAAAGTTTAGAAAAAAGGAGAAAGAAAAATAAATAAAAAAACTAAGGCACATAAAGAAAGAGTCTAAACCCGAGAACTACGGTTCAGGTTCGATTTATGGACTCGGGAAGGTGTAAAGCACCCGAGTCTCATCCTAAAAAGGTTACCGGTTCTAAAAAGAGGTGTTTGAAAATCATGTTGAAAAATAAGTGATTGGGCCCTAAGAAGGAATCGTCGCTTTCGTTCTTAAATTGGCTTTGGAATCCACCGGAATTTCGCTTGTTCGATTTTGGAATTTCAAAATTTAAAAGTTCAGTTACGGAAATTCTAAAATCGAACTTTTATACAGAACGGAACGGAACGGAAGTTGGTAAGAAAATTTCGGTTAACCGAAATAACTGAACTTTTCTTACTGATATATAAGGTTTTTTTTACTGACCTAAAAGTTCGGCTCTTCTCCTCTCTCTCCTCCGACAGTCCGTCCGACTCCTCTCGCTCTCAGCTGCTCCTCCTCCACCTGTATTACCACCTCCTCCTCCTTCTCCACCACCACTGCCTCTTCTGAAATCCACTGCCTTCTCTTTCGAAAGTTATATCGGTAAGTTTTCTAAACTAATTTGTGGATTTGTATTTGATTTATAACAATCAATCTCAACCCTAATAAACCCTAATATCGATATTAGTTGCTGCTTTTATGTTTGGAAATAATGGATATTTTAAACTCTACTGGGACTTTGTTATTGTCATACAATTGTTGCTCTTGACTTGGATTAGACATACTGCTGAATAGAAAATATGATGACAGTAAGTTTACCATCTTTAGTTTTTTTTGGTAACCCAATAAGTACTTTGGTGTTCATAATTAGGGGGTTCAATCCTTTTCATTCATATCTCGCCAATATAAGAACATTAATGTGATTGGCAATACCTTGCTTTTTGCTAGAGACAGTTCTTTTAATTTGATGCATACCTTTATGTCTGGTTCTCGCAACTCTACTTGTTTTTTGTATCCTTTCATTAGGAGCTTCTACTGGTAACATCCTATTGGCACAAGTTATGTTTTCTGGCTATCATCTCTTATAATTGATTGTCCTCTTGTGATATCTACGTATTTTTTGATTGTGTTTATTTTCTAGTCTATTTTTTATTTCAGCTTTATCCCAATGGAGATTGTGACTCCTTCCCAAGAGCAACTTGACATTATTGTTGCTCCCTCGTAAGAGCAAATTGGAGCAGAACCCTCAGCTGTTGCTACTCCCTCCTAAGACCATGCTCCTACTACTACAGTAGTAAAGAAACCAAAAGTTAGAAAGGTTATGGCTCCAAGATCTTCGGTGTGAGCGCAATTTGAGAGAATTATGACTGAAGATGGTGATCCAAAAGGTAAGTGGAAATTTTGTGCTGCTGAAATTGGTTGTCACCCAAAAGTACATGGTACAACTGGTTTGAAAAACCATATGAAAACCTGTACACAAGTACCACACACATCTGACCCTAAACAAATAGAAATTGATATGTGTGTAAATGATGGTGGGAGTAAGGTTGTAGGAACTTGGAGATTTGACCAAGATGCTTGTAAGAAGGCCTTAGTGATACGATTCTATTTGCCTAAGAACGCCTTAATTGATGATCATTATTGGAAGGTTTGAAGTTGCACAGAATTTAACTCAATCTCTCTTCCATTTGATATAAGGAATGCTAGGAACCCACCTAACTCCGCCAATCTCCAAGTTGAGGTTGAACAACGCTTGATGAAGTAAGGAACGCTAGGAATCCACCTAACTCTGCCGATCAACAAGGGAGGTTCGCAAGGATAAGGTATGCCAAGAGTCCACCTGACACCGCCACCTTGGTTAAGAATCGAGCCCACGATCCTAGGGTTTTCGTTCGAGTCCAAGAACGTTTATAGAGCAAAGCTCTCTCAAGAGAAACGTCTCTCTCAATACTCTATTGGGTAAAAATTGTTTGATTTATTAATGAGCACAATCGACTCTATATATAGGCAAAAGCCCAAGTACAAGTTGTAGTAGAAATACAAGTTCTAATACTAGTAGGAATAGAAAACCTAATCTAAGTAGAAATAGAACTTCTAATCATCTAATAACTATACAAACTAATTAATAAATAAAATAAAAACATTCTAGAAGATCCAGGAGTGATTCGCACTGTTGGACTTCAAGTTGGGTGGCAATCCTCAAGTTGCACGCTATCGTGCGTTCATATTGTGCAACAAAATGTTAACCAATGCTAACTTTCAATTGGCTTGTCCGATTGACCTGAAACCTGCTCCAAACGAAAGCCAACATCTGAAAATAATGGAAAGGGTGCTCGCATCTTGGTCTAGGATGATTAGGTCCGAAATAATTTGAGAAGTGTTGACTTACGCTTTAGGAAGTCTGAATCCGAGTAAGACTACATCCGCTAAAATGTACCATTGGACTTTCTCTCAAACGGCTCGTGCGTTTGGGCTCAAAAATTGGATACATGCTTGATAACATCTTGAAGTTTAGGAATCCAATTGGATCGCAAGCGTTTGGCTTCGATATGACTGATTTGGCTCGAACACAGTCGTTGGTTGCGCCTGTGCGTCTTCTTCTTGACAGCTAGAATGTCACCATGAGCCATCTTGCAATTTACTAGTCCAAATTTCCTCAAACTTGGACACGACCTTTCTAAGACATTAATCAATCTTGTATTTAATTTTTTTTCCCGATTGAAGCCTCACTTCCATGAATTGGCTTGGTTGGTTGTGAAGCCTTGCGATAGGAGCCTCCAAGCTACCTTCCATGTCATCATTCGCCTAATGGCTTGATCCAGCGGCATCTCTTGCCTTGTATCCATGTGTAGAGGTTTTATTAACCTCTATGGATGCTTCATGACGTCCTTGGCTTGGCATATTCATTTGATTGGCCTTGGTCGCAAGGCGTGTGCATGTTGTGCATGCGATGGGGCTAGTCATGGGGCTAGGATCGTATCACTTAGGTCAGATGATAATTGAGGATGAACTACCCTTTAGTTTTGTAGAGAGGCCTAGTTTTAGAAAGTTTATAGAAGCAACACAAAATAGGTTTAAGGTGCCTTCTAGGTCACCTATTTCTAGGGTATGTTATCAGCTTTATCTTGATGAGAAAAAAAACTGGTTAAATTTCTTGCTACAAACTTTCAAAGGGTGTGTATTACCACCGATACCTGGACCTCAATACAAAGAATTAACTATATGTGTGTAACTGCATATTTATTGACAATGAATGGAAATTAAACAAAAAAATATTGAATTTTTGTCCAATAAGTAGTCATAAGGGTGATGCAATAGGGAGGACACTTGAGGTATGTTTGGGAGAGTGGGGGATTGATAAGGTTTTCACAATTACAATTGACAATGTTAGGTCTAATAATGGGGTTGTTTCACATATTAAGAAAAAATGGTGCAGTGGGGTACTAACATTTTAGGTGGGGAATTTATCGATGTTAGGTGTATTGCTCATATCCTGAATTTAATGGTGCAAGATAGTCTCAAAATATTAGGGCAATCTCTTTTTAAAATTAGAGAAGTTGTTAGATATGTGGGGCACTCCCCATCTAGGTTAGAGAAGTTTAAATTGTGTGCTGAAAAAGAGAAGATTGACACAAGCTCTCGTTTGTGTTTAGATGTGTGTATTAGGTGGAATTCCACCTATTTGATGTTGAAAGTTACTTGTAGAAATGAAAAGGCATTTGATGCATTTGGTCATGTGGATCTATTTTTTAAAATTGAGCTACAAAATTGGGTGCCAAAAAAGGATAAGGATGGATTAGATGAGAATGCAATTTCAGAAGAACTAGGGTTAGACATATGTAGCCACACCGCAAACCCTAGTGAGTTTAATGTGCACCTACACAGAGCCACAAGCAGCCATTGTGCCAAGGCGCGCAAGGAAGCGAGCTCAGAAGGCTACGAAGAGTCAGTTGAGGTTAATCCGTGCCCACAGAGCGAAGATGAAGGCAATCGCATGGACAGACCTAACACTAGGTCAAGGGAAGCGCACATCGCATGCGGAAACCCTAGCGCGAGGCCATCGCACAGTAGCGCACGCGTCAGGCAGGACATTAGTGCGCCTCGCACATCAGCGCAGCCAACACATCGCACAAGCCCGCAGCAGAAACCCTAGCGCGCACGCGCATAGACTAGAATTGACCAATCGAGCAAAATAATGGAAGATGGTTTCCGATCAGAGTTATAAAGTAAATATAAGACCGATTGGAGTCTTAGAAGAGTGTTGGTGGACTCGATTCAAACAAGGTGGTGACTTTGCGAGTGGACTCTTGCTAGTATTATCCTTGGAATTTCAGTTGGTGATCGATGGGACAGATGTAGACTCCGGTGTTCCTTACTTCATCAAAGGAAATTTGAACCTCACTTGTAGATCAGAGAGGCTTAGGTGGATTCCTACGTGTCTTACTTCAACAAGCATTGTTCACCCTCAACTTGGAGATCAGCGGTGCAAAGGTAGATTCCGGCGTGCCTCACTTTGAAAATGAGAGATTGAGTTATAATTCCGCGCAACTTCAATCCTTCCAACAACGATCGTCAATTCAAGGAACCTAAGCAACTAGGAACGTTACATGTGGTAGCAGAGCTTAGCCGTTGAAAGCTTTGATTTATATCAATCTATCTTTATGTTTTGTGTCTTATTATTCCATTTGAATTTTTTTCTATTTTCTTACTTCCGAGTCATTATAAAAAAATAATTCGTAAAAGTTATAAGCGATTTATTTGTGTCTTTTGTTTACAAAAGAGTCACAAAATTATTCCCCCAAAGTGTCAAACAGAGTCACAAAAATAGTCCCCCAAAGTGTCAAAAAGAGTCAACAAAAATAGTTCCCAAAGTGTCTTTTGTTTTTATTATTTTGAGTCATGTCGAATCACTTGTCAAGTGATGTTGAGAAGCGCGAGATGATCACCCTATTGCGGAATCTCAACACGAGGTTAGAAGCGGTAGATTAATGGAGGAGAGAGACGGACGTTCTTATGAGAGGATAAGGTGAGAGGCCTATTTATGGTCCACATCTAGGATCAAACCCTAGAGATGATGTTAGCGTACATGTGCACCACAGAGGAGGTCTTGGAACTCCCCAAGGAGAGATGGTGGATGATGAGGGAGAAAACCATGAGTTGGTTTTACCTAGACCAAGGCGCGAGCCACGTAGGCTCATAGATAGACCCAGGCATGAGTCACCATGGCACGCAGACAGATCCGAGCGTGAGCCACACAGGCACGCTGACGAACACTAACGCCAATCATGACGTTAGCGTTAGTATGAGGAGGTTGAGCACGAGGGAGCCTATGAGAGGCGGAGACAAAAGGATAGGTATGAAGAGAGGAGACCTAGGTTTGGAGATCAAATCGATTCTAACCTTGGAAGTATAAAGATAAAAATTCCTCCTTTTGAAGGAACGGACAATCTGGACGCATACCTAGCATGGGAGAGAAAGGTTCATTCAATCTTTCTTTGTCATAACTACTCGGATGAGAAGAAAGTGAAGTTGGCATCCGTTGAATTTAGTGGATACACCACGCATTGGTGGGATCAATTGAACACAACAAGGGAGAGAGTTGGAGCCGACCCGGTTGCAACATGGGAAGACATGAAGATCTAATGAGGCGACGTTTTATAGCCGCCCACTTTCAGAGAGAGCTTTACCAAAGGCTACAAGCTTTGACTCGAGGGAGTAAAAGTGTTAGTGAATATTATAATGAGATGGAGATCGCCTTAGCGAGAGCACAAATCGTTGAAGATATGAAGGCTATGATGGCTAGGTTTCTTAATGGTCTAAACCTTGAAATAACTTTTCGATTGGAGTTGACCAACTACAATTCCATGGAGGGTATGTTGTATATGGCTATTAAGATTGATAAGCAAAGGAATACGAGGTCTTATCCTAGCAATGTGCCAAGAAAGTCGTTGGTTTCGAAGAAGCCGAATTGGGTGAAAGAGGAGAAGAGTGAAACGCCGATTCCTAAGGTGTTACCGTACGATTATGGAACTAAGGGTTCAAGTTCTACTGCAGCAAAGGGAAATTCAAGCATCAAGGAATCTTCTACACCTTCTAGAGATCAAACAAGAGGTATAGTTTGTTTCAAGTGTGCCAGTCGAGGACACATAGCGTCAGCATACCTCAACAAAAACGTGCTTATCATTAGGGAGAATGACAAGTTGGATAGCGATGAAGATTGTGAAACCGATACACCTAAGTGTGCGAAGGTTGAGGAGAATAGTGAGTCAGATAATGGCAAAGAAGTAGTTGAGGTTAAGGAGGGTCGATTACTTATGGTTAGGCGAAGCCTTAGCATGCAACCTAAAGCCGAAGTGATTAATTTAAATCAACGGAATAATTTATTTCACACACGGTGTTTGGTAAAAGAGCGAGTTTGTTCAATCATCATAAACAATAGAAGCTTTACTAATTGTGCAAGTGACTTACTTGTACACAAACTCAACTTACCGTTGATTGAGAAGTCGAAGTCATACAAACTTCAATGGATGACTAATGGTGAGGAGTTAGAAGTAGCACATCATGTGCTTATTCCGTTTACCATTAGAAGCTTTGAGAGTAGTGTCTATTGTGACGTTATACCCATGACTTCAAGTCATATTCTTTTGGGAAGACCGTGGTAATTTGATATGAAGGCGGTTCACAAGGGCGAGAGAAATTGTTATTCGGTTGTTAAGGACAGGGGCGGATCCAGGAATTTTATTCAGGGTGGGCGGGGGTTCGGGGAAGCAATCGTGATCGTGGTAATTAAATTTTTTTTTAGTATTTTAAAGGGAAAGCAAACGAGCTGAACGAAAAATTGGAAAAATATTTAAGAGTATTTGTATCCGTCACTAAATAACAAATATTCAAATAAACTTAACAAAAAGATAAATTAAAAGACAATATAGAAAAAAAATTAATTATACATTAGAATTCATACAATATACGCAGTTTTTACAATTGTTCTCTACGAGTTTTCATTTTTTGATATCCTTGTATGATTCTCTCATTCTCTACACTATCAAAAATATCTTTTTCAACATAAGTAATCAAACAATCATTTAACATATCATCTCCCATACGGTTCCGCAGTCGATTCTTCACAATGCTCATATAAGAAAAAGTTCTTTCCACTGTAGCAGTTGCAACCGGTAAAATCAAAGCTAGCTTCAAGAGTAAATACACCAATGGATAGACAATATGCTTTCTTCTTTCAACTAACTTTTCGGAAAGATCATGAATCCCTTTCAAATTTGAAAATCCAACATCCGACCGCATATCCAAAATATAATTCCCAAGTTAATTATCAAGAGCAAGAACATCAATTGTAGAAAACTCATTAGGATAAAATTGAGCCAATTGAAGCAATTTCTCCTTATTGAAAGCAACAAAGGAGTCTCTTGGATTTAAACATGCCACACAAAGGAGTAATTCACTATTCCTATCATCAAATCGATTATTGAGCTCATGAAGTTGCATATCAATGACTTGATAAAATAAATCAACTTGATAATGATGTAGATTGGAAATTTGCTCACCTTTCCGCCTTGATCTACCTTGGGCAACAAATATATCACTCATAGTTGGAAGATTTATATTATGCTTGCCACAAAATGAAGATACTTCATTAAGTAATAACATACAACCTTCATCCCTCATTGATTGCAGTCTCAACTTGGATACTTTGAGTAAATCTAAAGCATTCACTAAGTCTTGATCTTTTGTTTGAAGTGCTTGAGAGAATTCATTAGTAATTCCTAATATGTTCTTCATCAAATGCAAACAAAATATAAAGTCAAAACATTGTACCGTATTCAATAATGCACATGCTTCTCCTCTTTGATCTGCGCTCAAGCCATCTTCCTCTATCATTTCAAGCACATCAATCACTGAAGAGAATAAACTGATTAAGCTAAGCATTGTACCATAATATGAACCCCATCGAGTATCTCCTGCTCTTTTAATGGTCTTCTCTTGATTCAAACCTTTTCCACTACATATTTCACTATTTCGTAATCCTTCGACCACATGATCTTTTTGCTTCTCTCGAAGGGCATCTTGCCTTTTGCATGAAGCTCCAACCACATTGCACACATTAGCAACCATATTAAAAAAAAGATGAAATTGCAACTTGTTTTTTTTGCAACAATAACAAGTGCAAGTTGAAGTTGGTGTGCAAAACAATGAACATAAAATGCAGATGAATTCTCCTTCAAGATCAAACTTTTACGACCATTGAATTCTCCTTGCATGTTGCTCGCTCCATCATAACCTTGCCCACGTACCTTTGACAAGCTCAAGTTATGTTTGGCAAATAAAAACTCCAAGGCTTTCTTAAGAGAGGAAGCACGTGTGTCTATAACATGAACAAGACTAAGAAAACATTCAATAATTTGCCCCTTCTTATTCACATATCGCAAAATAACACCCATTTCCTCTTTAATTAATATGTCACGACATTCATCAATTAAAATAGCAAAAAAGTCATCTCCAATATCCTCAAGAATAATATTAGTAGTCTCACTAGATGCAACACTAATAATTTCTTTTTGGATACTCGGTGCTATCAACTTAAGATTTCCACGAGTTTGACTCAAAATATTTCTAATGGGCTCACTGTGGTCAGCAAGGAACTGTAAAAGCTCAAGAAAATTTCTTTTACTAATTGAATCTTCAGACTCATCATGACCATGAAAAGCGAGTCCCTGACGAAGTAGAAATCGAATACAATCAACTACTGTAGTCAACTGAATCCGATAATCTTGTTTTATTTGACTAGATTGTTGAGAAAG
This sequence comes from Viola odorata, assembly GCA_963691705.1. NCBI lineage: Eukaryota > Viridiplantae > Streptophyta > Magnoliopsida > Malpighiales > Violaceae > Viola > Viola odorata. Next base: position 43,288,923 of record OY829538.1, read on the forward strand.
AGCCACTTCAATATGTTACTTTTGATGCATCAATGCTTCACATTTTCTCCAAGCATTATTATGACTACTATTAACACCACCAATATGTTTCTGTAATCGTCCTTTCATGTCTTTCCAATTGTTAAAACCAGTAGAAATAAAAACACCACTCCCTTCTTGGTCACCATTCTCTGGACCCATCAAATAACAACATGAACAAAAACCTGCATCTTTGGACTAACTATACTCCAACCAATTACCAAATTCACCATACCAATTAGGATTAAAACGTCATTGAATAACTCCAATTAATGTTTTAGGAAACTCTATGTCTCGTGGTTGACAAGTACCTTTCAACATATAAGCTCTAGGAATTTCATCCCGATCATTAGGATGGTATGCTGAAATTTGTGGCCGCATACCTGGATCAACAGGAAGATTTTTCAAATCAAGTTCTAAAAATCTCTTCGACTTCTTCGCAAGTCGTTCTTCACTTTCATTTAGACCAACATTTGATTATATCGATGATGATTGAGTAGATGGTTTAATCAAATATTTGTCCATATCTGCAAAAAATAAAAATATTATACAATTAGCATATTAATTCAATTAGCATATTATACAATTAGCATATCTGGAAAATTGAAAAAAGAAAAATATGAAACTAAGTGGACATTGGACAGTAAAAGAAAAATTATAGGCCGACATAATAATTTTTATGAAATTGATTGATAAATAAGTTTCAAGCCACAGGACATTAGTAATTTAGTAGCCACGACATAAATAAATTAAGTTCCTATAAATTTTATTATATCTTTAATTTAATATATGAGAAGAAAATAGATCCCACAATATATACACACAACCCCAAAAAAGTGCAGAAAAAAGAAACAAAATTATAGTATAAAAAACATGAATTAGCAAACAATGCATCACCTTTTTGATTGATTCAGCTTAAAAAGGCAGACCAGCTTTATCTGCTTTTGGATTCAGGCAGCATAACCAAACAGAGGCAATCTCAGTTCAGAATTTAACTGAAGAAAAAAGAAAGACACAAATTTGTTTAGAAAAAATACAAAACCAAAACAAACCCATCAAGATATAAGAAACAGGAAACAGAATAATATAGTACAAAAGAATGAAACGAACCAAATTCGTAACAAATATATTGCAAAAAACATTAGAAAATAAGAAACTCGAAATCCCATATCAAGATGATCTAATAGAGAGAGATAAAGATGGAGAGAGAAGGAACCTTATGAGTTGATGAACAAAGCTGAAACTGATTGTTGGGGCATTAAAAGAGGTTTTTGGTTGTTTAAAGAGGAGAAAGAGTACTGAAGCAGTTAAAGCAGGCACGACCGGCGATGGCTGGGTTGGGGACCTGGGGTGACTGGTGAGGCTGTGCGGGGCAGTGACAGATTTGGGGATTTTAGGTTTTCAATTTTCTTGGGTTGGGTTAGGGATTTGGGGTGGGTTGGGTTAGGGATTTGGGTTGGGCTTAGCATAGGGAAAAAAAATTCTGATCTATCCCAGGGTAGGCTGGCAGCCCACCCTGTCCCTGGGCTGGATCCGCCCCTGGTTAAGGTTGACCGAAAGTATGTATTAAAGCCTTTGTCACCTACGAAAGTCCACAAGGATCAAGAATGGATCGCTAAATCATATGCGGACTTTGAGAAAGAAAAAGAGTTGAGAGCTTTAGAAAACAACCCCCAAGAAAAGAGTGAGCGTGGGTTTAAAGAAAAGAAGAAAAACGCATTATGTGTGCGCCAAGCGCATGTATCTAACCCTAATTCTATTGTTTCTTATTCTTCTTCTTCTTCTTTTTCTTATGAATAGGATTGTGAGGAAATAAGTTCCAAGGAGAAGGAAGAGTTTGTTCTGCTTGGAAAGCGCAAAGGGAAGGAAGCGCCAATTGATTTGGCTATGGCTAGCCGCAAAGGATGGTTACGCATTTCTCTTATCAAGTTAGACTTACTTGCGTATGCTGAGATTGTTGAAGAGTATGACCCCGAGGATAATTATTTAATTATCAACAATAGCATCCAAGGGATGGAAGATCAATCGCTAACGTTTTGGAATTATTTATGCAAGCAAAATGAGAGAGTGATTGAGTCTTTTGAGAACATAGTTGTCACGAGAGCTGATTGTGAGACAGTCTTAGGTCGATTTTGTACAACTAATGCCTACGGATTGGAGCTTGAAGATATTTTGGTTTGGTACAATTTATCTTTGAGTGGTGGAAGTAAGCGTCAAAAGTAAGCCGAGGGCAATGAGAGGGCTCTTAGACCCGTTTGGTATTCGTTGGTGTGAAAGTTCGAGTTCACAAGCGATTCAGTTTTATTATTCTCTTGCAACTAATTTTATTTTGGTTTTATCTTTGTGATACCATTAACCCCTTTGTCTTTGAATTATTTTGTGAGCAATGGAGTTGACAGGGATTCAGTTATAGAAAAGGTACCAAAAGAAGACGTTATAGTTCATATGGAACGCATGGGAGTTTCATGCATGGACCGAGGGTATAAAAGGAACCTTAGGTTATTTTTCAAGGTCCTTGATTGGGAAAGGATGAGCTTATACCAGAGACGATTGCCTAGCTAATCAGAGATAGAGATTGAGCAGGATGTTGGATTTACCCAACCAAGTGTCGAGCGTAAAGACACTAATTTCAACTTGGATGTCTTGGGTTCGTGTACAACCTCAAGAGTGCTTATGGATTATTCTAGCTTAAGGTATCGCCTTATAGGTGTGGATATATATTTGAGGGCGAATCTTTTTCAAGTGGGAGGGAATGATGTGATCCTAGCATCACCGCAAACCCTAGTGAGGTTAACGCGCACCTACGACGAGCCACAAGCAACCATTAGGCCAAGGCATGCAAGGGAGCGAGCTAAGAAGGGCACAAAGAGTCAGTTGAGGTTAATTCGTGCCCACAGGGCGAAGATGAAAGCAATTGCACGGACAGGCCTAACCCTAGGTCAAGGAAAGCGTGCATCGCATGCGGACATCTTAGCGCAAACCTTAGCGCAAGGCGCGAGGCCATCGCACAGCAGCGCACGCGTCAGGCAGGACATTAGTGCTTGCCTCGCACATCAGCGCAACTAGCGCATTGCACAAGCTCGCAGCAGAAACCCTAGCGCGCATGTGCATAGGCCAGAATTGACCAATCAAGACAAATTATGGAAGATGGTTTTCGATTGATAAGATTCGACCTTCGAGATGATCGGGACGATGTCTACTGTTGGTCGGAGGCGCTGTAGATGACGTCCAATCCACCTGCAAAGCGCCGGAGGGGGGACTCCGGCGTAGACACTCCGATGCTTAAGTCAGTAAGCGGTTCAAAAATAGCAAAGGGTCTGGTAGGCAGTTTTTTCGGCTTACTTGATGTTTTAAAATGAGAGAATATTTATAGGCCGCTGGGGGCGATATCTAGGGAGAGAGCGATATCCAAGGGAGATACAGCTCTGATGACGTCATGAGCGATACCTGGGGATGACGTCATAGGCGATACCTCTGGTGACATCATGGGCGATACCTCTGAGGAGGGTGCCGGGGGCGATACCCATGAGGATGTCGAGGGCGATAACTCCATGGGTCCCCTGGGATAGGATGATGCCGTGCGTCCAGAGACGCGTGAGTCCTCCCCCCGCTGACGTCGACCATCCCAGAAAATACCTCACGGTCTAGTAGCGATAGCTTAGATGTCCGATAGGCTTATAGAATTCCGCCCTCGGCAGGGGTCATAATTACAGCAATATCCTTGGGATTGTCTTGATTGTTATCATAAGCCCAACTGAAAACGAGCCCAGGTGTTTACCAAGGGCTATCATTCCCTATCCATGTCGGGTATGTTTTGTGAGGGTCTTTTCCTCCTTATGGCGATATATTTACAGAATCTCCGAGCTTCTTTGTCTCTTTCGATATCAGCGAGAGACGCCGCTAACTCGTCCAGAACCATTAGGATGTCATTTTCGCCTAGCGATATTAACAGGTCTGGGCCATCAGTAGTGCTTAGAAGATTGCAAACTCGTCTGTGCCGTAGGAAAGTTATTGATGCTGACGGACTACTATTGACGTTGCGGCGGACTACGACCAGGTTCATACCGTGGGGTTAGGTTCGCATACGTTTCGGGTCCATCGGCATGTCGGGCGAACTGCAAACACGTAGAGGAGGTAGGCATTCTACGGAGATATTAGTAAACTTTGTACTTACAGGGATTTTGAGAACATGCGGGTCCTTTCTTTCCTTTCTGCTCATGGAGTCAGCGATATTGACACGGTTTTACGCCATCGGCTACTTACGATTTGTGAGGCTTTATACCACCAGATACCCGCGATACCGGCGAGGCTTTACACTGCCAGGAGCTACCTACGATATCGACGCGGCCTTACACTGTGGACACCTACAATCGTACGGCTTTTACGTCATGGCTACCCGTAATATCGCGCTCCTTCGCGTTTTCCAGGATTCTAGCTCGTACTCCTCTCGAGTACCTGTATTATTAGCAGCATACAGACATTGATCTTCGTTCCCGCCTCAGGTCCATCAGTCTTTGGTGGTAACGGGGTGGCTCGTCTTTTGAGGACCTCCTCTTTCCAAAGGCCCATTTCTCGGAGCCTATAAATCTGAGAGCTTTCTTCACTCAAGTTCATCTTATCTTTTTTCTCTCGCAGTCCACATCATGGATCATTTGACCAAAAAATTTCTCCTTTCCAAAGGCCATACTCTCAAGAACCTCAATGATGGTGACGTCGGGTTCCTGGAGAACATGCTGATCAAGACCTCCGAGGACATCTTGGAGTTGCAAGGGACGCTGACCCCACTCCATTCCAGGCTGGGAGCTACATCTCTGGAGGATTTTAGTCCTTTAGAGAGCGTGTCGAAGCTGGCCACCTCCATCGCTCGGATTCAAGTGGTGATCGCTATGCTGCAGCAGCGCAAGGACATGCTGGGGTGTTGCTTGAAGGTGATGAGGGTCACCTCTGCTGACCTCACTCTAGTCATGGACTCCATGAGAGACATTCCCGACATACCCGAGGATGCTGGTTCTGACGCCTGAAGACGGAGGCTCCCTTTGAGCCTTTTTTCTCTTTCCCCTTTTTTTTTTTTTTTTACTTACGCAGTTGTACTTTCCGGCCGTTAGGCCATAATAAATAAACTATTTTTATTATGCCCTTTGTAACTGTTCTTCTTTTTCAATGTGCCCTTTGTCCTTTTCCGATTGGAGGCATCCTCAACCCAACTGAAAACGAGTTAATCATCGGGCGGCCTTTTCACGACGGTTTCCTCGCTAACCATTCTGCATTAATTTTGCGTCGCTGTTTCAGTGTCAACTGACTGGGTAAAGTTTCGGTTTTCCTCGATCTGTGGAGATTTCGACAGGCGTGACTGCAAATCTAGATTTGCACTACAGGTTGTACACGTGTCAGTTCTCAAGAGTCGCGCCGGATGATCAAATACTTCTCCCCCTTTTTTGGCTATTTAATGGGATCCCACTCCATTTTTCCATTCATCTTCTTGCTTATTTTTCCTCTTGACAGGTTGCCTGTAAGCTCATGGCCGATTCTTATTTTTTGGACACTGTTGCGCGGGATTCTCCGCCAACTCCTCCGACTTCGCCAGATTCAGACAATCCTCCTCCATCGCCTCCATGGAGGTTGTTCGCCCGCCGACGAGGTCGCAAGAGGCTAGGAAAAATGCCTTAAAGGTGTCTGAAATGCTTTCCAATTCTTCCGCCCCTTCTGTTCAAAAGAGGAATGAACCATCTCTTCTTCCTCATGATTCGCCAAAAATGGCTCTTCCTGCCAGCGTGGGCGTAGAAGCGGTGACGTCATCCATTGAGGAGGAGTCCAGCCGATCAACGATACGCATAGGAAAGAGGGTTGATGAGCCTTTTCCTCCCGTCAGCAGGGAGTTATCGTTCTCAGATGACGATGTAGTTTATTGTTATGGTATCTCTTGGTCTGAGGGTGATTAGCTTAGCGGGTCTTGCCTCTTTGTAGATGTCGTATGGCTTTTCGAAAATGAATAAAATAACGCTTCATTTTCCTTTGTCCTCCTATCGCCTTCCCGTGTCATTTCTTTAAACATTAAGGGTTGCCGCGGAGGGATATCTGTTGCTGGGTGCAATCGTCTTTCGGTTTCTTGTCAGTAACTGTCTTCTCCCAAAGACATAAATGACTGTCCACGCGTCGCTTTCTGCTCCGCACGTGTTTCACTTTTACAGGTTGTCTCTTCTTCAAGTTTGACCTTTATAAGGGAACCGTTATTCTCTTTTACTACTTTTGCTAATATTTCGAGATTTTTCACACTTTCTCTTTCTCCTGTGCTTCTTTCTGCTCAAGAGAAGTTCCTGCAACTACTCGCCGGCGCCGACGGCCTGTTTACTGGCTTTTTCGTTCCAGGTATTCTGTTCCTCTCTCGTCGTAGTTTTATTTTTCTGGTCCCTTATGTCTCATATTAAAGCCTTTGCGAGTGCCGAAAATCCCATAGATCTCGAGGCTAGAAGAGCTCGTAGTATTTTTTATTGTAACGAAGTTTTGAGAGCAAAATTAGAGGAGAACGGTATCACCTTCCCCTTGGGCTGCCGCCCTTATATCCGTACGAAGGATATTCAACTTCATGATGCCATGTGGGGAACGTTCCGGCTGGTTTATTTCAAGATGTTCCTCTACGGATTTCATCTCCCAATCCATACTTCTCTGATGAAGCTGCTAAATCATTACGATCTCAATCCCGTACAAATAACTCCGCCTTCCTGGTGTGGGATTTATGCCTTTCTTCGGTCATGCGAGATGAAGAATATTTTCACTCCGTCCCTCGATCTGTTCCGCACATTTTTCAGCTTGAGCTGTCGCGACTGCTTGGTGGATATCACCCCGAGATGGAATGACGCCATCGTACAATTTTTCTGGCAGAACTTTCAAGGTTTTGAGGACAACGTGGTCAACTGGAAAAATGGCTTCTTCACCCTTCGTCTGCCGTCCCGCTGGTGGCGCGGGGTTTTAACCGAGAGATTACCAGCACCGCTTGGAAAAAACCAGAAGTGTTGTCTAGCATTGATGTGTCCCATGTTACCGCTCTGTTAGAAATAGAAGGGCCTTTCCGCATTCGGGAATTTGCTCGGTTCAGACCCTTGAAAGAGTGTGTCGTTGGTGAATTTTTCTTTTGCCATGTTATCGCTTTAATTTGGTTGCTGCATTAACATGTTTCGCTGGCAGGTAGCACTGGGGTTCGTTCCTCCGGGGGGAATAATACTCCTCTAAACGTGGTGCCGCTTCAGACGTTACCTCCTTCTCCACCGCCTTGAAAGTTCCAGCCGTCCAACTATTTCGCCGAGGGGAAGGAGAGCTAAGACCGTCGCAACACGCAGTGCTTCCACTCGATCTTCTCGCTTTCTTGAGAATTGGTTGCCGCCTCGGGGTAAGGGAGTGACTCCGAGTCGTTCTGCGTCTGGAATAGTTGACAGCGATAGCGAGATTATGGATGCCGGTTCCGAACTACGTCACGCTACCCTCGCCCAACGAGTGAAGCTTAGGGCGAGAAAAAATGACTCCGCGGCGGAGTCAACCGAGGACGATAGCGAAGAGATGGTTGTCGAGACGGAGCATCTCCGAAAGAAAATCCGGAAAGAGAAAACTAGACCACCGATTCCTCCCTTGAGGGAAGTTAACGCAGTTCCTACTGCGGAGGTTGACACTTCTCATATCGCGAGTACCTCGCAAGTAGCGGAGGTTGTCAAGGTGTCTTCTGCCATTCCTTCCAAAGCTAATGAGGTTTCAGAGGCGGTGGATTCACCCTTGCCACCTGGTGGCCCTGGTTCACCGATCTCTTCTTGTATTCCGGATGTGACCGTGCCAGTTTCGAATCCAAGTGTTCCTCCTAAACCTTCCCCGAGGAAACCTCAGCCCTTATTCTTTTCTTCCATTTTGGGCATTGGTAATTCCGCAAAAAGTTATTCTCCTCCCTATATCGCCAATCTTTCCCCTCAAAGTCCTCAAGGAAATGTCACATACCAGCTGGATCTGTCATCTTTTGGGACTAATGGGCTTCGCGCTTTAGGGATATCGGATCCGCTATCGCGAGACGAGCCAGTAGGTTCTATAGTGGGCCAGATGTTCAGTTCTTTGAAGGACAAGGAAGAGTTCCTGCGACATCCCCCTGAAGTTCAGCACTCACGCCTTCTGAATGACATGTTGGCCAGCGTCCACGAGCTGCACTATTTTCTCGAGGATCAGAGCGACAAAGTTCGGCGCTCTCCCGGTTCGAAAGAACAACTAGACGCCGCTTTGGCGAAGGTAACAGAGCTGTCAAAGCTTCAAGATCGAACCCGGGCAGAGTTAACTGAGAGTCATGCCGAGCTCGCACGAGAAAAATCAAAAGGAAAGGCTAAGATAGAACTGCTGGAGGCGGAATTGGTGGCGGCCGACAAAAGGAACTCTTTCCTCCGTGAAGAGATATCGTCCCGTGACGCGGATTTGGCCAAGGTACCCTCGAAGATAGCCGGGTGGAAAGACAAGATCCTGGAAGTCTGTATCACCGGATTTACGGATCTCCATCGCCAGGGAACCGTTGACCCGTCTAAGTTGGTTGATTACGCCTCCAAGAAGATAAAGGATTTAAGCGAAAGCGAGGGAGATCTTCTTTCTTTTAGAGAGGAGTAGGGGAAGGGTGGCTGCGATATCCGTGCCAACCAATGAATGGTCGAGGCTGACCCTTTAGAGGATTTTCCTCTTTATTTGCTTTTTCTATCTTGTAATAACACCTTATCGCGCAACGATATCTGTACTTTATTTTATATAATAACTGATCTTTATTTCGCTTTCCTACGTTATCTCAAAAGCCGCTGGCTCGATTAACGCCATTCTGTATTATCTCCATTGTTGCAATATCGCTCTTGTCTTATTCCAGAAAATCATTTCTGTTTTTCAGTGCATTTAATGCTCACGATCCCCTTATTAATGTGAGAGAAAAGTTGTGATAGCGCAGACACACGTGTCCGTTTTTTATGATGCCACGGGCAAGCATGCTCTAGAATTTTAGAAAAATCGAAGCGCTGTCACGCTTCTCTAGGATTGTACTCATTGCTTGAGTCTGTTCCTTGTGACGCTCTCACGCAACGACTGCAACGTCCGTCGTTTCCTTTGACCCCTAGGGTTATAAAAACCAACACTTATTTCTTTTTCTTACTTTTATCATCCTGTTTTCTTTATACTCTCTCTAGCCGTCTTGTTTTCTTTCCACCATTCAAGGCTCTTAAAGTGCTTTTTCTCTAAAGGTATTTCCTATTTTCTTCCATCGCCGCCCTAAGTCGAAGTCTGCCGATGAGAAAAAGATGGATATTACGGTTAGCAGTATTACCTCTGAAATCGCTCTCAATGAGCATTTAGCCGCACATAATGTTGTTATCCCTGACGGTTATAAGGCCACCGTTGCCCCTGAGTCGATACGCTTGAACAGCGTTTTGACAGGCAAGCGTAGGGTTCTGTACGCACAAATGTTCCGTTATGATTTCCGACTTCCCATCGACCCTTTCATAAAACAATTGCTTGTTGCCTACGATTTGAATCCCGTCCAATTAGCCCCAAATGTATATTGTTGTGTTTGTGCCTTTCTGGAACTTTGTAAATATAAGGGGATTACTTCTCCTTCTCTTTTGTTGCTTAAGTCAGTTTTTAAGCTGATGAAGTGTCGGGGTGTGATAACGATATCGCCCCGATACGACGATGATTCCCTCAAGTCTTTTACTTGGAAACTCCTCCACATCGAGTCTTCCGTCGAGGCTTGGAAAAAGGAGTTCTTTGTGATAAATCTTCCTGAAGCTCCTGGTTCCTGGTGGCGATCTGGGTTTAACCAAGACGTCAAAGATAACGTCTGGGGCCGGCCGGAGAGCCTTCCTCAGCGGGAACAAGGCTGGTTAGACAAATTGCTTCAACTGGAAATCAGCGTTCACATCCGTTATCTAGCATGCGGGGCTGATATCAAGGACTGCGTTAGACGTGAGTGTCGTATCGCTTCCTTCCTTATTACCGCTGATACTAATGCTAACGTTATTTTGTGATCATGCAGCGACGGATCCCAATTACAAGCCTGAAAGCGTTAGGAGACGACTGAAAAGGGCCCAGGAGAGAGAAGAAAAAGAGAGGGTCGCCTCCACGGGAGCTACTGATAACCCAACTATACTACCTGCTGCCTCCGTGAGCCTTGCTCAAGTATCCTCTTCCTCAGCTGGTGAGGGAAATACCGACATCCCTTCAGCTATCCCCATCGTGACCGTCGCTGCCCCTCCTGCTCAGCTGTCGCACCGTCGCGAGCGAAATTTGGGACGCAATGAAAACACATATCAATGAAGTCGCCACCCTATTTTTTCTAAGGTTTAGGGAAACCTAAAAAGTCCGTAAATAAAAGGAAGAAAATAAAATAAAACTAAGGCACAAATAAAAAGGGTCTAAACCCGAGAACAACGGTTCGGGGTCGTTTTATGGACTCGGGAAGGTGTTAGGCACCCGAGTCTCATCCTTAAAAAGGTTACCGGTTCTAAAAAGAGGTGTTTAAAAATCATGTTGAAAACAAGTAATTTGGGCCCTCAAGGGGATCGTCACTTTAGTTCTTAAATTTGTGAGATTGATTTTATCCTAATTGTTGTCGAGTTGTTTAACAGAAAATAACATTTTTTATCCTCTAAAAGATAAAAAGGTTGGTTTTACACCTATTCCGGTTATATTTAGCCGAGTTCAAAATTAGTCTGATTACATGCCAAATTAGGTGGGATTACTACCGTTTTATTAATCTTTACCAAAGCGACGACCTTAGTGAACAACGATGGATCACTATCATCATCGAGCCAATGCACGTGATTAAATCCTATTTACTAAGTGGTTCTAAGCATGCATAGGCTAGCAAAGTACCGTTTTGAGTGAATGCGAGAAAACACGTTGAAAAGAGAAAAACCGGGGTGGGGTCGAAGCCGCGCACATAACACATTCGCCAAGATAGCATAAATAAATAAAAACATTCGTGGGGTCGAAGCCGCACACGAAACAAGCATAAAATAAAGCACATTCATTGGTATAAGCATCATGCAAACATATTAATTCGAATTCTAACAATTTTAAATAATCATGCGTACGATAAATAATAAATTAAAGTACATTTATCCAAAATAAAATGAGAAAAAGGAAAACATACCTGGAGAGCTTTACCTGCAAATCAATGATTAGTGGCAACAATTAATAATAAAATAAATAAATTGTGCAATTAAATATTACAAATTAATTACAGATTCGCAAATAAATAAATACAACAATTAGATTCTCTATTCGAGCTCCGCAATTAGGAATGACGCATCAAACTCCTCGTCGAACTCCATCAAACTCGTCGGGCATCATCACGAGTTCACGACGAACATGCAAGCAAAATAGACAAATAAACGCGTATATCCGTACCGCGTGTACATAAGCATAAATAAAAATCTATTCGTGGAGTCAAAGCCGCACACGAACGAGCATAAAATTAAATCATATTCATTCGCATTATCATCATGTAAACAGATTAATTAGAATTCTAACGATTCTAAATAACATGCATACAAATAAACAAAAAAATAAATTAACAATTCTAACAAATGAGTAGTGAGCTCTAAAGCTCGAGTTTAGAGAAATGTCACCGATATCGAAGTTGGCAAAATATTTAATCGGGGTGGTAATCGCAGACTCGGTACCTGCAAAAAATGAAGAAAGAGTTAGTCCGTGTTTTAATTAAAAGGGCTTGGGCCATAGACCACTTCTCTTATTTTTCCTTATGGGCCGCAACCCATTTTCCCTTATTTCCTCTCTTTGGGCCGCAGCCCATTATCCTTCTTTCTTTCCTTGGTTGGGCCGAAGCCCAACCCCTCTCATTTTCCTTGTCAAACGACAAGGTCTCTCTCATCCTTCTTTGTTCCTTCCTCATTTTAGGGCTGCAGCACGCAGCCCTCCTCTCTTCTTCCTTGTTTCTTTTCCTTTTCTTTAGTTTTTTTTTTTTTTTCGGCAGTGGCGGGCATCAGCGACGAGCAGCGGCGGGCATCAGCGACGAGCAGCGGCGGGCATCAGCGACGAGCAGCGACGGCAGTGAGGAATCGAGTGATCGGACAGCGGCAACGGGCAGCAGCAGCGGCGGTTGTGCAGCGACGGCCGGGAGCAGTCAGCAACGGCGAGCAGCGGCGACGGGCGGCAATGGAGATCGGGATTTGGTCCGGCTGCGGTGACGCTTGGTTGTGTTTGATCTAATTTTGGGTGGTTTGTATTTGATTTGGGTTTGGATGGATGAGGCTTGATTTTGGTGATTGATTTGGATTATTTTATGAGGGTGGAAGCGACGGTGGTGAGTGATGTCGGCGGTGTGGCTGGCTCGGGTGAGATGGATCGGGCTGGGTTTGTAGCAGAAACGGTGAGCAGCGGCGGCGAGGTGAGGATTTTTGTTGTTTGGTTTTAATTGGATTAATCGGTTGATTTTGGTTTGATCGGGTTGTTTAATAGGTTCGACAGCGAGGGTGGCGGTTTGGGTTGAGAGATTGAGAGGGCAGTGGTGGTTTGGGGATTAGGATGGGGTTGCGATTTGGATTTAATTGGGCATAGGCTGGATTAATTTGGTAGCGGGGATTGGGATTGGGTTTGGTAATTTGGCATTTGGCGGCAGCAGCGGTGAGAAGAAAGCTCCGGCAAAGCAGCAGCCCCCGCGTCGACACAGTGGCAACGGCAAGAAGTAAACATGCAGAAAAACAAGAAAATAAATAGAGGTGAGGCAGCAAATAATTAATTAAATGTGTAGAATGAAAGAGATGGGAATTACTTGCCTTGCTTTGCTTAGTTTGCCGAGAGTGAGAGAGAATTTTAGAAGGAAAATTGTCCGGGGGAGTGTGAATTTTGGTCCCGTTTTTATGATGGTTTTTGAGAAAAATGAGAGGGAGAGTAAACGTGTGAGTGTGAGAGGAGTCATGGGTTGAGGAAGATGTTGAGGCATCCAATGTTGGTATGACCGTGGAAGAGGAAGAAAATGGAAAAGGGAGAGGGTGTGATGATGGTGTTTTTTAATAAAATTGAAAGGGAAGAGATGATGATGTTCGGATGGTGGAGAGGAAAAAATGAGTAAAGTAATGTAAAGTAAAGTGAAAGTGAAAAATGGGTATGATGAGTTTTTGTGGTTCGATCCAATGATACGAGAAATTTTATTTGGAATCGATAAAAGTTCGAACAAAAATACATACAAAACAAAATAAATGACATGAAACAAAATAAAATAAGATAATAAATAGTAAATAAACAGAAATAATAATAATACAAAATAAGATCAAGAATGAGTGAAAAAATGAACGATTTAAATTAATTGTGTCAAAATTCGGGTATCAACATCAGCCATCTTCTTCTAAAGTCCCTAAGGCCCTTGCCAAAGGAAAAAAGAAGAAAAGAATGAGAAGTGTTGTCGCTCTCACTCCTTCTCCGAACGCGGCAGCTTCTTCGGAAGCGCCTCCTCTTAACACTGCTGTTGTGAGTGTGCTTTTTGGCCGCGATACGCTGTATATTGATGTCTGTCGTTATTTCATCTGTTTCTCTTATCTACATCTTATACCGGGTTCTTTGCAGGATACTGTTGTTGTTTCTACTTCCGCATCTCCCATAGGCGATATGGACATGGGCTATGTGCTGGGTGGTTCCAAGAAGAGACCTCGGCCGGAGGGTGAGGGTGGAAACTTATCCTCTACCATCGCTGCAACGGAAGTGCAACCTGACAGCGCCTTCATTTCTTCGGACGTTCGCCAGAATCACCCCTCTGAGTTCATGGCAAACGTGGTTACGGCTGAGTCTTTCGGGGCTTCACCCAATTCCTTTGGTGGGCCTGTTCACTCATATGGTCCTAACTTGGACTATCAAGAGGGTTTAAAGGACTTTTCAGGCTACCATCCCCACGGTTCCTATATCGTCCAAGGAGGCTCTTCTACACAGGTTCACCCCCCCCATTCCCCTAGCGTTTGTCCTTTCGAGCATTCCCTTGTCGCAGCGTTCTGGTGAAGGGGTCACCGCCTTCAATTTTGCTGCTGATCTAAGTCCAATGGGCTAGTCCGGTACTGTGACTCACCAAGTTGGCTTGTATGATTTTCGTAATACAGGCATAGCGGCTATTGAGGGCGATGGCTCGGACGAGGTTTCCGCTTTATTGGCTGCCCAGATATTATCGTCCGCGGCCGATCGGGAAGCTTTCCTCTCTAAGGCGGATGATGATAAGGCGAATTCGCTGCGCTCTAGCCTCTTCACCAATTTTCTGAAGTTCCATTACTGGACAGAGCACGCGCAGCGTCAGGCTGCTTCTCTTACCGCCTCCCTGTCTGAACTTTCGCGGGAGCGAAATGAGAAGAAGAAGCTGCTGGAGGAACGCACTCAATTATTGCTCACCCAGCAGGAGCTGAAAGGGCAAACGTCCACTCTTGACGCGGCCTTGACAGCGGAAAGAGCCAAGAATAGGTCCTGGAGGAAGAGAAGTTAGCCTTGGCAAGGGAGAAAGCTGCCTTGGAGGAAAGGAAAACCGCTCTGGAAGAGGAGTCAGCTGATAAGTGCCTGTGACATGTCGAGCGGACTGCCACTATCTTAGTTAATTGCTTCGAGGAGGTCCATGGAGTGGATGCGTATAAAGGTGAGGAGGTCACGAGGGCTTTCAAACAGAAGTCTACCGACCTCAATGAAGCGGGTTTTCGCCAAGCTAAGGCAGAGGGTTGGAAACGGAGGAACCCGAGGGCTGGCGCATCCTAACGCTTCTCCGCCTCTTCCATAGCTATTGGGAGTTGCCAGGATTTTCGTTTTTTGTCTCCGTGGTGTTATTGTTTTGGCCTTAAAACTTGTGACCCTTCAAAGGCATTTTCATATGTTCAAACAATTTATATCCTTATCGTTGTCTTTCCTTTCCTTTAGTTTTCACCTTTTAAAACTCCCTTGGTGCCATTGTCGCCTCGATAACATAATGTATTTACTTCCTCTAGCAGGCTCCTAGTGTTTCATCAACAGAAATCACTGAGTTCAGTATCGGGTTGGTTTTCCCGGCAAGCTTCATAATATCGCCTCTTACGCGATCGTCAATCTTTCCGCTGCTCGAAAAGTATTCTGCACATTTCTAATTGTAAACCATTAGTAGCATAACGGGTTACAAGCGACAGTAATTACCCATAGGAGCCTTTCCGCTGCCGTCATAGGGCGTTAGTACGGAAACCGCGTAAATCGCTTTTCTATCAGCTCTGTACTTCGCTAGGGATTACACATCTAGCTACTAGCTGGGATTTCGCGATTCTTTGCATTTCCATTTTTCCACGATCGGCCTAGAAAGTGCCTCATCTTAGTGAGCCGTCGGATCAGGATAGGCCGTCACAAGGATAGGACTTTTCACCTTCAGGCGTTGTCCTCGCGTCTAGAATCATGCCCTCACTTGATGAACCGACTACACTAGTCCGATCACTAAGGTAGGACTTTTCGTTTCTAGCACGGAGTTACTATTTCCTTGGGGCGTGCCTTGTCTTGATAGGTCGTCTCCACGAGAACAGTCAGTACAAGAAAAGGACTTTTCACTCCCAAGGATTCCGGGTAGTGCCCTCACTTAGTGAGCCATCTGATCAGGACCGGCCATCACAAGAATAGGAATTTTCACTCCCGGGGGCGCTAGGGATCTTTCAATCCCAACGCTAGTTCAAGGCATGCTAGGTCGTGCCCTCACTTAGTGAGTCGTCTGATCAGGACCGGTCATCACAAGGATAGGACTTTTCACTCCTAGGATCCCCCTTTTTTATCTGCACAAAAGCAACCACAAACACCCAAGAAAGCTCTCTCACCGAGCGTTAGCTAAGGTTAGGGTTGGCATCAGTCAAAGGTGCAGATAAAATCAAGTTCTAGGATAATATAATTTCAAACGAGCGATGTTCCAAGAGTTAGATAAGGGAGTACCATCGAGTGTCTCCAGATGATAGGCTCCTTTTCCGATAACGCGGGTAACGCGATACGGCCCATCCCAGTTTGGACAGAGCTTCCCTACACATTGACTAGCCGCTTGCTTGTCTCTAAGCACCAGGTCGCCTGCCTTTAGCAACCGTTCTTTGACGCGCCTGTTATGATAACGGGTCATCTTTCGCTTGTAATGTTGCGTTTTCAGGAGGGTTTCTTCTCGGACCTCTGGTAACGCGTCAAGGTTAGCTCTTAACCTTTCCTCATTCAGCTCTTCTCGAAAGTGAGCCACTCGCAGGCTCATGGTACCGATTTCTACCGGCGTAACTGCTTCGGTCCCGAAGGCCAATGCGAAAGGTGTTTCTCCAGTACTGGTTTTAACGGTCATGTGGTACGCCCACATCACGTATGGCAGCTCGTCGGCCCACTTCTTTTTAGACCCCTCTAGGTTTTTCTTAATGCCACCGAGGATGCTCCGGTTGGTCACTTCCGCCTGTCCATTGGTTTGCGGGTGAGCCACGGAAGAGAATCGCTGTTCAATCCCAAATTCCGAGCACTGGTCTTTGAAGAATTGGCTGGTGAACTGTGTTCCGTTATCACTAACTAGGATACGGGGTACGCCAAACCTCATGATGACTTGGTGTTTGAAGAAATACCAAGTTTTTTCCGCTGTGATGTTGGCGACCGCTTCAGCTTCCGCCCACTTCGTAAAGTAGTCCACTGCCACTATTACAAATTTCAGTTAAGACCTTGCCTTTGGAAACGGGCCCAGGATATCGATCCCTCATTTAGCAAAAGGGCAAGGAGCGATAATCTTAGGTATTTCGGTGGCGGGACGTCGAGGGATTTTAGAGAACTCCTGACATTTCGGGCAAGTCTACACATAGTTGTGGCAATCTCTCCGGATGGTGGGCCAATAGAATCCAGATCTGAAAACTTGTGCAGCCAGGGTGTCACCCGACACGTGCATACCGCACACCCCTTCGTGAATTTCACGTAGGGTGTGAAGACCTTCTTGCTCCGTTATACATTTGGCGGTTGGGTGAGAAAAACATCTCCGAACCAAGTCCCCATCATAGTACGTACAGCGAGCTGCCTGTTTCAGCACCCTTTTCTTTTCAGCGATATTCACAGGTAGTTCTTCGTATTTCAAGTATTTGATTACAGAAACCCGCCAGTCATCCTCCAGTTCTTCCACACACAGAGACGCTTGCTCTTCCATGAAAGAAGGTACAGATAACTCACGGTAATACACCCCTTCGGGTATGGACGCTTCCGGGTTTGCTGCCAGCTTGGCGAGACTGTCAGCTTCAGCGTTGTCCTCTCGGGGAATGTGCTCAAAGCTGACTTGCATGCCTTCTTTCTTTATCTCCAACAGCTCTCGCATTACCTTGGCGAGGTACTGGACCATGATGGGCTCCCGATCCTGAGAGCGCTCCAAGACCTGGTCGATTACTAGTTTGGAGTCACCATAAATTTTTAGACGCATGTCTCCTGTTCTTCCGGTGTCGTGCCTACCTTTGGAAGAAAGGCTTCTCCCTATCTTGAGCCCGGCTAGCAACGCCTCGTATTCCGCCGCATTATTGGATAATGGCTGCAGGATCCAGATGGCGTATTGTATTCGCATATCGTGCGGCCCATTTATGAAGATTCCTGCTCCAGCCAATTCTTAGTTTTTAGCTCCATCTACATGAACGATCCAGAGGTCCGTATAAGTTTCCGGGAATGGGAGATCCACGTCGCCCCATTCCTCTTCGGGTACATCTGTTAACGGATCTTCTGTAAAGGTGCATTCCGCTATAAAATCCGCCAGGATTTGAGCCTTCACGGATGGTCGGGACTGATACCTCAGCCCGTATTGCTCGAGTTCGAGGGCCCAGATTAACATTCTTCCTGAGGACTCAGGCTTTCGAAATATTCTCTTTAGAGGTTGGTCTGTAAGCACGATAACGGGGTAGGACTGGAAGTATCTGCCCATTTTTCGAGTGGCTTGTATCAGTGCAAACGCTATTTTCTCGATTCGGGCGTATCGCAGCTCCGCATCTTTCAGAACATGACTTACAAAATACACAGGGCGGTGCGCGTGGCTATCGTCGCGAACGAGGACGACACTAACCACTTCATCGGCAGCGCCAAGGTATAGATATAAATTATCACCCGGTTCCGGTTTGGTCAACAGTAGGTCAGACGATAGGTAATCTTTTAAGCTAATGAATGCCTCTTCACATTCCGGGGTCCATCCGAACGGTGCTTTCTTATGTATGACTTTGAAGAAAGGGAGGCACTTCTCGACTTGTTTGGAAATAAATCGCCCTAAGGCGATAACGCGCCCTGTCAGCCTTTGTACCTCCTTAACAGTTCTTGGAGATATCATGTCTTGTATGGCTTTAATCTTTGAGGGGTTAGGCTGGATTCCTTTTCGACTGACTACGTAGCCCAGGAATTTCCCCGTTTGAAACGCAAATATGCATTTTTGGGGGTTCAGCTTCATGCGGTGCCTTTTCATCACATCAAAGACTTCCTTCAGATCCTGCAGGTGATCCTGAAAGTTTACGCTCTTTACCAATATATCGTCAATGTATGCTTCCACATTCCTTCCTATCTGCTTTTCGAATATTCTGTTTGCCATACGTTGGAACGTCGCCCCTGCGTTTTTTAGCCCGAACGGCATCGTCGTATAACAGTAAGTGGCCTTAGGAGTGATGAAGGCAGTCTTTTCTTCATCTTCAACGGCCATGGGAATTTGGTGGTATCCGGAGTTAGCGTCAAGTGAGCTTAAGTATGCATACCCGGCAGTCTGATCGACTAGTTAGTCAATTCGGGGAAGCGGGTAGCAATCCTTAGGGCAATCATCGTTTAAATCGGTAAAGTTGATACACATGCTCCAGTCTCCGTTGGACTTAGGAACGAGAACTGGGTTGGCTAACCACGTAGCGTATTGAACTTCGCGGATGAACCCCGCATCAAGGAGTTTCGCCACTTCTTTATCAACGGCTAAAGCCTTTTCCGTAGAAAATGCGCGTCACTTTTGCTAGACCGGCCTGATGCTAGGGTCAGCATTGAGACAATGTTCGACTACTTTGCACGATATACCCGGCATGTCTGCGGGTTTCCATACGAACTCTCCTTGATATTTGTTCAATAACCGGGCCAATTGAAGGCTTTCCTCTGGACTGAGCTTTTCGCTGACTAGAAAGCTCGCCTCCTCTATGCCTATCACCGGTACGGGCACCATTTTGTCCAGAGGTTGTGCGCGCTTCTCATCACCCTGTTCATATGGGTCCGCTGTTATACATACATACCTATCGCAACTCTTTTGAGTCATGAGCAGGTAACATTCCGCTGCCAGTTTTTGGTTGCCCTTTATCGATACCACTCTGTCCCAGGAGGGGTATTTCATCTTCAGGTGCTTCTAAGATATCACCGCTCCAAAGCGGTTGAGAAAAGGTCGTCCAAGTATGACATTGTAGGGCAAGTTTAAGTCTACAACAAGGAATAACAGATCCTCTGATCGCTTGGAGGTGTCTTCTCTGAAGTACACGGGCAGAGTAGTGATCCCTGTGACAGGGATAGGGACCCCGTCCACTCCAATTATGGGTTTCTTACAAGGTGCTAACTCATTGTCGGGTCGTTTCATGAGATTGTACGCTTCTAACGAGAAGAGGTTCACTGCACTCCCGTTATCTATAAGAGTTCTTCTGACTCCGTGATTGGCAATGATGGGCGTAACCACCAATGCGTCATTATGCGGATAGGCAACGCCCTTTTCGTCCTCTTCTGAGAAGGATAATATCATGCGATCCATGGTGCTTATTGCTTCACCTTTCTTTATCATATCATCTCATTTGCGTTTTTCTCCTAACGCGGTCGTCAGTGGCTCTGCTTCGTCTATGTAAGTAGTCCCTCCCGCTATGATGTTAATCATAGGAAGTCCTCGTCGTCTACAGTGAAGGCTTCTTCACCTCTCCCTCCGGGAGTATTATCCTTCTGTGGGGCGCGAAGGGGTAGTTGTCGGTCGTCTGCTATCCTTTTCGTGGGATTATTTCTGGCGTCTTCTCTTACTTTGGCTGCGAATTCTCCCAAGTAACCTTCTTTCACCAAACGTTCTATTGCTGATTTTAATTCTCTACATACTTCTGTAGAATGCCCCCTGGCTTTGTGGAATTTGCAATAAGCATTTTCTCTTCTCCCTAGTAGCACTCCGGGCTTCACAGGCGCAGGGTAGCGGATGGGAAGGTTTCGCTGCTCCACTATTGCTAAAATCTCTGCCCTTGGTATATTAAAGGAAGGGAAATCAGGGTCGTACATCCGACCTTTAGAAGGATCTCCTTGACGCCGATTAGGGGAACCACCAGGCTTTCCCTTCGAAGTATTACCTTTCTGCCCACTGGAGGTCTTGGGAATATGATCTCTCCGCCGAGCATAATCGTCGGCGAGGCAGTCATCAGGAATGGTAATTGTAGGAGCGTTAGGAATCAGAGGTGTCTCAGGCGGCATGTTATAGGTTCTATCTCTGTTTTCCTCTTCTTCCATTTTCGCGTAATTATGGGCTTTGAGTCTCAATGCGTCTAAAGTCGTTGAAGGGTCCACCATCAGTGCATCTTTTAATTTACCATAACGGCAGTTCCTTTTCAGGGCTTCTATAGCGAAATCAATGGTAACGCCCGGCGTTAGTGACATTTCCAGATCAAATCGACTGAGAAAGTCCTTCAAAGTTTCTTGAGGCATTCGACGTATGTCAAATAACGCGGCGGCGAATTTCCTGATTGGAATCGCTCTACTAAATCTGCTCCGGAACTTGGATTCCAATTGTGCGAAATTGCTAATAGATCCGCCCGTAAGGCCCTCGAACCAGAGACGCGCAACTCCTGATAATATCATAACAAATATTTGGCACAACGTCGCATCACTGTGAGTCTGAAATTGAATGAAATCCTTCACCTTATTGACGTGGGAAATGGGATCTCTGGTGCCGTTAAAGTCTCAGTGGGAAGTTTCACATGTCGACTGACCTTATGGCGTCTTATCCGACGGCTAACCCGATGTGTCATCAAGGATTTCACGCGCCTGGCACGGGGGAGATATTTCCACGTGACACCGTTGGTCTCGCGGTTCAGGCGTAAGATGTCGCCTAGGAGACCGGTTGCGGCTCCTGGGCGAACGAGTTCTATGTCTTCTACTACTGGATCTCTCGTTGCACTCAGGAGATAAATCTCTATTCGCTCTTTCTCTTCGACCGTCCCAACGGTTCCTGACCCTCTCGAGGTGCCGATCCTCCTGAGGGATGGTACCTTGAGGTACCTGCGGCACATAAGGTTCTACTCGTCCTTGAGTGAGCTGCACAAAATTGATCGGGGGGTCTGTTGTAGGTAAAGTTAACTGGAGGTTTCCCTGTAACAACGGTGACAAGGGCCGCTCGGTGACAATAGAAGGCGTGAACATGACACGGGGAGGGACACTCGATCCAGAAATCTCAGGTGTGATTCTGGTAGCCATTTCAGTCAAATAGTCCAACCGAGAACGAAGGGCCGCTATTTCACTCGCAAAAGGGTGTTCTGTACTGTTTAACACAAATCCCCTTAGAGGAGGAGTAGAAAAGCTAGATCCCGCCATCTGGGATAACGAAACGGTCATTTGCGAGGAGAGGGCTCCCCCTGCCGACCTGGTTAACAGATTCGGGGATTCTGAACTGATTTGTTGCGCTGTCACAGAAAGATCAGCAGTAGCAAAAAGGAATAACTATCTACGAATCGAAAAAGGGAGACTAGAGGATGAGGGTCGCGTCGGCTCCGATTCAGAAGTCATGATCGTTCCGATCTCTAGGTAAAACAGAGCTTGGTTATTAAGGACGCTCACTTAATGTACCAAGACTCTCAACGAAAGCACCAATTTGATAAGATTCGACCTTCGAGATGATCGGGACGATGTCTACTATTGGTCGGAGGCGTTGTAGATGACGTCCAATCCACCTGCAAAGCGTCAGAGGGGGGACTCCAGCGTAGACACTCCGATGCTTAAGTCAGTAAGCGGTTCAAAAATAGCAGAGGGTCTGGTAGGCAGTTTTTTCGGCTTACTTGATGTTTTAAAATGAGAGAATATTTATAGGCCGCTGGGGGCGATATCCGGGGAGAGAGCGATATCCAGGGGAGATATAGCTCTGATGACGTCATGGGCGATACCTGGGGATGACGTCATGGGCGATACCTGAGGTGACGTCATGGGCGATACCTCTGGTGACGTCATGGGTGATACCTCTGAGGAGGGTGCCGGGGGCGATACCCATGAGGATGTCGAGGGCGATAACTCCATGGGTCCCCTGGGATGGGATGATGCCGTGCGTCCAGAGACGCGTGAGTCTTCCCCCCACTGATGTCGACCATCCCAGAAAATACCTCATGGTCTAGTAGCGATAGCTTAGATGTCCGATAGGCTTATAGAATTCCGCCCTCGGCAGGGGTCATAATTACAGCAATATCCTTGGGATTGTCTTGATTGTTATCACTGATCAGAGTTCTAAAGTAAATTTAAGACCGATTGGAGTCTTAGAAGAGTGTTGGTCAAGTTTGAGACCAATCGCATGAGTGGATTGGCAGAAGGCATGAAAGGGTCCTAACGGACAAGCCTAAGGTGTATCTGAGGACTTACCTTGGAGCCATTGGAGTTCAGGTGTGACCAAATCGAACGTCTAACCTTGTGACATGTTCTTGACGTATTAGGAAGGTTTGGGCAGAGTTTGAGCCAAAACGCACAAGTTAAACTCCAGAGGGATCAAGAGGGCGTTACTAATAGCGAGAAGGCCACAAGTCAAAACCGACTTGACCAAGAGTTTGATTTCAAGCTTAGTCAAGTTTCGGTCAAGGAGGAGACTTTGTACAAGTTAGATAGAGTAAATAATTAGATGTTTATTTATTTTATTTATTTATTTAAGTTAGAGTTAAAATAGTTTTAGTATTTCTAGTCCTAGTCGAATTAGAACTTGTAATTATACTACAACTTGTACTTGGGTGATTTGCCTATATATAGAGCCGATTGTGCTCATTAATGAAACGGACTAAATTTTTTACTAAATTGAGTATTGAGAGAGACGTTTGTCTTGTGAGAGAGCTTTGCTCTATAAACTGTTTGTGGACTAGATTCAAACAAGGTGACGACTTTGTGAGTGGACTCTTGCTAGTCTTATCCTTGGGATTTCAATTGGTGATCGGCGGGACAAAGGTTGACTCCGATGTTCCTTACTTCATCAAAGGAAATTCAAACCTTACTTGGAGATCGGCGAGGCTTAGGTGTATTCCTACGTCTCTTACTTCAACAAGCGTTGTTCACCCTCAACTTGGAGTTCGGCGGTGCAAAGGTGGATTCTGGCGTGCCTTACTTTGAAAATGAGATTGAGTTATAATTCCACGCAACTTCAAACCTTCCAACAACGATCGTTAATTCAAACGAACCTAGGCAACTAGGAACGTATCAGTTTTAGCTGAGGATTATCTCGAATTTGGAACTATCTTCTCTCAACTTTTTCATTCTCTCTACAACCAGACTTGGACGCAACTCCATTGTTTTGCTCTCCTCGTCTTACTCCTTAAAACGAGAAGATTTCTAGTTTTATGTAATTGAATTTCGTATTTTATTTTATTATGTCTGTTTCTAGTTAAATAATTCGCTCCTGGTAAAAACTGTAAGGTTCATGAACTATCAATTTATTTTTATTTGATTTAAAAGTGATCAACTTAAGTTTTAAACCTGAATAATTACAACTTTTCCTAATAACTTTAGGTCTACATTGTTAGAAGGAATCTGTAGGCAACTAGCTCGTGGCTAGCCGGGACTCAATTAGAGAAAGAGAAGAAATAGGTTTATAGGGGCAAGTGAGCCGATCTCTAGGCCTAGGGATAGTCTCTCCCTGTTGTTATCAAATAACTAGTTAAATCCTATAAGTGAACCTTAGGGTTACTAGAAAGTTAGGGTTCTTAATAGAGAGATTTTTTTAAGAAACTTGATTAGGAGGAGAGTAGGAAATCAAAGTGAACCTGATTTCTATAGTTACCCTATAAAACTTAGTTTTAAACATCTTTGTATCAATGATCAGTACATGTGAATCATGACCTTGAGTATGTCTTTACTGGGAATTTCTTATCTTCTGATTCTATTCATTACTTGTTTGTTTATTACTTTGATTGCATTCCATTTTATCAATTAGTTCTTATAAAACCCACCTTCATTGGTTACTACCGTTTGTTACGATTGGTCATACTTGGAAACTGAAATTAGACCGTAAATCCCTAAGGAACGAACCTCTTATTGCTTGCTACAATATTAATTGTCTCATTGTGATAAGTTGTATTCTTTTTATTTTTGACGAACTCGGCACCTATCAGTTACTTTTCACCTCGTACCAAACTAAGTTTGACTATTAGTACTAGGTTAACGATTTCACTGTGATAAAAAAAGTAAACAAATTTATGTAATACTTAACCTATTAAATTTAGGGTAAGTTACTCTTATAATTTATAAAATATTCTATTTAACTCCTTATATTCTAAAAATTTGTAATTTAAATTTTATAGTTCTCTAAAAGTTGCAATCTTAATTTTTCTTGTGGTTAAAAAAATTAAAACAAATGGTAAAATAAATAAAAAATGATATAATTTGAAGGAAAATGTAATAAATATGAAAGAGTTAATTGAACTAAAAACTTGAAAAAAAAATAATGATCATTTTTATAAAAAAAAGTAATAATTAAAAAAAATTATAAATAAAAATTATTTTATTTTTTCATTGATTCTATAGTTACATTTTTTCAAAATTTTATAATTTTTTGCAACTTTATACTATTTATTTTAAATTTTTTAAACATTTAAAAAGTTAAAATTGTAACTTTCACATCTCATATTTTTAAAACCACAGGGAGTTAAATCCAATCCAAACACACCTATATGTTATCAATTAATTATTTGTTAATTAATGTTAATTTTTATCAATGGTAATGTGAAGGGCAATTCCGTCCTTTAGGATTAGGCGGATGAATATTTGAAGACTGTTGGGCTTGTTTTCCCTCTTTTGATGAAGTGAGGTGAGTTCTCAATCATATTTTAGGGTTTTGAGTTCCAAGCAGAGAGGAATAGCTGCAGGTTTGTATTTGAAATTTGAAACCCCTTCTCCATCATTCCTCGTCTTTGAATTTTGATTTTATATTTTCTAGTAGCATTACTTGTCATTTGTGATGTTTTTTTGTAATGGCGTCCCCATCCGATTTCCTGCTCCTTTTCACATCATAGCATGTCATCTTCTAACCTGCTGGCTATTGTTTTGCAGACTTTTGAAGGGTTGCATTAACATTTTCTTGTCTCTAAAAGCTCCTTCTCTCTACATTACTGTTTAAATTATGGATGGGGAGAAATGCAAGGAAAGTGTTTTGAACTTTAAATGTAAAACTCCTGGAATTGTTAAGAAGCAAAATGTGGAAACTAAGTTTGAATCTCAGACTCCTGAGAAGACAAGTGACTTGCCTCTGCATACCAAATCTAAGAAGGCTGTCGAATTTGAACTTCAGGAGAGGTGGGTATCTTGCTGGATGTAATATTGATTTTGATCCACTGTTTTGGTCCTTAATAATGTCTTTTGTTTTGCATTTTCAGATACATCACCATACTAGAATTCTTTGATTGTATAATCTCTTCATTGAGGCTACTTGGCCTACGTAAGAAATTGCCTACTTTTCAGAATATTTGCACTCTTGTGGAAGTGATGACTCAAAGGTAAGTACATTCGTTCTGAGTTCATTCCATTTTATTTTTCTAGTTAATCTTGAGCTTCTACTTGTTCTATATTTTCTTAAACTCTTGCACATTTGCTATCTTGAATGCTTGAAACATTCCATCTCCCTAGGTTCCTTTCATCCCACTTATAGACATATTACTTGAGCAATAATTTTTTTGATACTTATGCATTCGAAAAGTTGTGGAAGTTATATATCGCTATTTGAATTATGAATTATGCTTATTTAGTGGAGTTTCATGAGTTTAACACGCCCAGATGAAAGCCTGTTCCTGCTAATGGCAAGTGTTGATTTGAATATCCTATTCCTGATTCTAGAAAGCACAATAATCCCTGTACCCATTTTGATTTGATACCTTGGTGTAGCACTTATCAGTTTGCTACATGGCTTGCATGATTTATGAACTATTTTTATGTTATGATTTGGTAGCTGGACAAGTCTTCTCTCAGCTTGGTGTATTAGATGTGCCTTAGGCAGTTACTCATGCTAACAAGTTGTCAACGTGTAAAAGGCCAAGGGAGTAGAAAATATTAAATGTATGGGGACTACTTAGTTTTTGTGATTAAATTAATAACCTTTTTTCTAGTTTTTGAACTTCATGCAGCACCTTGAGCTTTGAGTTGAGTGATATAATTTACTGTTTACTAAAAGAAAAAAGGAAAGGGTCAGCCCTAGCACCTGACACAAAATTCAGAGCGGTGATTTTTTATTGCAAGCACCATAGACACTCTTCCTTTCTAGAGATACACTATCATAATTGCATTTCTTAGAAGGATTTCTTCATCAAGCAGTTCATGTTTTTTTGGTTTCCCCGAGTGTCCTCTCAACTGAGACTAATGCCGTTCGAGCACTGTCAGGCCTCCAAAGAGGGATGCCTCTCCCAGCAGTTCATGTTTTTATTTGTAGTTATTGCCAAGGTTTATTGTTTCTATTCTCTTGATGACTGTATGGTCTACACTCTATTTTTCTTTTACAGGAAGGTTTCTTATCAACATCTTGCACAGATAAAGTATATACTCCCTGAAGCCCTACAGATTGAGAAGATACTTATTCATGACAAGAAAACCCTATGCATGAAGCCAGAAATGACGATCATCTTGTCGTTTGATCTCGTAGAAGGTCATTCTGAACATTCTGATTTTATTGCTCTACATCATCTTTTTGCTTCCAGGCTTGTGAATCACTTTACTGTGCATCCTGAGGTACTGCTTTTGGCCTTTTATCATCTCCTTTGGTTCATTTCTTACTTCTTAAGCTGCACATAAGCGTTCCTTTTCTTCTTTATAAGCTTAAATTTTATTCCAAAAAAATCCATTTTTGTCATGTTTTATTTTCTTAAGATTTTGTTTTTTTGATAAAATCATTTGTGACAATTACAATGCCCACTATACTAGGTTGATATTTGCATTTTGTTTCTGATCTTTTACATGTCAGGTTATCTATGACATAGTTAGATGGAAAGTATAACTTGCATAGGTTTCCTTTTTCTGTCTAAAAATATTTAACCCATATTTTTCTTTTATGTTTCCAAGGCGGACATTCCACAGGCGACATTGCCTGATCCATTTAGCAAAAGTAACCAGTCTGCCTGTGGGGCCAAAGCTGTTGACAGTTTAGAGCCATCACTTGCACATTCTTCAGTAGAAGATCAACCCATTCCAACTGAAATTGAGTTCGTGTCAAGATCACGCCATTTGCATCCACTGTTCAGTAGACATTTCTCTCAGGAGGTTTTTGATTTTCAAAAAGAAAATACCCAACTCTTAGCTTCTCCACTTCCTTTGGCATCAGGACTGCCTGATAATCTGGCCCAAGAGGATAATAAAATTGCGTGTCACAAAGTTAACAAGGATGTCAAAATCATAAGTGGAGACATTCCTGAGACAGGATTCCAATCTCATAGTTTGTCTAATCTGGAGAGGGAGAAAGCAAAGGAATCTCCTTGCAAACATGTCAAGTCTACTGGCACTGATCCTGCATCAGACCAATCGACCAACTTTGAATTCCCTGTTGATGCCAGTGTTTCTGAAAGCCCACCATGTAACAAATTGTCCTCTTCAGTTGATGCATTAGTGATAGAAACACCTACTCAGTCAATTCCAAAAAGGGTAATGCCTAGTTGTGATGATAAGCAAATGGAAATGGCCTGCCAAAGTACGACATCATCTTATGTGGCTGCAAAGAGGGCATTGGACTTTTCATGCTCAGATAGTGGTGCAGGTTCATCAGAGTTCCTTGAACCTTTACATGATAATATCACGCAGGCTGTAGAAAGTTCAACTGTGCTGCTCCAAAAGGTATTTTTTATGTCATGCAACAGTAACTTTTGTTGAAATCATTTGTTGTCAATGAAACTGTGTGATACTCTTGCTGTTTCAGCTCTTAGAATCATTTTTGTGAGGCACATAAGTAGAAGACTGCATCCCCTGCAAATTGTTATGGTGACTTGTGTATTTATTTATTCAATAAGCATAATGGGAAAATTAGTAATTCTTTGGGGTTATGTTTTCCTGGTGCTTTCAAGAGATGTCCACCATGCCGTATCAATATTTTAGGTTGCATTATCTGTTTATGCTTTGTATTTTTGGAACTACTATTGTCCACATATTGTGGACATATTCAGCCCTGTGCCTGGATTTTTCTTTACAGAGGGATAGTAATGTTACCCTTCAAGCATTTTTACTTATAGCACCTAAACGTTTTGTACTTTCTTGTACTGTAGCTCAACTACTGACTTAGATTTACATTTATAGGTCGAGGAAAGTGTGACATGTCTTTTTGAGGATCCCAACAAAGATCAATTTGGTACGGTGCGCCAACAGGGCTCTTTTTTCTTGCCTGACGTGGTTTCTCAGATTTACTGCATTTTCCAGTCTAAGAATTACTCACCAATCACAAAGGAGGAACTTGTATACAAGCTAGTTATAAATAGTCTCGATTTCAGTGATAGAGGTATGTCTAATGGTGTTGACCTAGTTGTGCAGATTTTTTCTCTCACAAAATCACTGGCTGAACTGGCCTCATTTTCTCTTGCAGGAGAGGTCGAAGAGCAGATTGAGATTGTTGAAAAGCAGGTTCCAGGTTGGATTTGCAAGAACCTAGCACCTAGTGGAGATATTTTGTACAAGTGAGTGCGTCATATTTCTTTTAAATGTGATTTTTTGTGCACTTAACACTGCACACACTTATGATATAGGTATTAGCATTAAGAATAATGCGTCTCTGTGCATTCAATGCAGTAAATGGAAGTTAGTTCATTTGTACTACAACATCTAGACTATGATGTTATTCACTTATTCCTACAGTGAAAACATAACCGCTTCCCTTTGAAAGTAGATTGCTCTTTGAGTAGCATTTGTTTCACAAAATCTGGGGGAAAGCGAATCCAAAGGAATGTGAGATTCCAAGTTGAGCTGTTAAATGAATTATGTTAGTCTGCCGCATTTTCAGTTACCATTAATGACATTTTAGGATTGATGTTAATTGTTTTTTTGAACTTTAAAATACTTGATTAATATTTTGAACTATGGTATCGTCGTTTCTTGAGAACCTTCTGTAATATAGTTAATAAAATTAAATGAGAAAATTGTTCCAGTAAGGATATAATAGTGTAATCTCAATCACTTTTCTGTAGAATTCTCTAGGAATAAATGACCACAGGAATGCTACACTACCAAGCATATTGAATGTCACCAAACACAAGAATCTAACACTATTCTAAATCACTTTTATTTGAAAGTGATCCTAAGGAGAAGCGAGTGAAATGCTACGTGCTACATTCTTCCATGCACATGAGAAGAAACTTTGAAATGTGTTACAAATGCCTTCTTGTTCTACCATAGGCAGTTGGTAGTTCAGCAAACTGCGAGGTTTTTTGTTGCTACAGTAACATTTATTGATCTGAATCTACACACCCAAAAGTTGCATGTGATCAAGAAAACATCAGATGGTGACTCTGGCTAGATTGTTTTATTTCTTCTCTGTAGTCTAGTATCTCATCCCATGGTGACTCTGGCTTTGTGCAGCATCAAGAAAACATCAGATTTGGACTCTATTCTGGCAACAGTTACCAGCAAGTGACAGCACTTACCAGAGGTAATGTACAAGTTATTATGTGGTGCACAGATTCGGATTGCCCTTTATGTAAGATGAGTTGGTGTTCTTCATTTGTAGAGGGAGATGTCTAACAAATGATGAATGCTATGTAGATATCCGATTAATTGGGGCGCCACAAAAGTTGTTATTTTGCCTTCCCCATCAGTCGAGAAGAAGCTTATATAATTTTGATTTTTGGTGTTTGCTTGATTTTAATTTGGTCTTGACTAGTTAACCACCTGATTGACAAGGTAACTGATATAGTGATACTGCTTGGTAACAATCACAATTTTGTAATGGCCATAACATCAAACACAACTCGAAGGTCAAGAAACATCAAACTGATAATGGCCTTCAATTTTTCCAGCATGATCTCAAAATATTCTTTAACTTGAAGGTATTATTCATGAGAACAGTTGTGTTAGTATCCCCCAACATCTACTTGAAGTTGCTCGCCCATTGCATTTTCAACCTCATTTGCCTATTAATTTTTGGGGTAAATGTATTTTAACAGCCACCTATTTAATCAACTGAATTGCATCACCATTATTCTTCGGTCGTTCCCAACGTCAATGTGATCACTTTAGAGTCTTGGTTGTTTATGCTCTTTACATATAACATTCACAAAAAACAAGTTTGAAGCACAAGCAATTGCAAGATTTTTGTGTGGGATACTATCTTTTTTATCAAAAGGGGTACCGTATCTATGATCTGCAGAGAGAAAATTCACTAGCTGTGATAGTGAATTTTTTTAACATTTTCCCTTTCTCACAATTTTCATCTGACCACACGGCAATCTCACTAGAAGATAAAAGTCCTTTAATAATGGATAAATTACGTCACTAAACAACTTACATTTGTCACTAAAGTCTATAGCGATAAGAAATATACCATGGTCGTTACTGTAGGAGAATTGCAAAAAGTTAGCAAACGAAATATATAATTTTGTTGTTACATACTTATGACCTTTACTTATGACTTTATCTTCCCATTACATATTATATGTAAATAGCAAAAGAGCTACCCATTACTAAAATAATAATATTCTATTACAAACAGTAATTATATTTTCAATATTAGTTACTAAAAGTCCTTTATAGTAACAAAAAAAAAACATATTATTAGCAACTCGCAACCAAATATTCCATAACTAATTTTTGAAAGATTTTTTTATATCAATTTTATTTTTATTGTTAATTTGATCTGAAAATCTCTTCTAAAAAAACCAGTTAATGAACAGTATAAACCGGGCTTGGTTGTAAAGTCCAACCAGCCTGGTTTCACTCCCTCACTATCCATCCTATATATTTTTTTGATAAGCATCAAATCTTCATTAGGAATAAAACTCATGAAAGAGTACGAGAGTACACCCAAGATGATGAAACAGAGTCATTAGAAATAAAACTCATAAAAGAGTATGAGAGTACACCCAAGATGTTGAAGCAAAGTCATTCTTAAAGACGAGAAAAACCGAATTAGACCCAACAACATTTTAAGATATGTGGTTATAAGTACAACCCAGAAAATTGAAAACTATGTAAAGCCAAGCTATTAGATCATTCCTTCTGTGTGCACCTTGTTTGGTTAAATCATCCAAGGAAAAGAGCCAAGGTCTACTATTTGCGTTTTTCACCCAGCCAAATGCATTTAGCGAATATGACTCGATTATCAAATATGCATCCACTTGTGATGCCATCAACTTAAGAACCTTCTTGATTGCTATAATTTCAGCGAGGTTGTAGCTGCATTCGGCAATATAACACGAGAACATGCATTTATGTTTCCATTCCTTTCCCTTAGGACTCCCCCGATCTTTGTCGGGCCTGGATTGCTAAATGATGATTCGTCGATTTTTCATTTGAGCATTGGAAGTTGTGGTGGACACCAAGGAATGATTGGCTTTCTGTTCCGCTTATTGCACTAGGATTTCAGGCTCTCCACTAAGATTAGAAGGTCTGATGCAGAGTATGGATAATCTTTCACAACTGCTTTAATCCAACAATGCGTTCTCAATAGGCATAGACATAGTGTTGCTACCCGAATTTTGACTTACGTCACAACTTTTTTCGTTTTATTGCATGTCGCATTAATAGCCCGTTTATGTCAAATTTCAATCGATTTTTGATCATGGACTATTTGTTTTAATATTTCACGTCATTTCACGTCTTTTGAATTTTTCGTATTTTTCTCGTATTTTCGACTAAACCGTATTTTTCGGTTTTTTCGTCAACGCATTTACGTATTTTTATGTTTATCGTGTTTAATAGCTCGTCTAGGTCAAATTTCTGTCGATTCTTGGTCCTAGGCTAGTTTGTTTAATATTCCCTATCATTTCGTGCCTTCTCATTTTTTTCGTACTTTCGACTGTCTTTTCGCTCGAACTTTTCTCGGTCCCGAGTAAGTTTCCTCGGACCGTGGGTCGAACGCATTATTTCTTTAATTGATAATTACGTACTATTTTTCTCTTTCACGCCATCGAGCTTGGTTTCGTTCAATTTTTGTCGTAAGGACATTTATTTTGCGTCCGAACTTTTAACATTTCCGAAAGAGAAAATAAATGCGTTAAATCAAGTTTTGCATTTCTTTACTATATACTAGTTTTCTCGTCTTATTTTTCTACACGTTGTGGTTTCCTCGGCTCGGATTTATTTTCATTTTTAAGCGATTTCGCTTGTACAAAAAATATCCCCTTCGTGTCCTAAAATAGGATAAACTCTACATAAATGCCATTTAATTCATTCTCACCCTCCAACTCGGCACCAGCTCACCTAGATCATGACAGTGTCCCATCCGATCAACCTTGGCCACAAGCAACCCTTGATAGCTCACTATTTCCGGCCTAGGGCTCATCATCACCTTCCCTCTTTTCTTCCTGTCGGTTTGCAGCCACATGTGCAAACGGACTCCAATTTTTTCTTTCCTCTATAAATAGCAAGAAACTAGCAAGGTATCAGGGCCACTAAAATCTCCTCTTAATCTCCATTTCTTGCTCATCCTTCTTGGTCCAAAACTCTCCTGGAGAGGTAAGCTTTCTCACTCTAGTTTTCTGTTAATTTTCGTTTATAGCTTTAATGCATGAATAAATTGCTCAAACTTGTTTCTAATACGTTGTTAGTGAGTTAAAATCAACATGCTAGCTTCAATTTAATTATTCCTTGCCTTGGTCAATTGATTGAGCAATTGATGCATTAATTGTTATTTTCGTTTTCCTTAAATTGCCACTGTTTTGCTTCAAATTTTCTTGCTGTTTTTGTTGCTTTGTGCTACTGTTGTGTTGTTGGTCCCATTGGGTTCGGATTGGGTGGTTTTAATTAAGGTAAGAACACCTTGGTCGCCGGCCATGGCGCCGGCGACGCAAGGAGGAAGAAGAGAGGGAATGGGCTAGGCGGGAAAGAAAAATTGCAAAGGTGATGGGCTTGATTTTGTCACAAGCCCATCTTGGTTTTTAAATGAGGGTTGGGCTTGATTTCATCCCAAGCCCAGCCACTGTTTTGATCAAATAGTGAGCCCGACCCATTTAATTTTCGTACAAAAGTTTCATATGCATGTTGTTAAATTTTCGTATTTAACTTTCGTATAATTTTTGCATGTTTATAAATTATTTAATTATTTTATATATTGATTTTTATATGCAATTGTTCACATGAAAATTTGTTTACTTGTATTTTCACATGAAATATTCATATGCTCACATGATAATGACTTGTTCATGCCATGTTTAAATTATCATAAAATACTCGTATGCTTGCATGTTATGAATCATATGTTTAATGTTTGCCATGCTTTATTTAATTAAATGCTTGCATGTTATAAATGATTTGTTTATTTGCTATGCCATGTTTTATTTAAATAATTGCTTACGTGTCATAAATTAAATAAAATGTTTGCATGCGCTTTTCTTATTTATTATCTTCGAAACATAGCTAACGTTTTCAATTTGCAAGGTAGATCAAGATCACGCAACGCAAGTACGCTTTCTAGTCTCTTTCATTTATTTAATGTTTTCCCCAGATATTATTCGTATGCATAGTATTTAGAAATGTTAAATCGTATGCATGATAAAATCAACGCACATGCTTACTTGTTTAAATCACTTGCTTTGTTTATGCCATGAAATTAATTGCTATACATTGATACATGAGCATGGTGGCTTCGATTCCCACACGGTCATATCCATTCATAAAAATGGTACAATGTTAGTTTTTATCCATGATAGGATCACGTAGTAATTAATTAATCATGCATGGCCCGATGATAAAAAGGGGAGAACGTCTGCTCTAGCATACGAACAAACGGTAACCCCGTCCTTCGGTCTCGATCGGAAATAACAATGTCCCGACGAAAATGCTAAGATGTAACGTCACCTTTGAGGGCTCAATTCGTGTGTCAAAAATATTTAAGTGATCGGAAAGTGGCCCAATCTTCGTAACAGAATTTCGGTCGACACTTTACTATCGTTTACCTCGTAAATGATTGGAAGGTGGCCCATTTCCGTGCGCGGGATTGGTTGACATGCTTCGATTATTCATTCGTTTTCGTATGAAAAAATGCTTAAGTGATTGGAAAGTGGCCCAATCTTCGTAACAAGATTTCGGTCGATACTTTACTATCGTTTACCTCGTAAATGATTGGAAGGTGGCCCATTTTCGTGCGCGGGATTGGTTGACATGCTTCGATTATTTATTCATTTTTATGTTAAAAATGTTTTCCAAACACCTTTTTACCGGTAACCTTTTTAAGGATGTGACTTGGGTGCCTAACACCTTCCCGATCCATAATACGACCTCGAACCTTCGTTCTTTGGTTTAGACCAATTGTGCCTTAGTTTTTTTATTTTATGCCATGGCGCTTAGGGTGGCGACTTCATTGCATTATGCGAGGCATCCATTTATGCTTAGCATCCGTCCCGAACCTAAACTGGTTTTCAACGAAAAAGGGGGTGCGACACATAGTAAGTCTCCTAAGTGAAGCTCCATCTTTTCAAAGACCTTATCATTTCTAGCAAGCCAAATTGTCCAAATGACTGTGAAAAATATGATCAACCAAAAATCTTTCTATGATTCGCCATCAACAAGGGATGACCACTGTAGGAATGGATCATGGATTAAAGCTGAAGCGAACCATAAAACTCCCCACTAATTCAATAATTTAGATAAAGTAACCAAGTTACTTCACACCAAACTAGTAAGTGATTCACGGTTTCTAAGTGTTTTCTATAAAAAGGACATAGAGCTTCACCATAATCCAAGATTCCTTTGCTAGTTGAATTGTATCTTGTGTTGATATTACCGAGTAGAGTCATCCGTATAAAAGCCTCAACCTTAAGAGGTGCTAGACATTTTCAAACTTTTGATAGAGGAGAGGAGATTAATGTGGAAGAAGAGCTAAAAAGGTGAAAAGCTGATTTGACAAAAAAAACACCAGATAACTCTATGATTTTCACCCAGCATAGGTTTCATGAATTGAAGTTTTGCGGAAAGAGGTAGAAAAGAGTTTCTTCCTAACTATACAAAGGTCTTCGCCATAAGAATTTCCAAACATATGATCCACTTACCCCAAGCACTCATTTTAGCAATTGTCGCTTTTATGGTAAATGAAAAGTATGAACAAGCACGAATATTTAATAGATAGGATGAACAAACCCAACCAAACATCATCCCAAAAAAGTATGTTACCGTCATCTCCAAGTAGTTTTCCGAATTCACTTTTAATTATAGATTTAAATTTCCCATCATAGCAAGCATTCAAGATTTTCCTTCACAAGCCTGCAAATTTGGAATCATTTTTCAAAGAAACCTCGCTGCAAGTTTGATCATCATGAGCATTAACAACAAAATTTCTCCACATGACGTTCTTTTCCGTCCCAAATCTTCAAAGCCATATAGAAAGTAAAGTTTTGTTCCTTTCCAAAATACATCATATGCCATGTCCGCTTTCATTTTTAGGTTTTTTCACTATATCCCAATTTACACAATGGACCTGTCTCTCCTCGCTTGAACCACACCAAAAGAATGATAGTAAGGTTTTCTCAATGGATTTCAATACACTTATGAGGGCCACGAATAAAGAGAGAGAATAAAGTCATAAACTCTGCAGGACTGATCTAATGAGGGTAATTCTGCCTCCAATAGAAATGTGTCTACCCTTCCACGATGAAAATCTTCTTTTAAATTTATCTAAGACAAACTTCTAAGTTGAAAGGCATTTTTTCAAAGCACCTAATGACATTCCTAAGTATTTTGCTGGTAGCTTTTCAGCCTTGTAAAGAAGCTAGACAACCTTTCTTTCCACCTCAAATTCAGCCACTCATATGCTCAATAAGTTGCTTTTTTGAGAAATTCACCTTTAGACCTGAAATCAATTCAAAACAAAACAAAATGCATTTAAGGTTTGCTAAAATAGTTGGGTAAGGAATGGTGAAGATGATTCTGTCGTCGACGAATTAGAGAATGGATATTTCAAAGTTGTTCACCCCAATAGGAACACCATTAACCAATCCGTACTCACACACATTCCTAACCATTTGGAATAATCCTTTGGCTATAATTAAAAATAAAAATGGTGAGAGAGGGTCCCCTTATCTAAGACCTTTCATATGCTTGAACTCCTCATTTGGGGTACCCAAAGCCTAGAGGTAGATATGCATTCTATGATCCAGCCTCTCCATTTTTCTCTAAATCCCATTGCTTGCATTACGCTGTTTAAGTAGCTCTAGTTTATTGAATCATAATATTTTTGAAAGTCTAATTTCAACAGATAGGCGCTTTTCTTTTTATTTTTTAGGTAGAAGAAAGTTTTGTTAAAAAAAGTACACTATCTAGAATCTGCTGCCCTTTAAAAAAATCGCTCAAATAAGGAGATATTACTCTGACCGAGATCCTTTTCAATTTGCCCGCAAGGAGTTTAGTGAGGATTTCATAAAGGCATTTGACAAGGCTTATTGGCAAAAAAAAATCCCCCATTTATTGACACCTTTTATTTTTGGAATGAGAACTAGGAAAGAACTGTTAATTCCTGGAGGCAACTTTCCTGAATTATAGAACTCCTGGACCGTCCTGACAACATCTGCTTCTACATGCTTCCATCATTTCTTAATCGAGTGAAAGTTCATTTTATTTGGTCCCGGTGCTTTTCCCCATCACAACTCCAAACCACCTCTTTAATTTCTTCCGCGGAGGACGTGCATTCCAAGAATTCAGCTTTAGTGTGCGTGATATTCTCAAATCTAGGTCCTGAAAAAGTGGGTATGATCCATTCCTCTTAAGAGAATAAGACTTGGAAATACTCGAACACACTTTTTTTAATATGTACTGGATTTCTAAGAATTCTGTCATTATCCTAGATTGACTCGATGGTGTTCTTTAGGTTTTTAATTGTAGTTGTGAGGTGAAAAAACTTAGTGTTTCGGTCTCCTAGACTGCACCAACTTGCTCTAGATTTCTATCTCCGCGGTGATTCTTGCATTGCAAGAAGTGAATCAAGGTCTGATCTTGCGTTGAGGTTTTTGCTGTAATCTTCTGTGGATAGGTCTCTAGATTCTTTAACCCGCTCCAACTCTTTTATCTTACCCTCTGTGTCACTTAAGTTTTTTTAATGTTGACGTAAACTTCCAAATTCTACACCCTTAATTTATTCCTTAAGCACTTTAGGCCCCCTATGTGCTCAAATTTTCTAGTCCCATAAATGCAACATTCTTTCTAGTAGCCTCCAACGATATCAAAGAATCTTGAAAAATCCCACCAACAATTCAAAATTTTGAATAGTTTGGGGCCCCAATTAATGATTTCAGTCGAGAGAATTAATGGGCAATTGACCTAGCATTGAACCATGTGAATTTTCTTCCTCATAATGAAATTTTAAATTTACAATCATAAATGAAGCTCTCAAACCTTTTGATGCTGGTGGTCCAAAGATTATGACCATTTTCTTTCTTTTGGTAGAAGCACATTGTTGAAGTCTCATGAAACGCACCATGTGACCTCGATTTAGGCCTCATCTTCCATGTCAAGGCAATCTAAAGTATTTAAGATTTTCTCTAAATCACCTGTGTCATGGCTGCCCAAATTCTCCAAGCTTGGTTTTTGAGCCTCTAAGGCTAAGTTATCAGAGACAACCCTATTATACTATGCTTGGGAAATAGTGGGCTCGGGGATTTTACCCATTACATTCACTGGTCTTGGCCCAAACAACTCAATTTTTTGGGACTGGGACCATTTCCTGACCCATCAAAGCTAATTCCTTCGGACCCATCTCTAGAGCCTTATTATTTGAGCAGCTTAGGTGGGCGGATGCAAAATAGGCCTTAGTAGGAGTAGGTAGATTGGAAATCATAATGGGTTGAGTATGGGATACCAAGGGCGCCATGTAATGCCTAGAAGAAATTGAAAGACCTAATTCAGAGACCTTTTGGATTCCACTAGAGGTAGCGCAACAACTTTTTCCCTTTTTGCCATTTTCAAAGGACAGGGTAATGGGAATTTACTGCAACGTCATCATGTAACTTGTGGACAGTCTCCCATGTATGATTCTAGGAAACATCGTTGGCAGGGTCGATTGGTAGCTCAACGTTCACATTGTCTGCCTTAAATCTCTGTTCTGATTTTGGCGAGTCTAGCTCCGATGAAAAGTCGTCAAAAATCTCTAATTCATGTTGCTTATTCCATCCTTTCAGCTTTCTCGATGCCACCGCATGGTAGAATTCAAAATAAAGGTTTTTGTTGATGGTTAACATAAACATATCATTATTTATATTAACCCTAATTGCTTCCTTAATATGCATTTTAGAGGTTGATAATAGTAAAATCGTTGCAACGTCAAGAATCTTCCTTTGATAGGTTGAATAGTCTTTCGCCACTAATTTGCCCCACCTTGTGCCAATTTACTAGAAGAATGATATTTTCCATGCATGAAGAGGTATTCCTTTGATTCTCAACCAAATGTATCGCTCAATGGCAACATTATTTGGTTCCTCTGTTTTAACTGTATCGAACTATTGAAACACCCATTCCATTTTATA
Source organism: Viola odorata (assembly GCA_963691705.1). Lineage (NCBI taxonomy): Eukaryota > Viridiplantae > Streptophyta > Magnoliopsida > Malpighiales > Violaceae > Viola > Viola odorata. Next base: position 43,327,745 of record OY829538.1, read on the forward strand.
TTCCACAAAATTATCCATCAACTGCTTTGAGTCAAAAGTGAGAAGAATGGTATTGCCACTCATTGGTCTGATACAACAGTCTCAAAATCTATCCACAACAAAGTTCTCGGATAATCTATGAATAATCTCCGTATCCCGGACAAAGCCTACTAAGCTTCTATTTAACCAATCCATATATATCTCTTCCACAATAAATTCTTGAAAGTTAAGAACTCTTTCATTCTCAACACTGGAACGATTATAAGTGTGTTCCAGTTCTTCTCCTACTGTTTTGTTGACCACAACTCCTCTTTGTGTTTCTCTCTCACTAGTTATTTTTTTTGGTATCAACACTTTTGTCATGGGGTATAGACTTGTTTATTCCTTCTTCGGTATGTTTATGTTGAAGTTTTATGGTTCCTCCAACAAGGGATTTCAACTTGTTCTTGTAAAATCTTGCAAAGCTGGCATAGAGTTTGAACAATCTGATCCATATATTCCTTAACTTTTCTTCCAACTTCCATAGCGGAGTATCCTTGACGAGTCTCACGAAAGCAAAATTTCTTCCCCGTTTGTTTAGCTTCGGTGAGATATAGAAATCAACGACTCGGGCAAAGACTTTGAAATTCTTCTATTGGGTAGTACCATCACACTTGAGTGAAATATTATTGATTTAGAAGGTGTATGCCTTTAAGGAATATGGTGAGTATCAATTTTTTGTTGAGGAAATGAATGACGGCTAGGAAAAACATTAGAGTGGGGTGGTTGTGGGTGAAAAGAGCAGTGGTTAGAAATTTTGTTAAAGATTGGACGACGGTTGTGTACTCCAAAGAGGTGGTGGGGTGGTTTTGGGTGAAGGTTCTCTCTCTAGTTTCTCTTATATCTGTTCCATTAGTTTAAGATTTAGATACAGTTTTATTACGTTTGTGGTCTATCCATCCTATTTATAACACTACAAAAAACTACTCCCTCTACTTTCTTCCGATGTGCTACCAAAACCATGCTCCCTCCTTTTTATTCCACCCTCTCTCTTAATGCAGTGCGGCAAACAAGTTGTTTCTTTTTTCTTTCTCATTTTTCTTCTCTTTCTTCGATTTTACATAAAAAGTATTGATTGCATCATATTACGTACATCATCCTTCATGCCCCTTAATTTTATCAAAACATTAAATTTAATCACTTCAAATGATTTTCTTATATTACTAAATGCTTCATGCGTGATAAATATATTCTTTCCTTATATTACTCAAACAAAAAAGTTTTCTTCCAAATGACACCAACAATTGAAACATATTACATCAATAATTAGTTACAAATTGTTGCTAAATTTATCGGACAATTATTTTGGCTATGGATAGTTGCTAAAATAATGTGAAATTAGTTATACATTGTTTCTAAATCGACTATTTTTTTTACACGTTGTTACTATTTATATTATTATTTACTTTTTAGTAACATGCTATTTATGAGAGGTTTTCACCACATAACTTTTATATTTATATAAATATAGATTGTTATAATCTCTTTTAAATTAAGATTATACTCCCTCCCTCTTTTAATAACAGACATTTGAGAGAATTTCTTAGACTCAATTAACAGACGCTCTTCCCTACCTATGCTTATTTTTTTGTGTTTTCACCTTTGTGTCCCTTATCCATGTCTGAACTGAGAGTAAGAGAACGGTATTGACAAGATGAAATTAAGAGGGAAAATGAATTATTTGGCTTTGGAGGGAACTGGAATTTCAAATGTGGAGGGAAATAAAATTTTGGTTAAAAATAAACCCTATGTCATCCTCACCATCAACATTCACTCTTTCTTCTCTACCACTATTTTCCAGAAAATATTTTCTTCCATAGTAAATTTGAGATTGGCTAAGAAAAAATGGAGGACATTTATCATGAAAATTCACAATATGACAGTGAATGAGGTTTCGATGAGTCGATGAATATGGTAGTGAATGATTCATTGGGAATCGATGAGGAGGCAGTGGATTTGGTAAAGTCAAAGGAAGAGAAGGATAGAGGTTTGTTGGATATGATAGTGGAGGACACATTTGAGAGAAATGAGGTTAATGATTGAATTGGATAGGTTGATGGGAAAGAAGAGAGTTCAAAGCTGAGGGAACAAGAAGAAGATGTAATTTCTAGGGTTAAGAATTATGAAGATAGAGTCATGGCTGCTAGGAATAAAAGATCTTATGATTTCAATCTCAATAATCTTCCTACTAATGCGGCGGTGAAGGAAGTTAAAGGATTTTATTTGAATAAATTGTCAAATCCTAAGGTCGATGAAAAGAGAGACTTTGATCTCAACAAATTGCTATCTGAAGGGAGATGGAAGTTTGATGATGATCGTGATGAAATGAGTTTCATTATAATGTTTCACATCCTTATACTAGGTTTCATTAGTGTAAATTGTGACAGTTATAACCATAGTTTTAAAAACCGACCCGGTTGACCCGTTGAACCGGATTCAACCGGGGTTCGACCGAAGTTCGACCGGATTGACTCGTTGGTATAGTGTGAACCGTTCACTCAGTGAACCGTTCGAGCTTAGATGATTGAACCGGATTGGACCGGTGTCTGTAATGGGCCGGCCCATGCTTAAAATGGGTCGGGCCATCAAAATTTCCATGTTGAAAAAAATTAAAAAAATTAAAAAATTAAAAACATTAATAAAAAAATAAAAAATAATACTAATAAAAAAATAAAAAATAATAAAAAAAATAAAACGACGTCGTTTTGGCCACCAAAACGGCGTCGTTTTGGTTTGGCCAAAACTGCGTCGTTTTGGTTTGATATTGACCCAGCCGGGTCGATAGCGGTTCGACCGGTTGACCAGTTTGGTAAAAACCAACCGGGTCGACCGATTTTTCCGGTTTAATTGCAGGTCCGGTCCAAAAGCTGAACCGACCCGAAATCCTTCTTGGGTCACCGATTTACCGGTCCGACCGTCGGGTCGGTCCGATTTTTAAAACACTAGTTATAACAGATATTGATGACAATTAGATAAAGAAAAACTCTATCTTTTTTTGCTTTTTGTGGGTTTGTTGCGGTTTTTGTCTTCTATGCTATATGGATTTAGGTGACCAATTAGATAAAGGAAAAGTGTGATGATTTCTCAATATTTAAGTGGAAAATGAAAATTTTGAAAAAGGATAATTCTAAGAGAAAATTTAGACTCAAAAAAATAAAGAAATATAATTTCTTAAAATGTTGAGCTTTTAGCTCAAACCACTAATATTAAAAGAGAAAGGGAGTAGTACATAAATATATCAAAAAGATTAATAATATATTCAGTTTAAATACACTAAGACCTTTTTACTATATTATATTAATATTATAATTAGATTCTTCAATATCTTATATTATAAAATTCCTTTAATTGTCTTTATAAGAATGGAGCGAGGAAGGGCAAACCTGGTGTTGCTGCTGTCTTATCGTTGGTAATAGAATAAGTTCCAATGTCTGATCCGTACGGAAGAGTGAAGGGAGGGAAGTTGAGCTTCAAGGGAGAAAGCAAAGGCATCAACAAGAGGAAGAAAAAGAAGCAGCATATTCATAAAACTGTCAAGGCCGTGGAGGAGGAGGACCAACCCGATGCTGTACACGAATCCACGGAGAATGAAAGCGGCGGAGGCGAAGGAGGAGGCGTAGGCGGTGGTGCTGAGATTTACACAATCGACGCAGCTAAGCGGATGAAGTATGACGAATTGTTTCCTGTAGAGGCCAAGAAATTCGGGTACGAACCACCCAAATTGAAATCTGTGGAGGATGCTCTTGATGATCGTGTCAAGAAGAAAGCCGACCGATACTGCAAATGAGGTAAATGTATGATGAGATTTCTACAACACTTTCATTAGTCGTTGCGTGATGCTTCGCTTATTGTTAGTTGTCTCTTCCTTGGTTTCTAGGGCATTACAAGTACCGTTTTAGGGTTTCAATTTTACGGGTAAGCCTAGACCTGAATTTCTTGAGGGGTCTGAAATTACTGAAATGCGCCTTTGTAGAAACAAGTTCAAAGTACAGGTTGTGTTCTTTTTATTGTCTGAGCATGTTCACATACTTGAGTTCTAAAATTTAATAGTACACAATTAAGATGTTCGACACTTGATTGCGAAATAGATTTGATCTTCTTTGATCCCGTGGTTCAAGCAGAAAACTTGAAATCTCTCTCGAAACTTGCTTTAGAGTTTACTAGGACTGCGGAAATCAATTTGTTCATTGCTGTCTAAAGGCAAGACCGAAGTTATTGTTTATCATTTAAAGTTGATTGGTTATCTCTTGAGCCCCGTACTGCTGTCTAAAGGCAAGACCGAAGTTATTGTTTGAGAATCATTTAAAGTTGATTTGTTATCTCTTGAGCCCTGTACTGCTGTCTCAACCTGCAATTCCTTTTTCTTAAGCGAATCTGCTTTCTTGAAAGCATTTCTAGGTTGTTCTAATTATAAAAACCATGCTGCTTTCCTGCTGCTGCTTCTTCTGGGGGTCATGCTGAGCACTTCGTGATAAAAGTGTTTGCATCAGGCTCTGTTGTTCTTTATGCTTCTTGATTATGCCGATCTAATTGTTGTTGCAGCCCTTAATTTAGATCAGATTCTCTGTGTTTTCTCCCTTTCCGTCTAGCAGTCTAACAATTCATGCATTTTGATCATTTAAATGCTTTTTTTGCACTGAAACCAGGAATCAAGATAACTGCACTTGACAATAGCTGATTGCTAGTGCTGAACTTTACATCCAGGGTGCTATCAAACAAATGGTGAAGAGACTGATTAGAGGTTGATGCCTGCTCGCATAGGAGCTTGTTTCTGGATTGCTAGTAATCCAAGTAGCTTAGCATCAAAACTTGTTTCCATTGCATGTATTCCACTGTCCTTGAATTTCATAGTTGCTTCTGTTCTTTGATTCTGCTGTCAAGTTGACTCGTTGTTGGAGTACATTATGAGAGAATTATGTGACAAAAGTTCTAGAATTCTAGGTGGATGGTTGTGTGCCTTACGGTTTACTTTCTGGAACAGTAGATTTTTCTAATACTTTCAGATAACAGAATCCATGCAAACCATTGGTCTTCATTGTTATTTTATCTGAATACCTTTTGTAGTATTAGGTAAGTTAGTGTTTTCCTTTTACCCAAGAATGATAATACAAGAATAGTCATGTTTTCATATTATCAAGTCGATATTGATGGTTATTACAGGAGTTCTAGTTAAAGTTTTGATACAGGACAGCCTAGGGGCTGTTCTTGACAGCCCTGAACTTATGGGAACTTGTGGCGTTTTACGCTAAAAATTGAGGACTAGTGTGGGGAATGGAATTGGGGACTCATTTAGGGTGTAGACTAGTTTTTTAGGGATGGTTAGGTAGCTGTTTGGTAGGTTGGAAGTAGGTTTTTGGGTTTCTGTAGCAGAAGGGTGGTGGAATAAAATAGATAGGCTAAGGAGAAAACACCGAGGCTTCTTAGGAGTCACACCTACCAGTTAGAATTGCATTATACTACTCAAAGAATGCTAAGATCCTGATGTAAGTTGATTAAACTCATCAAGTCTGAAAAATAGACGATAGAAACATGGTTTTTAGATAGTGAATACTCTTTAGAATATTGGATCCACATTTCATGTACTATTTCAGTTGAGCAAAGGTGTCTTACATCTCATTAGAATACTGAATACTCTTCCAAATTCTGCGGCGGTAGTTGAATAGATGTGTTTATTGATTGCCTTTCTTTTAGGATGAGCTTATAATTCGGCGTGCTTGATAGTAGTTCTATATCTGTTGCATTTTCACCAAGTAGTGTCATGCAGGCTAGAAAAAGGTTTGCATATTATTAAACCTCCTGGATTTTAATGACATCAATGCCGTCTACTTGGATTCAGACACTAATTAGCTTTATGGAAGGGACAAAAACGGAGAAGGAAAAACTCTTAGAAGTATACTTGTGACAATCCTACATGTTAAATTGGTTAGACAGAATGAATATAGAACAGGATGCTTTGAAGCTTGCAACGAATCCAATTACGCCATATTGCTGTACAAAGTTCTGCTAAAAAAGATGAAATATTGCTAGAAGAAATGTAGATGATATGCTTTTCCGTATCTTGATATGCTATTTATCGTCTCACTTTGGCGGGCAGGTGATGGTGCTTGCGAGGTACAACTTATAAAATAAAACGGTAACAGTTTTGTTGTGGGAGAAGGGGAACTACTACAATAACCCAAAGGGGAGAGAAATGTCGTTGCAAGGCCAAGTTCCAAATATTAAACAAATTATCAATATTTTTTTTCTTCATTTAATACTCTAATTAAAATAATTTTAATGTGACTTTAGTGTTACTACATGTTATATAAAGTTTATCTACATTTTTTCTTGCATTAATCTTATTTAATAATATTCATTACTTATTAATTTTATTACATTAAGTGTATTTTAATTCTAAGTAAATTATATTAAATTAAACATTCCTATCATTTGATCCTTTATAGAATTTCAAGTGACACCTACACATAATCATTCTTTTATTTTAGATTTTTCTCACTTCACATCCTTTTTGACAAAAAGGGGTTAGAGAATCCTAAACTCTAGCGTTTTATTTAATGGGAACCCTTAACTATTTTTTTATTTAATCACCCCCTGAACTATTTTCATTTTGTTTAATCACAACCCTACCATCATGTTTTGCTGATGTGGCACTGTTATGTGCCACGCCATGTACTCACTTGATGCCACGTCAACAAGACACGTCAGTAACTTGCCACATCGTCCTGTCCACGTCAACAAGACACTTTTTTCTTTTTTTCTTTCATTTTCTTTTCTTTTTTTCCTTCTTCTTCCTCGTTGATAACCTAAGTTCTCATCTCAAACGACAACCCTAACCTTCATCTTTTTCAACCATCAAACCCGGATCTAAACCCAACCTCACTGCCACAATCCAAACCAACCATCCACCCATCCGCCCTCCGGCCAACCACCAAACTCATCTCCCATCACACCAGATCCGACCAAAACCTCCTCTCCCTCACTCTCGGCCTCATCCTCCTCCATCACCGCACCAATCATCATCAATCGTCACCGCTATCTCCCCAAAACCGCCACCGCCAATACTCCTCCATCAACCGCCCATCACCACCAACCACAACCGCAACCCCGTCACACACACCCAATCACCACCAACCATCAAACCCAGATTCAAACCCAACCTCTCCACAATCCAAACCAACCATCCACCCATTCGCCCTCCGGCCAACCACCAAACTCATCTCCCATCACACCAAATCCGACCAAAATCTCCTCACCCTCATTTTCATCGCCGGCCACCCGATCGCCACTGCCTAATCGCCACCGTCAAACCCAAACCCAAATCATCACCACGCCAGCAAGAAGAAAAGAGTAACGCCCTTCTTCTATTTTTGAGCATTTAAGCATCATCATCCCTTTTTTCTGTTGATCATTTACCTTGATTAGAAATTCCATTTGTTGCACTTTCTCTTCCTTTCCTTGCTTTGTTGCTGCCTTGCTGCTGGTTTTTGGTCGTTAGGGTTGTCGTTTGGGTGTGGAAAGAGATGATGTAGGGAAGAGATGAAGGTGAGGGTTAGGGTTGTCGTTTGGGAGTTGACAAATGAAGAAGTAGAAGAAGAATAAGGTTAGGCTTGTTGATAACAATTAAGACAATCCTAAGGGTATTTCTGTAATTATGACCCCTACCGAGGACGGAATCCTATAGCCCTATCGGACATCCAAGCTATCGCCACTAGACTATGAGGTGTTTTCTGGGATGGTCGACATCAGCGGGGGGGAAGTCTCACGCGTCTCTGCACGCACGGCATCATCCCATCCCAGGGCAGCCACGGCACCATCCACGGAGTTATCGCCCTCGGCACCCTCCACAGAGTTATCGCCCCCAGCATCACCATGGGTATCGCCCTCGGCACCCTCCACAGAGGTATCGCCCATGACGTCAGGTCCAGGTATCACCAGTGACGTCATACCGAGCAATATTTTTTCGGGATATCGCCCTTTTGCCCAAATATCGCCCCCAGCGGCCTATAAATACCCCCTCATTTTAAAACATCAAGTAAGCCTAAGACTACCTTCTAGAACCTCTGCTATTTTTAAACCGCTTACTAACTTAAGCATCGGAGTGTCTACGCCGGAGCCCCCCCTCCGGCGCTTTGCAGGTGTGTCCGATACCGGCTACAGCGACTCTGACCGACAGTATTCATCGTCCCGATCGTCTCAAAACTCGAATCTTATCAAATTGGTGCTTTCATTGAGAGCCTTGGTCCATTAAGTGAGCGTCCTTAATAGCCAAGCTCTGTTTTACCCGGAGATCGGAACGATCATGACTTCTGAGTCAGAGCAGGCGCGACCCTCATCCTCTAATATTCCTTTTTCGATTCGTAGACAGTTATTCCCTTTTTGCTACTGCTGATCTTTCTGTGACAATGCAACAAATCACTCTAGAATTCCCGGATCTTTCGGCCAGGTCGGGAGGGGAAGCCTCCTCCTCTCGGACGATCATTTCGTTATCCCAGATCACCCTTTTGTGAGTGAAATTGCGGCCCTTCATTCTCGATTGGAATATTTGACTGAAATGGCTGCGAGAATCACACCTGATGTTTTTGGGTCGAGCGTCCCTCCCCGTGTCATGTTCACGCCATCTATTGTCATCGAGCGGCCCTTGTCACCGTCGTTACAGGGGAACCTCCAGCCGACTTTGCCTACAACAAATACCCCGATTAGTTTTGTGCAACTCACTCAAGGACGAGTGGAGCCTTATGTGCCACAGGTGCCACAAGTTCCCATCCCTCAGGAGGATCGGTACCTCGATGAGGACAGAAACCGTTGGGACGGTCGAAGGGAAGGAGTGAATAGAGGTTTATCTCCCGAGTACAGTGAAAGATCCAGTAGCAGAAGATATCGAACTCGTTCGTCCAGGAGCCGCAGCCAGTCTCCTAGGCGACATCCTACGCTAGATCCGCGGAATCGGAGGCGTCACGCTGAAATATCTCCCCCGCGCCATGCGCGTGAAATCCTTGATCACACATCGGGTCACCCATTTAGCCGTCGTATAAGGCGTCATAGGGTCAGCCGACATGTGAAGCTTCCCACTGAGACTTATGACGACACCAGAGATCCCATTTCCCACGTCAATAAGGTGAAAGATTTCGTTCAATTTCAGACTCATAGTGATGCAGCGTTATGCCAAATATTTGTTATGACATTATCAGGAGTCGCGCGTCTCTGGTTCGAGGGCCTTCCTAGCGGATCTATTAGTAACTTCTCACAATTGGAATCTAAGTTGAGGAGCAGATTCAGTACAACGATTCCAATCAGGAAATCCACTGCCGCGTTATTTGACATACGTCGAAGGCCTCAGGAAACTTTGAAAGAATTTCTCAGTCGATTCGATCTGGAAATGTCACTAACACCGGGCGTTACTATTGATTTAGCTATAGAAGCCCTGAAACGGAACTGTCGTTATGGTAAATTGAAAGATGCACTGATGGTGGACCCTCCAGCGACTTTAGACGCGTTAAGACTTAAGGCTCATAATTACGCGAAGATGGAAGAAGAGGAAAACAGAGATAGAGCCTATAACATGCCGCCTGAGGCGCCCCTAATTCCTAACGCTCCTGCAATTACCATTCCTGACGACCGCCTCATCGACGATTATACTCAGCGGAAAGATCATATTCCCAAAACTTCCAGTAGGCGGAAAGGTAACTCTTCGAAGGGAAAGCCTGGTAATTCCCCTACTCAGCGTCAAGGAGATTCTTCTAAAGGTCGAATGTACGACCCTGATTTCCCTTCCCTTAATCTACCAACGGCGGAGATTTTAGCCATAGTGGAGCAGCGAAACCTTCCCATCCGTTACCCTACGCCTGTGAAGCCCGGAGTGCTTCTAGGGAGAAGAGAAAACGCTTATTGCAAGTTTCACAAAGCTAGGGGGCACTCCACAGAAGTGTGCAGAGAATTAAAATCGGCAATAGAACGTTTGGTGGAAGAAGGCTACTTGGGAGAATTCGCCTCCAAAGTAAGAGAAGACGCCAGAAACAATCCCATGAAAGGGATGGCAGACGACCGACAAGTACCCCCTCGCGTCCCAGAGAAGGATAATATTCCTGGAGGGAGAGGTAAGGAAGCTTTCACAGTAGACGACGAGGGCTTCCCTATGATTAACATCATAGCGGGAGGGACTCCTTATGTGGACGAATCAGAGCAATTGACGACCGCGTCAGGAGATAAACGCAAACGGGACAGCGCGCTAAAGAAAGGTGAAGCGATAAGCATCCTAGATCGCATGATATTAGCCTTCTCAGAAGAGGACGAAAAAGGCATTGTCTATCTGCATAATGACGCATTGGTGGTTACGCCCATCATCGCCAGTCACAGAATCAGAAGAACTCTTGTTGATAACGGGAGCGCGGTGAACCTCTTCTCGTTAAAGGCCTATAATCTCATGAAGCGACCCGACAACGAGTTAACACCTTGCAAGAAACCCATAATTGGAGTGGACGGGGTCCCGATCCCTGTCACAGGGATAACTACTTTGCCCGTGTATTTCAGAAAAGACACCTCCAAGCGATCGGAGGATCTGTTATTCCTTGTCGTGGATTTAAACTTGCCCTACAATGTCATACTCGGGCGACCCTTCCTCAACCGCTTTGGAGTGGCGATATCTCAGAAGCATCTGAAGATGAAATACCCCTCATGGGATGGAGTGGTATCGATAAAGGGCAACCAAAAACTGGCGGCTGAATGCTACCTGCTCATGACTCAAAAGAGTTGCGATAGGTATGTATGTATAACGGTGGACCCGTACGAATCGGGTGATGAGAAGCGCGCTCAACCTCTGGACAAAATGGTGCCCGTACCAGTGATAGGTATAGAAGAAGCGAGCTTCCTAGTCAGCGAAAAGCTCAGTCTAGCGGAAAACCTTCAACTAGCCCGGTTATTGAACAAATGTTGAGGAGAGTTCGCGTGGAAACCCGCAGACATGCCGGGTATATCGCGTGAAATAGTAGAGCACCGGCTCAATGTTGACCCTAGCGTCAGGCCGGTCCAGCAAAAGCGACGCGCATTTTCTACGGAAAAAGCTTTAGCCGTTGATAAAGAAGTGACGAAGCTCCTTGATGCGGGGTTCATCCACGAAGTTCAATACCCTACTTGGTTAGCCAACCCAGTTCTCGTTCCTAAGCCCAATGGAGACTGGCGCATGTGTATCGACTTTACCGATTTGAACGATGCTTGCCCTAAGGATTGCTACCCGCTTCCCCGTATTGACCAACTAGTCGATCAGACTGCCGGGTACGCATATTTGAGTTCACTTGACGCTAACTCCGGATACCACCAAATTCCCATGGCCGTTGAAGATGAAGAAAAGACTGCCTTCATCACCCCTAAGGCCACTTACTGTTATACGGCGATGCCGTTTGGGCTAAAGAACGCTGGGGCGACGTTCCAACGTATGGCTAACAAAATATTCGAAGAACAGATAGGCAGAAATGTGGAAGCATATGTTGATGATATATTGGTAAAGAGCGCGAACTTTCAGGATCACTTATAGGATCTGAAAGAAGTCTTTAACGTAATGAAAAGGCACAGTATGAAACTGAACCCCCGAAAATGCATGTTTGCGTTTTAGACGGGAAAATTCCTGGGCTACGTATTAAGCCAAAAAGGAATCCAGCCTAACCCATCGAAGATTAAAGCCATACAAGACATGATATCTCCAAGAACCGTTAAGGAGGTACAAAGGCTAACGGGGCGCGTTATCGCCCTAGGACGATTTATTTCCAAACAAGGCGAGAAATGTCTCCCTTTTTTCAAAGTCATACGCAAGAAAGCACCGTTCGGGTGGACCCCAGAATGTGAAGAGGCGTTTGTTAGCCTAAAAGATCACCTATCGTCTGACCTACTGCTGACAAGGCCGGAGCCAGGTGATACTTTATATTTATACCTCGGCGCTGCCGACTAAGTGGTTAGTGCCGTCCTCGTTCGCGACGATAGCCATGCGCACCGCCCTGTATATTTTGTAAGTCACGTTCTGAAAGGTGCTGAGCTGCGATATGCCCGAATCAAGAAAATAGCGTTTGCACTGATACAAGCCACTCGAAAAATGGGCAGATACTTCCAGTTCTACCTCGCTATCGTGCTTACAGACCAACCTCTGAAGAGAATATTTCGAAAACCTGAGTCCTCAAGAAGAATGTTGATCTGGGCTCTCGAACTCGAGCAATACGGGCTGAGGTATCAATCCCGGCCATCCGTGAAGGCTCAAATCCTGACGGATTTTATAGCGAAATGCACATTTACAGAAGATCCATTAACAAATGTGCCCGAAGAGGAATGGGGCGACGTGGATCTCCTGTTTCCAGAAAATTATACGGACCTCTGGATCATTCATGTAGATGGAGCTAAAAACCAAGAATTGGCTGGAGCAGGAATCTTCATAAATGGGCCGCACGATATGCGAATACAGTACGCCATCCGAATCCTGCAGCCGTTATCCAATAACGCGGTAGAATACGAGGCGTTACTAGCCGGACTTAGGATAGGGAGAAGCCTTTCCTCCAAAGATAGGCACGATACCGGAAGAACAGGAGACCTACGTCTAAAAATTTATGGTAACTCTAAACTGGTAATCAACCAGGTCTTGGGGCGCTCTCAGGCCCGGGAGCCCATCATGGTCCAATACCTCGCCAAGGTGATGCGAGAGCTGTTGGAAATAAAGAAAGAAGGCATGCAAGTCAGCTTTGAGCACATTCCCCGAGAGGACAACGCCGAAGCTGACAATCTTGCCAAGCTTGTCGCAAACCCGGAAGCGTCCATACCCAAAGGTGTGTATTACCATGAGTTATCCGTACCTTCCTTCATGGAAGAGCAAGCGTCTCTGTGTGTGGAAGAACTCGAGAATGACTGGCGGGTCCCCGTAATCAAATACTTGAAACACGAAGAACTGCATGTGGATATCGCTGAAAAGAAAAGGGTGCTGAGACAGGCAACTCGCTGTACGTACTATGACGGGGACCTGGTTCGGAGATGCTTTTCTCACCCAGCCGCCAAATGTATAACGGAGCAAGAGGGTCTTCACACCTTGCGCGAAATTCACGAAGGGGTGTGCAGTATGCACGTGTCGGGCGGCACCCTGGCTGCCCAAGTTTTCAGATCTGGATTCTATTGGCCCACCATCCGGAGAGATTGCCACAACTACGTGCAAACTTGCCCGAAATGCCAGGAGTTCTCTAAAATTCCTCGACGTCCCGCCACTGAAATATCCGAGATTATCGCCCCTTGCCCTTTTGCTAAATGGGGGATCGACATCCTGGGCCCATTTCCAAAGGCAAGGTCCCAACTAAAATTTGTAATAGTGGCAGTGGACTACTTTACGAAGTGGGCAGAAGCTGAAGCGGTCGCCAACATCACGGCGGAAAAAACTTGGCGTTTCTTCAAATACCAAGTTATCATGAGGTTTGGCGTACCCCGCATCCTAGTCAACGATAACGGAACACAGTTCACCAGCCAATTCTTCAAAGACCAGTGCTCGGAATTCGGGATTGAGCAGCGATTCTCTTCCGTGGCTCACCCGCAAACCAATGGGCAGGCGGAAGTGACCAACCGGAGCATCCTCAGCGGCATTAAGAAAAACCTGGAGGGGTCTAAAAAGAAGTGGGCCGACGAGCTGTCGTACGTGATGTGGGCGTAACGCATGACCGTTAAAACCAGTACCGGAGAAACACCTTTCGCATTGACCTTCGGAACCGAGGCTGTTACGCTAGTAGAAATCGGTACCATGAGCCTGCGAGTGGCTCACTTTCGGGAGGAGCTAAATGAGGAAAGGTTACGAGCTAACCTTGACGCGTTACTAGAGGTCCGAGAAGAAACCCTCATAAAAATGCTACATTACAAGCGAAAGATGGCCCGTTATCATAACAGACGCGTCAAAGAACGGTTGCTGAAGGCAGGCGATCTGGTGCTCAGAGATAAGCGAGCGGCTGGTCAACGCGTGGGGAAGCTCAGTCCAAACTGGGAGGGGCCGTATCGAGTTACCCGCATCATCAGGAAAGGAGCCTATCATTTGGAGACACTCGATGGTACTCCCTTACCTAACTCTTGGAACATCGCTCGTTTGAAATTATATTATCCTAGAACTTGATTTTATCTGCACCTTTGGTTGATGCCAACCCTAACCTTAGCTAACGCTCGGTGAAAGAGCTTTCTTGGGTGTTTGTGGTTGCTTTTGTGCAGATAAAAAAGGGGGATCCTAGGAGTGAAAAGTCCTATCCTTGTGACGGTCGGTCCTGATCAGACGGCTCACTAAGTGAGGGCACGACCCAGCATACCTTGAACTAGCGTCGGGATTGAAAGGTCCCTGACGCCCCCGAGAGTGAAAAGTCCTATCCTTGTGATGACCGATCTTGATCAGATGGCTCACTAAGTGAGGGCACTTCCCGGTATCCTTGGGAGTGAAAAGCCCTTTTCTTGTACTGACCGTTCTCGTGGAGACGGTACATCAAGACAAGACACGCCCCAGGGAAATAGTAACTCCGTTCTAGAAATGAAAATTCCTATCCTAGTGACCGGGCTAATATAGACGGCTCATTAAGTAAGGGCACGATTCTAGACGCGAGGACAACGCCTGAAAGTGAAAAACCCTAGCCTTGTGACGGCCTGTCCTGATCCGACGGCTCACTAAGATGAGGCACTTTCCAGGCCGACCGAGGAAATATGGAAACGCGAAGAATCGCGAGATCCCCGCTAGTAACCAGATGCGTAATCCCTGGTGAAGTATAAAGCTGATAGAAAAAGTGATTACGCGGTTTCCGTATTAACGCCCTATGACGGCAGCAGAAAGGCTCCTACGGGTAATTACTGTCTCTTATAGCATGTTATGCTACTAATGATTTACAATTAAGAATGTGCAGAATACTTTTCGAGCGGCGAAAAGATTGATGATCGCACGAATGGCGATATCATGAGACTCGTCAGGAAAGGTGACTCGATACCGACCTCTGCGATTTCTGTTGCCGAAACGCTAGGAGCCTGCTCGAGAAAGTAAACACATTATGTTATCGGGGCAACGATGACGCCAGGGGAGTTTCAAAAAGTGAAAATTAAAGAAAGGGAAAGACATCGATAAAGATATAAATTGTTTGAATATATGAAAATGCCTTTGAGGGGTCACGAGTTCTAAAGCTCAAAACAATAATGCCGTAGAGGCAAAAAACAAAAAGCCTGGCAATTCCTGATAGCTACAAAAGAGGCGGCGAAGCTTCAGGGTGACCCAGCCCTCGGGGTTCCTCCGTTTCCAGCCCTCTGCCTTAGCTTGGCGAAAACCCGCTTCATTAAGGTCGACAGACTTCTATTTGAAAGCCCTCGTGACCTCCTCACCTTTATACGCATCTATCCCATAGACCTCCTCGAAGCAATTAACCAAAATAATGGCAGTCCGCTCGACATGCCACAGACACTTATCGGTTGACTCCTCTTCCAAAGCAGCCTTCCCTTCTTCCAGGGTCGCTTTCTCCTTTGCTAAAGAGGACTTCTCTTCTTCCAGGGCAACATTCTTGGCTTTTTCCGCTATCAAAGCAGCATCCAGGGCGGACGCTTGCCTTTTTAGTTCCTGCTGGGCCAGCAATAAGTGAGTACATTCCTCCAGCAACTTTTTCTTCTCATTTCGCTCCTTGGAAATTTCAGCCAAGGAGGCGGCAAGAGAGGCAGCCTGACGCTGTGCGTGCTCTGTCCAGTAATGGAACTTCACGAAGTTAGTGAAGAGGCTGGAACGTAACGAACTCGCCTTGTCATCATCAACCTTAGAAAGGAAAGCCTCCCACTCTGCAGCAGACGATAATATCTGGGCGGCCAACAAAGCAGAAACCTCATCTGAACCATCGCCCCCGATAGCCGCCAAGCTGGTGTTGCGAAAATCATATAAGCTAACTTGAGGAGTCACGGTACCGGACTCACTCACTGAACTTAAGTCAGCAGCAAAGTTGAAAGTGGTAGCCCCTTCGCCCGAACGTTGCTACAATGGAACGCTCGAAGGGACGAACACCAAGGGAACAGGAGGGTGAACCTGTGTAGAAGTACCCCCTTGGGGGATGTAGGGATCATGGGAATGGTAAACCGAAAAATCCTGCAAACCCTTTTGGTAGTCCAGGTTAGGAGGATATGAATGAACAGGCCCACCAAAAGAGTTGGGCGAAGCCCCGAAAGGCTCAGCTGTACCCATGTTCGTCAAAAACTCAGAAGGATGATCCTGGGAAGCAGCCACGAAAATGAAAGCACCGGCAGATCTGACCTCTGCCGCCGCATCAGTAGAAGATAGGCTGCCACCCTCGCCTTCCTGCAGGCGTCTTTTCTTAGAACCACCCAGTGCATAGCCCAGCTCCATATCGCCCACGGAAGTGCGGGGGTAGAGACAGCAATGGTACCCTACACAAAAAAGAAAATAATATAAAGCACGCATAGCAGAAATGGATGAAGTATCGGCAGACAGCGATATACAACATATCGCGGCCAAAAAGCACACTCACAACAGCAGTGTCAAGAGGAGGCGCTTCTGAAGAAGCTGTCACATCCGGAGAAGGAGTGAGAGCGGCAACGCTTCTCGTTCTTTTCTTCTTTTTTCCTTTGGCAAGGCCCTTAGGGACTTTAAAAGAAGATGGCTGAGTAAGATGAGCAGCAACGGTCACGATGGGGATACCCGAAGGGATGTCGGAATTTCCCTCACCAGCCGAGGAAGAGGATACTTGAGCAAGGCTCACGGAAGCAGCGGTTGGTGCAGTTGGGTTATCAGTAGCTTCCGTGAGGGCAACCCTCTCATTTTCTTCTCTTTCCCGAGCCCTTTTTAGTCGTCTCCTAACGCTCTCAGGCGTGTAATTGGGATCCGTCGTTGCATGATCACAAAATAACGTTAGCGTTAGTATCAGCAGTAATAAGGAAGGAAGCAACACGACACTCACGTCTAACACAGGATTGAATGTCCGCCCCGCATGCTAGATAATGGGTATGAACGCTGATTTCCAGTTGAAGCAATTTGTCCAACCAGCCTTGTTCAGGCTGAGGAAGGCTCTCCGGCCGGCCCCAGATGCTATCCTTGACGTCTTGGTTAAACCCAGATCGCCACCAGGAACCAGGAACTTCAGGAAGATCTATCACAAAGAACTCCTTTTTCCAGGCCTCGACGGAAGACTCAATATGGAGGAGTTTTCAAGTAAAGGATTTGAGTGAATCGTCGTCATAACGGGGCGATATCGTTATCACACCTCGACACTTCATCAACTTAAAAACCGACTTAAGCAACAAAATGGTAGGAGAAGTGATCCCCTTATATTTACAAAGTTCCAGAAAGGCATAAACATAGCAATATGCATTTGGGGTTAATTGGACGGGACTCAAATCGCAAGCAGCAAGCAATTGTTTTATGAAAGGATTGACGGGAAGTCGGAAACCATAACGGAACATTTGTGCGTACAGAACCCTACGTTTGCCCGTCAAAACGCTGTTCAAGTGTATCGACTCAGGGGCAACGGTGGCCTTATAACCGGCAGGGATAACAACATTATGTGCGGCTAAATGCTCACCAAGAGCGACTTCAGAGGTGATACTGCTAACCGTAATATCCATCTTTTTCTCATCGGCAGACTTCGACTCAGGGTGGCGAGTCTTAGCCATGGCAGAAATAAGAAATTAAAGACGAAGAAGACGATGGAAGAAAAGAGGAAATACCTTTAGAGAAAAAGCACTTCGAGAACCCTGAATGGTGGAGAGAAAACAAGACGGCTAGAGAGAATATGAAGAAAGCAGAATGACAAAAGTAAGAAAAAGAAATAAGTGTTGGGTTTTATAACCCTAGTGGCCAAGCGAAATGACGGACGCTGCAGTCGTTGCGTGAGGAGCGTCACAAGGAACAGACTCAAGCAATGAGTACAATTCTAGAGAAGCGCGACAACGTTTCGATTTTGCTAAAATTCTGGAGCACGCTAGCCCTCGGTGCCCTAAAGAACGGACACGTGTATCTGTGTCATCACGACTTTTCTCTCGCATTAATGAGAGGATAATGAGCATTAAATGCTCTAAAAAGCAGAAATGATTTTCTGGAATAAGACAAGAGCGATATTGCAATAATGGAGGTAACGCAGGATGGCGTTAGCCAAGCAGGCAACTTTCGAGATAACGCGGAAAAGCAAAACAAAGATCAATTATTATCTGAGAATGAAATACAGATATCGTGGCGCGATAAGGCGTTATTACAAGACAAAGGAAGCGAATAAAAAGGAAAATCCTCCAAAGGGTCAAGCCTTGACTAATTATGGTTCAGCACGGATATCGCAACTGCCATTCCCCTACCCCTCCCCGAAAGGAAGAAACTCTCCCTCGATTTTGCCTAAATCCTTCATCTTCTTGGAGGCGTAATCAGCCAACTTATATGAATCAACAGTCCCCTGGCGATAGAGATCGGTAAATCCGACGATACAGACCTCCATGGTCTTGTTCTTTCACCAAGCTATCTTCGAAGGTACTTTGGCCAGATCCGCGTCGCGGGACGATATCTCTTCGTGAAGGAGAGAGTTTCTTTTGTCGGTCGTCACCAATTCCGCCTCCAGCAGCTCTACCTTAGCCTTCCCCTTTGATTTTTCTCACGCGAGCTCGGCGCGACAGTCGTTCAACTCTGCCTGGGTTCGACTCTGAAGCTTCGTCAGCTCCGTTACCTTCGCCAAAGCGGCGTCTAGTTGTTCCTTCGAACCGGGAGAGCGCCGAACTTTGTCGCTCTGATCCTCGAGAAAATAATGCAGTTCGCGGAAGCTAGCCAGCATGTCGTTCAGAAGGCGTGTATGCTGGATTTCAAGGGGATGCCACAGGAACTCTTCTTTGTCCTTCGAAGAACTGAACATTTGGCCCACTATGGAGCCTACTGGCTCATCTCGTGATAACGGATCCGATATCCCTAAAGCACGGAGCCCGCTAGTACCGAAAGATGACAGATCCAGCTGGTAAGCGGGAACTCCTTGAGGACTTTGAGGGGAAAGATTAGCGATATAGGGAGGACAGCAACTTTTTGCAGAACTACCAATGCCCGAAATCGAAGAAAGAAATAAGGGTTGAGGCTTCCTCGGGAGAGGATTAAGAGGAACACGGGGGTTCGAAACCGGCATAGTCACATCCGGAATGCAGGAAGAGATCGGAGAATCAGGGCCACCAGACGGCAAGGGTGAGTCCACCACCGCCGAAACCTCATTAGCTTTGGAAGGGACGATAGAAGGCACCTTGACAACCTCCTCCGCCTGCGAGGTACTCGCGGCATGAGAAGTGTCAACCCCCGCGGTAGGAACTGCGTTAACTTCCCTCAAGAGAGGAACCGGTGGGCCAGTTTTCTCTTTTCGGGTTTTCTTTCGGAGACGCTCTGTCTCGACAGCCATCTCTTCGCTATCGTCCTCGGTTGACTCCGCTGCGGGATCATTTTTTCTCGCTCTAAGCTTCATTCGTTGGGCAAGGGTGGCGTGACGTAGCTCGGAACCGGCATCCATGCTCTCGCTATCGCTGTCAACTATTCCAGTCGCAGGACGACTCGGAGTCACTCTCCTGCCCCGAGGCGGCAACCAATTCTCAAGAAAGCGAGAAGGTCGAGCGGAAGCACTGCGTGTTGCGACGGTCTTAGTTCTCCTTCCCCTCGGCGGGATAGTTGAACGGTTGGAGTTTTCAGGTGGTGGAGAAGGGGGTAATGTCTGAAGCGGTACCACGTTCAGAGGAGTGTTATTCCCCCCAGAGGAACGACCCTCAGCGCTACCTGCCAGCGAAATATGTTAATATAGCAAGCAAATCGAAGCGATAACGTGGCAAAAGAAAAACTCACCAACGGTACACTCTTTCAAGGGTCTGAACCGAGCAAATTCCCAAATGCGGAAAGACCCTTCTATTTCTAACAGGGCGGTAACATGGGACACATCAGTACTAGACATCATTTCTGGTTTTCTCCAAGCGGCGCCGGTAATCTCTCGGTTAAAACCCCCGCGCCACCAGCGGGATGGCAGGCGAAGGGTGAAGAAGCCATTTTTCCAGTTATCCACGCTGTCCTCAAAACCTTGAAAGTTCCGCCAGAAAAATTGCACGATGGCGTCATTCCATCTTGGGGTGATATCCACCAAGTAGTCGCGACAGCTCAAGTTGAAAAATGTGCGGAACAGATCGAGGGATGGAGTGAAAATACGCTTCATCTCGCATGCCCGAAGGAAGGCATAAATCCCACACCAGGAAGGCGGAGTTATTTGTACGGGATTGAGATCGTAATGATTTAGCAGCTTCATCAGAGAAGTATGGATCAGAAGATGAAACCCATAGAGGAACATCTTGAAATAAACCAGCCGGAACGTTCCCCACATGGCATCATGCAGCCGAATATCCTTCGTAGGGATATAAGGGCGGCAGCCCAAGGGGAAGGTGATACCGTTCTCCTCTAACTCTGCCCTTAAAACTTCATTACAATCAAAAATACTACGAGCTCTCCTAGCCTCGAGATCTATGGGATTTTCGGCACCCGCAGTGGCTCTAACACGAGACATAAGGGACTGGAAAAATAAACTACGACGAGAGAGGAACAAAATACCTGGAGCAAGAAGCCAGTAAACAGGCCGTCGGCGCCGGCGAGCAGTTGCAGAAACTCCTCTTGAGCAGGAAGAAGCACAGGAGAAAGAGAAAGTCTGAAAAATTTCAAAGTATTGGCAAAAGTAATGAAAGAGAATAGTGGTTCCCTTATAAAGATCGAACTTGAAGAAGAGACAGCCTGTAAAAGTGAGACACGTGCGGACCTGAAAGCGACGCGTGGACAGTCATTTATGTCTTTGGGAGAAGACAGTTACTGACTGAAAATCGAAAGATGGTTGCACCCAGCAACAGACATCCCTCCACGGCAACCCTTGGCGCTTGAAGAAATGGCGTGAGAAGGCGATAGGAGAACAAAAGGAAAAGTGAAGCGTTATCTTATTCATTTTCAAAAAGCCATACGGCATCTACAAAGAGGCAAGACGCGCTAAGCTAATCGCCCTCAGACCAAGAGATATCATAACAATAAACTACATCATCATCTGAGAACGATAGCTCCCTGCTGACATGAGGGAAAGGCTCATCAACCCCTTTTCCTAGGCGTATCATTGATCGACCTGACTCCTCCTCAGCGACTGGCATCACCGTCTCAATGTCCGCGCAGGCAGGGAGAGCCATTTTTGGCGAATCACGAGGAAGAAGAGATAGTTCGTTTCCCTTTTGAACAGAAGGGGGCGGGAGAATTAAAAAGAGGTTCTGACACCTTTAAGGCTTTTTTCTTCAGCCTCTTGCGACCCCGCCGGTGGACGAGCGGCCTCCACGGAGGCGACGGAGAAGGATTGTCTGAATCTGGCGAAGTCGGAGGAGTTGGCGGAGAATCCCGCGCAACAGTATCCAAAAAATAAGAATCGGCCATGAGATCACAGGCAACCTGCCAAGAGGAAAAATAAGCAAGAAGATGAACGTAAAAAGGGGAAAGGATCCCATTAAATAGCCAAAAAAGGGAGAGAAGCTTTTCGATCATCCGACGCGACTCTTGAGAACTGACACGCGTACAACCTGGAGTGCAAATCTAGATTTGCAGTCACGCCTGTTGGAATCTCCCACAGATCGAGGAAAATTGAAACTTTGCCCAATCAGTTGACACTGAAGCGGCGGCGCAGAATTAATGCAGAACGGTTAACGAGGAAACCGTCGTGAAAAAACCGTCCAATGACCGACTCGTTTTCAGTTGGGCTGAGGAGGCCTCCAACTATAAAAAGACAAATGGCGCATTGAAGAAGAAGAATAATGGCAAGTGGCATAATAAAAACAGTTTATTTATTATGGCCTAACGGCCGAGAGGTACAGCAGCGTAAAAAAAAAATGCTCAAAGGGAGCCACCGCCGTCAGGCGTCGAAACCAGCATCCTCAGGTATAATGGGGATGTCTCTCAGGGAGTCCGTGACCAGAGTAAGGTCAGTAGAGGTGACCCTCATCCCCTTCAGGCAGCACCCCAGCATGTCCTTGCGCTGCTGCAGCATGGCGATCACCACTTGAATCCGAGCGATGGAGGTGGCCAACTTCGACACGCTCTCTAAAGGACTGAAATCCTCCAGAGATGTAGCTCCCAGCCTAGAATGGAGTGGGGTCAGCATCCCTTGCAACTCCAAGATGTCCTCGGAGGTCTTGATCAGCATGTTCTCCAGGAACCCGACGTCACCATCATTGAGGTTCTTGAGAGTATGGCCCTTGGAAAAGAGGAATTTTTTGGTCAAATGATCCATGAGGCAGATTATGAAAGAAAAAGATGAGATAAACTTGAGTGGAGAAAGCTCTCAGACTTATAGGCTCCGAGAAATGGGCCTTTTGAAAGAGGAGGTCCTCAAAAGACGAGCCGCCCCGTTACCATCAAAGACCGATGGACCTGATGCAAAAACGAGGATTGACGTCAGTATGCTGCTAAAGATGCAGGTACTCGAGAGGAGTACGAGCTAGAATTCTAGAAAACGCGAAGGAGCGCGATATTACAGGTAGCCATGACGTAAAAGTCGTACGATTGTAGGTATCCATAGTGTAAGGCCGCATCGATGTCGCAGGTAGCTCCTAGCAGCGTAAAACCTCGCCGGTATCGCGGGTATCTGGTGGTATAAAGCCGCACAAATCATAGGCCGCCGATGGCGTAAAACCGCGTCAATATCGCTGACTCTATGAGCGGAAAGGAAAGAAAGAACCCGCGTGTTCTCAACACCCCTGTAAGTACAAATTTTACTAATATCTCCGTAGAATGCCTATCTCCTCTACGTGTTTGCAGTTCACCCGAAATACCGATGGACCCGGAGCGTATGCGAACCTAACTCAATGGTAGGAACCTAGTCGCAGTCCGCGGCGACGTCAATAGTGGTCCGTCAGCGTCGATAACTCTTCTACAGCACGGACGAGTTTGCAACCTTCTAAGCGCTGCCGATGACCCAGGTAGGTTAATACCGCTAGGCGAAAGTGACACCCTAACGGTTCTGGACGAGTTAGCGGCGTCTCTCGCTGATTCCCTGACACCCCATAAGGACGGGTCTTTGGACAAGCACGAAGACCGAAACCCGCTTGCTCGGAGGAAAGCTCTCGACCTAGGCGCTGCCTAACGTTCAATTATTCTTTGTCGTATCGAAAGAGACAAAGAAGCTCGGAGATCCCACAAGCATATCGCCATAAGGAGGAAAGGACCCTCACCTAAGATTCCAGACATGGACAGAAAATGACAGCCCTTGGTAAACACTCGGGCTCGTTTTCAGTTGGGCTTATGATAACAATTAAGACAATCCTAAGGGTATTTCTGTAATTATGACCCCTACCGAGGACGGAATCCTATAGCCCTATCGGACATCCAAGCTATCGCCACTAGACTATGAGGTGTTTTTTGGGATGGTCGACATCAGCGGGGAGGGGGGAGGTCTCACGCATCTCTGCACGCACAGCATCATCCCATCCCAGGGCAGCCACGACACCATCCACGGAGTTATCGCCCCTGGCATCACCATGGGTATCGCCCTCGGCACCCTCCACAGAGTTATCGCCCCCGGCATCACCATGGGTATCGCCCTCGGCACCCTCCACAGAGGTATCGCCCATGACGTCAGGTCCAGGTATCACTAGTGACGTCATACCGAGCAATATTTTTCCGGGATATCGCCCTTTTGCACAGATATTGCCCCCAACGGCCTATAAATACCCCCTCATTTTAAAACATCAAGTAAGCCTAAGACTGCCTTCTAGAACCTCTGCTATTTTTAAACCGCTTACTGACTTAAGCATCGGAGTGTCTACGCCGGAGCCCCCCCTCCGGCGCTTTACAGGTGTGTCCGATACCAGCTACAGCGACTCTGACCGACAGTATTCATCGTCCCTATCCTCTCAAAAGTCAAATCTTATCACTCGTGTGTCGCGGGCCCCACTGATACGTGGCACGCTTCTTGACGTGGACGGGACCATGTGGCAAGTTACTGACGTGTCTTGTTGATGTGGCATCGAGTGAGTACATGACGTGGCACATAACGGTGCCACATCAGCAAAACGTGACGGTAGGGTTATGATTAAACAAAATGAAAATAGTTTAGGGGGTGATTAAATAAAAAAATAGTTGAGGGTTCCCATTAAATAAAACGTCAGAGTCCAGGGTCCTCTAACCCCCTTTTTGCCCATCTTTTTTTGGCTCTACCATTTTCAAATTCTCTTTTATTCATGGTAATTTTTGTTTTCTTTCACTAGTAATAACATGTAAAAGTAAATTTTATTTGAAACTTTTGTTGCTTTTATTATATGATTCAAGTTTTTTTTATGTAAATTGTAAATATAACAATTATGAAACTCTATACTTTTTCATTGAGTTTAGTATATGAAGGTTAATTTGTACGGTTTTAAAGTTGAAAAAAAGAGAGTAAAATCTTAAACAATAAAAAATGAAATAACTTAAACTATACATATAATGAACTAAACACATGCATTGCGCCTACAATAATCTATATAAATCATAATATTTTAATTTATTAATTAATAATTATGATAATTCAAAATTCATAAGCATGTGTATAAATTCTATAAATATCTCTTTTATATAAACAAAATATAATTTTATGTAGGTTTAAATTAGAGGGAAAAAAATGCATTCCTCACGTAGCACAATAAACAATTCAAGTTGTAGTGCGAGAAGTATTTCATACTCCCTCTGTCCGTGTATAGATGTCGTTTTGGCCATTTTTCTGTGTTCTTTTTTAGTTGACGCCTTTGGCGTCCGTGTCCATTTCCCTTGTGCTTTGACAAACATACCCCCAAATGATATGTCATTCCACGTGCAAACTTCGCGTCATACGGTGGCATAAAAGGAAAAGAACAAAAGGGAAAGCACGGGTTACAGTTCGTAGGGGACATGAATACAGAACGAGTCAGTCCCCTCTCTGACCATTTTCTCTATCCTCCTCCTTCTTTCCTCGTTTTCTCTCATTTTCTCATCAGTAAACTGAGAAAAATTCTGGTGACTAGCAGCGCTTGCTGCAAATCGACAGTGGCCTGACACCGAAGGATGTGGAGCTACTGGCGAAGGTAAGATATTATGTGGAGAAAGTTTTGGATGAACGGAAGAAGAAAACCCGCCCGGATCTGTTACTGGATCTGAATGTAGCTTCGACCGTGGATTAGTCACCGGTAAATATGGATTTTAAAGGTTTCGGTGTGAGAATCGTCTTCTCTTGCACTTGTTGGGATATGGGCTTCATCCACAGGGCATGCAATTGTTTTAATCTTTTCTGCGTTTTTGCCCATACCAATGATGAAAAGTTATGTGTATTTTAATTTGACCCTAATCCTATTTGACGGTTTATTAATGCACACTGTGATTATGTTGTTGATTTGAAATACTGTTTTTGCCCATACGTTCAAATTTGAGGATTACAGAGCTGTGTAAAATAAGAGGAAAATGGAGGAGAGAGGTTATGAGCAGAGAGAACAAGGGAAGGTCGAGGAAGATGGGAGAAAAGCGACGTTGAGTGGAGGACCCCACAAACAAGCGTGGCCCGCTTCCTGCTTACGCGTCAGACGCCTTAATTTGAGTGAACTCCCTCTTCGCGACATCTATTGCCGGACAGAGGGAGTAGTAGACAAACTTATAATTAAAGTTTATTTTTTTGAATGTCATCTTATATATAATTAGCACATCGCGCGGTTTATTTAGTAATATATATAAAGTTCACGTAAAAGAAAACATTAGAGGTTTTTGGTGAAGCCATGTCAGCAAATTGGAAGTTTTAGGGATTTCCATTTGTCATCTCTTTTATTGTTTAGAAAATCAATAAATAAACTCACATTAAAGTTAGCTGTTAAAAACTACCCCCTCTGGTCTCCATTAAATGTTGTTTGGAGATTGGGCATAAAGCTTAAAGCAATTATTAGTTCCTTTTTTTAACAGCGTGCCCCTGAGTTCTTTACCTATTTACCATTGTGTGTGGGCCGGTTCATTCCTTAAATTTGAGTTCAAATTTGAAGTCGGTCTCATTGGAAATTTGGGCTCCTCAATAACTGCCAAAATATAAAATTTCAAACCATTAACACCTCAAAAGTTCAAACCTTTTGATATTTTCTGCCAAATATTTTGGAGAAAGTTTGAACTTGAAACCACCAAATTTCATTTCCCTCCACTCGATCAGTTTCAACTAACTCCGAAATTTGTTAAAGCACAGTTACACAAAAATGAAATCTCTGAAGCTCTATTTCCATTAAAAGCAATAGAGGACATTGAATTTCATCCTTCTAATTTTTTTTATAATAATCCATCAATCCCCGCCAAACCCTGAGATTGATAGAGAAGAAGAGTGCATATAATCCACCACGTGATGGCGTGGCTGTAGAACAACCCACAAATTCATCTGAAGAAGTTGAGGTTTGGGAAGAAATACCAGACCTAAATCTTAACCTAGAGCTCGAATTTGATGATCAAGGTTATACTACTTCATCGTATTATAATTGTGTTCAAATTTTATGTTGTTTCCTTCCCTCTTTTAATGATGTTGTGTTATGCTATCATTAGGTCCAAATCAAGAAGAGAGCTCAATAATGAGAACAAACTCTTAGCCTATGAAATGCTTCTGTAAAAAAAAGTGTAGACGAGAAGCTAAACAAGACAACAACAAAAGAACTGGCTGCCTTGTTAAATGTGCAAGTCTGATCTATCCAACGACTATGGAAAATGGGAAAAGACTCTGGTAACCACAATATTTTTCAAAACAGAGTAAAATATTATGGTAGAAAAAAGGTTCAAATTGATTTGTAGAGGAATAGAGAGATTTTTCTTAGGAGAAGATCACCACTAAGGTCTCTTGCTTGTGCCTTATGTGTTTCCAAAACTTTTCTGATATCGAAAATGAAAAGTGAAGAATTAAAGTGCCATAGTAATTACATCAAACCATTACTAACAGAGGGAAATCATTTGCGAAGGATAGAACATTGTTTATCAATGCTTGATCCAGCCTCAGCTCCAGCAACCTCTGCCTTCTATGAGATGGAGAATGTGGTTCATATCGACGAGAAATGGTTCCAAATGAATAAGAAGATCCAAACTCACTACCTTCTTCCTGATGAAGATGAACCTATAAAAACTTGCAAAAGCTCTAATTTTATTCCTAAGATTATGTTCCTAGCAGTTGTAGCCCAAGGTATTAATACGATCCTAGTCGCCTAGGTTCGATTAACCTCATTTTGATCGTGTTCAAAGGGAAGGATTTCGATTGCGGAAGATAGTGCTCAACAAGACGAGTTTAGACTATTAGCAACTTGTGCTAATCAACCTAATCGATTCAAGTGAAATTTTTGATCGAGTTCTAGACCTATATTCAACCTGTGAATATCAACCTAGGGGAAACGAATAAGGAATGAAATTTCAGACTTTACTTGCAAACAACTCGAGCTTTAGGACTCAAGAAGGAACAAGGTTCACGCTTGAATAACAGAGATACTTTCTTTAAAAGACTTAGTCTCAAAATATCAATAATCAACCATCCTTTACAATGAGCCAATGCGGCTCTATATATAATACAACCTAAACCCACTTGAAATAGAACTAACAAGAATCCTACTCGAGCAATTACTCTAGTAAGTTAAACAAACTAAAAAATATATAATTAATAATTTTTTAAATCAATAAATAAAATTCACACGACTGGGCTTTGATTTGGGTCGATTCCCCAAGTCGCATGACGCCTGGCGCGCACACTGCATGCGACAAAGTCAACTCGAGCCTTCTAACGATCCACTCGTGAAAATGTCCTCAAACTTGGTCCAGAATAAGCTAACACTTCAATCGGTCCAGTAAGATTCATAGCTCCCTAGTCTAAACCTCCTTGCTCCGAAATGGTTCGGACACAGTTGCCTGGTGCGGCCTGCAGCTCGGTCAATAGCCGTGGTGCCATCTTGCGCCTAACAACTCCCTCAAGTAGCGTCTCCTAATCTAACTCCTTGTATAGGAGTTGTGATAACCTCTTTTGAAGATCCACTCCATTGGCTCGAGCCTTTGGTCTAATTGGCGCTAATGGTATGGCATGCGCGTGCGATGGGGTCAGGATCGCATCATTCCTTCCCCTTTCGAAAGGATTTATCCTCGAATCAGCAACCATATTTGCATCACACAACGCTAAGTTAGTCATATCAAAAGAAACATCAACCAAACCACCTAATAACCCAAGCTCGGCAGCGATGTCTTTGATCATAGCGATGAGATAGGTAGGGCCATCGCCTCTTGCGGCCATCTCTCCTCGGCGTTGGGTTGGAAACCGTTCCAGCGTAAGCATAGCCAAACCCAATCGTTGATAATGAAGGACTTGCGCATCCTTCCATGGTACCTCCTAAGTACCAACTTGGCATTTATGCGCTCCATGTTGCACTTGGTTTGTTCATGAAGTACTCTCACCATCTCGGACTCCTTGTCACACCACCTAAGCTAGGTAATTCACTTAAAGACAATGGGGTTAACCTGAATGGTATCATGAAAATAAAACCATATACAAAACCATTGTAAGCAAATACAAGAAACAGAAGACCTTCTCCCCAAGTAAATACATGTTTACGAACTAAAGTGTACCATAAGGATCCAAGCGCTCGCTTCTCCACTTATGTTTGTCCAACGAATTGTGGGTGATAAGATGTCAAACTTGGCATTGCCATGCGCACCTTTCTCCACAATTATGTTCCCAAGTCGCTAAGGGTTTCCCATCACGATTACTAACAAAACTAAAAAATAAGCCATATAAAAGTATAACATCTTTAAGGCATAAGTTAGTAATATTAGTTGCATCAAAGAGGTCCATCAAACTACCACAATGCGACTCATACACAACTAAATTTTGTAAAGGCTCAGACGACCTACATAAGCGTTTGCGCAAATACTCTTCAAAAGTATAAGACTTAGCCACGGACTCAAACATACAATCATCATCAATTGAATCAAAATCAATCTCATTATCATAAAAATCAACGATGTGTGTATATTCAAGTAAGTCTGCATTGAGGAAGGAAAGGCGCACATTACCTTGGCGGCTAGGGTTTGCCGAACCAGTCACTACATCCATGTGGCGCTCGTTCCTTCTAATTGGCAACAAGTTATGGGGCAACTTCTCTGAAAATTCATCTCTAATTTCCTGCACAAGAGAAGAAACACCACTAGGAGAAGATTTAAATGGATTAGGGTTAGAAGGGTGAAAGCGCAAAGGCCTAAAATAAAGTGGTTTTGAGGGGCTTGCGCCAAAATAGATTTTCGCATACATAATGTGTTCCTCACTTCTCTCCCTCTGTCATAAACACTCAATTTCTTTTCACTCTCCTCTCTTTTTTCATAAATGCCAATATTTGCATGCTCACTCTTTTCATGCGGGCTGTTTTTCTCACAGTCTCTCTTCACATGTTTTTTTTTACATGTGAGCTATTTTTCTCTCTGATTCTCTCTTTCTTTTCGACACTCATCCCTCTTCTCTCATTTTCTTCAATTTTGCTTGTGATTACATACTCGTCATAAGCCTTCACAAGCCACTTTTGATCCTCAAAGACTTGAAGAGGTGTTAATGGAGCAAGGGTGAACTTTCGGCTATCTTTCATTAGCTTGTAGTGATTGCTCCTCCAATCGTGATTCGCTTCTCTATCAAATTGCCAAGGTCGGCCAAGTAATAGATGACTAAACTGCATAGGTGCGACATTAATAGGACTTCATCTTTATAACTTCCAATGGAGAACGAAACTAAAACTTGTTTAGTTGCCTTCACTTCACCACTATCGGTCAGCCATTGAAGTTGGTAGGGTTTAAGATACTTCATCATTGGGAGGCTTAACTTGTGCACTAACAAAGTGCTTGCACAATTCGTACAACTCCTATTGTCAATAATCAAAAAGCGCGTCTTTTTTTCAACTAGGCAGCGAATATGGAATAAATTCTCTCTTTGTTCCTCTTTCTTTACTTTGGCCTTTGGTTGTGCACTTAGATTGCGCCTAATCATAAGCGCGTTAGCATACTCAGGCATTACTACCTCACCCTCATCTGAATCACTCTTATCACTCTCGTCCTCCTCTCTTCCGGCCTCCTTCACCTTATGATCATCATCACTATCTAGGTCGTCATTGTCTCTAATTAGCAACACACGCTTATTAGGACATTCGGCTTGCCTATGCCCTCGGCTGGCATACTTAAAACATACAATATCCTTAGTGAATGTTTCATTAAAAGGTGTAGAAGAAGAAGGAATGTTGCTACTCAGCTTCCCTTGAGGTGTACCAGATTCGCTTGCACCCTTGGTGCCATGTGTGTGGCAAAACCCTAGGAGCCGAAATCGCACTCTTAGTATCACTCGCCCAAGGTGATTTCTTCCAAGGCACTGACTTGGTTCTTGATGGAGCTGAACTTGTATAAGAAGTCCTAGAATTCTTTTATTTCTCAATCTTAATGGTCATATGCAGCATCTCTTCCAATATGTTGTAGTTGGCCAATTCCAACGCATTGGCTATTTCACAGTTTAAGCCATTAAGAAACCTAGCCATTGTCGCCTCCACATCCTCAACCACTTGCGCCCTTGCCAAGGCGATTTCCATCTCATTAAAATACTCTTCCACACTCTTACTCCCTTGAGTTAGAGTTTTAACCTTTGATGAGGTTACGGTGAAAGTGTGTGAGAACAAAGCGTCGCTTCATAAGAGTCTTCATCTCTTCCTAAGTCCTAATTGGACCCGTGCCTACTCTCTCTCTAGTGGTGTTGAGTTGATCCCACTAATGGATTGCATACCCACTGAATTCAACTGAAGCCAATTTCACCTTCTTGTCCTCATAATAATTATGGCAAAGAAAGATTGAATGGATCTTTCTTTCCCATGTCAAATATGCGTCTGGACTATTAGTGCCCTCAAACGACAGAATCTTCATCTTGATACTTCCTAGGTTGGCATCAATTCTATTCTCAAACCTAGGTCGTCGTTCATCATCTCTCCCTCGCCTCTCATAGGCAAACTCATCATATTCGCGCTCATCGGGCCAATGCGTATAAGGCGCTTAGCGTTCGGGCACCGCAGCACGCATGTAGGGATCGCGTTGTGGCTCGCGCCTAGGGTCCGCCTCGGCAACCCTTGGCTCGCGTGCGTGCCTTGGTGCACCATCCTCTCTGCCCTCTTATTTATAGGCCACATTCTCAATGACAACCCTGTTGTCTTCTTATCGTGGCATCCCACAAACATGAGAACTAGAGGCGTCATTAGGGTTTTGGGCATAACACTCCATTGACACACCATCTCTAGGCTTCTCGGCCTTGTCTCTCAAGTAGAACGAGACCACTCTCCTCCACTCCTCCATCTCATCAAACCTAGTATTTAGGTGTTTGAGAAGTGTTATAATTTTCTGCCTCTCCACCTCATTAGAAGCTTTGTCCGACATACCTGATTTTCCTAAAAATCACAATAAAAACAAATAACGTAAAATTGCACTAAACCTAGCACTCCCTCACGTGTCTAATCTCTTGTTTAAACTCTCAATTAATCTCACAAAATTACTCAAATCCCTGCAATGTTCCTGCGCAAACGATTAGTGACTCAAGAGTTCAATGAAAAGCTTCCAAGAAGACACACAAAGATAACTAGCTTCAAAACAAGTTTTGATGCCGAAAAATGGTTAGTTGCAAAAGCAATCAACTAAATAAATGTTAAGCTGGAGTAGAAGACAGTGTTAGGAGTCAACAAAAACTCAAAAGACTCAGAATTGACAAATATGACTTACAATTTGCGAGTTGGGTGCGATAGTAATTCCGATTTTACTTTCCGCACTAAATATTGATTCCGATCACAAATAACCTTTTGTCTTCTATTTTGTAGCGCAAATCCTTTCTTTTCTTTTTGTATTTTGCAATAACTTTTTTTTGACTCTTTTTGTGTTTTTTTGTGACTCTTTTTATGGCAGAAAATGAAATAAAAAGTTTCAAGCAAATCGCACACAAGAGCTAAAACCCTAGCTCGACACAAGACACATAAAACAACTAACACAAGCACACAAACAGATTGGTATTAGAACGGGGTAGAAGAAGAAACCAATCTCGACAATAGAAAACTTGAAACGTAAAAGGATAACTTACCAAACCTTTGAACACCTTAAGCTTCGCTACCACCTGATATGATCCTAGTCACCTAGGTTCGATTAACCTCATTTTGATCGTGTTCAAAGGGAAGGATTTCCATTGCAGAAGATAGTGCTCAACAAGACGAGCTTAGACCTATTAGCAACTTGTGCTAATCAACCTAATCGATGAGGTTAATAGAACCTAGGCAACTAAAATCGTATCAGGTATGACTCTGAAGGGAATTGTACTTTTGATGGTAGGATAAGAGTCTTTCCATTGGTATCTAAGGTAGCTGCTATTAGATCTAGTACAAATAGGGTAGCTGGAACTTTAGAAGTTAAGCCAATACCTAAAATAGATAGGAAAGTCATTAGGGAGTTTATGATTGACTATATTTTACCTGCCATAAAAAAAATATGGCCTAGGGATAGCCTTGTGGATCTAATTATCATCCAACAGGATAATGCAAAGACACATATCCATGAGGATGATATTTATTTATGTGTTGCGGTTGAGAATGTAGGATTGAATATTAAATTATTGTGTCAACCTCTTAATTCCCCTGATTTAAATGTGCTTAATCTTGGATTTTTTAGAGTTATTCAATCATTGCAAGAAAAAGAGTGCAAGGAATGTAAGTGAGTTGGTGGAAGCAATTAAGAAGTCCTTCTTTAAGTTCTCTGATCAAGAGGCAAACAACATTTTTCTAACTCTATAGTCCTGCATGATTGAGACACTGAGGACTTTGGGTTCCAATAGTTACAGAATCCATCACATGAAAAAAAAATAGTTAGATAGGCTTGGGTTGCTACCATCTACTCTATCATGTGATCCATCTATCATTGCAACTGTTGTTGCTCATCTTCCTCAATTACCATGTAAGCCATTTTGTACTTGTTACTTCAATTGTTATCATTACACCTAGTTTTTGTAGACAATTATTGTTGAGCTTGATTATACTTCTCTACTCTAGGAAACTGGGGAGAATTTATGATGTCTGCTTCATGCACATTGTGAGTTCAATTGGAAGGCCATGATGAAATCGGAACTTTTTTGGGCATATACAGTTATTAATTTTTTAAAGTTTGTAGATCTATCTTAATGTCCTGGTTTTGTTTATAAAGATGGTAGGATAGTTTGTATTTTTTAGCCCAAGGCTAAATTGGGATTATTTTGGGCAAATATAGGTGGTAGAGCAAGCTCTGTTTGCTACTATGTGTAAATGAGAAGGTTGGTAGTGCGAACAGAGTATGCTCTTCTTTGTGGATAGGATAGTTTTTGTGCAGAGAATATGAAAAAGAATAGAGTATGCAAATGTTAGAAAGATATGGTAGATTATGGCTCCACTTTTTCTTTGACAATCCAATTCAAATTGATGTTTGATTTGGTACTGCCTTCACCCAATTGCTTTTACCCTATTACTTTTATCCTCTTGGTTTTACCCTACTGCTTTTACTAGACTGTGTATGTGTAGTCATTTTAGTATTTTGTAATTCATGCATGCCTATGGAGTTATCTACTTTTGTTATCTCTAGACTTTCTCTTCTTTACATGAAGGAGTAATAGTTGGTAGGAAGCCTGTCAACTATGGAGTCCTTTGCGACTCAATACACCAATAGGACTCCCAAACAATATCAATTTCGTTAGCCTTTTTATCTTCCCAATTATTAACAGTTTCAAACTTATCTTCCCATATTTGAACTACATCCTTATCACATCGAAGGCTATTTAATCCATTATAAGTATGCACCATTCTCACAACTCTCTTTAACCCTAATCCGTCATAATTCTATTGCTTCCCCTACTCATCTATCTCTCCTCATTATCTTATGTTCTGTTAATTTTTTTTAAAAGTTTCTTAGTATGAATCGCAACAACAAGAGAGCACTCCTCAACTTTGTTTATGACAATGACATCGTTTAGCTTGAGCACAAGATCCTACAACTAAAACAGAGGAAGGAAGATGGGGATGAAGCCCTTCAAACTGTTGATTTCTTAGGTGATTGTATCTTCATATCTCTATTGTAATTGCTCGTATGGAGCATAAGAGAGATGTGATGCAGATGGCACTAGGAAGTACGAGGGCGTCTATTGAGGAGTTGAATAGGTTTGCGAATGACATGCCAACCATTCCAAACACTTATTAGTTTAGGTCTTTCTTGCTACGTCGGTGTTTCAATAAGTTGAGACTTTGTCTCCCCCTAGTTTATGTCTTCCTCTAATTTTTTCACTTATTATGCTTCATGTATGCAAATTTAATTTTATGAAACAATTATTTTCCTTCATTTAGTCCTCTATTTTATTATTAAGTTTGGAATAAGGATGTCATGATTTTTACAATTTGCACATTATTTTTTATCAATTTCTAGCATTGTTGAAGATTCTAGAACCAATCCTTAATTCTTAGGGATTGAATTCATCAGATCTGTCCTAATTATATAACCAATCCTTAAATCTTAGGGATTGGATTCATTAGATTAGTCATAATTATAAGACCTGATTGTATTCCCTAATTTATCTATTTCCTTCTGTTAGCTAGTTATTATTTTTAGGCTTGTGTATATTGCATATATAGAATAGTAATGTAAAGAATGAAAGAGGAGAATTTGTATCCAATGTTTTTTCAAAGCTTCTCTGTTTCTTTCAATCACAACTTGGTATCCTCTATTTTCATCTGTTTAGTATTCCCTGTTTCGTATCTTTGTTTTCAATTTTATTCTATTACCATTTGGGTATTAGTGAAAACGGTGTATTTTGTGGGAACAATTACAATAAGAGGTTTGAGAAGATTGACTTTATTTCGTATCATATAATAAGGAAATATGAACAAGAAAACGCATGGCCACAAGCTAATGAATTTACATAGTTTATTGGTGATCATATTGCTATATTAACCACAAACAATGAACGTTAAACAGAAAGAAAATCTATAAACTGGAATCATTGCCCAAACACAGTTGAGAATATACTTTGAAATTGATAGTTAAACTACAATTTACATCATTCTGATAAGCCAAAACCTTGCCCAACTAGCTGTATTTGCAATTACACAATTCCCTACATAATAGAATAAAAAAAAGGAACCTAACTGGAAATGTACAACGATTCAAAAGTGGGATACGCATCCATATCATACAAAAGACTTCATCCAATTCTTCAGCAACATACAAAATACAAAACAATCCTAGGGTCTCATTAGTAGAAATCTTGTAGCAGCAGACATAACATTTAATAAAAGACTCTTCTCGATGAGAATGAACATACCTTTTATTGGAAACTTTTTGAGGTCTGAGTCTCTGTCACCTTTATACACGGTTGCCAACAACTTATCTTCAATAGAGGGTTCGTTTAGGGCAAAATCACGAATTAGTTTAGGGTCACAAAAGACACTATCTTGTGATTTGGGATCCACAAAGTTGACCCTGTCAATACACTCATTCACCCCAGCATCATCCTTCAACCTCAACATCATCCTTCGCCCCACATATGGAAGCGCTGCATATTTACTTGACACTATCTCCTCATCATTATCATATGTATCCAGCACCATCGAATCCGTATCCTGACTAGAGACCTCAACCACCGCATCCTCAACATCTTTCCCAATTTTAATTGAATCCTTGACGACCATGTTTATGGAATAATCAAATACACTGAAGCTGTCGTATTGAGAGTCGTCCCAGTAGTCAATGCTCTCCAATTTCTTATTAGGAGTTGCTGAAACCCTAATTTTTATTGGATTTCAAAAAAATTGTGTCATAGAAAAAGAGTAGAAAATAGATGGGAAAGAGAGCAACTGTCTGTTAAAGACCAAACCCAAATTTCTAATCGATTCTCAATTTCCCACCTAAGTAAATATTAAATTTCCCTCCAAAAATTTCAAAACTCAGTTGGCTTCAAAGAAATGGCAGAATAAGAGAGAAGCTTTACTTCATGATCGCTAGGGGTTAAAATATCATTTAATCAAGACCGGAGAGTGTAAAAAATATACATCTACCTTGACTCTATTATTAATAGTCATAAATCCTATGAAACGATTTTTGTTTGTATCAAAGCAAATGAAACATCATGGGATCCCAAACATTACAACCTTAATCAAAACCTGTTACAAAAGCTCATTCCACATCATTAATTTAGCAAAAAAAATGGTGAGGGAATAGAGATAAAATTGAAAGTTGAAATGGTGGTAATCAAGAAAATTGGCTTTGAGTACCATCTCAAAAAAAGATTTGCATAGTAATTAGC
This sequence comes from Viola odorata, assembly GCA_963691705.1. Taxonomy (NCBI): domain Eukaryota; kingdom Viridiplantae; phylum Streptophyta; class Magnoliopsida; order Malpighiales; family Violaceae; genus Viola; species Viola odorata. Next base: position 43,364,110 of record OY829538.1, read on the forward strand.
ATATGCTAACAGTTAATTCAACAATGGGCACGTAATTTATCTTTGAATTTCCTCTGTCATTTTCTTCCTTACCGCAAAAACAAAAAGGTGAGATCCACAAAATCTATTAATAAAATGGGGTGGGGATACCTTGCGATGTTATCAGATATGATAAAAAGTAGGGGTAATAGCTTAAAATACCCCTGTACTAACGGCGAAAAACAAACTCCTCCCCCGAACTTCAAAAACTCTAATACACCTCCCCTGGACTATTGTTTTCGGGCAAAAAGGCCCCTCAATGCACATTTTTACAATTTAAAAAAAAATTCTAAAAATTCTAAAAAAAATTTAATTAACCTAAAAATCAAAAAACATTGTAAAAAATTCCAAAAAATCACTAAAAAATGTAATTAATTATGGACAGAAGGGGCTAATTGCACGATCAACGTAGTTCAGGGGAGGTGTATTAGCGTTTTTGAAGTTCGGGGGAGGAGTTTGTTTTTCGCGGTTAGTACAGGGGTGTTTTAAGCTATTACCCCTAAAAAGTATTGATGGATTAATAGAAAGTTCAACAAAATGAACCCATAACTTTATCAAATAAGTCGAACAATTAATAAAATGATAAGTGACATAAAAGATCTTAAAGTAATATGAGAATGCAAAATTAATGATAATCACGATAAAATAAAATCTATGATAATAAATAAATGAAATCAAAATGAAAAAGAAAAATAACTGATGGATCTTAGTGAAAAGATAATGAGAGATATGTAAAGTTGTAAACTACTAGAAACTTAACAAATCTTTTATTACTTTATCCATAAAAGTATCAAAATAATAATAAATTTTAAAATTTTAAGAATAAACAATACGAGAAAAATATTACAAAAAGAAAATGGATACACAGTATGAGTATTAACTACATAATTAAAAAGAACGAGACTAAGAAAAAAATTAAATAAGAAGATACTTTGATGAATCTTTTATATATAAAAAAAACATACTTAACAAAGAAATAATTGAATTAAAAAAAAATATATATATCAGTAAAAATAAATAAAAATTTGGCGTAAAAAATGGCAGTGAAGTAAGGATAAAAAAGACAAATTAAAAATTTTAAAACTAAAATAAAAATACATAACCAATAAGAAAATAACCGAAATACCAATATTTATCTAACTCCAAAAATCATCCAGCCATAAATACTCTCTTTGGTCCGAAATGTATAACTTCCTCGCATCCCAATATTCAGTATAGAACGCATATCGAGGAGGCCGGATGAGACACTATTTGACCCCAAAAAAATCCGTACTTTTTTTCGAACGTACGTTAATCCTTAACGTACTTCCGAGAAAAAATTCGGAACAAAATTATCTCAAATAGTGACTGTTCCGGCCGTCTTAAGATACGTTCCGGAACCGTAAAAGCAAATGGTAAAACGTCATACATTTCGGACCGGTGGGAGTATATGGACTACTTTTCTTTGCATTTTCCACTAAACATAGAAAAACAAAGAGGGATTTGTTGAAATGAAAAATAAACTTTTCGTATTACATTGGTTGCGGGCCTTTGGCGCTGGGGCGTGGACTTGGATGGTGAGGTGAAAGCCGAAGTCAATTTAAAGATTGTAGAGTAGCAAAGAGGAAAGAGGATCATAAAATTGAGGTGGGTCTTGGTCTCTTTGCGTTTATAGTCAATCTTGGGGTTTTCGTGGTGCTCCCATCTCTGTCATGGCATCCGATCTTGAGAAGAAGGCCAAAGAAGCATTCATCGACGACCACTTCCAGTTGGCCGCTGATCTCTACACTCAGGCCATCTCTTTCAATCCTAACAGCGCGGAGCTCTTCGCTGACCGTGCTCAGGCAAACATCAAACTCGCGAATCTCACAGGTATTTATACTACTCTACTCTCTTCTCCTTTTGTTTGCTTTCCGTATTACCAGTGGATTGACTTCTTTACCTTATCTTTTCATTTCCAGAGGCTGTTGCTGACGCCAACAAAGCAATTGCGTTAGACCCTTCTTTGGCTAAAGCCTACTTACGCAAAGGGTTTGTTCTTGATGCATTTCTATGTCTATGTGTTCCCATCTTAACTTGTGCACATGAATCAAAGTATTACGATGGTGAAACAATTTTACAACGGATGACTTCCCATATTCTATTTCATCTTCTTTATCTACTTCTACACAGATTCTGTTCCTTTTATCACCATTATTGTTTGCTGCACTAGTTTAGATTGTCAGCATGTTGGGTTTCTTTCTTTCTTAAGTTGGAGTTTCAAATCCTAGTTGATTATACTTTTTGGTATTTCTTCATTTCATAAGGGGTTGCTCAAGTTTACTTAGCATGGCTTCATTCTTTTATGGTTCCCTTAGTGTAGTTTGCAGTGTCTTGAAATTTGATTCTATACATGATACTAGTTCTTTTGTTTTCCTTTGCTAGTCCCTGAATGATTTAGTAGTCTCTCTTTAACATACTGCCATTTCGTTGGGACCATTTCTGGTTGCAGCATTGCATGCTTGAAGCTTGAGGAGTATCAGACTGCTAAGGCTGCCCTGGAAACTGGAGCTCCTTTGGCACCAGAAGAGACGAGATTCATCAAATTGATCAAAGAATGCGATGATTGCATTGCAGGCTCGTAGCTTTCTGGCACTACATACGACTTTTTATGTGGATCCTAACACATCTTTTTTATGGCATAAAGATCCTATAAATTGTGTGTGCGTTTGTTTTTAATGTTTTCTTGTCAATATATTTTGCATCTCTTCAGAAGAAACTTGTGATCTTCCAAATCAGGCGTTGGAAACCCCAGTGAGTGCTACTTCAGAAGATGTTGAGCCAATGACTGACCTTTCTGGAGAGGCAGCAACAATAGCACCCTCCAAGCCAAAATACAGGTTGGTGCGCACTTCTGTTCTATAATGATCTCTGAAGATAGTAACTATTAGGCCAACTTGTTCATGAGACTTTTCATATCCTGAGTTTAACTTTTGGAATTTGTTTCTAGTGCTTCTGGTAATTCGATGTCAGTGATACTCTGCTTTCATTCAGCTTTTCTAAGAACTGAGGACATTTTTGTGTATGTTTGACAATAAAAGTTTGGATAATATGGTACCATTTCTGTGGTCCTTCAACCCTAATGTCTTATCTGGTGAGTTGTACAGGCATGAATTCTACCAGAAGCCAGAAGAGGTAGTTGTAACCATACTTGCAAGGGGCATCCCAGCTGACCATATTGCAGTTGAATTTGGCGAACAGATAGTATGCACGTTACTTCAAAGCCTTGTTATTGTTCATTTGACATAATACAGGAAAGCAATCTGATTACTTGTAACTTTGGCTCATGGCTTTGCAGCTAAGTGTTAGCATTGATGTCCCTGGTGAAGATGAATACCAATTTCAACCCCGCTTGTTTGGAAAGGTATTGCATGAAAATTCTTTGGCAAATGTGTTCCTCTTGTTGCAAAACATGTTAAGCGTTTGATCTGTTGGCATTTTTCTTGTTAGGCATTGGAAGCATATTGAGTTTTTGTAGATGCTAGAATTAAGTGAAGACTAAGCTATATTCATGAGGAATGTAGGACTTTTTTAATATTTTGGATCAGATTCAGTTTCAGCAATAACTACTGTTACATTTTTAGAAATGCTCAGTTGTATTCTAGCCCTTTACATGCGTTGATGAGGCTTTCGGGCCTTTGGCAAATAGATATTCTGGACTTCCATAGGTTTTATAAGCTGTCACACCATTGTGTCTCTTCTATGGGTGTTCTCTTTTTGTTGGGCTTTATATGTTATTCAGTTTCTAGTGAATATGTGTATATTTTATTCACCAATGAGAAAGCAAATAATTACTGTTCCTTGATGGTTTTTCTGTTATGGGATTGCGTAGTCAAGTAAATATATATTCAATGGTTACATGGGACATCTAATTCTTGTCCCTTTTCCTGAATGTCATTTTTGTGTAAACAGATTATACCTGACAAGTGCAAATTCCTGGTCTTGTCTACAAAAGTAGAAATCCGCCTGGCCAAAGCTGAAGCTACACACTGGGCTTCGCTTGAATTCGATAAGGAGGCAATTATTGTGCAAAGGATTAATGCTTCCCCTGGTATGTTAAAATGCTAGTTGTGTGCAACTGTTTAATCGAAATGAGCTTTTAGTTGGCTGCGGATTTAATTTATGGAGCATGGATTTTCCTGCCATTTTTTTTTCGTTTGACCAAATCATAATGCGCTTACTACCACGTAATTCATACACACAATGGCTCCTTTATCAAGTAGGATCAAGTATTCTATTGGGATCTCCATGATTGACCAAATCATAATTTAAGCTAACTCATCCTCTACTGTGCAGGAATTAGTTCCCAGAGGCCCACGTATCCTTCATCAAAACCAAGAAGAGTAGATTGGGATAAGCTTGAAGCAGAAGTAAAGAAAGAGGTAATCTTTATAACTTTTTTTTCAGGTTATAGGATCTTGTTTTGGTAGAGGCATATCAATGATTGTTTGAGTTTCAGGAAAAAGAGGAAAAGCTGGACGGTGACGCAGCCTTGAACAAATTTTTTCGGGAGATTTACCATGATGCTGATGATGACACCAGAAAAGCCATGAGAAAATCTTTTGTAAGAGGGTTTTCATGATTTCTTGCTGCAAAAATGCACAATCTGTACATGTTAATGATGTTTTGTTCACTTTCGCAGGTGGAATCGAACGGGACTGTGTTGTCCACCAATTGGAAGGAAGTGGGCGCTAAGAAGGTGGAAGGGAGTCCTCCTGATGGTATGGAGATGAAGAAATGGGAGTACTGAGCTTAGTGCAGTTGCCAATGGCCATACTACCTGGTGTATAAATTGTTTGTTGGTTTTGGGTGGTGTGTATGCACTTCTGGCATTTTGTGAGAGCATTTTAGGCTTGCTACTAATTAATTCATTTCGAGTTCATGTGCCTTTGTGCTTATGAATTTTCTATCGGTCAGATTAAAAATGCTTATATTTTAGATATGCAGTAGTCACGTACTATAAATTATCAATTCGGCCTTGCGATGCGGGCCTGAGGTTATTGAGAATTTTTAACCAATACGGGGATTATATTAATTATTAAGAGTTTAATTGAAAAAAAAAATTACGAATATGGAGACTAAATTAATCATTAAGGGATTTAATTATTTTTTTATAAATATAAAGACTAAATTAATCATTTGAGTTTTGATAAGAAATATTTTACCAACTGTTGTTTAAAAAAAACAAAAACTGAAAAGAACAGGGCCAACAATTTTTCTAAGAATATGGGGAATAAATTATTCATATAGAGAGGATTAATAAGAAATCTTTTATTAACTGAGAACCTAAGTTAACCAAAAAAAAATTGTTAATACAAATCGAAAAGCTTTATATAAATTAAAATTACATTATATTACTCCCTCCGGATTATAAAAAACGACGTCCGTACTATAGATACGCATATCGAGGAGGCCGGATGATTCACTATTTGACCCCAAAAAAATTCGTACTTTTTTTTGAACGTACATTAATCCTTAACGTACGTTCGAGAAAAAATTCGGGGCAAAATTGTCTCAAATAGTGAGTCATTCGACCTCCTCAACATGCGTGCACAAATAGTAAAAGTCGTTTAATAAAATCCGGAGGGAGTATAAAATATAACCTATAAAAGGAAAAAAGAAGAAGGTAGGTAAAGTAGTTGATTGTCATTGGTGTTGATGAGAGAAAAGGAATAATGAGGGATGAAATTTTCAACTCTCAATTATAGAAAAAAAGGATAAAAAAATTATTCGAAATTAAAAAAAGACTTAGTTACCAGAATATATAATAAAAAAGAAAGAAAGTGGATGATGTGATCCTAGATATGAAGGAGTCTTCCAAGTATAATCTACAAATCCCTCAAGGTCCCATGACAAGAGGAAAGACAAAAGAATATGAGAGTTCTATCTTGGATGATCCAAGGAGAGTTTACAAAGAAGGTAACAATTCTCAAAGCATTGGAGTCTTTTATTTGTTTGATCAACTCTATTTATTTTATTATTATCATCATCTAACAGTAGTGCAGACTCCCTGTTGCACCACAAAGTTAAAACCCAAGTATATATATAGCCTTAATAAATATGGATTTGAGTTCCTCCTCGCTAGATTCATTCCATTAATTGCCCAAAACAACTTACTTAGAACTAGCTATCAAGATACCATTTATGTCCATTAAGGTTCCCCACACACACAACACAAAAATTAGGTAATTTTAGGTACCCAATCAATGTTGGTCCTCCATTGTTAGCCTTGGTACCTTTCGTTACCCATATTTGCCTATCCTTCACAAATCCCTTTCGGATATAACAAAAATATGTTAAATGACATCGTTGTTGACAATAATTGCCTAGATAAATGAGTTTAGGATTTTTAGAATTGATCTTAGCATTGGATGAGCTTGCCTTATCAGCAGAGTTAACAAAGTCACTCTTGTAATTAGTGATGTCAAAGTCAAGTCCAGTACTAGTCTCACTACCACTCCATTGAAACCCAAGGAGAGTGTTGAGATTATGCTCTCCTTGTGTAAATTTGGCCAAGTCTAATTGTAAGCTTGATACTTTAGACCTCAAGTCTCCGATGACTTTGGACAAACTTACATTAGAGTCACATTTAGTCAAGTTGCTTTTGAGATCATTATTCACAAGAATTAGACTCACAATCTCATCCATGATCGTAGTGTTAAACTTCTTAAGCTCATTCATTTTTATAGTGAAAGTTTTATTTCTCATGCTCAATTCATCAAAGTAGCTAGCAAGTTCATCATAAGCATCTTGCAATTCATAAAACAAAACTGACATTATTCGATGTAAAACAAGATGTTACCTTATCATTGTCACTTTTACTTCCTTTTAAGCCACGAGGATAAACTCTTCTTCTTCAAGAGATAAGGATGCCTTGTGTAGGAGGTGTACTTTGAGAAGGTTTACTTTCAATATTCACAACTAGGCATGGATTGAAAACTTCAACTCGGAATCCGATGTTAATGAAGTAGTGTCAGAGGTGCTCTCACTTTCATCGCTTCAAGTGGTTTTTATTAAGGATGACAATTTCTTCCGCTTCGTACCTGCCCGCTCTTTTCAGGGTGGGGACAAACTGAGGATTTTTCAGGGCCGTGGATTCCCCACCCCGATTTGACCAGGGAACGGGGTGGGGATGGGGATGGTCATCCTCGCCCCGGTTACCCATTCCCTACCCGCCCCCTACTTGTCATAATATTATTTACAAAAATGCCATTAAATATACAATAATGAGAAAAAAATATAATTTTTAGTAAAAAATATAAAATTTTAGTAAGAAGAATATTATATTATTATAATAGTCATGTCATCAATTAACTATACATATAAATTTAGATCATTAATTATTAAAATACCACACATTAATAATATTACCAAATCAATCAAACCGGCCGATTTATACTAAATCGCCCGGCTTATGAAAGACAATTATTGGCTAAGTCTAAATGGGCTTTCACTCGGCCCATGAAGCATGCTAAATAACTGAGCACATGTACATAGTTTTTATAGCTATTGTATAAGAGTCGGTGTTTCATTCTTTCCAATGTGGTATTTCCACATCTCTCGCCCTTTTTTTTTTCATCGTCGGTTTTCTCTCTTTTATTTTTCTATGTAATTATTTATGGCAGGTTTTCTCTCTTTCATTTTTCTATGTAATTATTTATGGCATTTGTTGCTATAGGTCATTATTTTTGTTTTGTCTTTTCAATTGACAATTGATTAACACCATTTTATATATATATTTTTTAATAAAATCACATGTAAATTTTTTTATAGTATATATATTAAATCTTAATTCAACCTTGATTAAGCCTCAAAATTTTGAACTTTACCTTTTTCAAGCCTGGTTTCCCGATCTTATTTTGGAAATATAGGTTTAAATAAAATTCAATTAATTATAGTATACAATATTATATATTATATTAAGTAATAGGTACTGGAATATTTTTTGGTACAATATTAAGTATTGCAAATTAATTTACTAGGCAGTTGGTTTTTGTCATTGGTCATTAATTTGGTGTTAATGTATAAATTATGATTAAATTCTTCAATGAAAGTAATTAATTTTTTAACCGACCATGAGATTTTGTTGGATGTTTTACCCATAACTAATTACATAATTATCTTATGGATGTATACAAAGTAAATGAGGTTGTTCAGAAACCATTTTATAATAGTTAAACAAAGTTCAAAAAAGAAAAAAAGGCGCCCAATTATGATGGTACTTCTTAAACAATTTATGTATAAATTTGTATATATATTACTCCCTCCGGTTCCAATTAAACGACGTTCGAAAAAAAGTACGGAATTTTTTGGGGTCAAATAGTGAGTCATCCGGTGTGCGCAAATAGTAAACGACGTTTAATTGGAACCAGAGGGAGTATATTTTTTTCTAAACTAATCGGTTCAATTTGGTTCAATTTGGTTGAACCACTAAATTAATGATTTATAAGCTAAGTGGTTTGATGTAAGAATAATTTCTAAAATATGATTCGGTTCAACACGATTCAACCCGATCTAACTCGATTCAACCTAATTAAACCAAAGAACCAGTAAATCATTATCTCAGCTTAGAGCTGTCAACCAGTCCCGAAACCCGCAGACCCGTCCCGGACCCGGGAATTCGGGTCGGGTCCGAGACCAATTTTTGGTCCCTTTTTGTCTCGGGACCGGGTCGGGACCAAACCCGAATTTTCCGGGTCCAGCCAGGTCGGGCCCGAGTCTATCCGGGTCTGACCCGAGACCCGGCTAATAGGCTTAACCCTAATTTGTTTTCCCTTCTTTCGTTTCGTTCTTCACTTCTTCTTCACTTCAACGAAAACAGCTACACACACGACACACCACCTCTCTCTGACCTCCTCCAGCAGCGCCGACGCCGTGCCACTGCCACACTGTCACCGTCGTCGTCACCGTCCCTCCTCCTCGTCCAGCAGCAGCGCCGTACCGTCCCTCCTCTGACCTCCTCAATCCAACAGCCACCGAAAATCAATCCTGCAAGCCACCACCGTTTACAATACCAATCCGACCAACAAAATACAAATCATCAATCCCATCATCAATCAACAAAGAAAAAAAAGAAAGAACAGAAGAAAGAAAAAAAAGCAGAGATGTCAATAGAAGAAAAAAAAGTACTGCACAAAACAATCTTCCTCACCAAATTGAAATTGAACCCATCCAAGCAATCAAGTCCAAGGATGCATCAGGACCGTTGAATCTTGAATCATCTTCTTGGTCAATACCAGATCCGGAGTAGGAAAATGAAACAAAAATAAGAAAGAAAGAAAAGAGAGAGAGTGAGGCTGCGGCAAATGAAAGGGAAAAAGGAAAGAGGAGTGGGCCGGCCCAGGAAAGGAAAGAAAGAGAAAAAAAAAAGGAAAAAAAAAGGAAAAAAGAGAAAAAAGAAAGAAGTAGATTTCAGGTCTGGTCCCGTTTTTTTTTGAGATCGGGAGTGGTCCCGACCCGGGTATCTCGGGTCTGGTTGGATCCAGGTCGGATCCGGCTCGCAGACCCGTTTTGACACCTCTATCTCAGCTGTTTACTTGCGATAACTTTGAGCTCAACCCAAAACCCAAAACCCTTAGTGCCTGTTTGGGAAACCACTTTGGTTTGTAGAAGTTGGTTTCAAAACCAAGAAGGAGCAAATTGTTGTTTGGTGATCTGCTTTTCCAACCAAACTTCCCAAAAAGCTTCAGTTGAAAACCAAAAAAAACCTTGATTTTGAGAAGGAGCAAATTGCTCCAGCCCAAAACCAATAGTTTTGAGTAGAGGACGGGAAGCTGACTCTCAATAATTTTGGACAAAATTATTGAGGGCATTCCTTGTTAATTACAAGCATGACAGGTATAAATAAAAAAAAGAACAGCCATCCTTCTCTCATTCTCCCCTCATTTTTCCAGCTTCTCTCTCTCTCCTCCAGCCCGCACTCCCTCTTCTTCAAATCGTTCTCTTCTTCGTTCTACACCCAAATCTTAGCCAAATTCTCTCAAAATTTAACCGATTAATCCTTACATCAATACAAACAAAACCCATTGATCAATTTCACAAATCATCCGCCAAATCCTCCCAAAATGGAAAATCCCACCACGCGGTTTTGATTTTAGGTTTTGGGTCCGCTCCTTCTCGATCTGCTGCTCATCCTCCGCCGCCCTGCTGCTCACCGTATGCTCCTCCTCGCTCTGCTCCTCCTCGTTGGTTATCAAACATTTTGGTTCCATCGCACAGCATCCACGGTAAGTCAATCTCCCTCTCTTTTCTTTGTTGGGCTTTTATAAATTTGGTACTTCTACGTTAATTTTTTTGGATAAAATGCTGTTTTTGACTTGTATGAGCTGCATTTGTGCTGAATCGTGTAGTTTTGGTATGAGAATGAATGCTGGTTTGTGGTCACTGTTGCTTGGTGCAGGTTTTGGTAGTCAGACAAGACCTGAAAATGGGTACTGGAAAAATTGCATCTCAATGTGCCCGTAAGATAAATTGATTTCACTCTCGCATTATTTGGTTGTTAATGCTATGAAATTTCCTTTGCTCTTTTCCTGAACCTTGATTACTTTGTTGATTATTTACATTATATGATTTGCATATTTATGCAGCCACTGGCATGTATGCAGAGCTGGTGCATGGGTATGTAGCTGCTAACTTTTGAATTGTAAAATCCATGTTTGAAATTTGTACCGCTTTTGAGGATACAAGTAGTTGAATGGACTGTTTGAAGTAATGCTAGTTGTGTCCCCAAGCTGATTTAGGTTATATATTTAAATGGATAAGTTCTTTCCCCTTTCGATTTTTAAGAACCTAGAGACATGAAAATGTTACGTTTAGCCTAAGTATACTTTTGCAAGTTACAGTCATGAACCAGGAAATCAATGGCCTTATCAATCACTCCTTGTTGCTACATGCTTGTCTATCAATCATTCCAGTATTATCTTACTTTGCGTTGTTCTTTATGCTTTGCAGTTGCAACCACCGTTTGCTTTTGAGACAATGGGAACAATCCGGGCAGCCCAAAATAGTTGTTACGAGCAGGAATCAGCAAGAAATGTAAGCAGGTGATTTCATTTGATTGATGCTATTGCTTCAGAGTTTGTAAGCACTTGTCATTATATTAGAGAAATACTATCTCATATTTGACAGGAAACAATTCTACTCTTTCTCAGGAATAAAATAAGGGAAGGAGCTGAGAGCTTTGGTCTCCCAACATTTGTTGTCGCTGATGCTGGACGAACTCAGGTACGGCTTAATTATATGATTAGTTAAATCACTTTGAATTAGCTTGAATACAACCAAAAACAACCACTTCCAATCTTTGCCGTGTTCATTTTCTCGCCACGAATCTCATTAATTGTTGGTGTTAAATAGAATACACGCATTGTTGCTTCTAATATGAATCTAGGCATAAATCTTATGCTTTGTTTCTTTGTTTCTTTGTTTCTACAGGTTGCATCTGGGTCTAAGACTGTTCTTGCTGTAGGCCCAGGTACCCTTATTTCTGTCTGTTGCCCAACAAATGTTTCTTATCTGTGCTCTTAGGTTTTAAAACAAGTTGTGTGATCAAAATCTTGCTCCCGATTCCTTCTTTATGTGCTGACAAATTAGCTGACTGCACGTAGTTGGGAGACTCTTATGGGAACAAAAGTTGCTAAAACTAACAAAATGATGATGTTTCTTACCAGGACCCAAAGCATTAGTAGATTCAGTCACGGGGAAACTGCGCTTGCTCTGATATTTTGGAAGAGTTGTTTACTTAGCTAGCTGCCGTAAATCAGTTATTCTCGAGTTTCCTTTAGGATGTCATAGAAGAGTAGGCCACAACCCAATCAGTAACAAGAACTTAGGTCATTCATGTAGATTACTTGTCGATCATCTTATTGGCTGTTCGGCATAAGTGGAAGTTATACTGTCATCAGTTTACACTGTTTGTATTAATGTGCAATGAAATCTGTAATTGTAATTTGTATGAATATGAATGTATATTGCTTGATGATGCTTTTCCGCAAGCAATACCAATTGGAAGAAAGCAATTACCTTTTAGTTTTTACTCTTTATGTTATACAACACAGATCAATCCCTATCTTTTTTGTGAAAATCCACAACATTTTTTCCTTTTCTTTTCCTTTTTCTTTACTGTCCACTATAAAAGCAAAGGATTTAAAATAATAATGAAATGTTACCCATGAATGTAGTTCATGATTCAATAGCTAATAGTTTAATGATGAATAGGTAATTGTGATTTATATATGTAAAATTTTAAAATAGTTTTCAATATTTATTATTTTCTTTTTTCTACTAATGAAGTTTTTTTAATGTTATAAATAAAATGGTAAATATTGTAATGTTACTTATCAACATTTATATTTATTTGAATAATATGATGAGTCAAAGTAGAAATTCATATGTTACATTAATTTCTTAAAAAAATAAAAAAATATTATTGATGAATTCGCATACAAAAAGTAACTCAATAGGTAATAGATTAATGATCAATAGATAATTGTGATTTTATATATGTAAAATTTTAAAATAGTGCTCAATATTTAACTTTATTTAATAAAATGTTAATTGTTTGTTTAAAGAAATAGATTGATTTAAATACTCTATATACATACTAAAAAATATTAATTTTAATGCTTCAAACAAATTGTGTCCTTTATAGTTAAAGGGTTAAAATTGCAGTTTTTAGAAAATCATATTTAAATTATTTGTTTAGAAAAAAAAGATTGAATTAAATTATGTAAATAAATAACACTAAAAATGACTGATGCCCTTTATAGTCATTTTACACTCAAACCATAGTTCTAAAAGCAGTGTTTACCAAACACCAAAAACAACTTCTCGTTTCCCACCGCACTTTTAAGAAATGTTTACCAAACAGGCATACTAGCTTTTCCAGAAGTGCTTTTTCCACAGCACTTTTACCACAGCATTTTTCGGACTAAAACCGGAACGCAGCCCTTAATCTCATCGGTCATCTGCAACCCAAGAACGGAGAGAGAAGGGAGGGAAACAAGCAAGCAAGCTCTACTAGTACTCAGTATCCTGTCAATTCCTTATTTTGCATTAGCATGGTGCGACCCAAGAACAAGAATAAGGAGATGGATCAGGAGATTGATGGGAACGACGATCAAAGGGCGCGGCAGAGGCTGAAGAATTTTGCATTCTCCTCCAAAATGTTATCAGGAACCCAATCTTCACAATCTCTGGCCCTTGCCCCCTCCAAAACGCTTTTGAAGCACCACGGCACAGATATTCTGCGCAAATCTCAGCGCAAGAACAGGTTCCTTTTCTCCTTCCCAGCTCTCCTTGCGCCTATCGCTGGTGCCGGAGGCGGCAAGATTGGTGAGCTCAAAGATTTGTCCACCAAAAACCCCATCCTCTACCTCCAGTTTCCTCAGGTTCTCCATTTCTGTCCTTACTGCTCTTGTTATTCGTTTATTAATCTCCACACATTTGGGTTTCCTTTGTTTTACATTCCTCAAGTTTTTGCTTTGTATGTTTAGGGGCAAGTAAAGCTTTTTGGGACGGTTGTGTACCCCAAGAGCAGATACTTGACTTTGCAGTTCTCTAAAGCTGGAAAGAACGTCTTGTGTGATGATTATTTCGACAATATCCTTGTATTCTCTGATGCATGGTGGATTGGGACAAAAGAGGAGAATCCCGAGGAAGCACGCCTTCCTTTCCCCACTCATCTCACTCAGGTTTCATCTTCCTTCTTTTGCTTCCATAGTCGATTGCTTCCAGTTACTTCATCACATTGTATATTGTTTGTTAATAGCAGGTACACGACTCTCAATTCGACTTCAAAGGTGGGGCAGGTTCCGGGCCTGTAGCAAATAACCAATTTGTTCCTAAAACCATTGGAGCACAATACTCAGAGGATGATTCCCCTGAGACTGAGTTTGGAAATGATTCTTCAGTATTGTATGATAAAAACAGTTTGAAAGAATCTAAGCCAATTCGGCATTCTGCGAGAATGGCTGGGAAAACATTCAAGTAATTGCTCAGCTTTTCGTTTACTTGGTTTAATGTGTCCCCTTACTTCACTTGGTCTAGGCAACATTAGCACGAGTTTCCATTTTCCTACAATCTGGGGCTTTTCCATTTGTTTATTTTAGTTTATCGACACCTTGCAGTTTACTGTTGATGCAACTGGTTAACTTGTCCAATGGTTCCTTTATATGTCCACTTTGCTTGTATATTCTCCTGACAATACAACTATGCAATTCTTGATGTTATTTACAATTTATGAACATTTTATTTATCAAATCTTGCGATTTCATCATTCTACATAACTCGATTTGACAGTGTATTTGGAAGCCTTGCAATTCAACTTATCTTTAGCCGTTTCTGGACCAGGTTTGCAGACGCTTCCTCAGGTGACAATTCGGTTGAAAGTAATGGCGATGACTCTGGGGAAGAAGGAAAAAGAGTAGGATAACTGCTCAATGTTGCTATCTGGAAACTATTCCATTTGAACTGTCCTCATTAGTACAATTTAATTATCTAATGCTACTCAGTGTTACATGTATGGTGTGACTTTCTTTGCTGCTGCTATTGCGTTGAGTTTTTTTTTCCTGATCTGTGCGATATGTACCTTTGTTATTTTGCTTCCTCACCAACAATTTGATTCTGGATCCCTAGGTAAAAAATAATATTTCATCTGCTGTGGTGATGGACATTGATAATGATAGTGACATTCAACCATCTCTCATAGCAGTGACTAAGTCTGAAGCGCTCACTGAGTCTACTATTTCATTGACATCTAATGAGATCTCACGTGGGAATCATGGTTCACTTGTTCAATCTACTATAGCTACATTGTTCAAGAAAGTGCATGAAAAGCAGAGAGCAGGGAACAAGGTATGTCTGGCCACTTTTAGGATAGTAACTAAACCTATTATGGCGGGTGGAACTTTATAATGAGGTACTTTAACCTAGCCTGTCTAACAGTCGCAAAGAAATCAGTTTGGTTGCATATACCATGTAATAGCAGCTTGACCATTTGAAAAACATTGTACCACTACTATGCCTATACAGTGTATGTACACATGGAAATCTCAGTTGTAGTGGTTGGGTAGTAATTCTTTTTTATACATGGTAATATCATCTCTAGGTAGGTGCTGCATTTCTTGTTTTAATGCATGGCATAAGTTTCTGCTTTTATCGATTAACGGTAGTTAGCATATCAGAGGGAGCAGGTGCTTTGAAATTATATGATTTCCATGATTAAAAGAAGTAGCAGCTGCTAAACCTACCATCCGATCTTGTTAGTAATCCATTTAGAATGTTTTAATGTAAGTGGTTGGTGAAACTTAACATGTCAGCATGGATTCTTGAAACATTGCTAAGGATTAAGGGCCATATCTCTTACAGGCTTGGAATTTTTTTTAATTTGTGGATTGTATTATTTGGTGAAGGGTGTTTTGGATTCTTTACATTATTTGGTAATTCTATCTGCTGCACGCTGTTGTGCAACTCTGCCCTGCAAACAAACAGTCTAATTTGCTCAGTATGAATAGCCATACCATGTTAGGATTATCATGTATGATTTTTCTTTTTCTTCACCCATATGCAAGCTGCAAGGTAGCTATTCTTTATGCATAGGCTTTCATGTTAATTTTGTTTTAGTTTGTGTCCTGGTATGCCTATGAGAGCCTTATCTCTACTTGTTACAAGACTTACATACTCTCTATTTCTTTTTTTCACATTTTTTTGTGTGGGTTTCCATCGATTTGTTTTCCCTTTTTTGTTTAATTTGTACTAAGCAGTTCTAACATGTTCTGACTGTAAAATCTCTTAGACTTGGATTTCGTATAGTTAGTTATTCTTGAGAAGAAAACTGTTGGTAGAAACAGTTTGTAGAGGCTTTATTTTACTGCTATTTATAAATAAAAATGTTCAGGGTTTACTATAAATTACTTGCAGAATTAGTAAATAAACCAAGGTCTCTGTAATTATTGGGTAGATATAGCTTGGTGGCTCTAAGTGGCGTGTCAAAAAGACAGCCAATGCCTCTATAACCTTTCTTTTATTCTTCTTTTTTTCGCCAATGCCTACTGGGCTTGGATACAACCCGTGTCTTCCTAGACACATCATACATACTATTTCCTTTTTTATTCCATGCTTTGTCCACTTCATGTGGACACATGGCACAATCTTTACTCGCTTAATGCCAAGAATATTTTTCTATATATTGCCCCCTACATTTCATTGAAGGACCTTTTGGATTCACATCTGCCATTTGGATACTACTCACTAAGATTGTTTGCTCCTCCTTCCATGCATTTGCCTAACACATAGTCCTTACTGTGGTGTGTGTATATATATATAAACCTTGGCTTAGATCTGCACTCCTTAAGAATCTACTCGTATACAAGTTTAATTAGGATTGTCTGATTTCTCTACCATCTTTCAATAAGACATGTATGTTTCAAGCATTTTCTTTACAGTCTTATTGATGGTCAAGTTGTGCTCATGCGTTCCCACTTCTGTTCAGAATATTGCTCATTGTTTTTTAAGTTTGTCACTGGGATGCAATATTATAGTATCACAAGAAGTGTGTCATCCAATAGAATAAGTTATTTGTTGATTTAATTATTCACTTTGGACTAATCTTACAGTCTTTTTTATTACCAGACGGAAGCAACAAATTCAAGGAGATCTCTGCCTTCAGAAGGTACTCTTCTTAATCGCTTAAAGTAGTGAACAAAAAGTTGAGAACAATGATTTCTCCTGACATTTTGACAGATTCTGGTCAGAAATTGCAGCAAACTGATCTGAAAACAAAGGTTCATCCGGTGAGAGGAAACCTTAAATTTAATGGATGTTTTTTCTGCTTTGCAGTTTTCTTTGTAGACTCTCCTTTTGATTTCCAAAGTTGAGTTGATTATGGCCATGGTTGCTGTGTGACTGGTATTGTTATTGTTTTAGGTTGAAAGTCCAAGAAAAAAAGTTAAACAGACTAAAGGAGAAAAATCTGGTTGCTTGCTCTCTCTTTCTTCCTATTATGATATATTAGTCTGTCTCTCCAAATGTTTTCCTACTCAAGGCTTTGGCATAAAGATATTTTCCTAACAATTTCACAATACTTGTGGGCTCTTAGTTTAGTGGCGTTCAACAAGTCTATCTAAACATTTCTTATGATGTAATTGTAGGTACAGGATCCAAAGGAAAGAAGAAAGTATACAAGGTATAAATTTGTCTTTCAAGTTCATAGTGCTTGTTATATTGTATTGTGAATTATCATAACCTTATTTATCTTTACTTATAGGTGTTTATAGCCTACAGTAGAGTATGAGTTTTCATTCATGTCATTCTCATTCAATATTTTATTTTGGTTTACAAGGAGAGCTGAACTGTAGTCGTGAATGGGAACAATGACAGGATGCTAGTTGAGCTATAACTAATTGGCTCTCATCATTCAGTACCTGATTGATAATACTGCATACTTTATGCACATTCTTATTCTCCATTTGCTTTCCTTTATTATAGTCATCTGAAGATGTATGTGGCTGTTTACTATACGATAAATGGACCTCTATGCTTTACCCTTTGCATGCATACACAAAGTGTCATGCGCTAATTTTTGTTGTTTTGAATTCGAAAGCTGACTTAATTAGTGTTTCTATCGAAAGCTATTCAATCTCGTGTTATTTCCTAACATTAAGGAACCCAAGGAGGATATCGATTACCACTGCTTCTGGAGAAGAGCAATGTGTCCATTGTTTTATACTGTACTTAAATTTTTATACTTATATAGTAGTTGGATCAAAATTGGTATTAAACCAAATCCATATAGTTGATGGATGCAGTGATGAACCTTTGGCCTACATTCATTAGGAAGCCATATTGCAATAGATGACATTAAACAAGAATTTCATTCTAGCACTGCCTTGTGCTCTTCCTTCTGTAAGAAATCAAGCTTGTTGCAAATATATTTTTTTCTGCCACCAAACTACTAATACTTCCAGTAACTACCCAGCTTCTGGCTTACCAAATTACTAGTGTGAATATCTTCATGAAAAAATTGATTGGGTTTGACATTTGTTTTCCGCAGTTACTTTCTTTTCTAGATACTGATTCCTAGCTAGCAATATTCAGAATCTAATCTTGGATTTTAGTTGGGAATTAATTTGATGTGTAATTAATCAATGTTTTGTTATTTATGTAGATTAGGGTTGAAATTAGGTTTTCTTTCGTAAAAAGCTGTGGTGATATTAGTTAAATCAGGTCACGAATGAAAAGAAATTAGGTTGTCTATCTGTTGCCATATTGATTTAAAAAGGAAAAAAAATGTAGAGAAAACTAAAGGGGACGATGGAAATATTTCTTGTTCTAAGTTTGATATGCTTCAATAAATTTGTATGCACTAATAGGAAAGAAAGCTTACGGATGAGAATATCTATGGATGGGAGCTTATGTTATCCTTTCTTTTCACTGTTACTTTTGTTTTTATTCTAAATATCATCCGACTCTTTTGTTTCATTCATGTGCCTGTTCAATGGCATAATTGGATGGCATTGCTAATTTAGTAATTTGTTATTTAGCCCAGTTCCTTACTGTGTTATTGTAGATTTCCTACTCTTACTTCGATGATCAGTTATGACTACTTGGTCGTTTATTTAATTAGTTTTGAGAATTAGATATCTTGGTCTTGCTTAAGGATTTTTTATTTTTATTTTTTATTGTTGTCTCTTTAATGATTGGTCATGAAAGTTATATTGCACCAATGTTCTATAAATGTGTGAATTATTAATAACTTTGTGTGGGGATGTTTGTAGGTAGAAGATGATATTGAAGAATTTTCCAGCTCTTCCCAGGTTAGATCCCTTTACTTTTGTCATGGTTAGCCTAACCGATCCTTGCTTGCTTAACTCAAATAATATTGAACACAAAATGCTTAAAGTATTAATTAATAGGGTCTTTCCGATAATTGTTAACAGACTTGCAAACAAGCATGGAAATCATACACAAGCTAACCCACTGGCTTTTTGTATGAATAATTCACACTCTTTTCTGACCTTAGTCACACGCTTGAGCTTTTCTCAAAGCTGAGCTTCAAGTGGCTCATGAATGGATTAGCTAAAATTTTGACATTTATATATGGATTTTACTGATTGTTGTCTTGTACTTTTCTCAGGACAGTAACGGAAGTGATGAGAACTGGTCAGGTTGAGAATGAGACCTGAACTCAAACTTTGGGTAGATGAAAATGCGGAAACAACATTCTTCCTTGCACATCGCCAGCCAATTCTCCGAAATCAAGTCTCTATTCGTTGAAATGGTGCCGGCCATCACTTTGAGCTTGCCAGTGGCTGTAGTGCCCTCATTATTCTTCACTAGATTTCTTGAGTTGGGCACTGAGAGAATATTTCTTCGAAAGCAAGGGCTCCCGGGCCATAATAACTCTTTACTACGGTATTGAATTTAGATTGATTAAGGTTGAGTTAAACTGAATACATAAGCTTTTACCGCATATTTTCTATCTTGTTTTTTCTACTTGACGTACTAATCATACCTCCGTATGGTATGAGATTGATAACATTGATTTTATGCCCTATAATTCATCTTATTTCTTTTTTTACACTTTTAACCACTTTGATTGATTAGTTGATATTGAAGTATGATGTGGCTGGTGATGTAAATAAAAGTTAGAAGTTAGGGTAAATTACGTAAAAAAAACTCTAGAGTTATATAATGGTCTAAAAGCTTGCAATATAAATTCCATAGTTATCCAAAAGTTACAATCTTAACATTTTTTTTAATGTTTAAAAAATTCAAAATAAATAGTAAAATAATTCCAAAAAAAGTTCACCTCATTTAGAAATTGAATTTATTTTTTTGTAATTTTTTAAAAGGAATTAATTAAAAAATAAATTGTAAATAAATTTTAATGTTTTTCAAATGAAATATTTTGTAAACTATAATTTTTTTAATATAATTAACCCTAAAAGTTATTATTCAATGACATGCCAACATGCAATGTCATCGTAAAAGTAGTCCTACAAATATATTAAAGGTTAATTTGCTGAAGTGACATTGCTAACGTTAGACCATCCATACCGGGATCAAATTTTAGGGTGTTATTCACTTTCTCTCACTGCCACATCAGCTTAGCACCTAACCAAAAAACATTTAACACCCACGCGTTTACAGCAGGGGATTATTCAGGGTGTTAAAAACTCTCTCCCTTCCACATCATTTATCATATACCCCATCATATTTTTCATTTTTTTTTCTTATTAAATTTATAATTACTATAATAATTACTTTTTATAATATAATAAATAATAAATAATATTTTTTTAATATAAATTAATTAAATTTTATAATTTCTTGTCAGATTTCAAAAAATCTATACTTTTATTTTCAAATATGTTTTACTTTTAAAATATTTTGAGTAATTATTATGAAAAAAATCATTTAAAAAAGAAAATGAAAAAAAAGTGTAAAAAATTCTGATCTTTTTAGTGTCCAAATTTATAGATCTCAAAAAATTAAAAATAAGTGTAAAAATAATGGTATAAAATTATTTTGAGTAATTATTATGAAAAGAAGCATTTAAAAAAGAAAAAAAATGTAAAAAATTCGAATTTTTTTTAGTGTCCAAATAATACAAACCTAGTCTCAATTTATAGATTTCAAAAAATTAAAAATAATGGTATATTTTTTATAAAATTATTTTCAGTATTTATTAAAAACAAATCGATTTAAAAACTGAGTGGGGAAAAAAAACAAAAAAATTCAGCCAATGGCAGCGCGCCACGCACGCGCTGCAGGGCTGTCCCTGCAGCGCGCGCGTGGCGCGCTGCCATTGGCTGAATCTTTTTTTTTTTTATAATAAAACAACTGACAATGGGACCCCCCACTGTCAGTTTGGTCCCCGAACGAGCGGAGCTGGCATTTGCTCCAACTTGCTCCCCTGCTGCACAAGTTAATCCTCATTTGACCCCCCACTTAACACCTAGCTGTGGATGGTCTTAGAATACCAAGTCAATACAGTGGGACCCAAAAAATGCTTGGTCGACACATGAGTGTCAATGGAAAAGGCATCAATAGTCTAATCTACCCATGAAAAATCGACCAAGCCCCTAATCATGTGGGGAGCCGAGAGTTATTGAAGTAAAATATCGCGAGATATATATCAAAATCTCGCAAGATTATGATATATATCGTATTTTTACATCAATTTTTATACACCAAACATTATGTTGATGTTTTTATGATACCTTTGAGCAATTCGAGTAAGATTCGTTATTAGTTCATGTATTGCGGATATTGCTAAAGTTACACTATATATTTCCGCACGACTATTATTATATAACTAGCATAAGTCTTTTGTTTGTCCAATACATTAATCCATTTTTTTTTGTGTAATTGTAAACATATAATCATTACTTCAAATTTGATAAGAAAGAAGTTTTTATTAACTTGTTCAATGACTTGATTTACTTCAAATCCATCAAACTAATCCTGAACGGCACGACATAAAAATAATGAAGTGGTATACAGTAACGGAGCCAGGAATCGATGTTTGGGGGGGCGACAGTCATAGATTTAGGATTTGTACCTGCGCCCCCGAATTATTTTTTTTGAGTATTTTAAAGGAAAGTTAAACGAGCTGAACGAAAAATTGGAAAAATGCTTAAGAGTATTTGTACTTTACCCTGCAAGTTGCACTTTAAAACTATAACACACCAAAACCAGCTTAGGATTTATACACTTGCAAGTTACAAGTAAGGTAAAGTGCAAATTTTAGTACACTAACTCAGTACGAACAAAATTATTCTAATAGTGGTCGAATTGAAGTCACTGTAATTTAAATTGCGGAATAATAAATACACAAACATTCAAACTAGACTATCATTAAAATTACTGTTAGTTAGAAAATTAAATAATTAATAAATACTTACTGTAATTATTTGGGGATTTGAGGCCCCTGAGAAACTCAAGCTTCACACGTTCAGGCACTAAATGTCATTTCCTAAATCCCTGCATAAAACCAAATCGAATCCAACCAAAGATCAAAATCCAAATTCAATTCAATTAATTAATTAAACTAACGCAAACAAAACATTTTCTACCTCAAAAATGAAAATTTTGGGAGTTAGGTTTTGAATTGGGAATTTCAGATTTTAAAAATATTTGTGTATTTTTTGAGTGAAATTGAAGTTTGGATTTTGTTTAGAGAAAGATTAAGAGTTATAGCATCAATTTTGGGAGAATTTGGAGGTGATTAGAGTGATTTAATGGAGTAAATTTGATTGAGGGAGAGGGAGAGGGACAGTGCGGGTTATTGTCGCACCCTCTTTTTGGATTTTCTTTGCGCGACGCAAATTTGGGACGAGATGTGAGATGAAATCGGACTCATCTCACATGATGCAATGAAGTCGCCACTCTAATTTGTTTCTAGGTTTAGGGAACCTGTTTGTCATGCGTAAAAAATAAAAACTAAGGCAAAATGGGTCTGAACCCGAGAACAACGGTTCGGGGTCGTATTATGGACTTGGGAAGGTGTTAGGCACCCGGGTCACATCCTAAAAAGGTTACTGGATAAAAGAGGTGTTTAAATCATGCTTGGAAAAATAGAAGGTCCTAATTGAGTGATCATGCCCAACAGAGGTATTAAGGTTAACATTTCTAGATATTCATGCATATTAGCGCAAAAATGTTAAAATAAATAAAAGGGAAAGAATTTGTACTTGTTAGGAAGTTACGTGTAGATTTACCCTCCAAAATGAGATTGTTAGTACAAGTAATGAATAATTGGTAAAAAAATAAATATCTAACAAATTATTGCATATTAGGCAATTTTAACAATTTAAAAGTAGGCAAAAATAATTATTTAAACACTCAGAATCATGCAAAAATAATTAATTACGCAGTGAAGACACACGAAAAAATTGACACGAAAAAAATGAAAAAGTAGTGGGCCGAAAATTGGGCCCGGCCCAGTGGGCCGAAAATGGGCCCACCAGCTGGGCCCAAGACAGCACAACCCGCTGGGCTGGCTGTCTGCGTGGGCCTCAGCCCACGCCTCACTATCTCGCTGGGCCAAACGGCCCTGCTTTTTCCTTTGCTTGGGCGCTAGACGCCCAAGCCTCTTCTCCCACGCTGGGCCCAAGTGGCCCAGCTTTCTTTTTAATACACGCGGGCATCACGCCCGCGTCCTTCTTCTTGGGCCAGCCTTGGCCCAAGATTAATTAGAACAGGAGCCTTCATTGTCTCTTTCCTTGCGTCGCCGGTGCCATTTCCGGTGACCAAGGAAAAAACTTGCACCATTATGGCCCAAAATTGGCCAGAAAAATCCTCATACACGCAGAAACTTATATATACCATTACAGCAGGAAAATTTAACTCAAAACTGTGTCAATTAATTCAAAAATGAATTAAAACTAAATAAATAAAAAGCTTAAACTTGGCTTAAATTGGCCAGCGATTGAGAAAACTAAAACACTTTAATTATTCTACATATCACATATAATTTATTTAAAATCAAAACAGACATTTTTCCCATTAAAATACAAACAAACGGATTTTTAAAAGAAAACGAATAAAAAACAAGCGAAAAAGAAAACAAAAGTTTAACTGGGAGTAACTTCAACCTCAGGTTGAAGTAGGCAGCCGTTCGTGCCAGTGAACCGGCGCTAGAGAGGGAGAAAATGTTTGTGAATGAGCAAGGAAAAATGAGCGCCCGAGCTTGATATTTATAGGGAATTTTGGAGAGTGGATTTGGGCGACGAGCTGTGCGTGGTAGCGGAGCGGGGAGCGTGGGCCGGAGCAGTGCTTATGATGGGACTTTGTGTTGATCTCTTTGGGACGGCGAACGAGGCAGAACGCGATCTAGAACGAGGCTCTGATTCGCTTCTGTTCTTGCGCAGAAAAGGTGGTAAGGTGAGGTGTAGGGGAAAGGCTATTAATTAGGTAGCCGTTGATCTTGGTTGTCTTTCAAAGTCAACCAGATCAACGGTTGAGGCCAAGTCAAGACTTTCTTGTTGATTTTCTGGTTCGAGCTAGTGGTACAAGCAATTTGTTAAAAAAATCAATCCGAATATACTAGACCATAGAGTAAAATAAAATGAGATTATTAGTATACAACAAGTGGCGAAAAGTTCATCACATAATTCGATAAAAAATATTCGTTTGTAAGCGATAAAAGTTCGAGCGTAAAAAATACTAAAATAAAAAATTGAGCGAAATGCAACGAGATAGCGCGAGTTAGAATAATAATAAAAAATAAGTAGCTAATGAATGAAAATGTTCAATCATTGGTTTCGAGAATCTTACTCGGAACCGATATGAGTTCGAACGAAAAAAGTGATAAAAAAGTGAAAAAGTGACGAAATAAAATTTAAATGATATGAAGTGTAAAAATAAACATCAGTTGGGGGAAAATAAACGGAAGTATGATTTTAGAAAAAATGGCGTTTGAAAATGTGAAAAACATTTTGATGAAAAATTTAAAATCAAAAATCGGGTAGCAACAAGAGAAGAAAGAAGGCTGGCCTTGCTGGTCCAGTGAAGTCGGCTTCGACCCTATTAGTCCCCAGTGAAGTTGCCAACTGATGTTTATGTGAGACGAGTCTGATTTCGTCTCGCATCCCGTCCCAAACCCGTGTCGCGCAAATAAAATCCAAAAAGGGGGGTGCGACAGTTTGGCGACTTCACTGGGGACCATAGGGTCAAAGCCGAAATTTTTGAGGTGTTTGTTTTTTTTATTGTATTTATTTGCTTCGATAAATTACTTAATTTTTCTTGTATGATTTCTTTCGTACATATTTGCTATGATAAATTGTTGTATTATCACATGATTTTTTTTTATGCATGATTAATTGCTTTTATTCGCTTTGATAAATTGCTTATACCTGATTTGTTGCAATGTGTTACTTGCTTTGATGAACTGTCATCGCATATGCATATCCACGCATAATCCCTATCACCGGGCATTTCCAAATAGGATTAGGTCGGTAGTAGTGAAGTCCTGTGGCCCACGCCTTGGTAAGCTTTCACGAACCCACACTCGGACTTGAACCCCTAAATGAGTTCAGCGCCCCGGATCCTTTTATGATTCGGTAAACGCTCTCGTATCCATTTATTGAGGGACCACTTCTATGGTATCGTCCGGGAGCCTTCCGACCAGATAGAAATAGTTGGTGTCACCCCTGCATATGCATCACACTGAAATGCGTATATTGCGACTTTGTTTCACTTTTTCTACTGATTTAAAAAAAAAATTCCATTTACAACTGATTTCTCAAATTTTCTACATTTTTACAAAAAGATTTCTCAAAATTTTCCACATTTTACAACAGATTTCGCAATTTTTTTACATTTATAAAATTTTCTGCAAAATTTCCATATTGGCAAATTTTGCCATAAAGTTGTCACATTTTTCGCAATTTCTCCAAATTTGTAATTTTTTTTGCAATGTCTCCATGTTTGCAATTTTTTCACAATTTCTCAATATCTATAAATTTTGCGTGTACAAATTTTTTCGCGATCTTTCACGCTTCTAAAATTTTTCCACAATTCTTCCACATGTGCAAAATCTTTTCCTCAATTTTTCCATGGTTACAAAAAATTCCACAAAATTTTTCCATATGCGCGAATTTTTCCACAACTTTTACATATCTATTTTTTCCGCATAAATTTCCACTTTAATAAAATTTTTCCGCAATTTTTCATGTGTCAAATTTTTTAGCAATTTTCCACATGTACAATTACTCACAATTTTCCACGCGTGTCAAATTTTTCCACAATTTTCCGCGCGGGTCAAAATTTTTCCACGTGCAATAATTTCTGCTATTTTTCCTCGTGTGCAATTTCTCCGGGTATAACTTTTCCTGCAATTTTGCACATTGACAAATTTTTCCGAAATTTTTTCCATGTGATTCTTCTGTAATTTTTTCCATGTGATTCTTCTGTAATTTTTTCCATGTATGCAAAAACAAAAATTCCGCAAGTTTTTCACATACAAATCCTTTCGCGATTTTTCCATGTTTATAATTTTGTCCCAATTATCTTCGTAATTCTCCATGTTTGTGATTTTTCTTATGATGCCTACATTATTTTTGTTATTGTACTTACCCCTCTGTTTCTCTCGCAGCATATAGACCTCGGGACGGTATTTTACATAATTAAATCACTGGTTAAACTTATAATTATTTCCTTCGTTCATTTTTCAGGAAAATATTGTATGGTAGAACGGAGGAGACATTAAAAGCTAAAATAACTGAGTTACAAAAAAAAAGTTCGAGTTGTTACGGCAAGGGCTGAACAAGCTGAGAATGGGAATGGGCAACGATTGATTTTTTGCTCGGTTTTTACCCCTGCGGGGAGCCATCTGCTTCATCTGCGATTGCTGTTACTTCCATCATCTCCCAGTTCATGGTAGCCTTTTTTCCTTAATCCAAATTCCCTTCGGTTCGTCACATCGGATGCCCCGAACTTTGAAGTTGGCATCACCAGACAAGGCGGTACACCCATTGGGCCACCTCTGGGTAGGCCCAAGCTCGATCTCAGGCCATTCCACTTGATTCCTGGACCATCAGAAACTCAGCCCCATGGGGGCAATCCGATACGACCACATGTATCCTTGGGGTATCCATCAGTTATTGGTTTTAGCGCCAATAAAATAGAGGGGCCAAGTATCGACAAGATGAGTCTGTTAGAGGAGAGAGTGAGGGTTCCCTTCGACTCAACAACTCCTGCGGATATGTGTATGGTATCAGGGATTACCATACCTCAGAAATTTAAGATTCTAGAATTCGAAAAGTGCTCTGGGATCGAGTGCCCCAAGGCTCACCTAAAAAAAAAAAAACTACTGCAATAAGATGTCAGAGGTGGTACATAATGAACCTTTGTTGATCCGTTTATTTAGGGAGAGTCTGGACAAGCACACCTTGACTGGGTACATGGGGCTGGATAAGATCAAGATCATAACTTGGGGAAGAGAACCGGCGGATCGGTGAAGGTTTATGCTAAAAAATGGAGAGAATTAGTTGTTGGGATCTCTGGCTAGCGTCTTCTTTACCAGGGAGTGTGCTTTGAGGTGTTATTTCTGCCGCAGAACCACAAATCGCTTCCTAACTTGGTTCGTTGTTCGATGCGGCTGAATCTGATGCCCCCAGGAGGCTGGACTTTTGGCGGTTTAGGCCTTATGAGTTGAATGGAATGGGCCCGAGATGGGTGAAAATATTGAGATTCTGAGCGGATGATTAAACGGCTTTGAAGCGAGAGGAAATAGTGAGGTTCTGGACATGTCTCCTTCTTGCCGAGATCGAGCATGGGCCTAGTCAGAGGGGGCCCAATGGGTGTATCACCTTGTCTGACGGTGGCGATAGTAGTGTTCGGGATATCGTTCATCCCCAAAGCAAAGGATGTCTCCACGTCCAGAGCAGTCAAGGAGCGAATCAGGAAAGATTTTAAGATGGTTCTTCATTCGCGACGCGGGTTTGGGACGGGATGCGAGATGAAATCAGACCCATCTCACATAATGCAATGAAGTCGCCACCCTAATTTATTTTTAGGTTTAGGGAACCTAAGGTCATGGCATAAGTCGGGGTTGATTTATGGACTCGGGAATGTGTTAGGCACCCAAATCACATCCTAAAAAGGTTATCGGATAAAGAGGTGTTTAAAATCATGCTTGGAAAAATATAAAGTCCTAATTTATGTGATAATGCCCAATAGATAAAATTCTAACAGTTTGGTCAAAATAATTAATTTAAACACGAGTAGAATAATTATTTAAACATGCAAAACATACGAAAATAAACAAGCATACGGAAATAAATAAAAAGTACAAGCATACGAAAATAAATAGACAGTACGAGTGCGAAAATAAATGAATAGTACAAGCATACGAAAATAAATAGATAGTACGAGTGTGAAAATAAATGAATAGTACAAGCATACGAACAAATTGATGCGAAAAATAAATGCGATGGGCTAGCCCACCAGCTGGGGCCCACAGCTAGGCCCAGGACAGATCTTCTCTTCCTTACACGTGGGCTAAAGCAGCCCTTCCTTCTCTTCCGCGTGGGCCAGCAAGGCCAGCCTTCTTTCTTCTCTTGTTGGGCCAAGCCAAGGCAAGACCTCTCCTTTTTCTTCACAACGGCTGTCCGATTTCGTCTAGCGCCCAAGCAAAGGAAAAAGCTGGGCCGTTTGGGCGTCTAGCACCCAAGCAAAGGAAAAAGATGGGCCGTTTGGCCCAACGAGATAGTGAGGCGTGGGCTGAGGCCCATGCAGACAGCCAGCCCAGCGGGCTGTGCTGTCTTGGGCCCAGCTGGTGGGCCCATTTTCGGCCCACTACTTTTTCATTTTTTTTTCGTGTGCCCTCACTGCGTAATTAATTATTTTTGCATGATTTTGAGCGTTTAAATAATTATTTTTGCCTACTTTTAAATTGTTAAAATTGCCTAATATGCAATAATTTGTTAGATATTTATTTGTTTACCAATTATTCATTACTCGTACTAACAATCTCATTTTGCAGGGTAAATCTACACTTAACTTCCTAACAAGTACAAATTCTTTCCCTTTTATTTATTTTAACGTTTTTGCGCTAATATGCATTAATATCTAGAAATGTTAACTTTAATACCTTTGTTGGGCATGATCACTCAAGTACGACCTTTTATTTTTCCAAGCATGATTTAAACACCTCTTTTATCCGGTAACCTTTTTAGGATGTGACCCGGGTGCCTAACACCTTCCCGAGTCCATAATACGACCCCAAACCGTTGTTCTCGGGTTCAGACCCATTTCGCCTTAGTTTTTATTTTTTACGCATGACAAACAGGTTCCCTAAACCTAGAAACAAATTAGGGTGGCGACTTCATTGCATCATGTGAGATGAGTCCGATTTCATCTCACATCTCGTCCCAAATTTGCGTCGCGCAAAGAAAATCCAAAAAGGGGGTGCGACAGTTTGGCGACTCCATTGGGGACTAATAGGGTCGAAGCCGGAATTCTTTTTGAGGTGTTTGTTTTTTTCATATGATTTTTTGTACATGATTAATTATTTTTCATGTAGTTAATTGATATGATGAATTGTTGTATTATCACTTGATTTTTATGCATGATTAATTACTTTTATTCGCTCTGATAAATTATTTATACATGATTTGTTGCTACGTGTTAATCGCTTTGATATAATTGTCATTTGCATATGCATTTTCAAGCATAATCCCTATCGCCGAGTATTTTCCAAATAGGATTAAGATGGTAGTAGTGAAGTCCTGGGGCCCACGCCCTGGTAAGCTTTCACGAACCCAAACTCGGACTTGAACCCCTAAATAGATTGAGCGCCCTGGATCCTTTTCATGATTCTGTTAACGCTCTCGTATCCATTTACTGAGGGACCACTTCTATGGTATCATCCGGGAGCCTTCCAGCCAGAATAGAAATAATCGATGTCACCCCAGCATATGCATCATAGTGAAATGTGTAAATTGCAACTTTGTTCCACTTTTTTACGTAACCTCTTAAATTTTTCCATATTTTCCTCACTTGATTTCGCATTCACGGTAGATTTCACCATTTTTCTATGTTTACAACTGTTTTCCCATGCTTACAAAGTTTCTCTAAAAAAAAAAAAAAAAACACAACGAAAAAATTCTGTTTTGCAGTTTTTTCCAATTTATAATTTTTCCGCAATTCTTCCACAGTTACGATTTTTTCGTAAATTTTCCACAACCACTTTTCCCTCGTGTGCAGATCTTTCTACAATTTTTCCCATGAATAACTCTTCGACATTTTTTTCCATGCTTGTAATTTTGTTACTCTATCTTCCCTTTTTTAATAATACTTCTGTTCTCTTATACTAATGCGCGCATATATTACGTCCTTTTGATTTATTAACATATTAATATACTCGTCCTATCCACAGGATCCACCTTGTTTATCCCAATGGCAACACCCACGCTTTTGGCTCTAGATACTTTTGGGGGTAGGACCTACGAAGACCAGTCGCTCTGGGGGACATGTTGAAACCTGGTTTCGTTCCCGATATTACAGCCAGGGTCAGGCTAGAAATCACGGACTTCGACATGGTCGGAATCAGGGCATTAAGGGCCGAGTTGTCTGTCGATGAGGAACTGCAATTCCGTTGCGACTACGGAAGATTGACAACCCTCCTAGACATACAGGTAGATTGGGGTTGCATTCAGGCCGCACTGAAATTCTGGGATCCATGTTACCGTTGTTTTTCCTTTAATGGAGGGATTGATCTGATGCCCACTCTGGAGGAATATTCCACTTTGCTATCCTTCACTCCACAGATTTCCACCATTTACTAAAATGTCCGTTATGAGTCCTCCCTCGTCTGTGCAAAGCTCAACAAGCAGCTGGGGATTCCCACGCGGTATAAAGACGGAAATGACGTTTGGTGCTGGCCCGACATTGTGGAAAAATTCCATTCGGCTCGGGGAGACAAACGTTTGAAGATTTTAGCCTTTATCTTGGTGGGGTTCATTCTGTTCCTGAAAGTAAAAGATTACATCGACTTCGAGGCGACCAATGTCTATTATGAAATGGAGGTGAACAAAATCAACCCTACCACCGCCATTTTGGCAGAAACTTTCCGTGCCTTGGATTCTTGCAGAAGGAAAGGGAAAGGAAAGCTTACCTGTTGTGTCCAGTTATTGACAATATGGTTAATGAGCCACTTCAAGCAGGCGCCATGTCAGTCCTTGTTTCTTCCAAACTTCCTGGGAATGAATCCATTAATAAAGGTCATCGAAGCTATAGGCACCGGGGCAGCCGATGACAAGTGGCAGATGGAGGACAAAGACTTATGGATGGATCGATTCTTAAACCTCTCTAAGGAAGATATCAGTCGGCATGCCAAGTGGTTACGATCAGTCAATCCCATTGTTAGTTGTGGGTATCTACTATGGGTCCCTCTAATTGGAGCAAGAGGATGTGTTCCATATTGCCCCGCGCTGGTGTTGAGCCAATTCTGCATCAAGCAGATCATTCCTGCCACGCATGGCATGACGGACTCAAGTATGCTGCACACAAGAGCCGACCCAACGCCTAAGGATCACGCGCGCGATTGGATCAATCCATTCTGCCTAGAAGGGCACATTGTTCATACCCCGCCGATAGCTGAATACCTCCAGTGGAGAAGAAACAGGACCAATGGAACTATCTTGCCACGCCCAAAAAATCAGAGACCTGTGGAAGAAGTGGGCGAGTCTTGCACAAATGAAGGAGCAAATATGGTCACTTGCGCCCAGTTAGCAGAACAGTTGCAAATGGTGATGGGCCAGAGGGATCAGATGGAATAGATGAAAATTCCTTTCACATCGTCGTCAAGATCATCAATTCGATCGTCCAGAAGCACCCTGATTGTGCGGAGACATCGTCATCTCTTCACCCTAAAAGTATCAAGAGAAAGCGTAGCCGAAGCAGCAGATAAACAGCGTGGAGACCTCGGGATAGCATTTGCTTACATAATTAACCACTGTTTAAACTTATAAGGTGTTTTATTTGTCTATTTTTCAGATAAAAAAAATATAGCTCCCAAGAAGCGAATTGCTCCCCACAAAATCCACGCAACTAGACTACAAACTCGGAAGATGGCGGAAATGGAGGAGGCATGGAAAGCAAAGGTGGCGGAACTAGAGGAACAAATTCGGGCCGTTACAAAGAGGGCAGAACAAGCCGAGAGGGAACAAGATGAGGCAGCAGTTGACCTTCCACCCGCTTTCTATCCTTTCTCCACTCAAGCTACCTGGCCAACTGTTTCATCTGATATAGCCGGTCCATCACTCTCGGGGGAAGGGGTTAGTTGGAAATGGCGGTCCCCGTTCATCACAACGGTTGTCCCGACCTTTGGAGTTGGTACCACCAGATTGAGCGATATGTCTCGCGGTCCTACGCTGACAGGGCCCGCTTTTGATCTCGGCAGGAAAGAAGGCCACGACGGATCATAGTTTTTTCTCCCACCTCAAAGCCACTCCATCGTTCGTCCGGAATCCCATTTTTTCTCCCGCCTCAAAGCCACTCCATCGCTCGCCCAGAATCCCAATTTTTCCTCCCTCCTCTGGGACCTTCCACCCAAGCCACAATTCCACTATCATCGGGGACTCAACCCCTTGGTGGCATTTTTGCACAACCATTGATGTCTGTTGAGTGTCCGCCCGATGCTGGTAGGGGCACCATGAAGGTGGAGCCGCCAAGTTTCGAGAGGCTAAGCTTGTTGGAAGAGAGGTTAAGGGCTATCAAAGGGACTGATCCCTTCGATCCTACAGAACCTATGGACATGTGCATGGTACCGGGGATAACCATGCCCCCGAAGCTCAAAATTCCTGAATTTGAGAAGTATACTAGGATCGAGTGTCCCAAAACCCACCTCAAGGTCTACTGCAACAAAATGGCGGAGGTGATACAAAATGAGCCCTTATTGATTCATTTGTTCAGAGAAAGCTTGACCAAGCAAGCCCTGGCCTGGTATATGAGCCTTGACAAGACAAGGATCAAGACTTGGAGAGACTTGTCAGATGCCTTCTTCAAACAATATAAGTTTAACATGGAGGTAGCTCCAGACTGTTCTGACTTGTAGAACCTCGAGAAGAAAGCTGACTAGTCAGTAAAGGTATACGCTCAAAGGTGGAGGGAACTCGCTGCCAGAATTTCTCCTCCTCTTAGTGATAAGGAGCTTATATCCATTTTTGTGAACACCTTCAAGGTTCCGTACTACACCTACCTCATCTCCAACTCGTCCAACAACTTTTCTGACATAGTCCAGGTGGCAGAGAGGGTCGAGTAAGGAATTAAGTCGGGACGGATTGCTGTCGCGTCAGAAATAGCACCAAAAAGAGCACCTCCTGTGAAGAAAGAAGTTGGCTTCGTATCTCACCAACCAAACTACATGCCATTATATTTTTCTCCACCCCCACATCCTTCACTACTACCGTACCAGCCCACCGTTTTGCCTCCACCACCATTGCCCGTTGCTAATATGGCACCTCAATTTCCACCATTTCCACTTACCACATCCTGCACCACCAAGACCAAATAACCAACCCAGGAACCCAACTCCACAAAACAACCGTTGGAACAGGGAGATTCCGCCACCTCTCCCTTTTCCCGCAAGGGAGATTTACAAACATCTCCTCGCAGCTGGACAGATTGTGCCTATCCCGACCCTACCTCAACAACCTCCGTACCCAAAATGGTACGACCCCAACACCAGGTGCGAGTACCATGCAGACGCCCAAGGCCATACATTGGAGAATGTTTTTGTCTTCAAATCAAAGGTAAATCACTTAATCAGAAGCGGGTGGGTCTTCTTCGAGGGGTTGGCCAAAGGGCCTAACACCACTACAAACCCTCTGCCAAATCATACTCCGGGTATTGGCGGGGTAAATGTCATTTCAACTCAGAGGGTCATGGACGCTTTTCCTTTGGTAGTGGGGATGTCCAGAGAAAAGCTTTTCCATGCTTTGGTAGGAGCAGGGTATTTGCGACACTTGGAGGATAGTTCGAGTAGTTGTTTATTTTGCCCTGAGGCGATTGAGCATGGGATCCAGGATTGTAGGTCATTTTTACAACAGTTGAGACAATTGACAGACTTCGGGGTTATCCAGGTCGAGAAAAGGGCCCGAGGAATAGAGAAAGTCGACGCTATTGAGGATAGTTCTCACACCCCTTATTCATTCGAATATGTAGCCCAGGCAGGGGTACCAGTTACAACACCGCCCAAGGTGATCTTCAAGTTCGGCCAGAATACTCCCAGCAAGGATCTGCATGCAGTCCCCTTTAACTATGGGTTTGAGGTTATCACCACTCTCTCTGTCGGTGCGCCAATAGGCCCTCTGATGGGTGAAGCATCTAATATTGGGGGCATGACCCATACTGGGCGATGTTATATCTCAGGCGAAGTTGAGAAGCAGAGGCTGGCTAGGGGGAAGAGTCCGATGATTCCTGAAGAGTTGGCTGAGAAAGTGCAGGAGGCAAACAAACCTGTGGCCGAGGATGATGCGGCAGAATTCCCAAAGATTATGAAACAAAGTGAATTCAGCATCATCGAACAATTGAAGAAGACCCCAGCTCGTATCTCCACCATGGAGTTAATTCTCACTTCTGAGCCTCATCGCCAAGCACTCTTGAAGGTTTTGAATCAAGCCTTCGTGACTAAGGACATCACTGTTGAAGGGGTAGAGCACCTTATTGGAAGAATTCAAGCTATGAGCAGTATCACCTTCTTGGAGGAAGAAGTTGACCCAGCCGGGACAAGTCATAACAAGGCTTTGTACATCACTGTGGAATGTAAAGGTCATGTCATAGCAAAGGCCCTGATTGATAATGGGTCCGCGCTGAATGTCATGCCTAAGCATGTTCTTGAGCAACTGCCAGTTGATATGGCTTACTTGAGACCCAGCGGGATGATGGCCAGAGCTTTTGATGGTACTGTCAGGGAAATCGTCGGAACTTTTGACTTGGATATAGTCATTGGGCCCCACTCTTTCACATTGACGTTCCAGGTCATGGAAATCCACCCCGCCTACAACATGCTTCTAGGGCGACCATGGATTCACTCAGCAGGAGCCGTTCCTTCCTCTCTCCACCAGTGCATCAAGTACATGAAGGACGGAGTCCTCATCACGATAAAGGCGGAAGAAGCATTGATTCTGGCAAAGCATTCATCCATACCCTATATCGAGACCACCGAAACCTTGGAAAGTTCATTCCAAGCTTTTGAGATCATAAACGCAGACTGGATGAAGGAGGAATCCCTTGTTCCTGAACCTGAGACCGACAAAACTACTGTGATGACTGCCAGGACATTGCCAAAGGGTGACTTTCGGTTAGGAAAGGAGCTCGGAGCCAAGCTGAGAGGGATGAAAGAATTGGGAGTCATCGGAAGCTCGGGGGGCCGCTTTGGTTTGGGGTACCAACCAAACAGGGCTGATTTTGACAGGATAGCCAAGGAGAAGAAGGAGAAGCAGCTAGCCAAGTTATTTGGATGTCCAATGCCGAGTAAACAAATGCATATCCCTCACATCAGGACCACATTCCCTGTTGCAGCAGAAACCATCAACCAGGATCCTACCCTGGACAGTGCATTTTCAGATCTCCATATTTGTGCCTTGGAAGAAGGAGGGTCATCTCAGAGCATGCCTAGTTTCGTGAAGAATTTAGAAGGGCCAGTGTGCAACTGGACAGCTACCGTGGTCCCCGATATTTCTCTGTAATAGACATGCATGGTTTTCTTATTTTTTTGAAATTTTTTTTGTTGTTGAAAAACTCTCTTTTGTAGGAACTCATGTTCCTTTATTAATATATGCAGTTTTCTATCATTTCAAACGTCTTTTACTTTTCGCATTCTTTATTTTCAGGATAAATGTTAAATCGGATTGTCTTGAAAAACCCTATGTGTTTACGGGTGAGGAGATCGCCGCTGAGACTGAGGACGAGGTTGAGATCCCACACGGGTTAGCTCGTCTAGTGGAAAATTCAGAGAAAGAAATAGTCCCCCATCAGGAAGAGTTGGAAGAGATCAACCTGGGGGCAAGTGCCGAAAATCGGAGGATGGTTAAGATCGGGACAACCTTAAGCTCTATTCAGAGAGAAAAGTTAGTCACCCTCCTCACATAATATGCAGATGTGTTTGCATGGTCGTACGAAGACATGCCCGGTCTTGATCCTA
Source organism: Viola odorata (assembly GCA_963691705.1). Classification (NCBI taxonomy): domain Eukaryota; kingdom Viridiplantae; phylum Streptophyta; class Magnoliopsida; order Malpighiales; family Violaceae; genus Viola; species Viola odorata. Next base: position 43,399,796 of record OY829538.1, read on the forward strand.
GTATAGTTGAGCATCGCATCCCATTAAAACCCGAGTTCAAGCTGGTGAAACAAAAGCTCCGGAGGATGCATCTTGACACCCTTCTAAAGATTAAAGTGGAAGTTGCAAAGCAATTAGACGCGGGTTTCCTGAGAGTTGCTGAATACCCAGAATGGGTCGCCAACATCGTGCCAGTGCCCAAGAAAGATGGGAAAGTCCGCATATGTGTGGATTTCCGCGATCTCAATCGAGCGAGTCCTAAGGATGATTTTCTGCTCCCTCATATCGATACCCTGGTAGACAATGCTGCCCATAATGACATGTTCTCTTTCATGGATGGGTTCTCGGGTTATAATCAGATTAAGATGGCTCTGGAAGACAGCGAGAAAACAACTTTTATCACGCCTTGGGGAACTTTTTGCTACAAGGTGATGCCCTTTGGACTGAAGAACGCAGGTGCCACATACCAGCGTGCCGCTGTCACTCTTTTCCATGATATGATGCATAATGAGGTTGAGATATATGTCGATGACATGATAGCCAAATCTCGCGGAACACAAGATCATATGGACGTCTTGAGAAAAGTCTTCAAAAGACTGAGGCAGTTTCAGTTGCGACTAAACCCGACCAAATGCACTTTCGGAGTGACATCCAAAAAATTGTTAGGATTCATTGTCAGCAGCAGAGACATAGAGGTAGAACCTGACAAAGTAAGGGCGATTCAGGAGCTACCTTCTCCTAAAACTGAAAAGGAGGTACGGAGTTTCTTAGGGCGCATCAACTACATTGCTCGCTTCATCAGCCAGCTGACGCTCACTTGCGAGCCAATGTTCAAAATGCTGAGAAAGAACGGAGATGCTGAATGGAACGAGGATTGCCAAGGAGCTTTCGAAAAGATCAAAGCATATTTGCAGAGTCCTCCCGTTTTAGTCCCTCCTACGCCGGGACGTCCTTTATTGGTGTACTTGACCGTCACAGCTAGTGTCATGGGATGTGTTCTGGGACAACATGATGAATTCGGGAGACGTGAGCGGGCCATTTATTACCTGAGTAAGAAGTTCAACGAGTGTGAAATGTGCTACTTCTCGCTGGAACGAACTTGTTGCGCCCTGGCATGGAGCGCTGGAAGACTCAGACAATACATGGTGTACTACACGACATGGTTGATTTCCTGAATGGATCCTCTAAAGTATATCTTCGAGAAGCCTTACCTGTCAAGCCGCATCTGCAGATGGCAAGTCCTGCTAGCCGAATATGAAATCATCTATATGACACGAAAGGTGGTCAAAGCAAGCGCCCTCGCCGATCACTTAGCTGACCATGCTCTCGACGAGTATGAACCTTTGGAGTTTGATTTTCCTGACGAGGATATCGTGATTGTCGACGCTGAATACAAAGATTATGCTGAGGAAGAGGATTGGTGGACCATGTTCTTTGATGGCGCGACGAATCTCTCGGGAAATGGAGTGGGTGTTGTTGTCACAGTCCCGGATGGTCGTCAATTCCCCATAGCATGCAAATTAAATTTCCCATGCACAAACAACATTGCCGAATACGAGGCATGTGTTAGCGGGTTGATGACTGCGATTGATTTGAAAGTGAAGAAGTTAAGAGTCTTCGGGGACTCGGCCCTCGTCATCTATCAGGCCCGAGATTTGTGGCAGACCAGGGATCTAAAACTGATACCTCATTAAAGGCTGCTCACCAAGCTCATAGAGGAGTTCGAAGAAATCAAGTTTGATCGGATCGATCGAGAAAAGAATTCTTTCGCAGACGCATTAGCCACTTTGGCTTCAATGTTCAAATTGGAATGCGGGATAATGCTTCAGCCACTGAGGGTAGAAGTGAGGGAGATGCCAACATGTTGTGCTTTAGAAGATGAGCCTGATGGGAAGCCATGGTACCATGATCTGGTGCGCTTTATCAAACATCGGGAATACCCACTGGGGGCAAGCCAGAATAGCAAGAAGACTCTTCAGCGTCTGGCTTTGGACTTCTACCTTGATGGAGAGGTTTTATACAAAAGAAGAGCAGATGGAGCCTTACTTCGTTGTGTCACTACCTCTGAAGCCAAGAAGATCATAACCGAAATCCACGACGGAGTTTGCTCCACACATGCTAGTGGTCACATGATGGCAAGACAAATCATGAGACGGGGCTATTTTTGGCTCACCCTCGAACGAGATTGCATCGACTACTTCAGGAGATGCCACAAATGCCAAATTTATGCTGACCATCTCAATGTCCCTCCAGCTCCTCTTTTCAACATGACGTCACCTTGGCCTTTTGCAATATGGGGAATTGACATCATTGGCCAAATCCATCCAAAAGCTTCTAACGGTCATCACTTCATTCTTGTCGCGATTGACTATTTCACCAAATGGGTAGAAGCTGCCTCCTACCCGAACATCACCGCCAAGACCACCGTGCGTTTCATTGAGAAAAATCTCATCTGTCGCTATGGGGTCCCTGAGACGATCATCACAGATAATGGCACTAATCTAAATGGGAAGCCGATCAATGATCTCTGCCAGAGGTGGAAGATAAAGCATCGAAATTCTTCACCATATCGCCCAAAGATGAATGGAGCCGTAGAAGCCGCCAATAAAAATCTTAAAAAGATCATCCAGAAGATGGTCGTCACTCACAAGGACTGGCATGACATGCTTCCATTTGCTCTACATGCTTATCAGATTGCGGTTCGTACCTCTACAGGAGCAACTCCTTACTCCCTAGTCTATGGTATGGAAGCGGTAATTCCTCTTGAGGTGGAGATCCCTTCTCTCCGAGTTTTGGCAGAGTCTGGAGTTGAAGATTCCGATTGGGCAAGGGTCAGGTACGAGCAGTTGAATCTGATCTCAAAAAAATGATTGGCTGCCATGTGTCATGCCCAATTGTATCAGAAGAGAATGGCTAACGCTTACAACAAGAAGGTACACCCTCACGAGTTCAAAGCTGGGGATCTAGTGCTAAGAAAGGTTCTCCCTCATCAAGAGGAAGGTCAAGGGAAATGGGCACCACGGTATGAAGGTCCGTATGTGGTCAAGAATGCATTCTTAGGAGGTGCTCTAATACTCACCAACATGGATGGGGACGACTTACCAAAACCAGTGAACGCCGATGCCGTCAAGATGTACTTCGCCTAGACGTCACTGGGTTTAATTAGAAGAAATAGGGTTTCTCATGATAAAACCATTTGATGTCTATCCTGAATCAATAAAATGAGATTTTTTCAAAAAAAAACTGCACCTTTCAAAAATCTCTCTTCGTCCTATTCTTTAAAACGACGAAGGAGAACACGATACTAGCAAATTCTAGAAAACTATTTGAACTGCGCGTAAACTAACATCACTAATCAATACTAGTTTTGCAGGGATAGAATGTTTCTGTGTGACGAACTCTCTATATTCCCATTTTCACAACAGTGATGCCAATCAACATATTAGAAGCGATCTTATTCTGAGATATAGTGGCATTCTTGGTCTACCCGGCTCCTGATTGCAAATTCAAAACCTGACCGCAATCAAATCTTTCATCACCACAAGCAAGATCTCTTCGTGTACACACGTAATGATCATGCAGTGAAGATCGACCCCATGATTGGTGAGCCGGATGTTCAAGCCATACTTCTTGAACAAACTATCAGTTATCGGCCATCCTCAGCATGAAATATTTCTCCTCGTCGAAATCAGTCAAGGAGCAATTTAGGAAATTTCAAGATGATCCTTCAGCCCCCATACTGTTTCGGAGAGTGGATCCTCATGAAGAGATTGCGCAACTAATTTCTAACAGAGAGTTGTCATCCGCTCATAAAACACCTTTCAAGAACTTAACAACCATCCCTCGAGATGTTGTGGTCGACTATGACAGAACTGTTGGAAATGTCTGCAACAATATTATCATCCAATTTTAGTACGGATGATGCTGGATCAAAATCATACGATCAATCCCTTGCTGATAAACCTATCTGATCGTCAGCTGCTTGCTGCACATATCCATAGAAGTTCACTTTTCTTCTCAGCCTTTTTAATTTTAACTATCATACGATCATTCTGTATTCACTCCCACATTAGGGCAACTTTTTAAATTATTCATAAATTTTTGTGAGTGGTCATGCCCACGCGTTTTGTTTATAAAACTGTTAAAAGTTTTGGCTTTATGATTTGTAAACAAAATTCTTTGAATAAAATCCGCGCTATCCTCTACTTTTTTCAAACCTTCCATTGAGCATGTTCAACATGTTACTGCATCATGGATAACTTGTGCATCCATTTGAAGTTATATGACATGCATGATCTCGCCTGCTAGCTCTTATATCTACAGCATGTTTAGACGAAAGCAGTCACAAACATATCCCTATGAGCATTTTGGGCCTTCACGCCTTATTTCTTTCATGAGTGCAAATGCCAAACTAAGTGCTAGTTAGATTTGCATAATATCCTGGGTACATGCACCATCAGACATGGGATAACTGTAAGATGACAGGGGACTTTGCTCTTTGCTTCTACCTTTCTTTTGGTCTTCTCATTCTTTTGTCTTCAAACACTTGCTGTTGCTCTCTATTCAATTCATTTCTCTTCTAAGCCGCTTGTAAAATTTCTTGCATCCACTTGAATTTCCTAAATAATGAGCAGTGCCTAACTGAGGTTGTTAACCGGAGGTAAGGTGCACATCGAACTTGGTTTGCGTAAAAGGAATTGCAAAATCTCCGAGGATTGCTGATGGTTAATGCCAGAAAAAGGCCAAAAGCAAGACTTATAGGCCCCTGCCAAAGACAGGAATGAAGACGGAACAGACAAAAATTGTACTTGGTTTGTTCGCAACAAAAGAAAAAAAGAAAAAAGGGTGTTCGAAGAACACAAGCAAGTCAAAAGGTAACAAGATGATCTCAAAACAAAAGAGAGATCATTCACAATGAAGATTCAGAAATTGGTGCACTTTGTCAAACGACAAATGATGATCTCAAAAGTAGAAGAGGTCAGTCCCTGCAAAGATTAAAAAAAAAAACAAAACAAGTGTGCGTTAGTGGAATCTCACATTGCCGCGAATCCCCGCCAACAAATCAGCAGCCGAATGGAGATACGTTATCACTCCCCTTTCCAAGTTTTGAGTGGCAGTTCAAAACCCCATCTCCCAAGTTTTGTGTGGTGGTTCTCGGCACCAACCCCCAACGAGCAGCAGTGTCCGAGTGGAGTTTCCATTTCAATTTCCACATCAATGTCTCAGGGGCAACCACGCCCGAACAAAGCTACATCACCATCATACGACACTCAAGCAATAGTGTATGGGCTGCGATAGCCTTGCCCTACTTGAATTTACATTTCTGCATCATCCGCGACTGCGATAGCCTCGCCCGGATACCTTTACTTTTCTGCATCATCCGTGACTGCGATAGCCTCGCCCGGATATCTTTTTTGCATCATCCGTGACTGCGATAGCCTCGCCCGGATATCTTTTCTGCATCATCCGCGACTGCGATAGCCTCGCCCGGATATCTTTACTTTTCTGCATCATCCGTGACTGCGATAACCTCGCCCGGATAGCGTTACATTTCTGCATCGTCCGCGACTGCGATAGCCTCGCCCGGATACCTTTACATTTCTGCATCATCCGTGACTGCGATAGCCTCGCCCGGATAGCGTTACATTTTTGCATCATCCGCGACTGCGATAGCCTCGCCCGGATACTTTTACATTTCTGCATCGTCCGCGACTGCGATAGCCTTGCCCGGACACCTTTACTTTCCTGCATCGACGTCTGACAATTGCAGTGTCCCCGTTCAAATGTTAAAGTTTCATTTCCTGCATAAAGGTCTGACAATTGCGGTGTCCCCGTTCAGATATCAAGTTATCTTTCCGCAATTGACTTTCCTGCATCAGCGTAAGGCTGCGAGTACTATCCTCGCCCGAACGTGACTCTACTTCCAACATCAACAAAGGGACTACGAGTACTACCCTCGCCCAGATCCGAACTTATCACTCACCCACTCCAAGGTAAGTCTGCATTTAAATTTTGCATTATTTTCAAAACCATTGCTGGTTCGGGAGCAACCATCTTTACTGCTCATCAAAAATCTCGGTTACAGACAGTGAAGAGGGGCAACTGTTGCTACCCGATTTTTGATTTTAAATTTTTCATCAAAATGTTTTTCACATTTTCAAACGCCATTTTTTCTGAAATCATACTTCCGTTTATTTTCCCCCAACTGATGTTTATTTTTACGCTTCATATCATTTAAATTTTATTTCGTCACTTTTTTCGTCCGAACTCACATCGGTTCCGAGTAAGATTCTCGAAACCAATGATCGAACATTTTCATTCATTAGCTACTTATTTTTTATTATTATTCTAACTCGCGTTATCTCGTTGCATTTCGCTCAATTTTTTATTTTAGTATTTTTTACGCTCGAACTTTTATCGCTTACAAACGAATATTTTTTTGTCGAATTATGTGATGAACTTTTCGCCACTTGTTGTATACTAATAATTTCATTTTATTTTACTCTACGGTCTAGTATATTCGGATCGAGTTTTTTAACAAATTGCTTGTACCACTAGCTCGAACCAGAAATCAACAGGAAAGTCTTGACTTGGCCTCAACCGTTGATCTGGTTGACTTTGAAAGTCAACCAAGATCAACGACTACCTAATTAATAGCCTTTCCCCTACACCTCACCTTACCACCTTTTCTGCGCAAGAACAGAAGCGAATCAGAGCCTCGTTCTAGCTCGCGTTCGGCCTCGTTCATCGTCCCAAAGAGATCAACACAAAGTCCCATCATAAGCACTGCTCCGGCCCACGCTCCCCGCTCCGCTACCACGCGCGGCTCGTCGCCCAAATCCACTTGCCAAAATTCCCTATAAATATCAAGCTCGGGCGCTCATTTTTCGTCGCTCATTCACAAACATTTTCTCACTCTCTAGCGCCGATTCACTGGCACGAACGGCTGCCTACTTCAACCTGAGGTTGAAGTTACTCCCAGTTAAACTTTTGTTTTCTTTTTCGCTTATTTTTTTGTCATTTTCTTTTAAAAATCCGTTCGTTTGTATTTTAATGGGAAAAACGTCTGTTTTGATTTTAAATAAATTATGTGATATGTAGAATAATTACAGTGTTTTCATTTTCTCAATCGCTGGCCAATTTAAGCCAAGTTTAAGCTTTTTATTTATTTAGTTTTAATTCGTTTTTGAATTAATTGACACTGTTTTGAGTTAAATTTTCCTGCTGTAATGGTATATATAAGTTCCTGCGTGTATGAGGATTTTTCTGGCCAATTTTGGGCCATAATGGTGCAAGTTTTTTCCTTGGTCGCCAGAAATGGCATCGGCGATGCAAGGAAAGAGACAATGAATAGTGGAGTCGTTGGCTCCCTACTCTAATTAATCTTGGGCCAAGGCTGGCCCAAGAAGAAGGTCGTGGGCGTGATGCCCGCGTGTATTAAAAAGAAAGCTGGGCCACTTGGGCCCAGCGTGGGAGAAGAGGCTTGGGTGTCTAGCGCCCAAGCAAAGGAAAAAGCTGGGCCGTTTGGCCCAGCGAGATAGTGAGGCGTGGGCTGAGGCCCATTTTCGGCCCACTACTTTTTCATTTTTTTTCCGTGCCAATTTTTTCGTGTGTCTTCATTGCGTAATTAATTATTTTTGAGCGTTTAAATAATTATTTTTGCCTACTTTTAAATTGTTAAAATTGCCTAATATGCAATAATTTGTTAGATATTTATTTGTTTACCAATTATTCATTACTCGTACTAACAATCTCATTTTGCAGGGTAAATCTACACGTAACTTCCTAACAAGTACAAATTCTTTCCCTTTTATTTATTTTAACGTTTTTGCGCTAATATGCATGAATATCTAGAAATGTTAACTTTAATACCTCTGTTGGGCATGATGACTCAAGTAGGACCTTTTATTTTTCCAAGTATGATTTAAACACCTCTTTTATCCGGTAACCTTTTTAGGATGTGACCCGGGTGCCTAACACCTTCCCGAGTCCATAATACGACCCCGAACCGTTGTTCTCCAGTTCAGACCCATTTTGCCTTAGTTTTTATTTTTTACGCATGACAAACAGGTTCCCTAAACCTAGAAATAAATTAGGGTGGTGACTTCATTGCATCATGTGAGATTAGTCCGATTTCATCTCACATCTCGTCCCAAATTTGCGTCGCGCAAAGAAAATCCAAAAAGGGGGTGCGACAGTTATCAGACATTTTTTTTTACCATTAATAGACTAATGGTATATATTATTAAAAAAAATTAAAAAGTTTGGGGGGGCTATGGTCTTAACGTGGCTCCGTCCTTGGTGGTATATGTAACAGTTGTATTTTGATCATATTTTATACGAAACTATATATATCCTTCATAAAAGACTTTTGTATACCTTGGAGCACTTCGAGTAGGTTTATTTATTAGTTCGTATAATACGGATATAACATATATAGGTTACATTATCTCTTTCCCTAAGACTATTATTGTGTAACTACCATAAATCTTTCGTTTCTTGAATGCATTAATTCAAGTTTTGTGTAATAGTAAATTTATTATCATTACTTCAAATGTAACAAGAAAAGAGTTCTTAATTAACTAGTTCATAAGATAGTATACTTAAATTCTATTGAACGTAGCTCAACGTGACTACACGAAAATAATGAAGTGGTATATATAATAATTATATTTTAATAGTATTTTACACTAATCTATATCCTTGATAACTGATAGGCTGTCGAGACCTTCAAAATTAAATACAAATTAACATTAGATACAAAAAATTACAAATAACGGTAAGAGGTTCGATCCACAGAGAATGAGTAACCTTAAAACAAGATAAATACCAGATTTTAACACTTAAGTAGAATGAGGGGGATTTTGTTTAAAATATGAATTAAAAATATCAAAAGTAATAAAATCAGAAAGAACTCAATTTAAAAAATTAAGTGTGTAAAAGATTCCCGGTAAAGACTCAAGTAATGGTATGATTCATGGTGTTCGATCATTGATGCAAAGGTTTTAGTTTTCAAATTACAAAATTGCTATAAATTCTAACTCTCTTAGGTCTCCTACTGCCCTTCTGCATCAAACTACTTAAAAGAGGCACTCGATTAAATAATCTTAACCAATTAGCACACTGCTGGTTAAAGGGTTTACTAAATTGATTGATCTTGATTAGGGGAAGACAACTCTTAACTAAGACACCTTGTTTGTGAGGTGGGGATTAATTAAATCACTTACTATCTGTAGTCTCAAAGAGTTAATACTAAACTGAGATTGTACTAGCTGTCTACTTATCTTTTAAGCTTTATTCACCTAAAGCCTTAAAGAATGATAATGTCCATTCAAATCTAAATCTAAATTGACCAAATTTAAACAAGACATGAATAATACTGACAAGTAAATAGATAGTTCATGAATGCAATTTGAAAAGTGGGAAGATCAATCAGATCTCACAAACATATAAAATCATACACATATTGGTCTCTTTACCAGGAATAAAGAAACTTAACGAAATCTACAAATAAAAATTAAAAGCATGGAAGTAAATTGCATAAATTAAAACTCCCTGTTTCTAAGGAAGAAGATGAAGTCGAAAGAGAGAAAGAAAATTCAGAATTTTATTCCTCAGATAGATGATAGCTTTTTTATAATATAAGGAGAGATTAAATAGTAGTTTTTCCTCCTTGATTATCTTCAACCAATATTCAAATTCTAAATTTAAAAGCTAATTTAAATTGTATCTGATCCAAATGATTTACAAATTAAGATAGGATAAGAACTCTATTTGAATTTGAACTATCCAGAGGTGCACAACTGGTCCTCTTTTCCATTTTCGCGTCCTGGCCCTAAAAGCTCGGCCCACTGCTTACACAGGTCCAGAATGTCGGTCAAGAAAATATTCTTGGTATGGAGTTTGAGAAATCTTCATCCAATTATAACAGTTTTTGCCCATTTTCTTCTAAGTTGTCCTCAAAAGTTGTTTTCTGCAAAAGTAAGAGATATTGACTCTAATCAGTAGTATCATTGTCTAAATTGCAAGAAATTAAATAACAAATATGATCAAAATAAACACTCAATCTAATTCCCCCACACTTACCCAATGCTTGCCCTTTAACATTCCTCACATCAAAACATACAAAAATCAGAAACTTATCTCTTTCTCTAAAACCAGGCTCACTATGAAAATTACCCAAACACTTAAAACCCCCAATCCATGCCAGATTATCAAAGACTATTCAATACCCCAAACATCAAACATCCTGATTGTATAATGATAATATGCAATGCATTCTCAAGTTGTTATGGGAACAAAATATTTTGATTAAGTTTTTAATTGTCAATCCTTTAGTCCCTAACCATATAGAACTGTTGACTCCAGCACTTGCACAATCAGTCATAACAAGGAAAAAAAATTAAAATGCAGCACACATCATCTTACCATTTTTCATTATTCTTTGACCTTTGGCCACTTCCATTCTTTTCAGCTTTCTTTTCTTTTTCTTGCCTTGTACAACTTTTTCTTTTCTTTTTTACTTTTCAAGCGCATTTCCAATCTTTTCATCTTTTTCTTTTACTTCCACATTTTTAAATTTTTTATTATTTAATAGAGAAATAAAAGATGCATGAGTCCATGCACACCACCAATGGCACTATGTTCGGCCCATTAAGGGGGCTAGTACACAACCAACAATTAGGAATTTATGAGGGAGAGGGCGTCAAGCCACCCACTCCTGCTGACTGATGACACGGTGGTGGATCAAAACACACACAATCACATCAAGTAATTGAAGACTTATATGCATTGCAAAAATAAAATATTGAACAATTCTATATGATTAAGGAAGTTCAGTTATTAAGTTCATGACAACAGATTTTTGGTGTTCCTACAACATTTCAAGCAATCATAGCTCATTAATCAAGATTCTATAAGGATGGAGGATGTTGTGAAAGTGTTAGGATATATGTTTCATAAGCATTGAATATCATGAACTCATTCGGATCCCTTGGTAATAAAGCATGGATTTGAAAAATCAAGTGTTCATGCATTTCAAATGGTGAAGCAAATGATAGAGTGTAGGGAAGAATTCTAATTTTAAACACATCATATAAACATGAACAAACACATAAACATGTAAAAACAACCTGCATAGGCACAAATTTGGAAACATGTTCATTTCTAAAAAAATTGGAAAACGAAAAATTTACAAGAATACACAAATTGAAAAACACAAACAAAAATTATACAAACAAATCCCTCCCCCACACCTAAATGATACATTATCCTCAATGTCTGAGATTGGAGAAAGAGAAAAAAATTGCATAAAATAGAAAAACTAAAGATTAAAAAGAAAATAAAAAGAAAGATAAAACCTGAGGCATTTAGGTAGTTGGGGGTTTGGTGGTGCAAATTTATGAGGTGGGAAGACAACTTCAAACTTCTGATTCTGGGATGTGATAGATTGGATCAAGGTGTTTTATAAAGAGGTGGTCTGTCTCTGTTTTGGCAGTGCTTGGCCTAGAACGTCGACTTACTTCCTATCTCAAAATTTTCTTGCCCAAGAATCCGCTGGACTCTGCTTTTACTACTTGTTCAATGTGACACAAGAACAAATCAAAATCCATCAGTAGTTTCCAAAGAGAGATCATTCTTTATTTAATATAAAAACAACTTAAACTAAAAACATGGGTAGCCTCCCATGCAGCGTCCTTGTTATAGTCTTAGACTCGACTTTCTGAGCATATTTTGTTAACCAATTCTACTGAATATTTTCCATGCACGTAGTTTGATTAGGACAGTCTCATGTTGTGCATGGTCTTTCAGCAAAATATTCTGCAGGTAACCATTACATGTCTCAAATTCTATTCTAGGTTCCTTCAAAATAAATAGAAAAGATTAGTTGTGAGTTGAGGGTGATTCACTAAACGGATTAATAAAATCAAATAATTTCAAAACTTCCCTTTCACACACAACCGTTATTGAATTCATTACCATATCTATCTTATTCTCAATCTTCCTCACATTCTTCTTTAGCTTGATGCAGTGACAATCCTCTAAAACCTTCATCTCCTGCTCCACTTAAGTTTCAAGATGATTTTGGGGTTGATTTGGATGATATTGTTGGACAATAGTTTCTGCCTCGTGGCCTAGACAATTTTCTTGGTCAATAATTGTCTTTGGGTCTAGCATGCTTGTGTCACCTTGCAATGTAGAAGCTCTATCGTTGGACGTTATGTTTGGCTCACTTGCTTGAATAATTCCCTGCATATCCTTAGTCACATACAAATCATCAATCTCTTTCAAATCAACACCTCGATTATTGCTTTCGAGTGGTAACATCCTTTGTATAATTGTAGTTGCATGCTTATCAACTCTCAAATACTCATTACCACTAAAGCAAATTCTTTTCATGAACATAGTAAAACGAGGTTCATAATTTAAAATTGAAGGATTCACCTCAATCATACGAAAAACACTCAAAAGATACTCCTTACCTTCCTTAGTCCTTGTAAGAGTTTCTGGAAAAATTGGTACCTTAACCTGTTCATCCTCATACAAGAATATTTTATGTTCTGCTGAAGTGATGACATGATTTTTGGTTGGATTGAGCTAACTTGGTTGAGTAACAACTTCTGCTTCTTGGTCCGAAATTTCTTGTTTGCCAAGAATTGTGTCTTGGTCTTGCAGATTTGTGTTACTTAGCAAGGTGTTAGTGCTAACATCATACTCCGTGTTGAGTTCGAACTCTGAAGATATGCATCTCTGATTCTCTATCTCGTTTATTCTATAGGAGTTGTGTTATTCCCTTATGAAGTTAAGTTTTCCACTGAAGGACTTGAATGTTGCCTCAGTTTCTTGCATAAATTGGGAAAGTGTTTTCATGAAATTTTCAGAAACAGGAGGATCTTTGCTATATTGTGGAGCTTGAAAATATTGATAATCAGGCTTAGGTTGCACTCCACAATCAAAACTTTGTTGGTTCCACCCAGCGGGATAATGAGTAGATGTGTATGGATCATAATACGACTCTTATACCCACTGTGGTGGACTATAACATCCTTCAAAGTCGGTCATATAACCCTCGTCAAGTTACCTGCATCAAAACATTGAGGAAAAAAGTTTAATTGAGAAAAATAATTGAAACTGGTCATCAAAAATAAAAATGAAAAAGAAATAAAAGAAAAAATATGGGCTTTTTCTTGGTCAAGACTTCACCATTCCCCCGCAACGACGTCAAAATTTGATAAGATGTCGATACCTTCAAAATTAAATACAACTTAACATTAGATAGAAAGGATTGCAAATAATGGTAAGAGGTTCAATCCACAGAGAATGAGTAGCCTTAAAATAAGATAAAGATCAGATTTTAACACTCAAGTAGAATGAGGGGGATTTTGTTTAAAACTATGAATTAAAAATACCAAAAGTAATAAAATCAGAAAGAACGCGATTTAACAACCAAGAGTGTAAAAGATTCCCGGTAAAGACTCAAGCAAGGGTATGATTCATGGTGTTCGATCATTGATGTAAAGGTTTTAGTTTCCAAATTACATAATTGTAATAGATTCCAAGTCCTTTAGTTCTCCTACTTCCCTCCTACATCAAACTACTTAAAAGAGGCACTCGATTAAATAATCCTAACCAATTAGCACCTTACTGATTAAAGGGTTTACTAAATTGATTGATCCTGATTAAGGGAAGATAACTCTTAACTAAGACATTTTTTTTGTCAGGCGGGGCTTAATTAAATCACTCATTATCTCTAGTCTCAAAGAGTTAATACTAAACTGAGATCGTACTGTGTCTACCTTCGACAATTCCTACCAAGAACAGAGAATTTAGCCGCTCATATTAAAAGTAAAATAATCAAAAGAATTAAATTGCATAATAAAAGAAGAAGAAGAAAATGGAGAAAACTCGTGAATATTACCGGCCGGAGCAAGGCTTCGGTTTATTAAAAGAACAGCAGCAAATGCCGAAGGCGGAAGTTAGAGAGTATCTATGGCAGCGCCAAAAAAGGGAGAGAGAGTAAAACCTAATTTACTAAAACTATTTATAGGAATTACAAAAATAGAATCCTAAGTCCGATTGGAGTAATTTTCCTAAATAGTCTTCTGCCAAGATTGGGATTCTTCGGGAATAATGAGCAGATCTTCTAGCTTTTCTTCTTTCGATAGTTTTCGTTTTCTACTAGGACTTTGCCGCCACAACGAACACTCAGCTGCAAGGCCTAGCTGCTCGATTCCGTCCAAAACCTAGTGAAAAATGCATCTTCTTGGAATTTCCTCCTCAAAAGCTAAGATCTGCAAAAAGTGGGAAAACAAGGTAATATCAGTAGCATCAAGATCTAAAAAGGCCTAGAAAAAAAGGAAAAAGTATGTACTAATTGCGTTCTATCACTTAGCAGAATATCACTAAGCTCGCCCAAGCTATGGCCAAAGGCAACGCTTAACAACATTGCGCTAATGCCTTAGCGTGATGCTGCTAAACACTGCCCAAGTACACACCAAGACCCATTTTCAAGGCATGATCGACCATTTCATTAAGGGCATTTTGGGACATATAGCTTTGTAATAGTTAGGTAGTATTATACATAGCCTATGTTATCCATTTTAGGTCTTTTGCCTTTGTTTTGATATATTTGAGTTATACTCTCTCATTAAAGGCCACTCTCATCTTAGGTGATCTATCTTAGGATATTCTAGGTTTAGCAACTTTTTATCATATCTTTTAGCTGGGTTGTTCAAGATAGATTCTTGAAAGAGTTAGCTAAAGATTTGAGATCCTTGTATCTTGTTTTAGTAAGGTTACTCCAAGCAAGTCTTGAAGAGGGTTTCCTAAAGATCTAAGTTTCTTTCATTGTATATTTTTGCTTCATCTATCAAAGAGTCTTTCTATTTCGTCTCGTGCTCTTGTTCTTGTTCATATTGTGTGCGATCAACCTCCCAAAAAGACTAGATCCTAGTCCAAAAGCGTTAAAGGTTCGGTCTTCCAACTCCAACTGATCTAAGATATTCGACATGGGCGTCCACGACGTTCTCATCCCCCCCCCCCTTCGTCGCTGTCTTCGAATGTCCTTGAAGATAAAAACGGGTGTCTCTTCATTGAGGCGAATCTGTACGTGATGTTTTGGGCTTTGCTTTTCCTTTTTATTTATATAAGAAAAAGAATCATAATTTTTAGAAGAACAAGGAAATTTGCAGTATCTTCTGAGTTGATAATTTGAATTGTTGGGTTAAAGAGAAAAAAAATTGGAAGCTGAAAGAGAGCAGCAACTGAGATGAGATGGATCCAAAATGAAATGGTTGTTAAACCCACCAACCAATCTTTTCACCGAAATAGGCCCAGCGGCTGAGATGGAATATAAGACAAAACTCATCATTGTCTGTACCATTTTATGAAAAAATTCCAAGACAAACGACTATTCCAGCCGATACAAAATGGTATCAATAACCCTGGTCGAAACTGCAAAAAAACCCTAGCGTAATGGACAATTATTTCAATCCATAGGGACTAGAATGGTAACAATAGTAAGCAATGATTGGAAATCGGAAATCGAAACTGATAAGAAGAATAGTTTTAATTTTCTCTAACCTATTAACTATTAATTAATTCTAATGTGATAGTTTAAATGTTCCGGAAAGGAGTTACATCTTAATTATATCTTGTGAAAATAAAGAAAAACGAGTAACTAGATATAATTTTAGAACTTATAATAAGTACTAATAGTGTAAATAAAACATAAAATAATAAATAACAACCTACAAATAGTACAGTTTTACTTATCCAAATATTTTTACGCGTAGTCTTGTTGTTAAAGGATAAATGTATCCACATTTTCTGATGTATTTGAATTTTTAGGAGTAAGGTTCTCAAAATTGGTAGTCTACTTGAATCGGGAAGACAAAAGGTTCAATGTTTAGAGATTTAATCGAGGTCGAATTAGATTCAAGCTAATTAATAACATTACATACTTTTATATATATATATATATATATATATATATATAAGCTTATTTTTCTAAAAACATTGTAAACTTCTATTTCATTTAACAAGAAATTATTAATTTAGGTTAATTATTGATATAAAGACAAATTTTATATTTCATAAACCTAAGAAGAAGTAGGTATAGAAAAGTAGGGATATATAGTTTTTAATTCGAAATAAATAAAAATATATGAAAAAAATTTATAAAAAACAACCGATCACGTTTTAGGTTATTTTAAGAAATCTTTTTTCTTGATCCGAATAGTTGATATTTGCTCAATTCTATCAGAAATGCTTCCACAAAGTTTTAAGATTAATTTAACCATTAGGGAATGTTTGATTTTGGGTGAAAAGGGTGATATCTTACTCCCTTAAGTTATGATTGAGTTTCGTAAATTTTGTTGACCAACTGAAGATTTAAGGGGTGAAAGATTTGTCCAAAACGTGAGGGTATATGTTACCCTCAATATTGTGTTAATTGTTTTCCTTCATGGATGAAAACTCGGGCCACCATATTAATGTTTTTTGTGGCAGATTTTCTAACGCCTTACCAACTTTTGTTGTAGTTTCTTTATTAGTTTAACAATATATATATCATAATTTATTATTTATTAAAATTAAAATTGTATTAACTTATGGGACTCACTTTTTATCCACTTTTTTGATTCCTTACCAAATCTCCTTCACAATTAACTCATTATCATTTTTTACGCTCTTTAAATTTTAACCCCGTATCCTCTATTTTTTCTCCTCAATTCAAACACACCCTTAAATTACAAATTTTGTTTGAAGCAGAAAAAGTAATTGGTTGAACTGAAAATTTAAGTCGATCCTTCCAATTTAACGATTGAACAGGCCAGGTTACCAGCTTAACCAATTGATCCCTAATTTTACTAATTGGATTCGACCAATTCAGTTCAATTTTGAAAACCTTGGTTAGGAGTCATTTTCATGTCTAGTAATGTTTCATTGGTTTTAAATAAATGGTTACAACCTAAAGAGTAGAAAATGCAAATGGTTTACACTAAGGTTTTTTTCATGAAAGAAAAAAGATTTCACCTTAAATATAAATGAGTGGTTTGATAAAAAATTTAAAAAATTTGTTGAAAATTGAAGAGCTTGTATTAAAAAAATTAGAAGTTCCAAAATGCCAAGATGTTGCACATAAGGAGAATGGTAAATATTTAAACTATATTAAAAAATAAATAAATTTAAAAGCAAACTATAAATAAAATTTACACTAATTTTTTCCTAAATCGGCATGTTGCCAGTTTAGATAGGTGTAGTATTTGTTCATAGTTTTTGTGTGAATCATCAATAAAATATCAAAGTATCTAATAAAAAGGAAAAATAATCTATTTTTTTCAATATTTTAAGTCCTATATTTATTACTCCCTCCGTCCTTAAATAATTGTCGCTTTCCTACGTTTTTTTACTATTTGGAGTACTTGTCATTTTATCTTTTTTGAAGCATATATTTTGTGCAAATGACAATTATTTTTTTTTGAATCAACCCAATTTGGTGATGGTGTGATAATTTGGGTAGAAATTAGAAAAAAAAATGAAACAATGTGAAATAAAATAAGATCAAATATCATTGTCCTACGCTTTTTTACTATCCTAAAACGTCCATTAATAAAAGACGGAGGGAGTACATTTTTATACTTTCGTTTTTAAACTTTGGGGGTAAAGTGAAATGGCTGGATAAAAAAAACGATAATAATAACCAGAGGTCAATTTCTAGTCATCCAAAATTTATATACTAATAAAATATTAGTTATATTAAGTGACTCCAAAAGTATTTTAAAAAATAAATAAAAAGTAGAAGCGCCCGAAAGGAGGGGAAAGTGTACTTTAAATGATAGCACCACTCCAAAAGAAACGAGCGAAACACGCAGGTCTCGAGCTAAACTTCCGTAAAATCAACACTCCAAAAGTAGAAGGCGCCTGAAAGGAGGGGAAACTGTACAGTCGAATTCTAACAATTTCCTTTCTCTTAGGACAGCCAAAAAAGCTGTAACGGGATCAATTCAAGAATCTACAGTGTCCCCAGAAGTGTTTCATCACCATACAAAAAAGCTAACATCTTTAATCTATCCCAAAAAAAGAAAAAAAAGAAAAATAATAATAATAACCCACTTATAATCTACCAAGGCAAAAAAAACATTCTTATGGCTAATGGTAATGGCTGTATTAAACATAAGTCAGTCAGCTTCAAGCTCTGCACCAAACTTCTCCAATCGCTCAGCATCATCTAAATCCCTGACTAAAGCATGGTTAACTAACCCATCATCCTCACTGGCATGGATCTGACGGCCACCAAACCTGAATCGAAACAAGAACCACAACCAAGAAACAAATATGTAGTGTGAGAATGACCTCAACAACTCCATCCCGTTTAAAGAAATATTAAAGCCATAAACTAATAGCACGCTGGCACCAGCATTATCAGGAAGCACATACATGCAGACACCAATTATTCAGCATGCAAACCGTGTCCTATGGATAAAATTTACAAGAATTTCAAATGAGAAAGGATACAGACAATTTCCCAGAGGAAGTGCTCAAGTGAAAATTTAGAAGAACAGATGGGATAACAGATGCAATGGCAGTTCAATTAAATGAGACTTCAAGTGAAACACCATATCAACCCTAGCATTCAATGATGCTCACCATCTGATGATTTAATATTGTGTTAACGAAGTCATGCACATCCATTACTAAACAATATTTTGGGAATATGAAAGATCACAAATTATGACATACCATCGTCCATTCATCATCTCAACACACTTTTGAGCATCCTTCCTGTCCTTAAATTTTACCAAAACAACACCCTGGGGATGATTCTCACATACCTGCACCGACAACATAAGATAAGATGGCATGGTAAGAGAACAAAATTCAAAAATTAGAAGAAAACAAGTATCTATTCAGGAATCACAGAATTCTCATTGAAAGCTAAAAGCGAAAGTTTTTTTTAGTTCAAGTGTAAAAATAAACAAGACAAGAATGGTTTTCTAAGGCGACTCAATCAAGAATAGCTTGGTAGGGATGAATATGGCTGGACAGAGAAACTGGTCCTGAAATATGGCTGGTAACGACATGTCTCTGCTTTGGATCCAAATCCCAAGCCCTTTTAGTCTTATGTTTAGAAGTCTATACCTCATCGGTACTTGAATTTACTAAGGAGTACATGTGTGCATTTGATTTCAATCAATACAATTTGACTTTCAGAAAATCAGCATGATGCTATGTGGTTGTGTAATGTAATGAAACTCTCAGCAGCGACTCTAAGATACCAAGGTGTGACAGCTTTGCTTTATTTTTGCACTCTTATTCCCCACTGAAACCCTCAGCTAAAGTACACGTTTTACAGCCAATAAATAGACATCAAAAAACTTTTAATCAACCTCTAAACTGTTAGATAAATCTTTGGAGATATACTGATACCATCCTTAGTGACTCTAAACCTAACATCAGCCTAAGCATAAAGGAAAAGCCTTTCGAAACAGACATGCTCAGTGGTAGCTCTCACGCTGTCCTTCATTACCACCCATTCACATATCACAGGTTCAAAAACTTGATCTGACAGAAACACATGGCACTCCAACTAAGAAACAGAGCAGAAAAATAAAGAAATAAATAAATGTTAACTAGAATCTACAACACAAACATCCTTTAACAAGAAGGCGCTAGACAGCTCTTAAGCCTAATCTAAATCATTTCAAAATCCAACATACTGCTCTTTAAAAATAGACCCTAAGCAATCTTTCATACAACAAAACTCTATTAGGAAATATATAACATGAAGCAGATTATAGAAATTTAAAACATAATTGTCTACACAAATGACACCACATAAATTTTCTGCAAGTGTAATCATTCTCATTTTTCTCTTTAATGTCTTCATTGTGGATGAAAGAAGAAAAGCAAAACAGAAATGAAGGAGCATACTATCAAACAGAATAAGACAAGTTAAAAAATAGCCAAAGGTAATAGATGGAAGTCACAAGAATCAAACAAGGTTCAACTGAATCTGCCTGAAAATTAAAGTGAGCATGAACACTAAATATCCGTGGACTACGGAATTAGTTGTGGAGAATTCAAGGATTACCACTAACTGGCTCAGTGAACAGCTTTTCAAATATATATTATATGTACAGTAAGTGAAAAATACTAAATGAACTAAAAGCAGCATTAACACGTGAAAGCAGAAAAAACCAGTCCGAAATCTAAGCTGATTAAATTAGTACTGGAAGGCAAGCTAATGAGAAAACCCTATCATCTCAGTTACCTTGACCGATTCAACTGGACCAAGCTTTGTACATTCTTCTCGAACCTCAACATCCAATTCTGATAGTAAACTGTCATCAGCCTGTGATGTTATCAAAGATTCAAAGCATGATTCAGTACAAGAACTAGTACAATTCTACTATGAAAACAGAAGACAGCTATCAGCCCGACCAGAATTTGTATACAGAAAAGAATATTAACTACCAATACAAACAAATGACAGCCACTTTTGGAGGAGAAATAATAGAACATTTAAAATGGTGGTAACCACGATACCAATAGGAGATGTTAACAATGTTGTTGTGTAAAGGTGCGCAACAGTGTAACATGAGACAAAACTGACAGGCACAAATACATGGTAACCAGCATGAAAAGCAAGAAAGCAGTATAATTATTTAAATTTGGTTAGTACAGTTCAATGGGCTTTATCCCTGATAATCTCCAAAGTTGATTCTATTTGGATAGTGCAAGTCAGCGACTTTCATTACATAGTGGCGTGATAATCTTTTACAACTAATGCATATAATTGAATAGATGATATTTACTACTTAAATATTTAGCACGTGTAGATAATACACTAAAGCACAAAGGAGTACTGAAACATTTATGAGAAGAGTAGTGTGTTGCAGTAGACTTTCCAAGTGAACATCATTTTACCCTGATAAGGTTTTGAGCCTAAAATGGAAAAGAGAATCATTACACAGTAAGAAAAAAGAGTTACTAAATAAATTATTAGCATCCATATGGGTCCAAACAAATGTAGGGTATGTGATGGAAATGTGCAAAGAAATATCCTGGAACCCATCACTTACTATTAAAGTTCACAGCCAAATAAAACATTCCTCAAGACATACCCTAATTTCAGCAAGAGTGAACATGTAACGCAATACAACAGTAGCAGGAGTTAAGGCCTTGGCATCATCACGACCCCCTACACCACATAAAGAAAACACATCAGCATAAAGGAATATATTGAAGAAAGTCCACATTAAACTCCAAGTGCATGTCAAATCAGATAAACCATGAAAGGGGGGGTACCTATAGGATAACAAACTATTCCTTGAATTCATTCACTGATAAAGGAATATTATATAATTTAGAAGGCTGAAGATTCACTCACACAGATTAGAGATTTTACTAAACCAGGATGGATATAGCTCTGGTGTATGGCACAAACTGATCACATAATTGTACCCATTAGTACCATGAATATTGCATTTGAAATCAAGGATTGTATCATAACTTTTCAAGAACTCTAAAGTCAGTATGTTTGTATAGAATTTTATTCATATCTGGGGTACCATCCACTCTTTCTAGCCTCCAATTATCCCTTCCCACTATTAGTCACACTCAGCACCTTTGTAAAGGGATCTCTAGCCTCAAGTTTTAATCTACCATTCAAAGTGAATCCTTCAGTGTAAAATCTCACTCATTGGTACAAATCTGCTCACTGTCTGTGCGCAAATCCTAATCCATCATAACCAATGTTTGGATTGATAACTCTACTGTTTGCTTTACAGGTTTTATAGAGCGAAAACGGAAGTAACTTTACTAAAAACAATTACAAGAGAATAGCACCACACAAACAAATGGAATATGGGCATCACATTGGAAAATTAGTACTCGGAATTATGGATCAATTCGGCCTCATTGAATTCCCAAACCTCATACAGCGAAATTTCATAATTCGGAATGAGAACTTACCCCAACCAAGTATCTTCTCCTCTACCCTCTTCAGCTTCTTTTTCTTCTTACTATCTACTTTTTTGGCTACGAACTTCTCCCCTGCATTTATAAGGGTGACTAATATAACAAAACACGCATTGATGAAAAGAGAGCAAATAAGTGCATAATTAAGAAACTAAATTCAAAGAAACTAAGAAATTTGATATACTGCCAAGCTGGAAGTACAAAGCATTAAGAACTACACTTTTACCTTTCTGCTGAAATTTGGCGCGGTTAACTGACATGGGTATCTTGCCACCAGGACGTAAAGGTGCCCCATCCAGAATTTGCATAGCCAGATCAACTGAGGGTTCCTAGAGCGGAAGTGGAAATAAGACATAGCGGTAAGAAACTTGACATCAGACTTTAAAAGTGCAGCATCAGTAGAGAAATTACCTTTAAATAAGTAACTAGTGCATCTCCTTTTATTCTTCCTGTCTCCTTGTCAGTATAGATCTTCACACGAGGCTTTCTTGTCTCAGGATCCTATAATTGTACAAAATGGGTAGTCAGGCACAAAACAAAATACTAGATTATCTCGGATATATTATTGGAGAGGCAAAAAACACAACTTCAGACCGGCTGTAATATCAGTGGAGTGTGGCATTAGAATCTAAACATAGTGTGCGGTAGCATGTAACGAAATATTACAGTCTACGTGACTAATTTATGACTGCAAACCATTCACAATCATGCATAGAATGTGGAACGGAGAGCACACTTCCAGGACAATCCTGAATTGGATTAATAGGCGAAAGAGCATGCCAAAAATAAACATTTTAGGAACTCAGCTCAAAAGAAGGGCAGCATCAGACAAGGCATAACACCTTCCACAAATTCGAGATTTTAGGCTTACTTACAAAAGAAATACGACATGCATGTTAATAGTTAACAATTATGACATGCATGTTAATACTTAATAGTTAACAATTGGTATTTATTTTCCTAAAAGAGTTGAAATCTCTGGTCAGACTAGTATAACAGTGATGTAGAACAAACAGTAAAGGCGATAAAAGAGAAAAATCCCACCTCTTGAACACAAAGGATCCACCCCAAAGACCACGAAAATCCACCTTAAAGTATAAACTAATTTTTTAATTCAATCACAAAAATAATAGCCACCTTAAAAGAATTGGGTGCTTAAATACATAGGTAACCTTAGGAAAACCCTAAAGCTAGACTTGACCAAAATAGGCAAGAAAATCCCATAAATCAAATACAAAATAACAATTCCAAAAAGTTACTGAATATAAAAATGAAAGACGCTAAGCCATTCTCCAATAAAAAGAAGGATGGTTGACTAAAGTGTTAGTGTCTACTCTTATACTAGCAAACCAAATACAAGCCTAGAGGTTTCTCTTCAAATAAGAAACTTCATCTCTTGCTCAAGCAAAGTTTCTTTTAAGCCTGTGTTTTTGCTGAATTCAGATTTCCTTTTTCTAATTTTTTTCCTCTTGCCTGCTCTATTTTTCACACAACTTATTAACTCTTTTTCTGTTTTGGTTTGGGGCCCTAGAGAGAGCCTAAACCGCCGTTGATCCATGTAGCAGAATTCCCTACTAGACCACAGGAAAAGAGGAGTCATCACTCCCTCCAAGCGACAACTTGGTGGTGGAGCCAGTGAAACTGACTTTATTAGCAAGCATAAAAACCACAGTACATATGGGAGGATGAGATGAGACATCATTCGACTAACCATCATAAACCATAATAATAGAATAATTTATAAAAAAAAAACATGCCTCCACTCCATCCAATCCATTTCTCCAAGAAAAAAGGTAAAGCAGAAAAAAGAAGGAAACAGACTCATTCTCATTAGAACTGACAAAAAATTGTATGATAAGTAGATCGGCATAAGCTCACCTCTTTTATTACACCACATTTTGAAAATACCTCTACTACCTGCCATGAATTTTCCAAGTTATTATCCAAGTTAAGAATCTGGGGAAAATGATCCTTACAGAGGGTTAAGAGAGCAAAGGCTTACTTCTTCAGCACTGACATCATCAGGTAACCCAGTTACATAAACATGAGTATTGACTTTCAATTCAAACCAACTATCAGGTGGTTGGTTTGCTTCCTACAAAAGTAACAAAGTAGTAAAGTAAATGCAACCAGAATAAATTTGCCTTCATAGTACCAAGCACTTGCAAGTCATAGACATAAGTAAGAAAATAATAATAACCTTCTTCTCGGCTAGCTTCTCCTTCTCATCAATTAGCGTGTCCTGCAATTTCCTCTTACCACAATGTTTTGAATCTTTTGATTCTAGCACTTCACCAGCAATACTGGTTTCTTTTGTGGCAGAGGCCTCAATGGTATTCATGGTTCGAAACACTTCCTCTTCTTCCGTGAAAGTCATTTCTTGCAACCCATATAGCTCATCTGTTCTTGATGTATCATCCTAAAACAGATTAAATGGTCAACTATGATCAAAATATTTTAACCCTGCATTTAAATGTTACAAATGAGAAGATGCTGTTGGTCCTCAAGAAGCAACAAAACTGATAATAAGGGGGAAGAAAATCTCAGCCAGAAAGCAAAATAAATTATAACTAGCTATCCAGTCAGTAACAAGTAACAGCATTGACCATTTCAGAAACCACAAGCTTTACAGTTAATGACTGACTTGGTGAAATCACCCAGACAAATTTCAAGACCGCTGTTTCCAAGAAGAGGAGAAAATTTCAACCCAACACATCAAGTTCTCTTCCTTAAAATGTAAAATTGCAGGTCCGATACTGATAGGAAAATCTTTTTTGTGATTAGCAAACACCATTACCGGTTGCTCCTGACTCCATTTATAAGGACAATTTTTCTGTGCTTAGGATGGCCAACTAACACAGTGAAATTTGTTTCACAGGATACTAACAACCCTCCATATCTAATGCTTCAACTAAATCACAGCAATCATTGTCACAAAACCCTACACTTCTTGCTTCAAATGGAGAGCCAGAGTACCTTCCCTTATACTGAATTTTAAGTCTCAACATACCCCACCACTGCTGTTAAAAAAATAACATCCCATCTTTCCTTATTTTAAGGAGACCAAACTGCAGGTGTAGTGGCCACTTTGTGTCATTAGTGGCAGTTACACTGTTCTGTCCTTCTTTTCATACCAGCCAGATTCTTCATGCTAGTGCTGGTCATTAATATAACAGGAGCAATAAAAATTTCTCCTTGATCGTCCGAGACATTCATTTTGGAGATAAATAGTAATTATAATTTCCATTGTTACTATTTTCAGGACACTCATTTTGGGGTTAAATGATGTAAGGAAGTATGACATTACTCATTCCTACTAAAATTATAGTGCAGGATGAATAATTGTGTTCTTTATTCAGTATGTGTACTAATAAATACTAAAATACACACATTTTTAAGTTTATAAAATAAATAAAATCTTTGTTATGATCATTTGGCTGTTTAATGACAAAATTGATTAGTTTTCATCTTTATTCAGTAAAAATATTAACACTTGCAAATTGAACTAACTTTTCTAACATTTACTAAATTGCACCCGCAATCCTTCCTTTTACACCATTACCTATAGCTATCCTAAAACCCTCCATTATGCTCCATTACTGTTACCAATTTAAAAATAAATAAAAAATACGTGAAAGATAAATCAGATCTAAAAATATTCACTAGATCCTTAAAAAGCAGTTCACCTCCTAGCCCCTCTTTACTACTTATAAACAAAGAAAAAGGATAATACAACACAGAAAACAATCATCTGCCCCACAAGATTTCTTGTATATTGGTTCTTCAAATGTCAAAACCTCACAAGCCAATTGCAACCCAGCTAAAGTTAGCAGCAGCTCCAGGCCATCCATCAGCTCCATTGATCCTAATGGCACTAATCTAAATCTGAAGGGTAGAATTTGAGGGAATGTTCTGAATATTAACGTTCAGAGTATATATCACATCTCAACGAGTGAGTTCTCTCTTCAACCACTAATTACAAGATAATAGTTATCTACACTTCTATTTGAACATAACAAGTTCCCAAGTCTCCCCATGTTATAACCCTCAGTAATGCTCTTCGAATTAATCAAAATCTTTGGAAAATGAATATACAAGGACAATGAAAGAAATCTAATCCCCCAAATGACTCATGACATCAACTGATAATGGAAAAAGTGGGAGTGTTTAAGCAATCATTTATCTATTTCTCCCCATTAGGAACCCTATTCATGGCTTCTGACATGTTTTGTTCTGGGATTGTTGATAGTGAGAATGATTATTTTGATTATAGTAATGGCAGTTGAATTGAAAAGAAAGTATTTTCATGTAGATGGGGCTTTGTTAATAACATCACTTAGCAACTCAAGGTGATCAATTGAGAAAATAGTTCCATAAAATCGTATATACAAGCCAAATTATATCATGAAAACTAGCAACCAACCTGAGGAACCCAAGCTCTAAGGTTTGCGTTCCATTTATAAGTAGTTCCATCGTCATCGGTGAATTCTTGTTCGCCCTCAGGTGGTGACTGAGGTCTGTCATCAGTCTCCACAGCAGACACACCACCAGTCTCCATAACCTCCCTCTGCCACCTATCAAACTCATCCTCATTGTCGTTGGAATGAACTGCGAAATGAGATAAAAGCATAAGAGTCACGTCCCCTAAACAAACAATTACAATTACAATTACCCACACCAAACTACCTGCAGCAGAAGAATGCTGAGAAATCGTTGAAGCCAGTTCAGGGATGGACGACAAGGGCTGCCATTCACTTCTTCCTTCCGACCACAGAAGCGTAGTTTCTAAGAGATACCCATTAACGAAATGCTCTGTAAAGAACCAAGAAAAGGAGAGTTAATAGCACAAACAAGTGACAATCTAGCTAGAATGCGTTTTAAGTTTCAATGAATAAAACTCACCACGAAGCTCGGACAACACGTAAGGTCCAATTTGTTGTTGGTTTTCGCCAAGAACATACCACCCTGCTTCTTTAGCAACAGAAGTGTCTTCCACTCTTGGAGACGACATTGTATCCTTCACACAATTTGGAAGCAAATTATGCCAATTCCACGTTTTCAACTAACTATTGCTATATGATTCCGGGAAACCAAAAGCAAACGATACCGAACGGTAGATTCCCCTGCCTCGAGCCCCAACCCTATTTTGAAAAGATTTTACCAAAACCCTTGAATTTATTTTGTCTTCACAGGTAAAATATATATAACAATACAAGTAGCGTTGATATATGGTAGCTGAAGACGGCGATGTTGCAGAGATGGAATCTGGTTTATTGCAGGGATGGGATTTTGACAACAAGAGCCATGGCGTTAAGGAGGAGTGGGTTTGGGGCGCCAGTTGTGCAGCGGAGAAGAGCTCCGGGGCTGCCACAGGTTTTTTTACTTTTGTTACTAGTTTTACCCTCACTTCCTTTCGGGCTCGAACTAGAAGTGATTCTGTTGAAAATTGAAGGAGAAAGTTCAAATTCATCCGGGTTGTTCCGGATTTAATCTTTATCTTATCAAAAGTTAATTTTACAATCTCTAAAGTTTTTATTTGTACCAATTTGATCTTACTATTAATCTTGACTTACATTTTTATTAAATTTTATGTGATTGAGTGACCTAATTCGCATCATAAATAATAATTGGTGACGTAAATAATCACCATAATTTAGTAGCATTATTTCATCATTATTATTCATTATATGAAAAAAATTAAAAAAAGATAAAAGAAAATATTCTTGCTCATGAACAAAAATGGCATAATTAATTAATTATTTATGGTGCAAACGGGATCATTCAATCACTTGGAATTTAACGGAAAAGTCAGTCAACATGAATGGTAGGACTAAATAAGTACAATTTGAAAATGTAAAGGGTTGTAGAGTTAATTTTGATAGGATGAAACTAAATTAGGAACAACCCAATAGCTAAGGATGAATTTGAACTTTTCTCAAAATTGAAATACAATACTATAAAAATCCTAAAATTATAAAATTTCTCACCTAGATCTCTATATTTTGAAGACTTGTAATATAAATCATTTAATTCGTAAGAGTTGCAATTGTCTATCTTTTTTATGGTTTGAAAACGGGAAAAAAACATAATAAAAATTTGAAATGATTGTGAAAATTGGATAGAAAATGTAACAGATATGGATAGGATCCATATCATTGAAAAAATTAGTGAGAAAAATGGAAAAAAGTATTAAAAATATAAAAAAAAACTAGAAAAAAATATAAACTTTTCTTCTTCATTGTCTTTGTCCCTGCAATTTTGTCATAATAATTTCCCATATTTCATAATTTTTGAAATATTTTACCATTTTTTTAATTTTTAAATCATTTGAAATATTAAAACTACAATTTTTTAAAAACGTATAGGATTTATATTAAAAAAATTAAAATTATAGAGGTGAGAATGGAATATCTTTGTAAACTTTAGATTTTTAATGTAGCCCACTTTATAAATTAATAAGTGGTATTAACATAAAATGTAGTATAAATAAATAAAAGTTTAGGTTATGTTTGAGATTGAGAAATATTGTGTATAAAATTACTTTTTAAGAATGCACTACACTATTTGGTACATAATTTTCAAAAGTGTATAAGAGAGAAAACATTTTGATCGTATTTCGTAAAATTTGTGGATATAAAATAACCATAATGGAAAAAATGCAATTACATTAGTATTTATCTACTTATATAATAAGTTTTTGCATGGATACATTTTTTATGCTCGTTAGGTTCCCTCATGTTAGGGGTGAGCAATTATGGTCGATCCCACTTATCGAATACATACCTGATCTGATTCTTAATGTTCGATCAGATGAATACGGATTAGAACCAACAATCAAATAGAGGGTAGGAAAAAGAATGTTGATTCTTATTCGGTCAAATATTGAACTGAATTCGATCGAATACCCAAAATAACCGAACTATAACTAGCAAACACCCGACCCAACCCAATCACAATCATGCAAAATGGCTAAATGTGCATATGTGAGCATACATGTTATGAAGATGAAAGGTCACATTGATCACCTTGAGAGACTTGAATTTCCCATTAGTTAAGAGTTGGCTACAAATTTGATTCTGATTTTTCTTACTGATAAGTATGATCACCTTGTTATGAACTATAATATGGAGTAATCCATTTCTAAGCTGCATAGGATGCTTAAGACTGTTGAACAGAACATCAAGATAGTGTTTGCCCCTATCTTGATGGTTCAGAAAGGAAATAGGATGAAAAGGAATGGCAATAAAGGTGGCTATGGTTAGCCTTATCCTAAGCCTAGGAAGAAGAGAGCAAAGATTCCAAAGGTTGGAACTTGTCATTTCTGCAATGAACCTAGTCATTGGAAGAAAAATTGCAAGTTGTATCTGAAATATCTTAAGAAGAAAAAGAAGAGTAGTGAAACTACTACTTCATGTATTTATGCTATAGAAATTAATATTTATATTCCTACTTCTTGGGTATTAAATACCGGTTATGTAGCTCACATTTGTGTAAATATGCAGGATCCGAAAAGAAGTAGATCTTTGAGAAAGGGGGAGGCAGATGATTGCATTCTATTTCATCATGTTTTTACTGTCCATGTACTTGTTATTTGAACAGAAAAGCTATTGATTTCCTATGAATTTCCCATGCTTTTGCAGTTAGAGCTTTGATTCTGGTTCTAGGAAAAAGGCAACTTCATGAGCACAACGTTGATCTCAGAAGCATCTTGGCCTAGAGCTTAGCCAAGATCCATTCGCCAAAGACAATTTCGAGCAATCAGCGTCGACTACCTTTTGGGCCGCTTTTGACTTAGGCTTCACGGGCTGGCAAGCGCACCTATCAAGCAAGATCAGAGGGATCAGGAAGATATTAATTTAAGAATCCTAGATAGGATCTCCCTCTCTTTTGAATCTCATAACAAAAACAATTGTTATTATCTCTTTAGATTTTTTAGGAGTTTGAATTAGAAAAGGACGAGGGAATTTCAGCTCTTATAGCTGAGCTCTCCCTCTCTCTGGTCATCTCTCTCTCTTCTTCGACATTGAACAAATTTCTTTGCTCTAGAATTTTCCCAGTTTTGTGAAATTTACGGATTTAATATTTTTATGCAATCAAGTATTTTTATTTTCCATCTATGAGTATAAGTAACTAAACACCTATTCTTGGTAAGGGTTGATGAGCTTCATTCTTATACACTCGTGAGATCAAACCGTCTTTAATAGTCTCGGTAATTCGTATTCGCTTATTTCTTAAACTTAATAGAATCACTAACTCGCTAGAGACAAGATCTGATCATTCTTGTACCCTAGTAGAGAAGAGTTGTAGTCAGCCTTGAAGGAGTGGGAGCACCCACCGGATAGATGAAGTAGGCACCTAGTCTCGCGCCAGACTAGAAGAAATTAGTGATCTAGGCCAAGACCAGATTGACGACCTAGGGTTTCCATAGGGAGACAACTTGGCCTAGGTGTTGTCTTCCCCTAAGCTATTGAGGAAGCGAACAACCATTCAAGACAGCAGCCAAACAGATAAATCCTTTAACCAGCAAGGTGTCCCTTGGCTAGGATTACCAGGAAAGGGAGCACCCGCCGGGTAATTTGCAGAGGAGGGAAGTCAGGAGTGAACAGGAGCACCTCCACTCTATAGCAGTACTATGGATACAGAGATGAACATCCTTGAATCAGTGATCGAGTCATAAGAACGGGAGCTCTCATATCACCCTTACCTGGTGTTGCTACCCGATTTTAGGTTTTTCAAAAATATTTTTTGTCAGCCATTTTCTAAAAATCATACTCCCATTTATTTTTGTCAATCTGGTGTTTATTTTCCCGCCTTATGTCATTTAAATTTTATTTTGTTTTTCGCATTTTATTGCTTTTCCCGTTCGGATCGAACAATTTCACTAATTAGTTGCTTATTATTTCAACTCGTGCCATCTTTATTTATTTCAACTCTCGGTTGCATTTTTTTATTTTTTTATTTCTGTATTTATTTTTATTTTTATTTTAACCATTTTTATTCTTCCTTTTTCTTCTGTTCGAACTCTTATTGCTTATAAACGATTTTATTTGGTTAGAATGAACTTTTCGTAGATTACTAATTATCGTTTATTTCATTTCATTTTTTAATAATTTTGGGATGCAGTTTTATTCATCTTTAGCAAAATTTTCTCGTACTAAAAGCTCGAGCCAAAAATAATATGCTCGTATGCATTAATTTGTATTAATGTAATTAATGCATTCTGCAAATTTGGCCACCTTTCCATCGTGAAAGATAGCATCCTTATCAGGTTTGGGCCTTGCTCTCCACGACTCTCTCGATCCTTCCCCCGGCTAAGATCAGCACAATGGCATGTCAATCTACTGTTCTCTTAGCCACCCCATCCTTTCTTCCACCGCCTTAACCAGCTATAAATAGCTGGCCATTGCTCTCGTTCGGGGGCACGCCCTCTTGTGATCAAGCCATCTTTCACTCTCTCTCTCTCACCTCTGCTTAGTAGCTCCAGCAAGCCAGTAGGAAGCTCCAGCAAGCAAGCAAATCAGCCAGCGCAAGCTCTAACCAAAGGTAAGCAAAATCAAGGTTTCTTCTGCAACTTTCGTTTATATCTTTAACTAGTTAGTTATTTAGCCATACCTGTTTAAGCACTACATTTTCAACCTAATTTCATCCTGTTGATTTTAATTTTTAGATTTACTACTTTATTTAATTATTACCTTGGTTCTAATTTAATTCCAATTGAAATTTTATCCTTGAAATTGCTTGCATTTTTGGATTATCTTGCACTATTTTGGGTGATAGATGAACTGTTGCTGGTGTGAGGATTAGGATTGGGTCTGATCGGCGCTGGTAGCCGGCGGTGGAGCAGTGGAGGCTGGCAGTGGGACCAAGCGAGGGGAAGAAGATGACACTGTGCATCTTTGGAAGGAAGAAAACACGCGGGCTAGGCCTCGCGTGTGTGATGCTGGGCTGGCGCTGTGCGCCTGACCCAGGCGAGGGAGAAGCTGGGCCTGTTCAGGCCCAGCGCGGGAAGAGAAAGGGAGGGGCCTGGGCCCGGTTATGGCCCATTTTTCGGCCCGTTTATTTATTTATTTATTTTATTTTATTTTTGCTCGTATGTTTGTACTATTTATTTATTTCCGCATTTGTACCGTTTATTTATTTTTTTGCATGCTTGTATCATTTATTTCTTGTATGTGTGTAAAATGTGCACACTTAGCTAAATATTATGTGCATGTGAAAGTAACGAATCATCAAACGTTCGTCCTTTCCTTACAATTCCGATAAAAGTAAACATATCTCACCTTGCATTTCACGCTTTTATGCATGAATATTTAATTGTTTAAAATCTAATTTCCATTGGGCATAATCACAACATAATTCAACACCTCCTTCTCCGGTAACCTTTTTAGGATGTGACTCGGGCGCCTAACACCTTACCGAGTCCATAAATCGACCCCGAACTGTTGTTCTCGGGTTCAGACTCACCTCGCCTTAGCATTTTTATTTTTTATGCATGACTTTAGGTTCCCTAAACCTAGAAACAAATTAGGGTGACGACTTCATTTGCATAATGCGAGATGAGTCCGATTTCATCTCGCATCTCGTCCTAAACCCGCGTCGCATTAGGATAAATTCCAAAAAGGGGGTGCGACAGTTTGGCGACTTCACTAGGGACCAAGGGTCGAAGCCGAAAATTTTGAGGTGTGTTTTTTGCTTCCATAAATTATTTAATTTTTCTCGAATGATTTCTTTTGTACATAACCGCTATGATAAATTATTGTAGTATCACATGATTTTTTTGCATGATTATTTGTTTTTATTCGCTTTGATAAATGGTTCATACACGATTTATTGCTATGTGTTACTCGCTTTGATAAACTGTCATTGCATATGCATATTCACGCATAATCCCTATCGTCGGGCATCACCAAATAGGATTAGGTCGGTAGTAGTGAAGTCCTGGGGCCCACACCCTGGTAAGCTTTCACGAACCCTCACTCGGACTCGAACCCCTAAATGGATTGAGCGCCCTGATTCCTTTTATGATACGGTAAACGCTCTCGCATCCATTTACTGAGGGACCACTTCTATGGTATCGTCCGGGAACCTTCCAACCAGTTAGAAATAGTAGTGTCACCCCAGCATATGCAAATATGATGTTGCTGCATTACTTTTGTAACTATCTATGTTTTGATTTTTCTATTCTTTATCACTGTTTTATTTTCTTTCGTACTCTTATGCACTTATGACGATTTACTAAAAGATTCATCTTATCCTTAGGGGACCCATCCTGTTTATTTGAATGGCGACGCCTACACTAATTTCGCTTGATACTTTTGAGGGAAGGGTCTATGAAAGCCACTCAATTAAGGGAGACATGTTGCAACCAGGCTTCGTCCCTGATATCGCAACTAGAGTCAGAATAGAGGTCCCCGATTTTGACATGATGGGGATTAATGCATTAAGGGCTAAGTTGACGGTTGGTGAAGAGATGCAGTTTGGATGTAGTTATGGGAGGTTATTGACACTGCTGGATGTAAAGGTAGACTGGGGATGCATTCGAGCGATCCTGAAATTTTGGGATCTGTACTACCGTTGTTTCTCCTTCGATGGCTGTATAGATCTAATGCCCACTTTGGAGAAATACTCTGTCCTGTTAGCCTTCGCCTCACCAATTTCATCTATATACCAGAATGTCCGGTATGAGTCCGCCGTTGTTAAGACAAAACTCAACAAGTGGTTGGGAATTCTGACGCGCTGCAAAGACGGGCAGGATGTTTGGTGTTGGCCAGACATTATGGAAAGATTTCATGCGTCGCAAGGAGACAAGCGTTTAAGGATCTTGGCTTTCCTCCTGGTAGGATTCATTTTGTTTCCAAAGGCGAAGGATTACATTGATTTTGAGGCAGCTAATGTTTATTACGAAATGGAGGCAAATAAAATCAACCCCACCACTGCCGTGCTGGCAGAGACTTTCCGTTCCTTGGATTCCTGCAAGAGGAAAGGGAAAGGCAAGCTTGCATGTTGTGTCCAGTTATTGACAGTATGGTTGATGAGCCACTTTAAGCAGGCACCTGATCAGTCTCTGTTTCTGCCGAGTTATCCGGGAATGAATCCTTTGATCAAAGCCATCCAAGCAATGGGTACTGGGACTGCGGAAGATGAATGGAAGATGGAAGATAAAGATGCATGGATGGATCATTTTCTGAACCTCTCTGAGGAAGATATTATTCAACACGCCAAATGGCTATGATTAGTCAATCCTATCGTGTGCTGTGGATATTTACCATGGGTCCCCCTAATTGGTGCCAGAGGATGTGTTTCGTATTGCCCTGCCTTGGTACTTAGCCAATTTATCATTATGCAGATCATTCCGACTACGTATGGTATGACAAGTTCAAGTTTACCCCATGCAGAGACGGACTCAGCTCCGCAAGAGTATGCCCATGATTGGCTTCAGCCGTATTGCCTGGAGGGGCGCGTTGTTCCTGTCCCGCCAATGACCGAATACTTACGTTGGAGAAGGAATAGGGCTAACGGGAACATTTTGCCCCGTCCCAAGAATCAAAAGCTTATGGAGGAAGTAGGTGAATCTTATGTAGGGGAAGGATCCAGCATGGTCACTTGCGCCCAGGCGTTGAGGCAATTGCAGGAGGTGATAAGGCAGAGGGATCAGATTGCAGTGGAAAATGAGGAGTTAAAGACAGAAAAGATAGAATTGGAATTTAGTTTATGTGAAGCTGAGCAACGCAATCAGAAAAATATACAGATAAGCCTAAGAAATCAGGAATTGGCCAATAGTGATTTTGAAAAAAGAATAACAGCAGAAATTAGAAAGAAAGAGGCGCTGAACATTGCACTTAAAGAGAGGGATGCGACAATCAGGATGCTAACAGCCCGCGCTGATAAAGCAGCCAAGAGAGATAAGCAAAGGGTAACCCACATAGCTTTTTTGGAAGCTGAATCGGAAAGGCAGAAGGTGGAGGTCGCATCACTAAAACAAGCGGAATTGAGACTCTATCAGCAGTTGGAAGATGAAAAGGACAGGAGATGCAGATCCTGCAGGAACAATTGGAAAGTGAGTGAACCATCTCCGATTCCTGGGTCGAGTCATTCAAGGAGTTGAGGTTGCGCATCTCTTAAGAACAGCTGCCGACCAATATGCCTTTCTACTAAAGTACCTACTGTTTGGTTTCTTTGCAATCTAAAACAAAAGAAGCCATTAGCGGCTTGAAACACTTAATGGATAACTGTAACCGAATCAGACTAATGTTTATATGATGTTTAAATCTTACCGAGATGCTATCAATGAATGTTTGTCTATCTATGGTCTAAAGCCCTTTTTCTTATCACTTGCAATCAAGTTACCTTTGCTTCCTGGTTGCTTTGGTTCTTTCTCTGACATCTCAAGAAGTGAATGAGAACTTTCGTATTCTGGGAATAAATGAAAACTTCTTTCACATTTTCGTCGAGCGCATCAGTATGATTGCACAAAAGCACCATCGCCTCTATACCCCAAAAAGTAGCAAGCGAAAGCATGGCCGCAGAAACAAATAAACAGCGTGGAGGTCCCTTTCAACTATGGGTATGAGATTATCACTACCCCTTTTGTCGTCACACCAGCAAGCCCACTAACGGGCGAAACATCCAATATTGGGGGCATGACCCGTAGCGGTAGGTGCTACATCTCTGATGAAGTCGAGAAATAAAGACAGGCTAAAGGAAAAAGTCCGTTGGTGCCAGAAGAGTTGGTGTAGAAGATGCCAGAGGTAAACAAACTTGTAATAGAGGATGATGCGACAGAGTTCTTGAAGATTATGAAGCAAAGTGAGTTCAGCATCGTTGAGCAGTTGAAGAAGACCCCAGCCTGCATCTCTATTATGGAATTGATTCTCACCTCCGAGCCTCATCGCCGAGCTCTCTTGAAGGTATTGAATCAAGCCTTCGTAACCAAGGACATTACAGTAGAAGGGGTAGAGAATCTTTTTGGCAGGGTTCAAGCTCTAAGCAGCATCACCTTTTTGGAGGAAGAAGTTGATCCAGTCAGGACGAGCCACAATAAAGCTTTATATATTACGGTGGAATGTAGAGGTCATATCATAGCAAAGACCTTGATTGATAATGGGTCTGCGCTAAACGTAATGCCCAAACATGTCCTCGAACAGCTGCCCGTAGATATGGCTTATTTAAAACCAAGCGGAATGATGGCCAGAGCATTCGACGACACCATCAAGGAGATCATCGGGACTCTTGATTTAGATATGATCATCGGGCCCCATACTTTCACTTTGACGTTTCATGTAATGGAAATCCACCCTGCCTATAGCATGCTTCTAGGCAGACCGTGGATTCACTCGGCAGGAGCCGTTCCTTCTTCTCTCCACCAGTGTGCTAAGTATATAAAGGACGGCGTCCTTATCACAGTAAAGGCAGAAGAAGCCTTGATATTGGCCAAACATCCGTCTATGCCCTACATCAAGACCACTGAAACCTTGGAAAGTTCATTCCAAGCGTTTGAGATTGTGAGCGCAGACGGGGTGAAGGGGGGATCCCCGGATCTGGAGCCCGAGATTTCTGAAGTTGCTATAGTAACTACCCGGGTGACACCGAAGGGTGGATTTCAGTTGGGGAAAGATCTTGGGGCCAAGCTGCGAGGAATGAAAGATTTGGCATCTATCAGAAGCTTCGGGGACCGTTTTGGTTTGGGATACCAGCCAAGCAAGGCTGATTTTGAAAGAATTGCTAAGGAGAAGAAAGAGAAACAACTAGCCAAGTTGTTTGGGCGCCCAATGTCAAATGATCGAATGTATATCCCCCACATCAGAACCACATTTCCTTTCGCAGCTGAAACCATCAACCAAGGTCCTACCCTAGTAGAAGCAGTTGCGGACCTTCATATATGCGCCCTTGAAGAAGGAGGGTCATCTCTTTAGCTTCGTAAAAAAGTCTGAAGGACCTGTAAACAACTGGACAACTGTCATGCTTGCTGATGTTTCTCTGTAATATATGAATGTTTT
Source organism: Viola odorata (assembly GCA_963691705.1). Taxonomy (NCBI): domain Eukaryota; kingdom Viridiplantae; phylum Streptophyta; class Magnoliopsida; order Malpighiales; family Violaceae; genus Viola; species Viola odorata. The sequence goes on from OY829538.1 coordinate 43,436,752, forward strand.
ACTGTTTTCTGAAAAATGATGTTTGCAAAACCTTTTCCTAGGAACTTACGTTACTTTTTGTCAAAATAAATATATGCGATTTTCTTTATCATTTCAAACTCCTTTTATCATTTCGTTATTTTCAGGGTAACTACCAAATCAGATCATCTTGATAAACCCTACGTCTCCCCTGATAAGGGGATCGTCGCCGCAACCGAAAATGAGGTTGAGATTCCACCCGAGTTGGCTCGTTTAGTGGAAAATTCAGAAAGAGAAATAGTCCCCCATCAGGAAAAATTGGAAGAGATCAACTTGGGGGCAGGTGCCGAAAAACTAAGGATAGTCAAGATTGGGACAACCTTAGCCGCCATTCAGAGAGAGAGGCTAATCTCCCTCCTCAAAGAGCACGTAGATATATTCGCATGGTCATATGAGGACATGCCAGGCCTCGACCCTAACATAGTTGAACACCGGATCCCATTGAAGCCCGAATTCAAGCCGGTAAAGCAGAAGCTTTGGAGGATGCATCCTGACACTCTTCTAAAGATCAAAGAGGTCTCCAAACAGCTAGATGCGGGATTCTTGAGAGTTGCTGAATATCCGGAGTGGGTTGCTAATATCGTTCCTGTACCCAAGAAAGATGGAAGGGTTCGCATGTGCGTGGATTTTCGCGATCTCAATCGGGCTAGTCCCAAGGATGATTTCCCGCTCCCCTATATTGAAACCCTAGTAGATAATGCTGCCTGTAATAATATGTTTTCTTTCATGGATGGGTTTTCAGGATACAATCAGATCAAGATGGCTCCTGAAGATAGGGAAAAAATGACCTTCATCACGCCTTGGGGAACCTTTTGTTACAAGGTTATGCCCTTTAGACTGAAGAATGCAGGAGCTATTTACCAGCGTACTGCTGTCACTCTATTCAATAATATGATGCATAAAGAAGTTGAGATATATGTTGACGATATGATAGATAAATCTCGGGGAGCTCAAGATCACATAGAAGTCTTGAGAAAGGTGTTTGAAAGACTAAGGCGGTACCAGATGCGGTTGAACCCGGCCAAGTGTACTTTCGAAGTGACGTCCGGAAAGTTGTTGGGATTCATTGTCAGCAGTAGAGACATAGAGGTAGACCCCGATAAAGTAAAGGCAATTCAGGAGCTACCTCCTCCTAAAACAGAAAAGGAGGTACAGAGTTTCTTAGGGAGCATAAACTATATCGCCCGCTTCATTAGCCAGTTGACACTCACTTGTGAGCCAATGTTTAAAATGCTGAGAAAGAATAGAAATGCTGAATGGGATATGGATTGCCAAAAAGCTTTTGAAAAGATCAAAAAATACCTACAGACTCCTCCAGTTTTAGTCCCTCCTACGCTAGGACGTCCTTTACTGGTGTATTTGACAGTTACGGCCAGTGCCATGGGATGCGTTCTAGGGCAACATGATGAATCTGGGAGACGCGAGCAAGCCATTTACTATCTGAGTAAAAAATTCAATGAGTGTGAGATGCGATACTCCATGTTAGAACGAACTTGTTGTGCTCTAGCATGGAGTGCTCGGAGACTCAGACAATATATGTTGTATTACACGACATGGCTGATTTCTCGCATGGATCCTCTGAAGTACATCTTCGAGAAGCCTTATTTGTCAAGCCGAATCTGCAGATGGCAGGTCTTGCTGGCCGAATATGAAATTATATATGTGACGCAAAAAGCAGTCAAAGCAAGCGCTCTTGCCGATCACTTGGCTGACCATGCTTTGGATGAGTATGAATCTCTAGAGTTTGACTTCCCTGATGAAGATATCGTGGTTATTGACACTGAGCACATGGATGATGCTAATAAAGATGATTGGTGGACTATGTTCTTTGACGGTGCAGTAAATCTTTCGGGAAGCGGAGTTGGTGCTGTTATTATAGCCCCAGATGGTCGTCAATTTCCTATAGCATGCAGATTGAATTTCCCATGCATAAATAACGTCACTGAGTACGAGGCATGCATCAGCGGGCTAATGACTGCGATTGAGTTGAAGGTAAAAAAGCTAAAAGTCTTCGGGGACTCGGCCTTGGTCATTTACCAAGCTTAAGATTTGTGGAAAACCAGAGATTCGAAACTAATACCTTATCAGAGGTTGCTCGCCAAACTTATGGAAGAGTTTGAAGAAACCAAATTCGATCTGATCGATTGGGAGAAGAATTGTTTCACGGATGCGTTAGCCACTCTGGCTTCAATGTTCAAATTGGAGTGCGGGATAATGCTCCAGCCATTAAGGGTTGAAGTGAGGGAGATGCTGGCATGTTGCGCCACCTTAGAAGATGAGCCTGATGGGAAACCGTGGTATCATGATCTAGTACGCTTCATCAAATACCGGGAGTACCCACCGGGGTCAAGTCAGAACAATAAAAAAACTCTTCAACGTTTGGCTCTAGACTTCTACCTTGATGGTGAAGTTCTATACAAGACAATGGCAGACGGGGTCTTACTTCGTTGTGTCACAACTTCCGAAGCCAGGAAGATCATAGCAGAAATCCACGATAGAGTTTGCTCCACACATGCTAGTGGGCATATGATGACACGACAAATAATGAGATAAGGCTATTTTTGGCTCACTATTGAACAAGATTGCCTCGACTACTTCAGAAAGTGTCACAAATGCCAGATTTACGCGGATCATCTCAACGTCCCTCCAACTCCCATTTTTAACATAACTTCACCTTGGCCCTTCGCGATACGGGGAATTGACATCATCGGCCAGATCCATCCAAAAGCTTCCAACGGTCACTGCTTCATCCTTGTTGCGATTGACTACTTCACTAAATGGGTAGAAGCTACCTCTTACTCAAGCATCATGGCCAAGACGACCGCGCGATTCATCGAAAGAAATATCATATGCCGCTATGGGGTCCCCGAAACAATCATTACAGATAATGGCACTAACTTGAATGAAAAGCTAATCAACGATCTTTGCCAACGGTGAAAAATAAAGCATCAGAATTCTTCCCTGTACCGTCCAAAGATGAATGGCGCAGTTGAGGCCGCAAATAAGAACTTGAAAAAGATCATCCAGAAAATGGTGATCACTCACAAGGATTGGCATGACATGCTCTCTTTTGCACTGCATGCTTATTGGATTGCAATTCGCACCTCCACGGGAGCAACTCCTTATTCCCTGGTTTATGGTTTGGAAGCGGTGATTCCTCTTGAGGTAGAAATCCCCTCTCTTAGAGTTTTGGCCGAATCCAGAGTGGAAGAGTCTGATTGGGCGCGAGTCAGATATGAACAATTGAGCCTAATCTCAAAGAAGCGATTGGCGGCCATGTGTCATGCACAACTATATCAGAAAAGAATGGCTAATGCCTACAACAAAAAGGTACGACCCCGTGAGTTCAAAGCTGGAGATTTGGTGCTAAAGAAAATTCTCCCTCATCAGGAGGAAAGTAAAGGGAAATGGCCCCCTCGGTACAAAGGTCCATATGTAGTCAAGAACGCATTTTCGGGAGGCGCTCTGATGCTCACCACTATGGATGGAGACGACTTGCCGAAACCAGTAAACTCTGATGCTGTTAAGATGTACTTTGCTTAGAAATGAGAGGTTTCAATTGAAAGGCATAGTGCTTTTTCAAGACAAGACAATTTAATGCCTATCCTGAATCAATAAAATAAGAATTTTCTCAAAATCACATTTTTCAAATTCTTTCGGCAAAAGAAAAAAACAATACCTACTAATCCTGGAGGACCGTTTGACCTACTGAGTTTAAACTAACATCATCAATACTAGTTTTGCAGGAAACAAGTGATCCTGCCATCCACATTGTCATAGCGGGAATGACAATCAAACGTATTTAATAATGTACTAACTGATGCGATCACGGCCCAGGGTAAGTAAGCCGGATTACATATGGAGCTTATGGAGGATCTAGCCAAACGAATCATCTAGCACCCACACGACCACAAGGAAGGAAATAACAAGATATAGAGATGCAGCGGAGAAAGAGACACAAAAGAGCAATGGAAAGATGAGAGTTACCGGGGAATTAGAAGATAGATGGAGGGAACGGAGATGAGCACACACGGAGTAGCGAAAATCACACGAACGATTGCTTGATCAAGATATAATCCGAGGGCCAAGTTGGGACTCGTTTCTATGGATGATCAAACAAGAAAAATATATATTTCATTCACACAAATCGTCAACACGATTACAAGCTTTGATTTACCGGAGAGAGATCGGGAGGAGTAATCTCAAACTCAAGCGATCCCTCTCAAGGAATTAAAATGATGAGCTCAAGGCTTAGGTGATATGAGGAAGGAGTAATCTCACTTTACAAAATATCACTCAAAGTCTAAAACTAACTAAAAGAAATGAGTCAAGAGCTATTTATACAAGTAAGCAAAAAGGCAACAAATCCGACGCTAACGTGATTCACGGTTAGGCCTAACCGTGATCACGTTAGCCAAACTCACTATCGTGATTCACGTTAAGGACTAAACGTGATCACGCTCGGCACAACTCCTACCGTGATTCACGGTTAGAATGAACCGTGATCACGGTAAGGCACCCAAGGATCAGCTCCCACATCAGAAGATAGCGTGATTCACGGTTAGGCCTAACCGTGATCACGCTAGCATTTTCCTTCCTGCGCGCCAAAATGTCGAGTAGCCTAACTTTTGATCCACCCGTCCGATTGACCTGAAACTTGTCCCAAATGAAAGCTAACATCTTGAAGTTTCCATCAAGCTTCTGATCTCTCAAATCGGGCATCATTTGCTTGTCCATATTATAGTGGAGACTAGGCGACACAATTCTGACTTGCATAGATGGAGCATTTGTTGTCAAGGCCTTGGGATGAGTGTGCGTGGCCGGGTGACTTGCTAGGCCTTCTTGGGAATTCCGTGCGTCTAGGCCTTGGGTTGTGAGGATTTGGCGCTTGAACCTCGACCGTGGGCATGGTTTTTGATCATTTGTAAGGCTCGGCTGCCCTTGGTCGATCCTTTGGCCAAAATGTCAGATTCTTGGACCCGTGATCGCATCAACCTCTCCCTCTTCAAAAGGATTCGTCCTCGAATCCATAACCTCAATCGTCTCACCTACACACTTAAAAATACTTGGAAACAAAGGTGAGAAACCCAAGAGGCGCAATTGCGCGTGCCTACGCATAGGGTGATCCAAGGAGGAATGAACAATAGTGATTACACATGGATGCACATCGTTTTGAAAAGTTTCATGCACAATATGGATGGCATCACAAAGTGTAGAACAACCGACACAATAACTCATCTTTTCTCTTCGGCTCACAATAACAAGCCACGAGAATTGAGCACTACACACAAGCACAATGCACTTGAGAATACCAAACAAATTCCGCAAGAGAAAACACAAACTCTCGTAAGAGTTAAACCAATTAATTCTTGACACATTCGGTCTAAGAATTTGTGTTCTCCTAACACTCAATATATCCATGGTATTTAAGTGCATATTATCCACAAATACTTCATGTAGGCTACAATTAGCAAAATAAAATTTATTCAATTCAAAATCATGCACATCCATTTCATCTTTATGCACACTAGTCTTCAAGACAATATTGGGAATGCACACGGGGTCACAAACTATTGAACAACATAGGCGGTGGATCATTTTCTCAAAGCGGCCTATAAGGATCAGCCAAGAAAATTGAGCCACACGCCCATTTACAAAATGCTTTGGAATACCAAGCAATCGACACCAAAAGAAACACAATTCCTTGCAGCAATTAGGCCAAGAAAATTCTAATAAGTTGAAGCAAAAGAATTGTTTCCACACTTCATGCCAATCAATCATGGATTCCAAATGAAAACAACATGTAAATAAATTATACATACTATCCGATAACTTACAAAAATTAGCACGTTTGAGCAAGAAAGGGTCATACTTGATGAAATGCAAATTAGGAAGTTTAACACATGCCACAAAATTTTCATTCAAGTAAGGTTCATGCTCAAACCAAGTAGATTCATGCTTGACGAAGGGTACGAAAATGTTTTCGGCGCATGCAAATGAATTCATACCCAAGTGGTTTTCAAATACACGAACAAATGGATCATGCTCAATGAAATGTAAGAATGGTTCTCTATCACACAATACATGTTTGTCATAAGAAATTTCAGCATGTGAATAGAGATGAGTGAATTGAACAACCTCAAACAACTGAGCATTCAAAGAAGGTTTTGGTATACACCTTTTGGGCAAAGCGGAAAAGTGGGGAGGATTTACCTCAAGGCCTTGCCGTTGGGAGCACCAATGTTGAGCAATTACACTTCCAACGCCTCCTAGGGTTGATTGTTCGAAACCACCTTTGTTCCTTGAAACATTCGGGCGCGTATGGTCATGACAACCCTTCGAAATTTCCTGTAAGAAAGACACACAAGTAGGAGGAAAAGAATCATTGGTGTTAGCATGAGCTAATTGATCCTCATTGCATAAAGGCACGCTCATTGGATCAATAGCTCCCACAATTTCCGTTGGCTTCATTTCCTCACTTTCTTCTCTTAATTTTTCTATTTTTTCACTCTTCTCATGTGTGTTTTTCTCTCTCGCATGCTCGTTCTTTTCATGCGGGTTGTTTTGCTCACTTTCTTTTTCCTCAATTTCAAGCTCAAACAACGGATTGTCAAAATATAATTCAAACAATAGGTTGTCAAAAACTTGAAATTGATTTGACTCATTGAGCTCACTCAACTCATTCTCATGGGTGCGGTTGCACTCACTCTCATAGGCATGCTTACTTTTTTCATGCCGTGTATTTTTCTCATCACTTACTTTCTTCTCTCCACACTCTATTCTCTCATTTACAACCTCACACTTTTCACTCTTGTGGGCTTCCATAGCTAGGTGCTCGGCCACATTCCTTTCAATCGATTGACAAGGTAGTTCAAAAGATTGAAATGGTGTGGGTTGTTGTCGTGGAGTGACTTGTGTAGGGTGCACCACTTCCGGTTCGGACTCGACTGCCATAGTGGATTGAGAATGTTGTTGACTTGGATGAGCTTGGGCTGAGTGGCTGCCTTGCTTCATGGAAAGGGAAGAAGAAGACTTCTTGTTATGTTTAGGCTTGACAATACTCTTCGCTAGCCCTGACAATCTTTCCCACCACGCTTCATCCTTAACACCACTCGACAATTCATCATTATTATTTATCTTTCCACTCTCTCCTTTCTTGGCTTGATCATTCTCTTCATGTTGCTTGGATTTTGCACTCACTTCACTCACTCTATTATTGGGGCAAATGTCACACGAGTGGCCTCTACCCGTACATGTAGTGCAAAATACTTTGCTTGCTTGTTTGGAAGATGTGGAAGGCAAGGATGTGGTACAGAGGTCTTGCTCAAATTCTTGGAGAGTTCGGCCTTGGTGAGGTCGAATCCTTGGAGGAGGAAGATGAGGAGGTGTTAGGCTTTGCATTCCCTTAGGTTTAGTTCGGACTTGTACAATTGAGGAGAAGAAGTGTCTTGGTTCGGGGCCATGGCCAAGGCTTTGGTGGACAATGGAACCGAGGCCATAGCTTGAGACTTGTGGAAAATCTTCGTCATCGTCATCCTCACTACAACTTGAAGTTGAGCCACGGATTAAGAGACGAGGGCTTGAAGTCTCTTCATAGTCTTCATCCTCACTACAAATTGAACTTGAGCCATGACTAAAGATATGAGGACTTGGAGGGTCTTCATTGTCTTCATTCTCGCTACAAGTTGCTTCACATTCATCTTGGTACTCATCCTCACTATCAATGCTATATTCATCGCCGATTTCGTCACATGGTTCAAAATTCTCATCACCATCAAATTGGCAACTATCATCACCACATGATTCATCACCACTTTCGTCAATGCATTGTGAGTCATCGTCGTCATAATACGACTCTTGATCACAAGACTCACAATCACTATCTCTTGACATTGTGCCTGAAGAGTCAAACAAACTAGATATATATGCGTTAGAAAATAATCTCTCCCTCACGTGTTTAAACACTCGTGTTTAGGTGTTTAGGTCACTCGAAAAATACGTGCTCACAAACACTCAACTTCGCGTTTTCCGTCTACCTGCACACTTAAACAAGGGTTAGAAAAATAATTCTCTCCCTCACGTGTTTAACACTCGTGTTTAATCACTCGCAAAAGATAGCCTCACAAACGCTCAATACATCCACTCACAAAGCTTGCTCACCACACAACTTGTTGCCGCAAACAAACTTATGATTCGAATCAAGCAATTCGTCAACAACTACCTTCGCAAGTGCTCAAGATTAGAACAAGATTAGGAAAGATTAAACAAGAGACTCAAGGAAATTACAAAGACTCGAGAGAAAGCTCAAATTTTTTTTTCAGAATTCCAAAGAAAATTCAAAATTTCAGTTTTTGGGAAGGAATTTTGAAATTTCGTTGGGAGGGAAGAAGGCTGGAAAATGAGGGGTTAAGGGAGTAAAAGACTCAAGAAAAGAGTTAGAAATGTAATGAAAAAGACTTGGGAGTTTAAGACTTAAGAACTTTAAGTTTAGGACTCAAAAAGTTTAAAACTCAAGTTTAAGGTTTTAATGATTTAGGACTTGAGTTTAGGACTCAAATAAAAGGAAAAAGACTGCTGGACACTAGGAAAAGAGAGGGACGTGCTGGCTGGTTAGGAAAAGGATGGGCTAGTTTAGTTGGAATTGGGCAATTTAGTTAGGATGGTTGGCTAGTTAGGTCAAAATGTCAAAGGACTAGGGTGAGGTGGCTTGGGTATTTAATGCAATGGATTAGGCTTGAGCCTTGGATGTATGATGGCCGGCCAAGTGTTCCAATTCTTTCTTTTCTTTTCTTTTCTTTTCTTTTTTTTTTTTTTTTTTTTTTTTTATAAATTAGAAACACTTGGTTAAAACTTTTGCAAAATGTTTTTGGATCAAAATACCTCAATAGACCAAGAACATCAAGAACACAAGATGAACTTCAAGAACACACCCAAATGATTTTCTTAAAATTTTGATCTTTTGACCTAGCAAAAATGATCACCACAATCACTCAATTGCCCACTTGAAAGATCTATCGAAAATAACCGACAAAACTCAAGATATCAAGAAAGAAAGGTTCTAACACTTTGAACAAAAACTAGAAAAATTCGATAGGCGGCCAAAAGCTCCGCTACCACTTGATGCGATCACGGCCCAGGGTAAGTAAGCCGGATTACATATGGAGCTTATGGAGGATCTAGCCAAACGAATCATCTAGGACCCACACGACCACAAGGAAGGAAATAACAAGATATAGAGATGCAGCGGAGAAAGAGACACAAAAGAGCGATGGAAAGATGAGAGTTACCGGGGAATTAGAAGATAGATGGAGGGAACGGAGATGAGCACACACGGAGTAGCGAAAATCACACGAACGATTGCTTGATCAAGATATAATCCGAGGGCCAAGTTGGGACTCGTTTCTATGGATGATCAAACAAGAAAAATATATATTTCATTCACACAAATCGTCAACACGATTACAAGCTTTGATTTCCCGGAGAGAGATCGGGAGGAGTAATCTCAAACTCAAGCGATCCCTCTCAAGGAATTAAAATGATGAGCTCAAGGCTTAGGTGATATGAGGAAGGAGTAATCTCACTTTACAAAATATCACTCAAAGTCTAAAACTAACTAAAAGAAATGAGTCAAGAGCTATTTATACAAGTAAGCAAAAAGGCAACAAATCCGACGCTAACGTGATTCACGGTTAGGCCTAACCGTGATCACGTTAGCCAAACTCACTATCGTGATTCACGTTAAGGACTAAACGTGATCACGCTCGGCACAACTCCTACCGTGATTCACGGTTAGAATGAACCGTGATCACGGTAAGGCACCCAAGGATCAGCTCCCACATCAGAAGATAGCGTGATTCACGGTTAGGCCTAACCGTGATCACGCTAGCATTTTCCTTCCTGCGCGCCAAAATGTCGAGTAGCCTAACTTTTGATCCACCCGTCCGATTGACCTGAAACTTGTCCCAAATGAAAGCTAACATCTTGAAGTTTCCATCAAGCTTCTGATCTCTCAAATCGGGCATCATTTGCTTGTCCATATTCTAGTGGAGACTAGGCGACACAATTCTGACTTGCATAGATGGAGCATTTGTTGTCAAGGCCTTGGGATGAGTGTGCGTGGCCGGGTGACTTGCTAGGCCTTCTTGGGAATTCCGTGCGTCTAGGCCTTGGGTTGTGAGGATTTGGCGCTTGAACCTCGACCGTGGGCATGGTTTTTGATCATTTGTAAGGCTCGGCTGCCCTTGGCCGATCCTTTGGCCAAAATGTCGGATTCTTGGACCCGTGATCGCATCACTAACGTATATATTCGTCATGGTTCCTGAATATGAAAGACGAGAAGATCGGATTTACCAAACTCATTCCAGGTCGGCGAGTTGGTCTGACCATTGGGTACCACTTACTGCACATGTCCAGAGAAGTTCCCTATCCTTTCAGCCTTTGTACAGTCATTCTGTACTCATCTCTACACTAGGAAAGGGGGGGGGGGGAACTCTTTGGCATTGTTTATAAAAATCATCACATTTTGTCCATAAAATTGCTAAAATTGTTAAGATTTGTTATAAGGGTAAAAAAAGGTTTTTGAATAAAATCCACACTACCCGCAAATTTTCAAACCTTCCTTAAAATGAGCATGTTCAACATGTTACTGCATCATGAATAACTTGTGCATCCATTTGAAATTATATGACATGCGTGATCTCGCCTGCTAGCTCTTATATCTACAACATGCTTAGACGTAAGCAGTCATACCTACATCCCTGTGAGCATTTTGGGCCTCCACGCCTTATTTCTTTCATGTGTGAAAATGCCAAACTAGGTGCTACTTGGATTTGCATAATATCCAGGGTACATGCACCATTAGACATGGGATAGCTGTAAGATGATAGGGGACTTTGCTCTCTCTTCCATCTTTTTATTTTTTCAATAAGACAATGAGCAGTGCTTGATTGAGATGCCTAACCAGAGGAAGGGTGCACATCGAACTTGGCTCACGCAAGAAGGGATGTGGAAGCTCTAAGGATTGTTGATGGCCAGCGCTGGAAGAAGGCCGCACTAAAACAAAACTAAGGAAAGTCAGCACGAAAACTGTACTTGCTTTGCTTACTGATGTGTTTTGTGTTAAAAGAAAAAAGAAAAAAGAAAAAAGAAAAGAAAAAGAAAAAGAAAAAGAAAGAAAAAAAGAAAAAAAGAGGAAAGAGAAGAAAAAAAAGAAAAAAGAAAAAAGAGAAGAAAAAGAGAAGAAAAGAAAAAGAATAAGGAAAAAAAGAGAAAAGAAGGAAAAGGAACAAAAAGAGAGGGGAAGGAAAAAAGAAGAAGAGAAAAAAAGAAGAAAAATCAAAAGTGTTCAAAGAAACAAAAGCAGAAGCAAGTGTAGAAGGGCCCCAGGGTCAGCTCTTAAAAAACTCCATTGAAAAATCACTCCCGTGAAGCTTCAAAAACTTGGGCACAGTACCCTCAATGCAATCAAGAAGAGGCATCCTCAATGAAGATCAAAGAACTAGAGCGCCTTGTCCTCAGAAAGATCAAGAAGAAAAGCATCTCCAGTAAGTATTCAAGAATCTAGGCGCCACATCCTCAAAGTGATCGCAAGAAGAAGCATCCCCAATGAAGACCGAAGAACTTGTGCACTTTGCCCTCGCCACGGCCAATCAACAGGCCCTGTTCATTGAGGAAAATATTCACTTCTCCTCCCCAACAAAGTCCTTTCGATTATATGAATGCCCATGTATGTGCATCTTCATCTAAAGTTTATTCACTCGGATTGACATTGCAAATCTGACTTTGTGCTATGTTTGTTGCATTTCTATGAGTGTAAACACGTAGCCCTATTTCTGAGTGTGAGCGCAAACATCAATATCTGGTGAGAATTGCTTACATCTACATGATGTGGGAAAGTCTTGTCCTGGAGGTCGTTATCTCCTGGGCAAGATGCAGATGCTTTTCTAGACTTGTATCAAGCATGCCTATATGATAGAAGCTGGATGACATGTTCTCCAGAAATGCATAAACTTGTTGAACCTTTTCTTGATAGGGAAGTTGCTTTTATAAAATACTGGGGGCAAACCTAAGGGTAGTGTGGGAATACTTTCATATACAATATACATGATTTGATTTCATTGTTTACATTTATCAATTGCATTCTCTTTTTTCCCCCATTGCTATATCGTATTTGTTTCCTCCCTATTTGCAGGATACAGATATGCGTCAGGGGAATCTCACACTGTAATCAATCTCCGCCAATAAATCCATCCAATAAACACCCAAACGGAGTGCGTTGCCACTCCTCAATCAACTTCGTGTGGCGGCCCATCTTCCCCTACCATCATCAATATCCAAATGGAGATACGTCACCACTCCCTTTCCAAATTTCGTGTGGCGGTTCAAAACCCCACCTTTCAAACTTTCGTGTGTTGGTTCAAAACCCCACCTTTCAAACTTTTGTGTGGCAGTTCAAAACCCCACCTTCCAAGTTTTGTAAGGCGGTTCAAACCTACTTTTCGGTCTTATCATGCGGTGACTTGGTTACCCAAGTTAGTGTGACGACTTGGTCGTCCACTTTTCAGTTGTGTCGCGGTGACTTGGTCACCCATTTCTCATTTGTTGTGTCGTGGTGACTTGGTCACCCACTTGCCAACATGTCTTTTCAAAGGTGTGAAAGGTCACGTCCCCCACACCATGTCTGTTGAATGTTGTAAGCGGTTCAGTCCCTACAACATGCGTCTGTTGAATGTTGTAAGCGGTTCAGTCCCTACAACATGCGTCTGTTAAATGTTGTAAGCGGTTCAGACCCTACAACATGCGTCTGTTGAATGTTGTAAGTGGTTCAGTCCCTACAACATGCGCCTGTTTTAAATATTGTAAAGGGTCACGTCCCCACACACTTTACTTTTCACAAAATTACTTTCTGTCTGCATTTATATTCCTGTAAGTTGCATCACCTCCTTTAAAATTCCCAGCATATCAGATGTCAATTTCATTTCTTGCACAGAGGTCCGAGAGTTGCGGTGTCCCCGTTCGGATCTCAAGTTTATGTTTTCTGCATCAAGGTCCGATAATTGCGGTATCTCTGTTCGGATCTCAAGTTACGTTTTCGCAATTTACTTTTCTGCACCAAACCCAGTATCAGGGACACATCATTCACATTTCTGTATCTACTCTTTCACTCCTAGGTAAGTCTACACTTAAATTTCGCATTTTCAAAACCATTGCTCGTTCGGGAGCAACCATCTTTACTGCTCATCAAAGATCTCGGTTACACCGGATTTTTGATAAGACAGTAAAGAGGGGGCAACTGTTGCTACCCGATTTTGGGTTTTTCAAAAATATTTTTTGTCAGCCATTTTCTAAAAATCATACTCCCATTTATTTTTGTCAATCTGGTGTTTATTTTCCCGCCTTATGTCATTTAAATTTTATTTTGTTTTTCGTATTTTATTGCTTTTCCCGTTCGGATCGAACAATTTCACTAATTAGTTGCTTATTATTTCAACTCGTGCCATCTTTATTTATTTCAACTCTCGGTTGCATTTTTTTATTTTTTTATTTCTGTATTTATTTTTATTTTTATTTTTATTTTAAGCATTTTTATTATTCCTTTTTCTTCTGTTCGAACTCTTATTGCTTATAAACGATTTTATTTGGTTAGAATGAACTTTTCGTAGCTTACTAATTATCGTTTATTTCATTTCATTTTTTAATAATTTTGGGTTGCAGTTTTATTCATCTTTAGAAAAAATTTCTCGTACTAAAAGCTCGAGCCAAAAATAATATGCTCGTATGCATTAATTTGCATTAATGTAATTAATGCATTCTGCAAATTTGGCCACCTTTCCATCGTGAAAGACAGCATCCTTATCAGGTTTGGGCCTTGCTCTCCACGGCTCTCTCGATCCTTCTCCCGGCTAAGATCAGCACAATGGCATGTCAATCTACTGTTCTCTTAGCCACCTCATCCTCTCTTCCACCGCCTTAACCAACTATAAATAGCTGCCCATTGCTCTCGTTCGGGGGCACGCCCTCTTGTGATCAAGCCATCTTTCACTCTTTCTCTCTCACCTGTGCTTAGTAGCTCCAGCAAGCCAGTAGGAAGCTCCAGCAAGCAAGCAAGCAAACCAGCCAGCACAAGCTCTAACCAAAGGCAAGCAAAATCAAGGTTTCTTCTGCAACTTTCGTTTATATCTTTAACTAGCTAGTTAATTAGCCATACCTGTTTAAGCACTACATTTTCAACCTAATTTCATCCTATTGATTTTAATTTTTAGATTTACTGCTTTATTTAATTAGTACCTTGGTTCTAATTTAATTCCACTTGAAATTTTATCCTTGAAATTGCTTGCATTTTTGGATTATCTTGCACTGTTTTGGGTGATGGATGAACTGTTGCTGGTGTGAGGATTCAGATTGGGTCTGATCGGCGCTGGTACCCGGCGGTGGAGCAGTGGAGGCTGGCAGTGGGACTAGGCGAGGGGAAGAAGATGACACTATGCATCTTTGGAAGGAAGAAAGCACGCGGGCTAGGCCTCGCGTGCGTGATGCTGGGCCTGTTCATGCCCAGCACGGGAAGAGAAAGAGAGGGGCCAACCCAGCTGGGCTGACCTGCTGGTGGGCCCGGTTATGGGCATGCCAGGGCCCATTCCCGGCCCAGCGGGTCGGGCCCAACTTTTCGGCCTGTTTATTTATTTTTTATTTTATTTTATTTTTGCTCGTATGTTTGTACCATTTATTTATTTTCGCATTTGTACCGTTTATTTATTTTTCCGCATGCTTGTATCATTTATTTCTTGTATGTGTGTAAAATGTGCACACTTAGCTAAATATTCTGTGCATGTGAAAGTAACAAATCATCAAACGTTCATCCTTTCCTTACAATTCCGATAAAAGTAAACATATCTCACCTTGCATTTCACACTTTTATGCATGAATATTTAATTGTTTAAAATCTAATTTTCATTGGGCATAATCACAACATAATTCAACACCTCCTTCTCCGGTAACCTTTTTAGGATGTGACTCGGGTGCCTAACACCTTCCCGAGTCCATAAATCGACCCCGAACCGTTGTTCTTGGGTTCAGACTCACTTTGCCTTAGCATTTTTATTTTTTATGCATGACTTTAGGTTCCCTAAACCTAGAAACAAATTAGGGTGGCGACTTCATTTGCATAATATGAGATGAGTCCGATTTCATCTCGCATCTCGTCCTAAACCCGCGTCGCATTAGGATAAATTCCAAAAAGGGGGTGCGATACCTGGACTTCCCTTTTATTAGATTTACCAATCTTGACCTCCCATCATTGGCCAACCCTTTGACCAAGATTACTTTGAATTGCTTTACTATTTTTGTTCTTGTCTTAATTTTCAGATTCACCCAATCAAACTTAGTGACGAGGAAGTCAACCAAGAAACTACATCCCCCTAGAGGTCTCTGTAGACGATCCTCTTACCACAATCTACAAGCCTTTGTGGACAGTGATAAGTTGTATTTCTACCCCCATTTTCATATATATTCTACACTTATATTTGACGTGCTCGACACGCGATCAAATTTTGGCGCCGTTGCCGGGGATCTCTAATGGCGGCATTTGTAGTTTATTTTATTTTGTTTTTGACAGTGGATGACCAGGTCCTATTCCAGAGAAGAAGATTTATTACCATACAATCCGAATCTCACAAGGACCGAAGCACAACTAAGAAGGATAGCTCGAGAGAAGAAGTTCCCAAAAGAGAGTGAATTGGAAACCTCTAGTTCTCAAACTAATTACAACTCAGACCACGATCTTGACCACGATCTTGGCCAATCCTCTAACCAAGACGAAGTCTTCGTTCTAGCCATGGCAGAAAACCATCCAAAACTGACAATGAGAGAATTGAACAGAACAGCGGAATAAGAGACTTTTTCCTGCATCAATTGCCCAGCTGTACCCAATGATTGGTCTATAAAGACCAATATGGTGACCAATCTCCCTAAGTTCTATGGTCACTCGAATGAAAATCCATTCAAACATCTAAGGAATTTACACATTCAGTGTGATATTATGAAACTAGCTTCAACCAACATAGAGAGAGCAAAGCTGAAAAGCCTTTCCGAGTTCTCTTGAAAGAGCAACCCAAAATTGGTTTTATGGTTTGCCTCACAACACTGTTAACACGTGGGCAGAGATGTCTACTCTTTTCCTCAACAAGTTTTGGAATGCGACAAAAGCAGGGATAGCTAGAAAGAATATGGCTGCTATCCAGCAAAGAAACAACGAGGGCTTCAATGAATATCATCAATGGTTCGTGAGTTGCAAGAGGTTTGTCCCACCCATAGAGTTGCGGATCAAACAATGATCTAGTATTTTTATGATGGGATGCTCCCGAGCAGTAAAGAAAAAGTTGATGCAACAACTGGAGGTGCGCTGTAAGACCTGACCATTACAAGGGCCAAGCTGCTACTCCAGACTATGGTAGACAATTGCCAGAACAATCTTACTTCGGACAGAAGCTCTATCCCTTCTACTCTCAATGCTATTAACGTTGAACAAAAACTGAATGAATTAACTGATATGGTCAAAAATATTTCTATTAATATTTCAGGTCCAATGCCCACAGGGAATCCAAGTCAAGAGCAGTTAGCTTCAGTATGTGGGATATGCCAGCAACAAGATCATCAAACCAACAATTGTTATATGGTGCAACACCCGGACGACGTGGCACAAGTAAACGAAGCGTATGCACACAACCAGGGGAGTATGCAGAATTACCCTCAAGGAAGTAATCAATACTCGTGGAGAGGCCATCCGAATTTTAAATGGAGAGACCCAGTCCCTCCACAACAGAATCAGAATGCACCTCAGCAATAACTACCCGTTAACTTCCAACATTTCATACCTCGCCCTTTGCATCTGAATCCTGGCCAAGCTCCTGTATCCCAGCTAGCATCTGCCCCTCAACCTTTGCAGGTTGCTGACCCATCTATGGAGGATACACTCAAGAGTTTGGTTGAGATGCAGAAGAATTTGATGCAATCAACGCAATCTAGCTTGGCAGAGATGCAGAAGCAAATCAATCAGATGGCTAATCAAGGCAAATTACCTTTTACTACGGTGAACAACCCTACACACAATGTTAGTGCCATGAGTTTAAGGAGTGGAGTTGTGTTACCAGAGAGGGAAGGTGCGAAAACAGACAAGGAATTAGAGAGAATTCAGTCCCAAGAAATGGATGAAGAAGAGGAGAAAGAAATCGCAGCAGAAGCGATCTTGGCCAAACCCGCAGCTTCCACGGAAACAGAAAAATCAGAATCTGTCTTGGCCAAGCAAGTGGCCAAACCTACCCAAAAAGAGGAAGAGATCGAAATTCCTCCACCGTTTCCTCCTAGATCCTCAAAAGAAAAGAAACAGGATGAAGCAAGGGACTTCATGAATATTTTTGCAAAAATAGTGGTTAACATACCCATGTTAGACTTAATTGCGAAAGTTCCCTCTCATGCCAAATTTCTTAAAGAACTGTGCACTAACAAAAAGAAAATTGCAGGTATAGAGAGGGTGAATTTAGCTCATAATGTCTCTGCAGTACAACAACTTTCAGAGAAGTGTAGGGATTAAGGTACTTTCACCATTCCATGTAGAATAGGAAACAAGACAATCGAGAAGGCCCTTTGCGATTTGGGGGCTGACATCAACGTGATGTCTTTGAGTGAATTCGAGACTCTGAAGATAGGTACGATGAAGGAAACTGATTTGGTGATCTAGCTGGCCGACCGATCGATCATCAGACCTAAGGGAGTCATTACAAATGTCTTGGTTATGGTAAACGATTTTATTTACCCAGTAGATTTTTACATTGTTGAAATGAATGTTCAATTGCCTTCTTGCACCACTGATATTTTATTAGGGAGGCCGTTTCTAAGGACATCAAAGGCTAAAATTGACTGCTACGAAGGGAGTATAATTTTAGAATTCTGTGGAAGGACTATAAAATTTAGCATCACCGAAGCTTTAAAACACCCTAATGATTTACATTGTGTGAATTTTCTTGATGTTTTAGATCCAATTACTGAGGAAATGACTGATATTTATGTTAACGATCCCCTTGAGTATGTGTTGAGCAGGGGAATTTCAATGAAGACGCTGAAAGAATTGGAGGACAGAATAGGAGATCAGAAGGAACTCCAAGAAGTTCTGACCAGTTTGGCCGATCCAGAAGAAACAGACACAATCTTGGCCTCGAGCTTGGCCAAGACAAGGGCCAAGACTGCCAAGATAAAGAGGAAAACATTAAGTTGAAAATTCATGCAATCAACGAGCCCTAAACTCCTACCCTCACTTGTGCAGGTGTCGCGCCTCGAAAATTAAAAATTCGCGAGTTTGCAACGAAATTTGGGACCTTACGATGCTCAGCGTAAATAGACACCTCGCAACATGCAATGAAGTCGCCACCCTAATTTGGTTGCTAGGTTTAGGGACCCTTAATCGTCATGGCATAGAAAATATAATAAGTAAAAAACTAAAGGCACAAAAAAGGGGTCTGGACCCCAGACAAAGGCTTGGGGTCGTATTATGGTCTCGGGAAGGTGTTAGGCACCCGAGTCACATCCGAAAACGGTTACCGGTTGATGAGAGAGGTGTTTTTAGAAGGTGTTTGATGAAAATGCGTTTTGTTTTGAAAAGGGGGACCCTCAGAGGAATCGTCACTTTAGTCTTTTTTATGATCGTGACGTTCAGGAATAATTAATCGTTGAACGGGGTTACCGTTTGATCGTCTTTCGGACGGGGTTACCGTTTATCAAGACCGAGATATTTACAGAAAAATTTAACAGTTGATAGTGCGAAAAATAATCATACGAAGCATACGAATTATTTTTACGGAAAAACGTGATCCGAAGTTTCGGAAAGAATTGAAAATGGGCTGGGCCTAATTGAAAAATGAAAAGAAAATTGAAAATGGGCCAGGAATAGTGCCTGGCCCATGAAAATTTAAATGGGAATGGGCCAAGCCCATTCCCGCGTGAACAGTGTCGTTTGGCCTGGCACTGTTCATCATCCACTTCCTTGGTCGCCGGCGTACTGCCGGCGGCAAAGCTCCGGCCACAGGTGACTGTTTTGAAAACCGTTCGTACCGAAATGTTCGTCTCCTTGACGACTTCTCGACCGTATGAACCTCAATTTTTAGTTTGACTCGTACTGAATTTAATTTCAAAAAAACGAAACTGTTAATTATCGAAAACTAATTAATTCGCACAACCTAGCTAACGATTTTTAAAATTAAAAACGTGTATTTAATCTACATCATGTATGTGAATTAATGGCACAAAAATAAGCAATTAATCTCTTCAAAACGAAGCCAAACGAATTAAAGAAGAAAAATGCTTAAGAAAAATGAAAATGGCTAGAGAGTGAAAGCTCACGTTCTAAACTTTGAACTGGACGATTTATCGCTCTAAGTGAGCAACCAATCAAGAGGGAGAAGGAGCAAGTTTTTCTTGCCAATTTGGTGCCCTTGAAACGTTGGGAGGAGGCTGGTATTTATAGCCACAGATCACGTGGCTTTGGAGGGAGAGTGTTGTGCATGGTGGCTGCTTGTCACGGTGGCGAGGCTACGGCGGTGTGAGGTGGCAGGTCTAGGGCTGGAAGTGATGGCTTGGACGGGACAGGACGTCGGAGCAGGCAGCTCGGTGGCCTGCTCCTCTGTTGCTTCGCGTCTACGCTGTTCATGTGCACCATGCACATGAACTCCCTTAAATGGTCAACCGTTGATCTGGTTGACTTTTCATGGTAGACCAGATCAACGGTTGAGATCAAAGGACCTTTTAGTTTTATTTAAATGGCCTCGAGCCGAGTCCCGCGAGTAATCGTTTGAATTTTCCGAACCGAAGGTACCTGCGCGTAGAGAAAAATACGACGAGTCTAACCGTATATAACGAATAATGAAAATTTTCCGTTTGGCGCGTTTATTTTCTCGTTCAAAAGCACAAAACGCGCGAACGGAAAAATAAAAACGTTACGTCAAAAATTACACGAAACGCTGTAGACCGTTGCGAGCATAAAAAAATCTAACAACTAGTTGATGGAAAACATTTTAAAGCCAAGCTATTGTCCGAGCGAATTTACTCGGGTCCAATAAAAGCTCGAATAAAAATAATAATAAAATAATAAAAATACTAAAAAATGCGCTAAAATGTTAAAAATCCTAAAATTCGTGTGATGACCTAAAACGAAGAAAAAACTAGCAAACGACTGCCGGATAGTCAAAAATGTGATTTTTAAGGCTAAAAATAATATTGATAATAATAATGAAAATACATGCCGAAAAATTAAAAAGGCGATTTCGAAAGCTGACGATGCTAACGATGATGCTAAAATGCAACGAAACACCTAAAAATGCTAGCGACAGTAGACCAACTGAAAATGACAGTAAATTAACTAAATAGCAGAAATGCTAAAATTGATTAAAAATGGCGTCAAAATTCGAGTATCAACAGCAGGCACCACAGTTAGAGTTGAAGGCTCTGCCGGATCATCTCAAGTATGCCTATCTAGCCCAGGAAAACACCCTTCCTGTAATCATTTCTGCTAAACTATCGAAGGATGAAGAAGAAAGATTGGTGACTGTCTTGAAAATGCACAAAGAAGCTATTGGCTGGACCATAGCAGACATAAAGGGAATATCTTCCAACATTTGTACCCACAAAATACATGTGGAAGAGGATAAGAAACCTATTCGGCAACCCGAGAGGAGATTAAACCCTCCAATGATGGAAGTTGTTAAAAAAGAAATAATTAAATTACTCGATGCAGGTGTAATTTATCCTATTTCTGATAGCAATTGGGTTTCACCTATGCAGGTAGTCCCTAAGAAAACAGGTATCATGGTCATTGAAGGAGAAGATGGAACCCAATGAACGACAAGGATCCAGAATGGATGGAGGGTATGCATAGATTACCGTAGGCTAAATCAAGTTACAAGAAATGACCATTTTCCATTGTTGTTCATCGACCAAATGGTGGAGAGGCTTACTGGAAAATCTCATTACTGTTTCTTGGACGGCTATTCGGGGTTCCACCAGATTCTTGTCGCACCCGAAGACCAAGGGAAAACAACGTTCACATGCCCCTTCGGGACATTTGCCTACAGACGCATGCCATTCGGGTTATGCAATGCTCCAGCCACCTTTCAAAGGTGCATGGTAAGCATCTTTTCCGAGTACGTAGAAAAAAGCATCGAGGTGTTCATGGACGATTTTACCGTTTACGATAATGATTTTGAGAAATGCTTAGGTAATTTAAAAATTATTTTGAAGAGATGCATTGATACATGCTTAGTTTTAAACTTTGAAAAATGCCATTTTATGGTAGATCAAGGAATTGTCCTTGGGCATGTAATTTCAAAGAAAGGGATAGAGGTCGATCAGGCCAAGATTGATACAATAAAAAGTTTACCTTACCCCTCATGCTTGCGTGAGGTTAGAAGCTTTCTTGGTCATTCAGGTTTTTATCGCAGGTTCATCAAAGATTTTTCAAAGATAGCCGAACCAATGTGCAAGCTTCTACAAAAGGAAGTGGAATTCAACTTCGATGAAGCATGTCAGAAGTCATTTGATGAGCTAAAGGAGCGACTGACTTCAATACCAATCATTCAAGCGCCAGACTGGAGTTTGCCATTCGAACTCATGTGCGACGCTAGTGATGTTGCAGTAGGAGCGGTTCTTGGGCAGAAAAAGGGTAGAGGTCCTCACGTGATCTACTACGCCTCGAAGATGTTGGATGAGGCCCAAAAGAACTACACCACGACTGAAAAAGAACTGTTTGTAATAGTTTTTACCTTAGAAAAATTTAGATCATATCTGTTGGGCACAAAAATTATTGTATTTTCAGACCATTCGGCATTGAAATATCTCTTGGCCAAACTTGAGGCCAAACCTAGACTAATTCGTTGGATTCTTCTTTTGCAGGAGTATAACTTGGAAATCAAGGACAAAAATGGAAAGGAAAACCTTGTTGCAGATCATTTGAGCAGATGCCTAGCAAAAGGTGACGTGGAACCAGTGAGGGCAGAATTTCCTGATGAAAAATTACTCTCGGTGAGTCTGTCTAGGCAAAACCCCAAGCAAAAGCCACGACCTTGGTATGCAGAAATTGTGAATTACCTCGCCACAGG
This sequence comes from Viola odorata, assembly GCA_963691705.1. Classification (NCBI taxonomy): domain Eukaryota; kingdom Viridiplantae; phylum Streptophyta; class Magnoliopsida; order Malpighiales; family Violaceae; genus Viola; species Viola odorata. The sequence goes on from OY829538.1 coordinate 43,458,906, forward strand.
TAAACATTATGGGGACATGACCACTTATGAGAGGGTAAAGGTAAAACATGACAGTAAGTATTACGTGTGGGATGATCCCTATTTATGGAAGATTGGTACTGATCAATTGCTTAGGAGATGTGTCCCTCAAAATGAAGCTTTGTCTATTCTGAAATTTTGTCACTCTTAAGTATGTGGAGGACACTTTGGGGCAAGAAGAACAACCCTGAAGGTCCTCGAGTCTGGTTTTAATTGGCCTACCATTTTTCAGGATAGTTTTCTCTTCTGTAAAACGTGTCCAGCATGCCAAAAAGTAGGAAATATTAGCTCCCGAAATGAAATGCCTATGAACTTTATTCTTTCATGTGAAATTTTTGATATATGGGGCATTGATTTTATGGGACCTTTCCCAACTTCTTTTGGTAACAGATATATTTTGTTGGCTGTGGATTATGTATCAAAATGGGTAGAGGTGAAAGCCACTAAAAATGATGATGCTAGAACTGTGATCTCCTTTATTAAGTCTAACATCTTGAACAGATTTGGCATTCCTCGAGGTATCGTTAGTGATCGAGGAACGCATTTCTACAACAAGATTATTTCTTCCCTTTTCAGGAAATATGGGATCACGCACAGAGTATCCACGACCTATCACCCGCAAACCAATGGCCAAGCGGAAGACAGTAGGCCTAAACAGACGCGATTGGAGCCAGCGGTTAGATGACGCACTGTGGGCTTACAGGACGGCCTACAAAAGCCCAATAGGAATGACACCTTACAAGCTGATCTATGGAAAGGCATACCACTTGCCAGTGGGGTTGCAACACAAGGCATACTGGGCTATAAGGAAGTGCAACATGAGCTATGATCAAGCTGGTGAAGAAAGGAAGTTACAAATCTATGAGCTAGAAGAGTTGAGAAACCAAGCTTACGATAACCAACTTATCGTCAAAATCAGGATGAAGAATTATCATGATAAACGAATTATCGGGAAACCACTCCACACAGGGGAGAGGGTTCTTCTTTATAATTCTCGTTTCAAATTATTTCCTGGAAAGCTAAAAAAAAAAATAGGAAAGCCCATTTGTTATTACTAATATTTATCCATATGGTGCAGTAGATATTAGGAATGAAAGCACAAGTACCGATCTCAAAGTGAACAGACAGAGATTGAAGCCATTCTTCGAAGGATTCAAAGAAGAAAAGAGTAAGGAAAAGGTGAAGATGCCACCAGCCGAGAAGTGAAGATTCGACCAGAGTCAAGCCTAGGACATTAAATAAGGGCGTTATATGGGAGGTAACCCATGCTTCTTTTATTTATGTTTATTTAAGTTATTTTCCAGTTTTAGTTTGATTTGATCTCGCTGGGTTGTTTTGGTTGCTCGCAGAATTTTAAGTGTGGGGATTGAGCATAGGATTGACCTAGAGCTTGGCCAAACCTTTGGCCTAGACTCTGTTGGAGTTAATGAGACACGTGTCAGAGCTAACGTTTTTCACCTAAAAAGGTTCACAATTCCAAAACAAATAATTAGAGTCGTGGGAAACTCCAACCGCTAAAATCACTTTTTGTTTTCTCCCACCTCTGCCACTCCTCCACTCACAAGCCCAGAAAAATGCACATCATCTAAGAAATTGGAGAGCCAAAAGCCTCCAAGAAAGCAGAAAGACAACTTGAGCTTCCCCTCTCCAAACCCAATTGAATCAAAGAACAAACCCTAGACCAGCATTCCTCATCAACGATGAACCCAGAAAAACCCCAACCAGTCACCTAAGATTCCACTCCCAGGAGCAAGCGACAACCTGAGAGGAGGAGCACCGCCCGTCACTCCACCAGAACCAATGTCTTCAGTCAAACGCCGCCTACAGACGCTCCTTGATGAAGACGAAGAGGAGGCTGGAGATGCAGCGATAGCTGAGAGCGTTGGAGGGAAAGATCATGTGAGGACCTCCCACCTCCTCAGCCTCCAGCGAAGAGCGCCGCCACCGCACCCTCGAAAAAGCCCACTAGAGTGAAGCAGGTGGCACATAAGAAACAGCCGGCGAAGAAAGCGGTGCTGGAATCAGAATCGCCCCGTGCCGCGACAGAGAAGAATAAGGCAACCGCCAAGAAAACCCCCACCAGTACCACAGCTGCAAAAACCAAAGGAAAGAAGAAAAAGGTAGCAGATCAAGATGACGAAGAGGAATCAGATCCAACACGCTTAGTCTTGGCCAAGACTCCGGCCAAGACTGCTAAGGTACCCTCTTTACCACCATTGCACACACTTCGAGGTTGGCTGAAGTTTGACACTCCAGACCTCAAGGCTAAGCTAGTTGAAAAACACTCCTATGATATCCCTGCGTTTGCTAGACTAGACTTTTCTTTTCTTGATCAAATGACATTAGGGAATAGAATTAGAGATTTTGTGTATGCTATTGGTTGGGTGCCTTTGATGTCTATTGATTGCGATGCATTTTCTGAGTTGTGTCTGGAGTTCCACACTTCTTTTTGGTTTGATCAGTCCACCTTGTATGTTAGAGGTAGGGACAAACCTAATTTTGATGCTGCTGATGTGGTTAATTACCGTTTATGTGCTAAATGGTTTCACTTGTCCATTAATGAATTCAATGCATTGCTAGGATTTGTTAATGATGATGATGTTCTGCATGATTACCCCACTAATTGGGATAAAATAGAAGCCTTTAGGGAGGTCACAGGGGATCCCACTGTTATTTTTTATAAGAACTCTAAGGCACACACAATACAGAACCCAACACTTAGAATGCTTCATAGAACTTTGTCTATTAACCTTTCGGGGAAGACAAAAGTTTCTGGAAATTTATCAAAATTTGAACTCTTTTTGCTTTGGTGTATGATGCACAAGAAAAGAGTCAATCTGGGTCTATATTTGGTTCACCAATTGCATGCTTGTGAGCCCATTTCTAAGCTCATTTTAGGATCCCTCATTACTTGGTTGGCTGAGCAAGGTTGTAATTTAGAAGTTACTTCTGCTGATTTGCATAAATTTTGCTCCCCTAAAATTCTAGATTTGAAAGCCTTCGATCAAATGGGATACTTCCATTTGGAAGGAGAGTTTGTTCATTGCAATATAGGTTTCACACTAGTGGAGGAGCACATTTTTGGCAAGAAGCATGATGGGAGATATAAGCTGAAGCCTATCGCAATCCCAAGAGATGTAGCAGAAGACATTCCAGCCGAGAATCTTGGCCAAACAGCAAGCCAAGATCCTCCCAGTACAGCTCCTGCAACATAAACTGCCCCCAGGTCGTGTCATTTCCCTCCACTTTTACTTTCTGTTTTTATTTTTGTCTCTACACACAATGAGGACACTGTGTCTTTTAAGTGTGGGGAGGGTCTTTAGTGAGTCTGAGAGTCTGTTCTGCTGTGAATATGTGTTTTTGCCCTATGTGAATAATTTCATTAATTTTTATGGTTCTAGTCTATCTAGGCCAAGACTTTGACCAAGGCAGACTAGCATGTTTGCCTTTCACTAGGAGTCTAAATAGAGTTTATTGCATGTTTTTCCATTTATATTTTCTTGTGTGTTTTTAGGCAGATTATGTGACTTGTCTGTTTAGTGAAAACCAGAGAAACATGCCGCTTCCAAACATTAATTTCACCACATAAGACCTAAGACACTTGATTGAATAACTCCCTGTTTTGTTACTATGGCGATCTAATTTGGCATATCTTTTCCATTGGCATAACATTTCCAATACCTTTAAAATGTATCTGCCTGACATCTTTTAAACTCCCCTTATTTCTATAGATTCATGATTCCTGTGCTTTACAACCAAATTCCATGAGAGGAACATTCAAAACTGTCATTCTTCACCTTTAAATCCTCTACTTCATTTGAATTTTACATGTCTTGGTGCTTCTGCCTCATTCAAGTAGGAGTACCCAGGAAACTTTTGCAATTAGCTAATAAAACTAAAAAAGAAAAAAAAAGAAAAAAAAAGAAAAGAATATATATATATATTTCTATCTTGGAACTCTTGCCTCATTCAAGTGATAGTGTCTAGGAAACTTCTAAGAAGCTGATCAAACAACAAAAATGGTGGTGACGTTAAGTAGAGGAGAAAAAGGAATAGGGAATTATTTTGCTATGTGTCTAAACGTGGAGTTTGGAGTGATAAGTGCTTGATCATGGCGCTATGGAAATATAGGGAGTTTTGGGTATTGGTTAGGGCTTGGTAAAAAGGTAGGGAGTTGTTAACTGAAGTGCCTACGAATCCTGTGTGATGAAATGGATGTTTGGAAGTGGAAGTTTTTTCTGGTTTTCATGTGTTCTGTTTTGTTATGAGTCTTGAGTCTTGAGTCAGTATGCTTGGGGGCAAGCATAGTTCAAGTGTGGGGAATTTGATTGCATTCTATTTCATCATATTTTTACTGTCCATTTACTTGTTATTTGAACAGAAAAGTTATTGATTTCCTATGAATTTCCCATGCTTTTGCAGTTAGAGCTTTGATTCTGGTTCTAGGAAAAAGGCAACTTCGTGAGCACAACGTTGATCTCAGAAGCATCTTGGCCTAGAGCTTGGCCAAGATCTATTCGCCAAAGACAATTTCGAGCAATCAGCGTCGACTACCTTTTGGGCCGCTTTTCACTTGGGCTTCACGAGCTGGCAAGCGCACCTATCAAGCGAGATCAGAGGGATCAGTAAGATATTAATTGAAGAATCCTAGATAGGATCTCCCTCTCTTTTGAATCTCATAACAAAAACAATTGTTATTATCTCTTTAGATTTTTTAGGAGTTTGAATTAGAAAAGGACGAGGGAATTTCAGCTCTTATAGCTGAGCTCTCCCTCTCTCTGGTCATCTCTCTCTCTTCTTCGACATTGAACAAATTTCTTTGCTCCAGAATTTTCCCAGTTTTGTGAAATTCACGGATGTAATATTTTTATGCAATCAAGTATTTTTATTTTCCATCTATGAATATGAGTAACTAAACACCTATTCTTGGTAAGGGTTGATGAGCTTTGTTCTTATACACTCGTGAGATCAAACCGTCTTTAATAGTCTCGGTAATTCGTATTCGCTTTCTTAAACTTAATAGAATCACTAACTCGCTAGAGACAAGATCTGATCATTCTTGTACCCTAGTAGAGAAGAGTTGTAGTCAGCCTTGAAGGAGTGGGAACACCCACCGGATAGACGAAGTAGGCACCTAGTCTCGCGCCAGACTAGAAGAAATTAGTGATCTAGGCCAAGACCAGATTGACGACTTAGGGTTTCCATAGGGAGACAACTTAGCCTAGGTGTTGTCTTCCCCTAAGCTATTGAGAAAGCGAACAACCATTCAAGACAGCAGCCAAACGGATAAATCCTTTAACCAGCAAGGTGTCCTTTGGCTAGGATTACCAGGAAAGGGAGCACCCGCCGGGTAATTTGCAGAGGAGGGAAGTTAGGAGTGAACAGGAGCACCTCCACTCTATAGTAGTACTATGGATACAAAGATGAACATCCTTGAATCAGTGATCGAGTCATAAGAACGGGAGATCTCACATCACTCTTACCTAGAATTCCCTTTTATTAGATTTACCAATCTTGACCCCCCATCTTGTCCAACCCTTTGACCAAGATTACTTTGAATTGCTTTACTATTTTTGTTCTTGTCTTAATTTTCAGATTCACCCAATCAAACTCAGTGACGAGGAAGTCAACCAAGAAACTACATCCCCCTAGAGGTCTTTGTGGACGATCCTCTTACCACAATCTACAAGCCTTTGTGGACAGTGATAAGTTGTATTTCTACCCCCATTTTCATATATATTCTACACTTATATTTGACGTGCTCGACAAGTGATCAGCAGACCTACGAGCTTGTAAAAGTTGTTAGAACTTGATCGGTTGTTGAAGCCGTAAAAAATAATTACGACTTATCACTGCCTTCAAAAAAGATTGAAGATAATGGTAATAGGTTCGATCCATAGAGAATGAGCAAGACATAAACTAGACAAAGACCAGATATAAACGAAACTATAAAAGAAACAAATGGGGTTTTGAGTTGGAGAGTTAAAACGAGTTAAACTAATTGCAAATAAAGAAGAAAACAAATAAGAGAAAGCTTCCCAGCAAAGACGAATATCCAGTTATGATTTCAATTCAACCGATCATAGATTCAATAACATTAAATTCCTAACTTATAGATGAGCTATGTAGACCAAGTACCATTAGGTCTCGTACCTTCCTTATTAAGTGAATCAACTCTAAGGTACACTTGACAGTCTAACAATCCCTAAGGTACGCTTATATGGATTTAGCCAGACTACCTATGAAGTGCAGGAAAGACTCATCTAGGGCAAGATTAAAAGTACGCTTGAAGCCTTTAACTCTAATTAGTTATTTATATATCTAACTGAATTAAACCAACAATATGATGACTTCGAATTAGTTGTCTACTCTATCTTCCAGCCTCATATAGTGGCAAAGTTGTAAGGATAACATTAGCAGCTTGGGCAAGACATAGATTCATCATACCATAAATCAAACACAAGCAATATTGATGTTTAAACAATAAATAAATACAAGTACTAGAATATATTAAGAATGATTAGATCTCGTAGTTGAATGAATAAAAAACCTTCAATTATTTCTACTAAGAAATCAAAATTAGTTCCACAAAGAAAACATAAATGACATAAATAAAAACATAAGGAAGAAGAAGAGAAAATGAAGCTAAGAACTCTAGGGTTCTGAAAACCAGCTCTTTCTGCACAACTTTTTTATCCGTAGTTTAGAATCAGGAAGTATATATCTAAGAGTTTATTCCTATTCTAATTAGAGAAGGACTCATCTTTGACATACTTTTCCTTTCTGGACATGAAAATGACTCCTATAACCATCTCTTTCCTTGCTAGACATGAAATAAGTAAAATCCCAAAAAAATAGTCGTCCTAAGGTGTGAAAACGCATTTTACTTCTGTCTCGTGGCTTTGAAGTCTGTTTGTGATACGTCTTGGGTAAGATGTAATCAAAACAGTCCTGAAATTAACAAATAACTTCTTTTCCACCAAATCACCTCTTCAATGGCTTATCAACACATAGGAGAAAAAAAATCTAATTAGTAGTATCAACATCCAAAATGCATTCATAAAGATAATAATATTCTCACGCTCGGTTGAAATAGATATGTTGTGACGCAAAAAAAACATCGCCATCAAGCTCCATAGCAAATTATCTAGCACCTCTGTACATTTCGACGTAATATATCTACGACGCCAATTACATCGAGGCTCCCTAAAAAATGTGTAGCGTCCATATTTTCGGTGAAAAAAAATTATTACAACGAGCTGATCATTGACGAAAGCTTTTCATCAATTTTAGCTTCATTTTCGTCGATGATGGATAGTTTTTTTTGTAGTGTGGTGTTTCTCAAAATTCAACACAATTCTTACCATACAACACAAAGTCGATTTTACATATCGAAAAATCAACTATCATAATCGTGATTAACAATAAATCAACTAACAAAGTTCAAGACCATGATACCCAATTCTCACATCCTAATTGAAATCAACATGCAATCGATCCATCATCTCCTCTTGCTAATCAATTACATAAATCATAATCATAATTAAGAATTTAGGAAAAACCATCTTGTCACCTCTTCTTCGATGCGCTCCCACGACTCACTGTTGGAATTCCAAATGAGTAAATTTAATTAGTTAACATTTTTAATGTTAATGACTTATCATTCATGACCCTTTATCTTTTAGACTGCTAGGTTCTTGGACAAGTATTCTTCATACTAAATGTTCTACATATCAAGATATTTCCAATGCTATATTACTGGACGTCTCAAGTTCTTAGTAAATAAAGTTAGGAAAATGCTTGGGATACAAACTATTTTGCACCAACTGATGTGTCAAGATATGATTGGGATTTATCCCTTCCTAATTAGGTTATTGATTGAGCTTAATTTGTGGTAGTTTTTACCACTTGTTTTCATGTAATTAGAATGGTGATTCTACTAATATGAGTATAGTTTCTATATTTTTTGCAGAAAGTAATCCTGGAGCATTAAAAGTGGAAAATGGGCAAAAAAGAGCAGTTTCTGGGTAGAGTTGTGCAAACACCTTTCTTGGTCAGTCTCTTGACCAAGAGGACCGTCTTGGCTAGCAAAGAATCCTAACCTTTGTACGACACTTGAAGTTAGAAGTCTTGTGCGACCGTGATTGTTGGGTTATCCTTAGAAGAGTTGGAGTTGCATTCGTCTTTCTTTATCCAGCTTCTAGACTTCTAATCAGAGAGTAAGAGTGATAAGATACAATTAAGTAAATTAATTTAGGATATATTCTATTTCCTTATTTTTAGAGATATATTCTAGGGAGGAGACTATATTTATCTCCTTAGGGTTTTTAGAATGGGGTCTATCTCTTCCCTTCTCTTTTCATTTTGGTTATGTGCTCTATTTTCCAAACTTCTTTTGCTCTTTCATTTTTTTCACAAAAATAAAAGATTCATTATATGCTATTATTTCTTTTATTTTCTTCAAACATGAGTATGAGTAGCTAAATATATCTTTCTAGTAGAAGCGTTTAAAGCATGATCATGAGTTTTGCATGAGATCTAATTGTTCTTAATTAATCTTTAAATCTGTATTTAATTGATCTTCATTAAAATTGTATTGCACTTCCTTTTAATTTTACATCTGGCCAATCTAGGGTTGAATTAATTCTCGCAAGTGTCATTCTTCTTGGTTACGACAACCCTTAATTGATCCATTTACGGACCAAGAAGATCGAAATAGACAACTAGCCCTGAGAAGGTAGTGAGAAAGGTTAATCTAATCTAGTCCCGATTGATAACCGAGGATACTAGGTTTGGAGTTGTCTTCCCCTAATCACTAATTAATCAATTTTAGTAAACCCTTTAACCAGCAAGGTGCTAGTTGATTAGGAATCATTTCTAAGTGTACCTGAGATGATTTTGATACAGGAGGGAAGTAAGGGTCATAAGCGTACCTTGATCCTATAACACTCTATAGATTGAAGACGAATAACCCCGCATCGATGATTGCTGCTCATGAATCATAACTTGTTAAGCTTCTACTAGAAATCCCTTCTCTGATTGTTAGTTCTTGATTTGTTTCTTGTTCAAGAAGTTTATTCTTGGCCCGAACATTTTTACTTGTTTTAATTGTCTTTTCGATTTTTAGTTTTAAACAAAATCCTCTCAATTTCACCTAAGTGTTACATTTGGTTATTTCAAGCATTCACGAAAATCATACCATTGCTCTCTGTGGATGAACCTCTTACTTGCTATTTACAATTAATCTTGTGATTAGTAGGAAGTTGTATTTATTAATTATTTTTTACGAAGTCGACGCCCATCAAATTTTGGTGTCGTTGTTGAGGAGTACAGTTTATTGATTTTCGTGTTTTCTTGTTCATGACCAGGTCCTCTTGCAAGGATTTAATACCATTCAATCTAGAGCTGACCAGAGAAGAGACAGAAAATAGAAGGCAAGCCAAAAGAAAACGATTGATACCAACGAATACAACTCCAAGTTCAACAATAGACTATCATCTTGATCAGGAGCACCCTCTTTACCTAGAAGTAGACCAAGGAGGAGGTTATTGCACAAATAGACGCTGCTTATGGTTACAACCAAAATAAGCAAAATAAATACCCTTCTAATAACAATCCATATTCAAATTTCTACAACCCTGGATGGAAGAATCATCCCAATTTCAGCTGGGCATATAATAAGCCCCAGAACAATCAACCACCTCCAAACCAATCCCAACAACTACCATTCAACCTCCAAAACTTTGTCCCTAGACCACCCCAAAACCAAACTAATGCACCTCTACCATTACCAGCATCTCCACAACAGCTACAAATAGTTGGACCTACCCTTGAGGATACCTTGAGTAAACTCCAAACAATTATAACCAGTATGTAGAAGCAACTCAACAAGCTGGAGAATGATAGGAGTCAGGAAGGGAAATTGTCTTCCAGTACGGTGGACAATCCCAAGCACATTGTTAGTGCAATCAGTTTGAGGAGTGGCACAGACCTACCAGAAAGGGCAGAGACAATCGCATATCAGTGAGAGTTGCAATTGCCAGAAGTAGAGGTAGAGGTAGAAGTGGAGGCAGAAGCAGAACTTATCCTAGAACTAAAAGAAACAGTCTTGGCTAAGAAGCCGGCCAAGAAAATCCCAGACACCACACTTCAGTAGGAAGAAGAACTAGTAATCCTCCCACCTTTTCCACCTAGGCCTGCAAAGACCAAGAAAAAAAAAGAGGAAAAGGAATTTATGGAAATATGTAAGAAAATATCAATTAACATTCTTATGCTTGATTTAATTGCTAAAGTTCCTAGTTGTGCCAAATTCCTTAAGGGTTTATGTACTAACAAAAAGAAACTTGGAGGAGTGGAACAAGTTAACTTCAATCAAAGTGTTTCTTCAGTGTTTCAGGATAGACTTTCAGAGAAGTGTAAGGACCAAGGCACCTTCGATATCCCTTGCAAGATAGGCAACAAGAAAAATGAGAAAGCTTTGTGTGATTTAGGAGCAAGCATAAATGTTATGTCACTCTTGGAGTATGAAAAACTCAACATAGGAACGATGAAGGAAACCAGAATGGTTATTCAACTTGCTGATTGATCCATCATCTACCCCAAGGGAGTCATTGAAGATGTTCTTGTTCAAGTCGACAAGTTTATTTATCTAGTAGAGTTTTATATTGTCGATATGAATAGAGATCTCTCGGTAAACACTACAGATGTTCTCTTGGGCAGACCCTTTATAAGGACTGCACGAGCTTTAATTGATGTGTATAATGGGTATTTTTCTTTAGAGTATGATGGCAAGACAATTAAATTTAATATGTATGATGCTGTCAGACACCCAGATGAGATACATAGTTTGAACTTCATAGATATTTATGAACCTATTGCTAATGAGGTTTATGAATTAACTGAATCTAATCCATTTGATCTTGCTCTTAGCAGAGGGATTGGAGAAGACAAACTAGCAGAGATGAAGGAAGAGTTTGTTGTTAACAATGATCTACAGGAAACTATGGTAGAGCTCAAACTTTTTTAGGCTTTATTTAATAGTACTGTTAGTGCTGAGCTTCCACAAGTTTATAACAAGCTTTTACATTCTATTGTGCAGACACCAGAAATTAAACTTAAGAAACTGTCGGACCACCTGAAACATGTGTTTCTTGGACAAGAGGCCACCCTCTTAGTGATAATTTCTAGCAAATTATCTAAGGAGGAAGAAGAGAAGTTGGTAGAATTGCTAAAGAAGCACAAGGAAGCAATTGGGTGGACAATAGCAGATATCAAGGGGATATCCCTAGCTTTTTGCACCGACAAAATCCACACAGAAGAGGACAAGAAAATGATCTGACAACCACACAGGAGGCTCAATCCTATAATGATGGAAGTTGTCAAGAAAGAAGTCCTCAAACTGCTGGATGCAGGTGCCATCTATCCAATCTCAAACAATGATTGGTTTCCCTTGTGCAAGTAGTCCCAGAGAAGACAGGGATTACAGTGGTAAAAAGTGAAGATGGCAAACTAGTACCAACTAGGGTAAAAAATGGATTGAGGGTCTATATTGATGACAGACGCCTCAACAATGTAACTAGGAAAGATCATTTTCCCTTGCCCTTTATTGATCAAAAGCTTGAGAGGATATCAGGTAAATCCCATTACTATTTTCTTGATGGTTACTCAGGGCAATTGATTCTTGTGGCTCCTATAGATCAAGAGAAAATAACTTTTACTTGTCATTTTGGAACATTTGCTTATAGAAGAATGCCATTTGGTTTGTGTAATACTCCTGCTACGTTTCAAAGATGCATGGTTAGCATATTTTCTGACATTGTAGAAAAAAGCATTAAGGTTTTCATGGATGATTTCACAGTGCATGGAGATTCTTTTGATCACTACCTTAAAAAACTTGAAGATATTTTGAAAAGATGTGTCGAAACTAATATAGTTTTGAATTTTGAAAAAAAGTAATTTCATGGTAGATCAAGGTAACTTTCTTGGCCATGTGATCTCCCAAGAAGGAATAAAGGTAGACCAAGCAAAGATTGACTTCATTAAAAATCTACCTTACCCCTTTTGTGTTAGAGAAGTTCGTTCTTTTCTTAGACATGTAGGGTTTTATAGGTACTACATCAAAGACTTCTCCAAGGCGGCAGAACCCATGTGCAGACTTCTCCAAAAAGAAGTAGAGTTCGATTTAAATGAAGCTCGCCAGGAATTTTTTGTTGAATTGAAGGAAAAACTTATCACTACCCTTGTGATCCAACCACCGGACTGGAGCTTGCCCTTTGAACTCATGTGTGATGCTAGCAACTTGGCAGTAGGAGCAGTCCTTGGCTAAAGAAAAGGGAAAGAATCATATGTGATATACTATGCCTCCAAGATATTGGATGATGCGCAGAGAAACTACACCACAATAGAGAAGGAGTTATTTGCTATAATATTTGCTTTTGATAAATTTAGATCTTATTTATTGGGAACTAAAGTTATTATTTTCTTTGACCATGCAACCTTGAGGTATCTCTTGGCCAAGAAGGAGGTCAAACCTCGATTGATCAGATGGGTATTGCTTCTTCAAGAATTCAATGTGGAAATCAATGACAAGAAAGGGAGGGAGAAACTAATTGTTGACCACCTGAGCAGGATCATTGCCACTGACTGTGACTCAGAACCAGTAAAGGATGACTTTCCATAGGAGCAATTATTTTCCCTTCAAGAGATAAAACCATGGTTTGCTGACATTGCCAATTACTTAACCACTGGTAAGTTTTTTGTTGATCTCTTTTCCTATGAGAAGGCTAAAATTAAGAAAGATTCCAGACACTATGTATGGGATGATCCATATATGTGGAGGATTGGAACTAACCAAGTTTTAAGAAGATGTGTACAAAATCACGAAATCCCTTTTATTTTGAGTTTTTATCATACTTCTGCTTGTGGTGGACATTTTGGTGGAAAGAAAAATGCTTTTAAAATCTTAGAAGCAAGTTTATATTAGCCTACTATGTTTAATGACTGTCTTCAATTTTGTCAAACTTACGCTGAATGTCAGAGGACAGGAAATATTGGTTCTAGGAATCAAATGCCAATGAACCCTATTATTTCTTGTGAGATATTTGATTTATGGGACATAGATTTCATGGGACTATTCCCTAACTCAGGAGGTAATCTCTATATACTCTTGGTTGTTGATTATGTTTCTAAATGGGTAGAAACATAGGCAACAAGAACTGATGGTTCTAGAACTGTTATCTCTTTCCTTAAAACTAACATCTTGAGCAAGTTTGAAGTTCCAAGAGGGATCATTAGTGATCAAGGAACCCACTTTTGTAACATGATCGTTGCAGCTTTGTTCAAGAAGTACAACATCACCCATCGAGTTTCAACTGCCTACCACCCTTAAATGAATGGCCAAGCAGAAATATCAAAGAGAGAAGTGAAATCCATCTTGGCCAAGATAGTCAATCCTTCAAGGAAGAACTGGATCCAGCAGCTAGATGATGTGCTTTAGGCCTATAGGACAGCCTGCAAGACACCAATTGGTATGACCCCATATAAATTGGTGTACGACAAGACATGCCACTTACCTATGGAGATGGAGCATAGAGCCTATTGGGCGATCAGACAGTTCAACATGGAGATGGATGAAGCTAGAGAACAAAGGAAATTGCAGCTCCATGAACTTAAAGAACTGAGGAATCGAGCCTATAACAATTCACGGATCTTCAAGGCTAAGACAAAAGAGTACCATGACAAGAGACTTGTCAAGAAGAGTTTCTTTGTTGGAAAAAAAGTTTTACTTTATGATTCCAAGTTTAGAATTTTTCTGGTAAATTAAACACTAAGTGGAATTGACCTTTTGTGATTACTGAATATTTTCCCTATGGTGCAGTTGACATTAAAAGTCCCAAAATAGGTGTCATAGTCAAGGTGAATCGGTAGAGATTGAAGCCCTGCTTAGAAGGAATCCAAGGACACACAGTGGAAGAAGAGATGGTGGAAGAGCCACCACCCCCAATGGAGTGAAATATATCCATGTCTAACCTAAGACAATAACTAAGGGCGCTGCTTGAGAGGCAACCCATGTTTTTAATTTTATTTCATTTTCAATAAAGTTTTTTCTCTGATACAGTCTAATGAGTTCTCATATTTCTTGACAGGATACTAAAAGTGACCAAGAATGCCACTCTTGGCCAAGAAGGGCAGATGCTAGATGAGAAGCCTCTTGGCCACATTCTTCGCCAAGAGTGACATTTTTGACACGTGGTCGGACACAAATAAGTAAGAAGTGTATAAATAGGTCTCTTGACCATGACCACCCCCACTATGCGCTCAACCTTTCAGTTTGTTGTAAAAAACAACCGCCCTCAACTCTCCAACAACCTTTCCTTCTCCTCCTTTAATGGTCATTAAACAACATTAATGGCACGATCCAAGAGATTCGTTAAAGCCGGACGTGGCTGCTCCACCATTACTTCGGCCACTACTACCTCAACACCTCCTCCACTTCCTTTTCCTCCTCAAATACTCCAAGAAGAAACCGTCCCTAAGATCATAGAAACTCCAAACCCAACTCCTCTACCCAAAACCATCTCTCTACCTGGAACAATAGAAGACAAGCCCGTTCTAGCGTCCTCCGTCCAAATTGAAACCTCACTCTAGAGGGAGGAAATCTCTGTAGAAGCTTTCACGACTGAGGTCCTGGCAACCTTGGACGTCATCGTCGAGTCCACACCATAGAAATTTGCAATTTCAACACCAATGGTTATCTTCTCAGAGAAACCCAACGGTGCTGCAAACTTGGATTCCGGCGACGCCAAGAATCCCCTACCAGTGAACTCAGAAGCCCAAATACCAGAGGGTTATGCCAAGGAAACTTACTTGACTGACCAAGACATGGCCCAATGGAAGATCAATTCCAAGGGGAGGAAGTTAAAAGGGGGATGAGAGTGGAATTCAGGCTACCTTGGAGAATTTTGATAGCCTTGCTCTGGGATTCCCCCTCCAGGGAGTCATCATTGAACCCTTAGTAGAACCCACTATAGATGAGCCTGAGAAAGAAGAGAAGAAAGAAGAAGAAAAGGAAGAAGATGAAGTTGAAGAAGAAAAAGAATAGTCTCAAAAAAGTGTTTCTAGGGACAGTGATTCCGTTTCTGATCTAGGGTTCAAACCCAGCAAGAAGGAGATGAACCAGACAGAGTTGAAGATTGAGTCCGATGAAGTCCCATTGTTAGTACTGAGGAAGAGGAGAAGAGAAGAATCGGTGATTGATCAGGTGGCTGAGAGAAGGATAAAGAACAGGAATGATGCTCCATCTATCTTGGCCGAGAGTGCACCCCTCTTGGCCAAGATAGCGACCAAGACGGTTGCTGCAACACCACCATCATCAAGAAGGGTCAAGCAAGTGGCCCACAAGAAGGTTTTTTGCCAACCTATCAGAGAGTCTGTCTCTCCTGCTGCTCCTATGACCTGATAGAGAAAAGGGACGGAGCCGATTGATGTTGTTTCAGAGCTAGAGCTGGAGGAACTGGCAGAAGATGAACTAGTGTAGTCATTCAAAATCGGCCAGACACCATCAAAACTCACTAAGGTAATCCCTCCAATCAATAAACTCAATGGTTGGCTTAAATTTGACTCCCAAGATGATATGAAGAGACTTCAATCGTGGCTTACATCAGAAATTACACCTTGCACATTGTTTGATTTTCCACTATTAGATAATCTAGGTTTGTCTACTAGATTATGAAAAATGGTGCATGACATAGGTTAGGAGTCTATTTTCTTTGCTGATAATTCTGTTTATACTGAGTTGTGTTTGAAATTTTATTCCACTTTTTGGTTTGATTTCAATACTCTAGCTGTTAAGGGAAAGGAAAAATTAGACTTGCATGCTAGTGATATTGCTAATTTCAGATTAATTGAAAAGTGGTCTCATATGTCCTTGCATGAGTTTGATGTGTTAGTTGGTTTTGTTACCGTTGTTAATATTAGTTCGCCCTGGTATGCCTTTGCTTTCTATGAAATCCCTAAGGATTGGGACATTGATGAAGCCTTTAGGTCCCTCATAGGTGACCTAGAGGCTCACTTTACCAAGCACTCCAAAGCCCAAATGCTTTATGACCCAGCCTTTAGGATATTGCATAGAGCCTTGTCTGTTAGCTTTTATGGGAAAACCAAGTGATATGATGTATTTTGTGCACATTTGCCCTTCCTTTCCTATCCCTTTTTGGATCTTGATGCTACTAATTGGCCTCTATTTCTTTACCTATTGCAGATTCAGGCTTTTGGAGAGGAAATCCTAGAAAGATGCATTATTTACTGGATTTTGGAGGTTTTCGAGCAGCTAGGCCTTGCACCTGGATGTTCGCAGGAGGTGAGAAGACCGACACGGAAAAGGAAACTTTCAAAAGAATATTCCAGTGGATTCTGTCATTATTCCCCACGATCCTCCAGTCAAAGCAAGGGATTTATTTCCAGATTTTATAATACCTTAGAATTAGGATTTCCTTTTATTATTTTATTTTCTTCCATCTTTGGAATTTCCTTCTTTGTAATTTTCCCATTTAAGACTTTTTAGACTTAGGGTTTGGCTCCTTTTTCACCACCACGTCCTCCTTTTGGAGTGAGCTGCCACCACCATACTTTTCTTCCATTTTTGGAAACAAGCTTTCTCTACCACCGCCTCCGGCATTTTCTATTTCTGTTCGAATAAACTGGAGCTTTGCTCCAGCCGACAATAATAAAGAGTTTTTCCATTCCTCTTCTTCTTCCTTTATGCAATTTATTTGTTTTATTTATTTTACTTTCAGAATGAGTAGCTAGATCTATTATTCTTGGTAGGAATCATCGAAGGTTGCTAAGGGAAGTCGTGAGGTCTAATTGAGTTTAAAACATCTCTGGTTTGTATTTATTTGTTTAACAAATACTTGTCAATTCACCTAGGGTTGGTTATGAGTCCGGCCAACTGGTAACTAGGCCTAGGCGATTAAAGTCATCTCTGTAGTAATAACCAGTTGGAGGGTAAAGTAGACAACTAGTTGGAGTAATCAGGTCGCTGGTCTCATCCAGCTGGGTTAAACAAGTAATTAGGGTAGTGCCTCGAACGTACTGAGTATCTCACCCTAGCGTGTCTTTCCTCTTCTTAATTGGCCTTTGAGTATTGCCTCCATAAACGTACCTTGGGGGACGACGAAGTGTCAAGACTATCCCATAAACGTACCTTGGGATAGTTTCTCATACGAAGGAAAGCAGGGGACCTATACGTACCTGGTCCCTAGAGCACATCTACCAGTTAAGGGTAGAAGATCCTTGCACCGATGACCGACCGACCATAAATACAACCGGAGATAGATTTCTACCGATAAATATCTCTCTATTGATTTCTTACTTGCTACTGTCTGTTATCGCTTTCTTAGTTAATATTAGATAAATCAACAACTCTCAAAAACCCCCTTATTTATTACTGTTTCGGTTTGTTTGCCCTTGTCACACACAAAAGTCAGCGTCTACGTCTAGTCCCTGTGTTCGACCCTGTTGCCATTATACACAATTTATTGTGCACTTGATAGCAGGTTTTTATTATTATTTGTGACGGCTTCGACAATAGGTCACCAACATGTCTGGTTCCCTATATAAACAAGAACTGTTTATCCTTTGGTGTATGCAAACTGGACAAAAAGTCAGTTCAGAGTATTGGTTAACTAAGCAGTTTGTTGCTTCTAAGAATAAAATGGTCCTAGGCTCTTTGATAACACACTTAGTTGTTAAGTCTAGGAACCTTGATGTTGCTGGCACTAACCTCAATGACTTTTGTATGCTTAAACTGCTTGATTTGAAATCTCTTGACCAAATGGGATATTTTCACTTGGAGAGAGGTATTGTTTGCTATAATACAAGTTGCACACCCAAGGATGCACAGATTTTCGGCCCCAAGCACAAAGGCAAGTACTTGCTGGCCCCTTTGAAGCTCCCAGCAGAAGAGGGAGATATGGAGCATGATGACAACGAAGCTGCTTTTGGCCAAGACCTCGGCCAAGAGGATCTAGCTACATCTTCAGCAACACCACAACCTACTCCAGGTGTGATGGCAACCATTCTAGACCAACAAACTCCTCCAACACTTCATATTCTCCTAGAACCAAGTTGTTGCCCTGAACCAATCCCTTATGGAATCACTGCTCTCTCTCAACAAGAAGTTTGACTATACCTTCCCCCCTCAACCACCTTCTACTTGATGACCTTGCCTTAGGTTGTCTCTTTTCATTTTATTATTTTTATTTTGTTATATGTTTTTCATTTTATACTTGTGTATTTTACTTCCCTTGCACATTGAGGACAATGTGTCCAATAAGTAGGGGGGTTTGTCTTGTACATATTGTGCTACTGTGTTTTTTTACAGTGTTTTTGATATTTTTTCATGTGTTAGATAAATTTCTCAATTTCAGGTTTAATTTTTTAGTTTTTGCATGATTTTCTCTTTTGATTTTTGTGTTTTTAGGTTAGACCTTGCATGTTTTGTGTTTTATGTGTACACAAAAATCAGAACTCCATTCTTCTCTTGAAAATTTTCCTCAACACTTTAAATGTCATTACCCTTCACTAGTCAAATCCATGTTTTATTAGCAGGGCAACCGTATGACTGTAACATGTTCAATGCCAATTAGGGAAGGCAATTTGCACCCGCGGGTATGGATACCCGCCGGATACCCGCAATTGCGGGTGGGTATTACCCGCAGTTTGCGGGTATTTTGCAGGTATGGATTTACCCGCACCCGCAAAGTGCGGGTATGGGTGCGGGTATGGATAGTGCTTTACCCGCACCGCAACCCGCACTAAATACCCGCAGTGCGGGTATTAAATACCCGCGCAAAATAAATATACATGTCCTTAATATGCATCCACCAGGATTCGAACCTGGGTCTATTGCTTAGAAGGCAATATTCTAACCGTTGGACTACAAGCAATTACTTGTCTCTCTTTGCACTAAAACTTAGATATATGGTAGTATTATTGTTATTCCATTTTGTAGTTAGTTGCAAAATAATATTAATACTAAATTCAGCTATTTTAAAGAATTACAATACTTAATTTATCCTAATTAATTAACAAAAACATACTACCAATTAAAATTAAAATTATATGCATAACATTTTAAATAAGGAGAATAAGGAAAAAAATATACTACCAATTAAAATTAAAAATATATGCATAAACTTTTAATAAGAAGAATAATAACATACTACCGATTACAATTAAAATTATATGCATAACATTTTAAATAAGGAGAATAAAGAAAAAAACATACTACCAATTACAATTGTATAGTTATATGTATATGTTATGCTCATAAGTCATATTCGATACTTGAATATTTATATTTATTCGACACTTTTTGAGTTTTGACGTGTGCTAGATATTTGTTAAACGTACTCCTTATATTTACTTGAGTTAATTGTATAGTTCAATATCAATATTTACTTGAGTTAATTATAACTTATTAACTATTGTATTGTAAAAATGATAATTTTGAAGATCTAGATGTAAGTGATCTAATTGTATTGCAATGAAGCACGATTATAATTAAAAAATCGTCATGTGTATATGTTAGGCTCGTAAATCATATTCGATATTTTAATATTTATATTTACTCGACACTTTTTGTCGTATCCTATATATTTGTTAAACGTACTCACTACATTTCAATACACTAATACTTATTATTTATTAATGTCTAGTCATTTTATTTTATTTTATATATTTTGTATCATAACATGTAAAAAATTATTTTACTAAAATATCGTTATAATATTAGACCAGTATTTATAAATTGGTAAATAAAAATATTATTTTAAAAAAAATACCAAAATATTGTGTTTAATACCAAAACGACGTCGTTTCTGTTTTAAACACATCGTTTTGTTAAAAAAATCTTACAATTGCCATCTCCTCGTTTTGTTTTGTCAAACCCTAAAGGCTAAAACATAAAAGAAAAGCAGCAGCCAGCAGCAGCTCAAGCCTCCCCTCCTCCCTCTCTCCGGGCGTATCTCAATCCGTCGCTCTCTTCTTCTTCTTCCTTCAGGTACAAATCCTCTATCTGCTGATTGATTTCTCGCATAAACCCTAGATTCTAATTAATATTCCTGCATCCGATTTTTGGTAGATTTGGGTTTATGAATGGTGTGCTGATTTTGGCAATCTGAGGATTAATGTTATTTTTTTGTTGATTTTTCCAGTTTCTGCTTCCACTTTGACTTCCACACCTTCTCGTGCCCCAAATCCGTTGTCCATCCTGGTAAGTCTTGTTCTTACCTTTTAGTTTACTGATTTTATGGGTAAACTGTGTTTGAGGTAGGAAGAACCGTAGGAGCTAAGAAAAAGAAAGGCTTTTGCCTTACCATATATATCCAGGCGTCATGACGCCTTGAATGGGATGGTCCCAGGCGACATGACGCCTGGGTTGTGATGGGTATCTTGCTGATCTGTTGGTGGCCACTGTTTTTTTAGTGACAGTATATTGTTTGTGTCCTTCAGTTAATGAGTGCAGCTTGGCCACATTGTCTCACCTATTTTATTTTATTTTTACTTAACACAATAACTACTGCAGTTAACAAAGATCATAAAACTAAGTTTGTGGGAAAATGATTATGTTTTTTTCTGGATCTTTTTGTTAATATGTCTTCCTTGTAACTTCTGATGTAATGTGTTGGCATTGCAGAGGAATAATTACTTGGAGCGTTTAGTTGAAAATTACAAGAGCAGCACATCTGCATCAGGTGTTTATTGTTTCAGATCAATGATACACTGATCTTGCACACTTTTGTGTGTTCTCTTGTTTTTCTTTTTCCTTTTATTTTTTTTTTCTTCCTACGATGATTTACATGGCACCATTACATTGTTTGAGTATCTGTTGAAAGTATTGTATTAAATTGAGTGTCTTTCTTCTTATTTGCTTTCTTTGTTGCCTTCTTTGTTTTTAGCGTACACTTCCAGCTCCAGAATGGACCGCCAAATAATTGTGCAAATTTTTATTCATTCGGCACGTAGAAGAATTTGTGTTAAAAAATTTGCGGGTATTCGCGGGTAATCCGCGGGTAATTCGCGGGTACAATTTGTCTCCTTTTACCCGCACCGCGCGGGTGCGGGTGCGGGTATGGATTACCCGCAAATTTGCGGGTGCAGGTATGGATAGTGCCTTACCCGCTCCATACCCGCTCCATTGCCTTCCCTAATGCCAATAACTGCATCTCTTAATGCTAGTTTAATATCTTTTCCATCACCATAGCCCCATAATTAGTTTAGCTTGGAGCTTAGAAGACTAGTTGAAGGAACACATAGAAAACTTTCTTGGTCAAGAATTTGACCAAGAATGATGTTTTGCCACGCCATGCATTAAGTGAATCATCCAGAAATTTATAGAGGTTGTCAGTTTTTATTTTTCACTGCTTGAGAGTCTTTCAATTCCTTCTATGTGATTGTGAGCACCACTAGAACCAACGAGGTTGTACGGTGTTGGTAATTCGGTACCATCACTCCTAAAATAGGTGAAACTCTCCGAAGTGTATTTAGGTAATCCCTTAAAATCGGGCCGAACAAGCTAAGTCGATAGTGTTCAATGCTTGAACTTTATGTGTTATATCAACTGTGAAGCAAAGGGAAAGAAAAGATTCAAGTAATTGCACAAAAAAGAAGAAGATAAAGTGCAAATAAAGACCTCAATGCAAGCATGACTTTGCAACAATCTGTGCTTATGTGTTTCAATTTCTGTATTGTGAGTGCGCAAATTGCATGTGTCAACAACCTCTATTCATTTTCTGGATTAATTGGGTGAAACAATAAAATGTAATCAAAATATTTTGTTCATTCAACTGCTTTCTTGAGTGCAAGGCTAGCTATTGTGATATTATTGTGATGATTGAGATATTTGGAGTATTGAATAGGGTCTGTTAATCTAGGATGAATTTGGAGATTGAAGTGTTTGTGTATTTTCTGTGTTGAGCCTAATCTTTGAGAGAAAACTTGAGTTACTAGTTTGCTATTTTACTTTTGTGCTTGTTTGAATGCTTGGGGGTAAGCATTAGCTTAAGTGTGGAGGATTTGATTGAGCTTAATTTGTGGTAGTTTTTACCACTTGTTTTCATGTAATTAGAATGGTGATTCTACTGATATGAGTACAATTTCTATATTTTTTGCAAAAAGCAATCCTGGAGTAGTAAAAGTGGAAAAGGGGCAAAAAAGAGTAGTTTCTGGGCAGAGCTGTGCAAACACCTTTCTTGGTCAGTCTCTTGACCAAGAGGGTCGTCTTGGCCGGCAATGAATCCTAACCTCCGTGCGACACTTGAAGTTAGAAGTCTTGTGCGACCGTGACTGCTGGGTTATCCTTAGAAGAGTTGGAGCTCCGTCCGTCTGTCTTTATCCAACTTCTAGACTTCTAATCAGAGAGGAACAGTGATAAGATACAATTAAGTAGTTTAATTTTGGATATATTCTATTTTCTTATTTTTAGAGATATTTTCCAGGGAGGAGACTATATTTATCTCCTTATGGTTTTGAGAAAGGGGTCTATCTCTTCCCTTTCCTTTTCGTTTTGGCTTTGTGCTCCTTTTTCAAACTTCTTTTGCTCTTTCGTTTCCTTCACAAAAATGAAAGATTCATTATATGCTATTATTTCTTTTGTTTTCTTCAAACATGAGTATGAGTAGATAAATATATTTTTCTAGTAGAAGCATTTAAATCATGATCATGAGTTTTGCATGAGATCTAATCGTTCTTAATTAATCTTTAAATATGCATTTAATTGATCTCCATTAAAATTGTATTGCACTTCCTTTCGATTTTAGATCTTGCCAATCTAGGGTTGAATTAATTCTCGCAAGTGCCATTCTTCTTGGTTACGGCAACCCTTAATTGGGTCATTTACGGACCAAGAAGATCGAAGTAGATAGCTAGCCCTGAGAAGCTAGCGAGAAAGGTTAATTTGATCTAGTCTCGATTGACAACCAAGAATACTAGGTTTGGAGTTGTCTTCCCCTAATCACTAATAAATCAATTTTAGTAAATCCTTTAACCAGCAAGATGCTAGTTGATTAGAAATCATCTCTAATCGTACCTGAGATGATGTTGATACAGGAGGAAAGCAGGGGTCATAAGCGTACCTTGATCCTATAACGACTCTGTAGATTGAAGACGAATAACCCTGCATCGATAATTGTTACTCATGAATCATAGCTTGTTAAGCTTCTACTAGGAATCCCTTCTCTGATTGTTAGTTCTTGATTTGTTTCTTGTTTAAGAAGTTTATTCTTGGGCCAGACGTTTTTACTTGTTTTAATTATCTTTTCAATTTTTAGTTTTAAACAAAATCCTCTCAATTTCACCTAAGTGTTACATTTGGTTATTTCAAATATTTATGAAAATTATACCGTTGCTCTCTGAAGACGAATTTCTTTCTTGCTATTTACAATTAATCTTGTGAATACTAAGGGAAAAATGAGAACTACCTCCTTCTATGGTCGCAAAATTGGGGTAAAAGCCATGACATTCAAAATTCTTAGAAAAATAATATTTTTGTGTTTATTTTATACTCGAGAATCCTAAAAGAAAAAAAAATACTACTTTATTCTTATATAATAATTATTAATTTAATTACGTTTAGTTATGTTTATATAAAATATAGTTTAAACTATCTCATATTAGTGTACAATATATAATAACTTCAAAATATTATCATGGTTGAAATGAATTATTTTTCTAAAAAAAATCTCTTATTTTTTTATCTTTTTAGCAAATTCTAACTAAACATTTACAAACACGATATCAAGTTTCTCTTTCGAATAATTAATATAGAATAGCGTAAAATAATTATATTAAATTATTTTATTAGTTTTGTAATACCCATATATTAGGAGCTTTGGTAAAACAAAAAAATGATCGGGAAATTACGCGCTTTTGCGTAATAATTTTTGTCGACGAGTAAATCTTGAGAAAAAATCTATTTTAATTTTAAAGGCAAGGAAAATATATTTCTGAAATTTTATGAGTTTATGAAAAAATTTAAAATTTATTTTGGTATTTAAGTAAATAATTGTATTCGTATGCTTTATGAATGGAGGTTTATGAAAAGATTGTTTTAATACCTACAAAATCTTAGCTATTCTTTCGAGGAGAGTTTAAGAAATTCTTAGGGATGTAATTAAAGGAGCTAGTGACACGACAACAGTAAATGCGGTACTAAGTAGATTAAAATAGTTAAATTAGTGGACTAACTTAGCCAACTATATAAATACTTAATATATATAATGAAAAATGAAGCCATAGGTAGAGGGAATTAGTTTATAGAAAATTGTATTATATATTTCTGTCATTTTTATATATAAAAATTACATATATAAAAAATAATTACGAACCATACGAAAAAGTTATAAAAGTTAATAGAATATATTTAAGAAACTTTTTGTTTAACTTACCATTAATATTTTGAGTTAACCTAATTTTTATTTTATTCAGTCTAGCTATATTTTGGAGGCAGAAAGTCGAAGTTTTTGACTAATAAAGTAGGATTAATTAAATGAAAGCTAAAACCAATCCAACATCACGGCGACGACACGGCCATCACAACCAATCCATCAATCCACTGCCAATTCAACCCAAACACCCAACAAAACCATCTTTTCTTCTACCAAAAACCAAAAACCCAAAAATAAAATTACCCATGAATTCCAAAATTATGAATTCAATCCACTGCCAATTCAATCCATCAACCCAACAAAACCATCTTTTCTTCTACCTCAAACCAAAAACCCAAAAATAAAATTACCCATGAATTTTGGATTCAAAATTATGAATTCGATCCACTGCCAATTTCCTTCCAAAAACCCAACAAAACCATCTTTTCTTCTACCTCAAACCAAAAACTATCTTGAGGTCGCCGGATGTGACTGCTGTCGGCGAAGATGAGAGAGCTCGCTTGAGCTAATTTCCTTCCTTTTCCTCCCACATTTGGGAGGAAATTTTTGGTGGGCCAGGAAGGAAATTTGGACAATTTATTTCCCTTCCTTTCCCTCCCATTCCCTTTCATTCCCTTCTACTCTTTTTTTCCCATACAAGGAAAAGTTAAAAAATTTACTTTCCTTTCCACCCTAATCCCCTCTCCCATACTGAGCATAATGGAAAAGTTGAAACTTTTTTTGGGGGGCAAAATTAAAATATTTTGGTCTAATAATGTAGGATTAATTGATAAAAACTAAAACTTTGAGGATCAAATTGGGAACTCTGATTTTTTTTTAGGGAGGGCGGACCCTCGGCTGAGCCTCAACCTCTTATATCATCCAAACACAACATTTTAATTTTCTTTACAATTACTCTTTCAGGTATCACTTTTTCTAGTAGGAAAGTATCATTTCATTAACAAAGCGCTATCTAACTGCTTAAAACAAATTTCATGAAACATTACTAAAAAAAGAAACATTAAACTTTTGTAAATAAGCTATGAAATACTATTATACTTTATCTAAACAATTGGTTTAATATGATTAAATTTACGATAATTTAAATAAACTATAATTTAAGAAAAAATACTTCAATAGAGTGTATGAATAAAGTGAGAATAAACAACTAATTTCTTTTCTGCATGATAATTAAGATTTGTGAGAAAAAGGAAATCCATATTTTTGTTTGAGTGGTTGGCAACATTTTTTAAAAGCTTTTAACCGGTACAAAACAATACCGAGATACTTGAGAGGAAATGGTTAATATTTGACCTGTATAAATAAGAAAAAAATGTACGTGAGAACCCTCAACGTTTTATAAAAAGTTCGATTAAATTTTTAATGTATTTTGAGATTTAATAAAATTCCTAATATTTGTATAAGATTCGATTGGGTCCTTTCGTGATAAAATTGTATATGGCACAAAATACTCTGTTAGTATATATTTTTAAATATTTTTGGTCAAAAAAATATAAAAACACAGCAGGTTTTATTTATTTCTTTTTCCTATTTTTTTTATTTTTATCTTTTCCTTCTTTTCTTAATATTTTGGTAATAATAAGTTAATTTTGGTAATAATAACCATAATAAATAAATTAATTATTAAATGTTACATTTTTATAGCATTATCCTAATTAAGTAAGTGAAATTATTAGATTGTTTGGCAATACTTATGTTTTAAATTATTTGCTACCTTTTTCCAAAACTTTCCTGTTTTTTTTCTTGTATTAATATTTTGGGTCCCATTTATTAGATAATATTAATAAAAAAATGAAAGATAACGGAATGTACTGTCACGTTGGATATTTTACACGACGAGAACTTTAACGAATCAAAAAATATAACATTAGGGATTTTATTAAACCTATGAATACGTTAGAGACCCAATCAAAATTCTTGTAAAACATTAGGAATCCTAGGATGTATTTTACCGTATAAATAATATAGACCAAAACAAAAACTAGGATGAAATATTAATTTATTTCTCATTTTTTATACTACATACAAATGGGTAACAATTGCTTTTATATGGGGTTTGGTTATCAGAATGTAACTCTCCTTAGGGTATAATTTTCGTTTGATACTTTTAAAGTTTAAGAAATATTCAAAATGATAAATAAATATTTTTAAAATTATAAATATATAATTGTCAAAATATAAAACATGCATTTCAAGTTTGAAAAAATTGAATATCTAAGTTTTTTTTCAAGAATCACTTTTCATTTTTTATTATTATGTTTGGAGATTTGAGAATACAAAATTCTCTGAAAAATAATATTTTTAAGACGAACCAAACGCAATAAAATTAGAAATATAAGAGCTAACCTACCTTCCAACATTCCTTTATTTAAGTCAATAATTCTGTTGGAATTTTAAAAATGACAATGCATGTGGGATCATTAACGAGAATGATAAGCTATATAAAATAATTTTTTTTGGTGGGACCATTTTTTATTTTTTAAGTAGACAATTTCACACGAACACAAAGACAATTTTTCTTGTAAATAAAAGTTAGGTTCAAATTAAAATTCAAATAATTATTGATATTTAATCACTAGCGGTAATTAATAAATTTCGTGCCCATTAATCATTAAGTAGGAAAAATTGTATAGTACCTACAGTATTTTGGGCAATTTTAAAAGTCAGTAACTTTTATTTTGTCCGCCTATCAGTATGAAGCATTGACTTCTATTTTTAATTTTATTTTTTTATAGTTTTTGTTTTCAACAAGAAATTTCATTCACACCTATGATGTGATTTGAGGGTAGTGATAAATAAATACTCTCCCGTCTTTAATAAAAAAACTTCCTATATTCTTTCTTTCGTAGTTAAAACATCAATAAAAATTTAAGCTAATTTTGAATTCTACCCCTTATATTTATAAAAACATAAAGATAACTTGTGTTTCAAATAAACTAATAAATATAAATTATTATGTATTATTAATTGTAATTTAAAAAAAATATAAATATGACATTTTCATATTTTATATGTGACGTTCCCGATATACTAACGAGTTAACTCTCTAATACTCTCTCAATTTTTTTAACAAATGATTCTCAATATATTTTCACAATAACGTAATAATTAATTACTATTTTTAATATATTTCTAATCAATTACTCTCAATTATTTTATTAAATTCATACAATCAATACTACTTTTGATTTTCCACTATATTAATTAAAAATAACGAATACAACATTTTTTCAAAAATAAGAAAAAATGATGAGAACGTTGTTTTTCTTTTAAGACGGCAGGCACCATATAAATCAGCTCCTTTCACACCCAATAAATAAATAAAAATAATCAGCATCTATCTCTCTCTCTGTATTATACCGCTCCTCAGCTTCTTTCTTCCTGTAGACTGTATATATTAACCGCTCCTCAGCTTCTTTCTTCCTGTGTGTAAAAAAATCATGCAACAAACCCCAAATCTCTACTGTTGAAAAAAGAGAGTAAAATTTAAAAGGAAAGGGAAGAGAGGATAGGACGATGAGTAGGATGGGTAGAAATGATCATATTGAGGAGAAGAAGGAGGAAGAGTTAGCAGAGAAGGAGTGGTCGTCGCCGGAGCCATCCCCATCGCCGCTGTCGCTGGAGAGGGAATTCGAGAAGCAGGAGATCCCGTCATGGAAGAAGCAGCTGACGGTGAGAGCGTTTGTGGTGAGCTTTGTGCTGAGCGTGCTCTTCACTTTTGTGGTGATGAAGCTCAATCTCACCACCGGAATCATCCCTTCCCTCAACGTCTCCGCCGGACTGCTGGGCTTCTTCTTCTTGAAGACGTGGACTCAATTCCTGGACAAATCTGGACTCCTCAAACAGCCCTTCACTCGCCAGGAAAACACCGTCATCCAGACTTGCGTCGTCGCCTCCTCCGGCATCGCTTTCAGTGGTAATTATTTCAATTAATTCAATTACTCAATTACTCAATTACAGAGTCTACTAGAATTGAATTGTGATAGTATTTCTTTTCTTTTTTATTGGATTAAAACCTTTGCTAGTATACTCCGTCCGGAACTTAATAAGTGTCCCGTTGACTTTAGTCACGTATATTAAGGAGGCCGGATGACTCACTATTTGACTCTAAAAAATTTCGTATTTTTTTTCGAACGTTCTTAGTGCTAGTTTGGCCCCCAGGTTCTGTTTGGGGAAGGACTTTTCCGAACTGAGAAGATGGCGAAAGGTGTTTGGTAAACTCAACTTCTTGATAATATCTTCTCCAAAACCTTAAAAAACCTTGGTTTTGAAGAAGCTTGAAATACTTGCTTTCTCAAAACCAAAGGTTTCAACAAAAACACGGGAAGCAGATTTTACTGTTGAGAGTTTAATGAAACTCTCAAAAATCCAATTTTGCCCTCTTCGTTGCAGCTGTTGCTTCTTCTTCTTCTTATCTTCTCATTCGTGCCTCACGCATCTATTCCTTCTTCTTCTTATTAGTTGCAGTCGTCTTAGTTGCAGTAGTTTCTTCTTCTTCTTTTTGTTTTTTTGTTTACTGATATGGGTTTGTATATTTATATGTATTGGATGCTTTGATTTGTTAGATTGATGCTATATTGACCATGGAAGCTTAAGTGAGGAATTTGCCAAATTTTTGGATCTGGAAATGGTTGTGCTGGAAAGCCTGAAAGGGAAAAGAGATGAAGATGGCTAAATGATGAATAAAAACATGGTCCTTGGATTGGTCTTGCCAAAAAGGTAAGATGATCCAACGGTGAGGATGAGAGTGGGAAGGAAAAAAGATTATAATTCATAAATTAACAGTTCATAATTCAAAAAAAAAATCTTAAGCCAAACTCTTCATAAATCCAATTGCTAATCAATTTGTTTAAATTGTTAGTTTATCTGTTGTTTAATAATTCATACTCATCCTTTAGATTAATTAGGTGTCTTCAATTTGATAATACGATAAATAATTTGCTCGAATTTTTGATTCTTTATTAATTAACTAAAATATTGTATTTATCAAATTAAATTGTGTGTGTATATTAATCGAACATTTGGTTCGAACAGCTGAATCGGCATTAAATTTAGAGACATTTTGGTCGTTTCAGATTTTTAAATCATAAAAATGCATTGTGCCCTTTATAGTCATTTTACATACCAACCATAGTTTTAAAAGCAGTTTTTACCAAACACCATAAACAGCTTCCAGTATCTCACAGCACTTTAAAAAATATTTACCAAACAGCATACTGATTTTTCCAGAAGGACTTTTCACACAGCAATTTTCCAAAAAGCTCTTCTCCAGACAGAACCTGCGGGCCAAACAGAGCCTTAACGTATGTTTGAGAAAAAATTATCTCAAATAGTGAATCATCCAACCTTTTTAATATGCGTGCCCAAAATTAACAGAACAGTTATTAAGTTCCAAAAGGAGCATCTCCTTGCTTCTTTTCTACTCCTTTTCTTTGACTTGAAAGTTCAAACTTCATAAGATGTTGACAGCTACTCCTGACTTCTTTTTTTATTACAAATTTACACATACTAAAACAAATTATTTTCCCTCAATAATAAAAAATAAATTAATAAAATTAAATAAAAAATTATTTAAAAAATTAAATTAAATTAAATTTGAGATGAATAAAATATACAATTAAATTTCCTTTTTTTCTACTCACTACTCCTTTTTTGGCTACTAAGTCATGCGTACTCATTACTTTTATTCTTATTTTATTTTAAGATTAGAAAAGAGTCATTTGTCTTTTTCTTATCTTCCTCTTCATTCCTATTCGAATTTATTTATTATTATTACTTCTACTTATCAACCAATCATATCTTCTCAAAATAACACGAGATATTCTCAAAACTTTAATTTTTTTGGATAGATCATTATCTATCTACATTATGATGTAAGATGATAACACGTGTCCAAAATTTGATATGTGGTTGTGGTGGCAAATTAAATATTTGGGTCAAAACTCAAAGGTAATATACTCTGGGTAGTAATAACTTAAGGGGGTAAATCAAACAGAAATTGAACATGTCATCTCTTTTCTTTTGTCGAGAAACATGAGATTACATTACAACAAAACGCATAGGTTATGAATTTTCTGCTACCACGAGGTTTGAAAATTATGTTGCCTGATCTTTGTCGGAGCATTTTGAACTTGGGTGCCCTCTGGCAACTATAATATTGCCATACAATGATACAATACCATAAGAGCATTTAACTACAACCAGGGAAGAAAAAAAAAACATTAGAAAAGTACCAAAAAGTTCCTAATTTTTGTAGTTCACTCTGCATTTTAAGTAAGTAGACATGCTTGACGCTTGATATATGCTTATCGAGAAGTATATATATGTGATATTGAGCAGTTTTTTGGTCGTCATCCTTAAATAGGAGGATTTGGGAGTTACCTTTTTGGAATGAGCGAAACAATTGCCAAACAGTCGACGGAAGTTGGGAGCCAAAAGGATTTTAAAGATCCAGCATTGTCTTGGATGATTGCCTTCCTTTTTGTTGTTAGCTTTCTTGGCCTCTTCTCGGTCGTGCCCCTCAGAAAGGTGTGTACTGGTTGGTGTTGATGTTTTCTGTGATGCATCTCTCCCCGAACTTTGACATTTATTTTTTCTTTCAGATCATGATTATTGACTTCAAATTGACATATCCAAGCGGCACTGCGACTGCTCATCTAATCAATAGCTTCCATACTCCTGCAGGGGCTAAACTAGCAAAGTAACGCATTTTTGGACCTAAAATAATTAATTTGTTTTTCACTTCATTTACCTGAGAGAGTTTGACTTTCCCCATTGTAGGAAGCAAGTCAGAACACTGGGCAAGTTCTTCTCTTTCAGCTTCTTGTGGGGTTTCTTTCAGTGGTTTTATACTGCTGCAGATGGTTGTGGATTCTCCAACTTCCCCACATTGGGGCTCAAAGCATATGACCAAAGGTAACTATGCAGTCATCTTTCATATTCGAATTGTCCTTGACCCTTGGAAAATATTAACACTTCTACTGCACTGTGTTTCATTTAGCTGAATTCTTTTGATGTCATTTTATCAGGCAGTAATTCCTCTGTCAAATGTGCAGGTTTTACTTTGATTTTTCAGCAACTTATGTTGGAGTTGGAATGATCTGCCCCTATATCATAAACATCTCAGTGTTGCTCGGAGGAATACTTTCGTGGGGTCTAATGTGGCCTTTAATTGAAACCAAAAAGGGTGATTGGTATCCTGCAGGTCTCCCCGCATCCAGTCTACATGGCATTCAAGGTTACAGGGTGAGTTTCTAGGAAAAGTGACATAGTCGGGCTATGCATGATTATAACATGTGTCTTGACCACTTCCTGATGGGCACTTACGTTCTGCTATAAACACAGGTATTTATTGCCATTGCAACGATCTTGGGTGATGGCCTTTACAATTTCTTTAAGGTTCTAAGTAAGACACTTGTTGCGTTGTTTCTCCAACTTCAAGGCAGAGATGCAAGCAATGGTCTCCCCGTTGCAGACCGTACTTCCCCTGAAACTACAAAGTTGTCATTTGATGATCAGCGCCGCACCCAACTGTTTCTCAAGGATCAAATCCCAACATTGTTTGCTATTGCAGGCTATGTTGCAATTGCTGCCGTCTCTACTGCAATTCTTCCGCACATCTTTCACCAACTCAAGTGGTATTACATTCTGGTCATCTACATCTTTGCTCCAACTTTAGCCTTCTGTAACGCGTATGGGTGTGGACTCACTGATTGGTCCCTCGCATCCAACTATGGGAAGCTAGCTATTTTCATTGTTGGGGCTTGGGCAGGTGCTTCACACGGTGGTGTCCTTGCTGGACTAGCGGCTTGTGGAGTGATGATGAACATTGTCTCCACTGCTTCTGACCTTTCTCAAGATTTCAAGACTGGTTACTTAACTCTGTCTTCACCGCGGTCAATGTTTGTGAGCCAAGTAATTGGCACTGCGATGGGGTGCGTAATTTCCCCGTGCGTCTTTTGGATCTTCTACAAGGCCATCAGTGATCTTGGGGATCCCAAAAGTGCATATCCTGCTCCTAATGCTACCATTTATCGGGGCATTGCAATGTTGGGCGTTGAGGGCTTCGGATCTCTGCCAAAGAACTGCCTCTTGCTTTGTTACATATTCTTCGGTTTGGCAATTCTAGTGAACGTAATAAAGGATTCACTGAACAAGAAGTGGGCGAGGTTCATTCCGAATCCCATGGCAATGGCTATACCTTTCTATTTGGGGCCGTACTTCGCCATTGACATGTGTGTTGGTAGCTTGATCCTGTTTGTGTGGGAAAAGATCGACAAAGCAAAAGCAGATGCTTTCGCGCCAGCCGTGGCATCCGGTTTGATCTGTGGTGATGGGATATGGACTCTGCCTAGTTCTATACTTGCTCTAGTTGGAGTTAAGCCGCCCATCTGCATGAAGTTTTTGTCGAGGGGGACTAATAGTAGGGTTGATGCGTTCTTGGAGTCGTAAGGTCCAAACCCAAATTACTCAAGTTCAATATAGTATCGAACAAATGTTCAAATGTTTTATAGACTTTGGGGGTTATTAAGTTTAAGCAAGTGTGCTTTAAAGAAAGATAAAAGAAGTTTAAGCAAGTGTGTGCTTTAAAGAAAGATAAAAGAAGTTTAAGCAAGTGTGCTGCCATAGAAAAACTATAGTGTACATCAAATGTTTCCTTTTTCTCAAGTGAATACTGAAAATTATATTGCTCGTGATACATTTGCATATCATATTTTTTTAGAGTAGAAAAACACAAGGTTCTCAATTCAAGCCATAATTTTATCGTTTTTTTCAAAAATAACAACCGAAATACACAAATGGTAATAAATTAGTATCAACTGTCAAGAAGTAATAATTGAAGCATATCTTATCACTTTGGGCAACTCTTTATTAAATAAATTTAGTTTCTCACCCACTCGAATATCAAAAAAAGAAGAAGAGAGAAGTATTTGTGAAAATATCTTTCATTAAACAAAGTATAATACTAAATGTTCAATTCACAGTTTCAAAGAAAGGAAAAAGTTAAATTACTTCTCAACTTTTTTTATTACTCCTAAGTTAGATCCTAATTTAAAACTCTTTTTAAATTGCCCCCTAATTTCTTGCTCCGCTACTCACATTGACCCCTAACTTATCTACCATTAGTTAATTAGACCCCCATACCCCCAATTTTGCACTAACACCGTTAAAAAATTACCGTTAGTCACATTTCTCCCCAAAACGACATCGTTTTAAAAAAAATATTAAAAAAATTAAAAAATTAAAATTTTAAATATTGGAATAGAATGGAAAGTTAATCGAATATGTATTTAATTATATGATAACTAATTAAATATGAAAAAAGAGAACTAACTCTAAAAATATTAACTGAAGTAAATTAATTGAGGGTTGAGAACTAACTCTATAATCTACCGAATAAAAGTATATATACATTATTATACTAAATTAGAATTATGTAAACTTTAAAATTATATATTTGTTTGTTTCTTAGAAAAATAGGGTTAATATATTTGAAAAAATACATGTATTTTTTTCTTTTAGGTTGTTTTAGGTTAGCAATTTTAATTTGTCTACATTTAATTTACTTAATTACTATTATTATCCTCAATTAAAATTAATATATTATTAAATTATGTGTTATTTCTTCATTAGATAAATAAAATATGTATAAAAAATATAGGTTTTCTTTAGCCTTTTTTCATTTAATTGTTATTTTTATTATTATAGTAATTACTTTATCTTTTAAGTCAAATTAGATTTTTAGAATTAACTTATTAAGGACTGTTTTGGTTTCTCTGTGAAAAAGATGGGTGATGGGTATTGAATCCGTAAAAAATAATTAATAAATACAACTCACTACTAAGAACAAGTTTAATTGTAAATAGCAAGTAAGAGGTTCGTCCACAGAGAGTAATGGTGTGATTTCCGTGAGTGCTTGTAAAAATCAGTAGTAACACTTAGGTGAAATTGGGGGGATTTTGTTTAAAACTAAATACTGAAAAGAAAATAAAGCAAATAAACAGTTCAAGCCAAGAATAAGCTTCTTGGTCAAGACACAGATGAAGAACAAAACAATCAGATATGACAAATTCCTAGTAGAAGCTAACAAGCTATGAAACATGAGCAACAATCATTGATGCAGGGGTATTCATCTTCAATCCACAGAGTTTCATAGGATCAAGGTACGCTTATGACTCTTACTTCCCTCCTGTATCAAAACCACCTCAAGTACGCTTAGAAATGATTCCTAACCAACTAGCACCTTACTAGTTAAAGGGTTTACTAAAATTGGTTGATGATCAATTAAGGAAAGACAACTCCAAATCTAGGATCCTTGGTTGTCAATCGGGACTAAATCAGATTAACCTTTCCCACTAGATCTCCTCAAGCCTAGCTTGCTACTAGTTCCTTAGGGCTAGATGTCTACTTCGATCCTCTTGGTCCATAAATGTCCCAAGAACGATTTATTTAGCTACTCATACTCATGTTTAAAGAAAATAAAAGATGTATTAGAATATAAAAATCCTCCGTTTCTGTGAAGAAATGAAGGAGCAAGGTTTATGCATGCGAAATAGGAGTAAAAACAAAGAGAAGGGACGACCCTTTCTTAATAACCTGAGGAGACTATATAGTTTCCTCCCTCAATAATATCTCTAAAAATAAATAATTAAATAAATCCTAATTAAACTAATTGTATTTGATCACTCTTTCTCTCCGATTAGAAGTATATAGAGCTGAGAAAAACAAGGAAGGATGCCACTCCAACACTTCTACGGATAAGACTAGCAATTGCAATCGCATTGGACTTCTTCTGGAAGTATCGCTCGGAAAGGCGGAATCTCCTGCCAGGCCAGATGGCTCCTCTTGGTCAAAAGAGCGGTCGAGAAAGGTCTTTGCTCCAATCTGCCCAGAAATGACTCTTTCCTGCCTCTTTTTGACTCTTTGCTCTTTAGGACTTCTTTCTACAAAAAGCATGGAAATCATACTCATATTAGCAGAATCACCATTCAAGATGCATGAAACAGGTGGTAAAACTACCACAAATTAAACTTAATCAAATCCCTCACACTTAGACCAATGCTTGCCCTTAAGCATTCAAACAGAAACAAAAACTTAAAAACACAAAAACAAAAGCAGTAACCCACATTTTGACTCAAAGATCAACCTCCACAAAAACAAATACATAGACACTTCACTCTCCAAACCCATCCTAGGTTAACAAGTCTTGTTCAATGCTTCAAATATCGCACCCATCACAATAGCATCATAATAGTCATCCTTGTAGTTAAGAAAATAGTTGGAGGAACAAAACATTTGATTACATTTTATTTGTCTTAGCCATTAATCCAGAAACTTATAGAGTTGATGAAACACACAATTGTGCATTCACAAGACAAAAATTAAACACGTAAGGACATATTGTTGCCAAGCCATGCCTGCATTGAGGTCTTTTTTTTGCCCACATTGGAGTCTTTATTTGCACTCTTCTTTTTCTTTTTTTTTCTTTTTTTTTTGGCAGTGCTTTCTTTGAATCTTTTGTTTTTCTTTTCTTCACAATTCATATAGCATATAAAATTCAAACATTGGACACCTCTGGCTTAGCTTGTTCGGCTCGGTAATAAGGGATTAGCTAAATGTACTTCGAGGAGTTTCGCCTATTTAAGGGGTGATGGTACTGAATTACCAAAACCGTGCAACCCCGTTGGTTCTAGTGGTGTCCACAATTATAAACAAGGAATTAAAAAGACTCTCAAGCATTGCAGCATTAAAAATTAACAACTCTATATTTTTCTGGACAGTTCAATTTTATTGGTTGTGACAAAACAACATTCTTGGTCAATTTCTTGACCAATAAAGTTTTTCTGGTGTTCCTTCCAACTATTTTCCTAGGCTCCAAGCTA
Source organism: Viola odorata (assembly GCA_963691705.1). NCBI lineage: Eukaryota > Viridiplantae > Streptophyta > Magnoliopsida > Malpighiales > Violaceae > Viola > Viola odorata. The sequence continues at coordinate 43,495,252 of OY829538.1, forward strand.
ACTAATCATGGGTCTATGGTGATAATCAAGATTTACTAGTGTCGAACATGTTACACTTGTTAATAAAATATGGATTTAATTAGTGAAGTGTCATGATATTTAAAGTGTTAAGATAGATTTTCAAGAGAAACTATGGGTTCTAATTTTTCATGCATCACAGTGAAAACACAAAATATGTAAGGTGTAACCTAAAAATAAACAAAAATTAAAAGGAAAAATCATGTAAAAACTAAAAACAAAACCTAAATCTGGAAAAATATTTAAACACACAAAATACTACAAAAACACAAAAAACACAAAAACACAATAAATAATATTTACAAGACAGCCCCTCCCAACACACACACACACACACACACACTTATTGGACACATTGTCCTCAATGTGTAGGAGAGAAACAATACAAATACAGAAAAACATAAGATAGACAGACAAAATTAAAACAAAAAAAATGAAAAGAGACAACCTGGGGCAAGGTCATCAGGCAGAGGGAGGTGGAGGGGATGATTGTGGAGCTTGAGTGGGTAGAGAAGAGTCAACCTTCTTGGTCAGGGAGAGCAAAGAATCGAGGAGGGCCTGTTCATTGTGTCTACCTGATTTTGGGAGGCCATGAGGGTCTAGAGGAGCCTGTTGGTCTTCTTCTGTTGCTCCAGAATAGTTGCCATAAAATCAGGGGTAGGCCTTTATGTGGCAGAGGATGTAGCTGGATTCTCTACGTCTTGGTCTTGGCCAAGAGCACTTCTTGGCCTTTCTGCTCCTCAATTTCTTCTCCTGCTGGGAACTTTAATGGGGTCAGTTGGTACTTGCCTTTATGCTTATGGCCAAAAATCTATCCATCCTTGTGATGCGATCCGGCCTCGATTTAATGAGTCGGATCATGTTAATAGATCTAGCTTGAGTTTCCCGACAAAACCCAATCAAAATCGAATAAGGAAACACAAGGAAAATGGAGAATTGGAGTGGGAAAAGATGGAGAAAAGTGCAGTGGAATTTGGTGAATTTCTGGGACATTTTAGAAATGATTTGTGGTCAAAATTCAATTAGTAACAATAAATTAATAAGAGAACAATAAATTCAACTTCTATTAATCATCCTCCAAGTGGGAATCCAAGATATTCAAGCAATCAAATATTCCCAAGTATTCATTCAATCCAATACAAAAGGAAATTAAAAGGAGTTTTACTTGTAATGGATAAAGAAATCTCTAATGCTTGATCCTCACAAGTTGAGTTCTTGGTGTTTAGATGGAGGAGTACTCTCAACTCTAGCAATAAACACTTGACAAAAACTAATTACAGAAAATGAAGTAGGAAGCTATTTATAGGAGCTTCAAAATGAAGCCTATAACATAGTTTCGGATTTCTAACGAGGGGATAGCGTGATCACGCCCAAAATAAAAGGTTTTCACCAATCCGAGCACACGATAGCGTGATCACGCCTAACAGATAATGTGATCACGCCCAAAATAGAAGACATTGGCGTGATCACGTCAAGACGTTGGCATGATCACGTTATCCAGGGTTGTTTCACCAAAATGCGCGTTGTTGGCTTTTGGTCGTTTCGTGGCAGCTCCTTTGCCTCTGATATGATGTGAAACCATCATTAAGACCCGACCTTCGTCTAGAAGCACATCCTTGCTCATCGTAGCTTCAATCCATAGTATGATCTTCTTCGCTCCACTCCTTGTGATTGGTCCTCTTGACGCCACATCTTGTTCTTCAAGGTTTAATGTAGGCTTGATCGCATCACCACCTCTTCCTTTGAAAGGATTCGTCCTTGAATCCATTCCTTCAAGCTCCTCATTTCCTACATCACAAAGAGTCAAGTCATTAATGTGAAACGATTTGCTTATGAATCTATAATCAAGAATGTAAGTGTTATCATTAATCCATTGTAGAATTTAGAAGAGTCCATCGCCATGGGGGCTTAGTTTTCCTTGTCGTTGTTGAGAGAACCTCTCCTTTCGCCAATGCAACCAAACCCATTACCCGGGTACAGAGGATGTGGGCGCCTTGCCTTTGTTTCGCTTGTTGGCCACTCTTTCGTTCATGGATTCAATGTTTGCCCGCACTTGCTCGTGCAACTTCTTGACCTCTTCCGCCTTAGTTTTGCCATCTACACACTCAAGTATAATCAAAGGAAAAGGTAAGAGATCAAGAGGGGTTAGGGGTTGAAATCCATATACCACCTCTAATGGGGAGAAACCAATAGTAGAGTGAATTCCCCTCCACTGAAAGCAAGACTATCTTCCTATTTGGTGCCATGTGTGTCAATCATCACTTTTAAGAGAGACCCTAAGTCTTTGCTCTCCCTGACCAAGAAGATTGACTCTTCTCTACCCACTCAAGCTCCACAATCATCCCCTCCACCTCCCTCTGCCTAATAACCTTGCCCTAGGTTGTCTCATTTAATTTTTTTTGTTTTAATTTTATCTGTCTATCTTATGTTTTTCTGTATTTTTATTTTTTCTCTTCTACGCATTGAGGACAATGTGTCCAATAAGTGTAAGTGTGTGTGTGTTGGGGGGGGGGGTTAAATATTATTTATTGTGTTTTTGTAGTATTTTGTGTGTTTAAATATTTTTCCAGATTTAGGTTTTGTTTTTAGTTTTTGCATGATTTTTTCTTTTAATTTTTGTTTGTTTTTAGGTTACACCTTGCATATTTTGTGTTTTCACTGTGATGGATGAAAAATTAGAACCCATAGTTTCTCTTGAAAATCTATCTTAACACTTTAAATATCATGACACTTCACTAATTAAATCTATATTTTATTAACAAGTGTAACATGTTCGACACTAGTAACTCTTGATTATCACCATAGACCCATGATTAGTTAGCTTAGAGCCTAGGAAAATAGTTGGAAGGAACACCAGAAAAACTTTATTGGTCAAGAAATTGACCAAGAATGTTGTTTTGTCACGACCAATAAAATTGAACTGTCCAGAAAAATATAGGTTTTCCACCAGAATATTGGGTTTTTTGTCAGGGAGAGCAAAGACTAGTATTCTTATATGCAAATTCAATGAAAGCAAGACTATCTTCCTATTTGGTGCCATGTGTGTCAATCATCACTCTTAAGAGAGACCATAAAGTCCTATTGACTACCTCCGTTTGTCCATCTGTTTGTGGGTGACACGTAGTGGAAAATAGGAGTTTAGTGCCTAGGTGAGACCACAATGTACGCCAAAATGACTCAAGAACTTAGTGTCGCGATCACTAACAATGTTCATAGGCATACCATGCAAGGGTACCACATGTTGAAAGAATAAGTGAGCAATGCATATGGCATCATGAGTTTTCGCGTGTGGAATGAAATGGACCATTTTAGAAAAACGGTCTACAACAAGAAAAATAGAATCATTTCCATGCTTAGACCTAGGCAATCCTAAAATAAAAACCATTGATAAATCAACCCAAGGGTGGTTAGCTCGGGTAATGGCATGTAAGATGCATGATTCATGGATGTCGATTTGGCCCTTTTGCATACATGACACCGAGCGATTATTTTAGACACATCAACTTTCATTTTTGGCCAAAAGAAATGAACCTTCAATGCATGTAATGTCTTTGTAACATCAAAATGACCATTTAATCCACCCCTATGGGCTTCCAATCAAGCAATTCATGAATACTAGTCTTAGGAATGCAAAGACGCTTATGCTTAAATAAGAATTTATCATGCTTCACAAAGTGCAAATATGGTCCTTTATCACATGCCATATAAATGTCACGTAATTGCTCATCATGCTCATAAAGATCCACTAAATGCACAAACCCAAAAATCTTAGCATAAAGAGAAGAGATTAGGATATACCTCCGTGAGAGTGCATCCGCGATCACATTCTCTTTGCCCTTCTTGTACTTGATAGTGTAAAGCGTGCCTCTTGTTGAGCTTTGCTTGCCCTTGTAGAAACTTGAGGCTTAAGTGGTTGGTGTGGATGACGAATTGGCTTGGAAAAAGGTAATGCTCCCACACCATCAAAGACCTCACAAGTGCATACAACTCTCGGTCATATATAGAGTAATTAAGTTATGCACCGTTGAGTTTCTCACTAAAGTGCGCGATGGGGCGTCCTTCTTAGGTGAGTACGACCCCGATGCCAATGTCACTAGCATCACACTCAAGCTCAAAAGCTTTGTTGAAGTCGGGGAGAGCAAGAATAGGACTCCGCATGAGGCGTTCCTTGAGCTCTTGGAATGCCTCCTCTTGTCTTGTATTCCACACAAATGGCACATTCTTATTGGTTAGCTCGTTGAGGGGTGTGGCGATGATGGAGAAGTTGGACACAAAACGTCGGTAGAAACTAGCTAGGCCATGGAATAACCTCACCTCACTAGCATTCTTGGGTTGTGGCCACTCCCTAATGGCCTTCACTTTCTCTTCATCCACTTGGACGCCACCTACACTTACCAGAAAGCCAAGAAAATGCACTATATCCAAACAAAACTCACACTTAGCCATTTTTGCATATAATTTATGAAGCCTAAGTGTGTGAAGTACAGAGTGCAAGTGATTAGCATGTGCATCAATTGAAGGACTATAGATAAATATATCATCAAAGTATACTACAATAAAATGTCCAATAAATTCATGCAACACATGATTCATCAAACGCATAAACGTACTAGGTGTATTAGAAAAGACCAAATGGCATCACCATCCATTCATATAATCCATACTTGGTCTTAAATACTGTTTTCCACTCATCCCCCTCATGCATACGAATTTGGTGGTATCCACTCATCAAGTCTATCTTAGAATATACTTGGCTACCACTCAATTCATCTAACATATCATCAAGGCGAGGGATAGGATGATGATACCTCACGGTTATCTTATTGATGGCTCTACAATCAACGCACATGTGCCAAGTTCCATCCTTTTTAGGTACTAATAGCGCGGGAATGACACATGGTGACGTACTCTCTCGGATATGCCCCTTGCTCAAGAGTTCGTCAACTTGACGTTGGAGTTCCTTGGTCTCCTCTGGATTGCACCGATACGCGAGTCGATTGGGTAATGTCGAACCCAGAATAAGTTCGATCTTGTGCTCAATGTCACGGATTAGAGGTAATCCTTGTGGCATTTCCTTTGGAAACACATCATTAAACTCCTGCAAAAGTGAAACAATTGGACTAGGTAGAGAAGAAAGGTTAGTGTCAACATTTAAGCAATGTGCTTTGTACCTAAGTACAAGGCACATTTTGTTGGAGTGCAATGCATGCCTCACATCCCTCCCCTTTGCAAGCACACTCAATGATTTAGTGTTTCCCTCACTACCATGCTTACTATTTTCATGGGGTGTATTTTGCTCACTTCCTCTCTTTTTCTCTCCACTCTTTTCCCCTCGTATTCGCTCTTGCTCACACCCAATACCATGCTTACTCTTTTCATGGTGTGTTTTGAGCTCTCTACTTACTTTCTTCTCTACACTCTTATCTCTCAAACTCCTCACAATATGAAATTCGGCGCTAGCCTTTTTCATTTATTTTTTATCCTCATGGACTTGAGATGGAGAAAGAGGTGGAATAATGAACTTCTTACCGCGGTGGGTGAGCTGAATTTTATTGGTGTGCCCATCATGGATCACCTTCCTATCAAATTGCCATGGACGCACCAAAAGAAGATAACTCACAACCATTGGCACCACATCATATAATCGCTCATCCTCATACCCTCCCATCTTGAAGTTCATAAGCACTTGCTCCTTGACCTTAACCTCCCCATCATCATTAAACCAATGAAGGGAATAACGCTTGGGATGGGGTGTAGTTGGCAAACCCAACTTGTGCAGTAAAATGTGACTTGCGGCATCAACAACAATACCATTATCCACAATCATGGAGATGATCTTACCATGCACCTCACATCTAGAATGGAAGAGGTTCTCCCTTTGCTCAACACATGCATCTTCCAACTTGGCATGTGTACTCAAACTCCTCCTCACAACCAAGGTCATAGCCAAAGCCGGGTGAATTTCTTCCCCATCACTACTCATTACTTCTTCCTCTTCCCTACATACCTCCTCATTAATAACCTTATCTCCTTCACTATCCGTCTCATACACTCCCTCTCTAATGACAATCACCCTTCGATTTGGACATTCAGAAGAGATGTGCCCTCTCCTACGACACTTGAAGCATTCAATATTGGAAGAGTGTTTTCTAGGTAATGCATTGGAAGTGTTTTGGTTGTTTGGTGTTGTAGTAGGAGGTAACTTGGTGTAGGGTGTGTAAGGCTTTGGTGTTGGGGAATTTGGTTTGGTATACGGTGGGTTTTTAGGTTGGTCATTTTGGTATGGTTTCCATGGTGTCTTGGAAGGATTTGAGTATATGTTGGTGGTGTTGGTATTTTGGCTAGGGAAATTCTTCATTTTGGTGGCCTCATGTGCTTCTACCTTGAGTGCATAGTGTAACATAGGTTGCAAATTCATAAAATCACGCAATTCAAGTTTATATCTAATTTTCTCATGCACACCATTCAAAAAGCAGGCCATGGTTACCTCTTCATCTTCGTGGGTGTTAGGTTTCGCTGAGGAGAGCCTCAAACTCATTGTAGTAGTCGCCTACAGACTTGGTTCCTTGCTTGAGTCCTTGTAACCGGTTTTACAAGTCCCTTTTGTAGAAGGATGGCACAAATCTCTCCCTTATGATTTGTTTCATCTCCTCCCATGTCCGGATAGCCATTGCCCCATGTCTCTCCCTAGAAACCTTCTCCCACCAACTCACCGCGTACCCATCAAATTCCAATGGCGAGAAGTTTCACCTTCTTACTCTCCGAATATTGGTGGTAATTAAAGATGCATTGAATCTTACCCTCCCACTTGATATACTCTGAAGGATCCGTGGTACCCTCAAATGTTGGGATTTGAACCTTAACGCTATTCAAGTTGTCATCAACTTGAGTTCTTATGATAAGATTGGATATTCTAGAGAGGGCAAACGAGGAAAATGGCCTCCCGGGTTGCTGATCCCGCCGTCCGATGTACCTGCAGAGCACCGAAGGGGGTCTCTGGCGTAGAAACTCTGATGCTTAATGTTAGGAATTAACTGAGTAGGAGACTGAAAGATAACCTAGATTGAGAAAGATAAACGACAATAGACAAGACAAAAGGATTAACGTGGTATCGGTCTAGCCGCACTCCACAAACCGCACAAATATTATTAGTCTTAATATTCGTTAGTTTTACAATTACAAGAGAGTCTATTTATAGGGAAAGGGCTGACCTCCATTCCCTATGTTAGCGATGTGGTATATCAGACTCCACATACCCAACAATCTCCCACTTGGAGACTGATCACAGGTCCACTCTCACTCATGTAACTCTAGTAAAACCCAAACAACATTAAGCACCTCTATATGCGCTGAGCCTTCTTCAACAGTCAGTTCTGAAGGCCAGTTGAAGTTATGCAAAACTTCAACTTCTCTTTAGTAACCACCTTGGTCAGCATGTCTACTGGATTCCTTGAACCAAGGATTTTCTTCAAGGATAAAGTACCATCACTAATCAACTCCCTGATAAAGTGATATCTCAACTGGATGTGTTTTGTCCTAGCATGAAACACAGGATTCTTCGCAAGATGAATGGCACTCTGACTGTCGCTGTACAGAGCGCTGTCTTCCTGTTTCTTGCCCAACTCCTCAAGAAAATTCTTCAACCAAATCATTTCCTTGCTGGCTTCTGAAATAGCCATGTACTCTGCTTCCGTGGTTGAAAGAGCAACACTCTTTTGAAGTCAAGACATCCAACTAACTGCTGTGCCACCCAAAGTGAAAGTATATCCCGTAGTACTCTTTCTTGTATCCTCACAACCACCCAAATCTGCATCAGTGAATCCTTCCAAGATTACATCTTTCCTACGGAAACATAATGCAGCCTTAGAGGTACCTTTCAAGTAGCGTAGCAGCCACTTAACCGCCTCCCAATGCTCTCTCCCAGGATTAGACATGAATCTGCTAACAACTCCCACTGCATGAGCAATGTCTGGTCTCGTGCATACCATAGCATACATCAAACTACCAACTGCAGATGCATACGGAACATTAGCCATTCCTACCTTGTCTTCATCCGTTTGAGGTGACTGCTTCTTTGTGAGATTGAAGTGGGCTCCCAAAGGTGTACTTCTGATCTTCGCATCTTGGAGGTTAAACTTATTTAACACCTTCCCAATGTACTTCTCTTGCGACAATTTCAGAGTACCTTCACTTCTATCTCTAATGATGCTCATACCAAGTATCTGCTTTGAGGGACCCAAATCTTTCATCTCAAAATCTAGAGACATCTGTCTCTTCAACTTGTTGATTTCCCTCATGTCAGATCCTGCGATTAACATGTCATCAACATACAATAGTAGTATAACATAAGATGAATCAAATTGCTTAACATAGCAACAATGATCCATAGTACACCTCGTGTACTCACTCCTCATCATAAAGCTGTCAAACTTCAAGTACCACTGTCTTGGTGCTTGCTTCAAACCATACAAGCTCTTTTTCAGCTTGCAAACCATGTCCTCTTTCCCAGCTGCCGGGAACCCCTCTGGCTGTGTCATATAAATGTCCTCCTCAAGATCACCATGTAAGAACGCGGTCTTCACATCTAGCTGCTCTAGATGTAATTCCTCTGCAGCCACGATACCTAAAACAAGTCTGATAGTAGTCATCTTGACAACCGGAGAAAAAATCTCATTGTAGTCAATGCCCTTTTTCTACTGAAAACCTTTCACCACTAACCTTGCCTTGTATCTCTTGCTGCCATCAAGTTCTTCTTTAATCTTGAACACCCATTTATTCTGCAAAGCCTTCTTTCCTGCTGGTAACTTAGTCAACGACCAAGTCTCATTCTTCTCAAGTGAACTCATCTCCTCGTTCATGGCTAGCTCCCACTGAACTGACTCATCCATCTGCATTGCCTCTGAATAACTCTCAGGTTCACCATCCTCAGTCAAAAGCAAGTAATAAGCTGAAGGAGAGTATCTTTGTGGCGGTCGTGAAACTCTATTTGATCTTCTTACTGCAACATCTAGGGCAACTGGGACAACCTCCTCAACATCTCTGTTTACCAAACTCCCACTGTCCCCTGCAAGAACATCCTTTGTAATGTCTTCCAACACAATCTGCTCTTTTACTGCTTGTTTCTTTGTCGTTTCAGAATCTGCTGTAAGCTTATCCTTATATACTGCATTCTCATTGAAGGTGACATCCTTGCTTCTAATGACTTTCTTGTTCAGCTCATCCCAGAAACGGTACCCTATCTCATCTAAGCCATAGCCAATAAAAGTAACCTTCTTTGCTTTAGGATCAAGCTTATCCCTGTCAGAATCTTTAACCCGCACATAAGATACACAACCAAAAACTCTCAAGTGTGAGAGATTTACCTCTTTTTCTTGCCACTCTTCCTCTGGAATTTTAAACCCCAAAGGAACTGAGGGTCCTCTGTTAATGAGATATGCTGCTGTACTAAATGCATCTGCCCAAAACATCTTTGGCAATCCTGCATGTATCCTCATACTCTTGGCTCTCTCATTCAAAGTCCTATTCATTCGCTCTGCAACTCCATTCTGCTGCGGTGTCTCAGGAATAGTCTTTATCATTCTGATTCCGTGTTCTACACAATAGGCTTTGAACTCATCACTGCTGTATTCACCCCCATTATCTGATTTCAGGCTCTTAATCTTCAACCCTGTCTGGTTTTTAACTTCTGCCTTCCACTTCTTAAAGGTTTCAAACACGTCAGATTTATTTTTCAGAAAATAAACCCATACCTTTCTAGTGGAATCATCAATGAAAGTGACATAGTAGCGAGATCCTCCCACGGAGGCAACTGTAGTCGGTCCGTACACATCTGTATGAACTAGCTCTAACTTTCTAGACTTAGGTGCATTCCCTGATTTTGCAAAAGTAACTCGTTTTTGCTTCCCAAACACACATGGTTCACAGAATCCAACTTCCACATTCTTCAGTTTCGGAATCTTGCCTTTAGAAACCAGCAACTTCATACCCTTCTGACTCATATGCCCAAGCCTTTGGTGCCAAAGAGTCGATGGACCAACATCATCAGTAACTGCATTAACCTCATCACATGATTGTTCCATATTATAAAGAGTTCCAACCTTATCTCCACGAGTAACAACCAAATTCCCCTTCACAACCTTCCATTGTTTGTTTCCAAAGATAACACGATACCCTTCCTCATCCAACTGACCCACAGAGAGTAGCATCCTCTTGAGTCCAGGAATGTATCTAACATCTTTTAACAACCAGATTGTTCCAAAAGAGGTTTTGACTTTGATGTCTCCCATACCTGTAATATCCAAAGTCTCGTCATCAGCAAGACGAACTTTGCCAAAATTTCCAGACCTGAAATTCAGCATTGAATCCTTGCTTGGAGTGGCATGGAATGATGCACCAGAATCCATGACCCAAGATTCAATAGAACACTCAACACAACAAATCAGTGCATCATCACTAACTTCTTCCACTGTGTTAACTGAGTTATCATCATTCTTCTTTGGTTTAGGAACTGCAGGAGCCGTACACTAATTCCTGAAGTGACCAGTCTTTTGACAATTCCAGCACACAATATCCTTGCGATTCTTGGACTGCCCTCTCTTCCTGGACTTCGATCTGTTACGCCCTTGATTCTGCCCCTTCCCAACTTGTCTGCCTCTACCATCTATACTCAACAAAGAGCCGGATGATTCCCCAGAATTCCTCCTACGAATATCTTCTCCAAGAATTGAGTCGCGAATTCCTGTGAACGTTAGCTTAGTAATCTCAGACGAACTACTAACTGCTGTGACAAACCCTGACCAGCTGTCAGGTAACGAGGACAACAACAACAAGGCTTGTACTTCATCATTGAATTTAATCTCAACGGAAACTAATCTCGACAGTATAGAATTAAATTCATTCACATGATCAGCAACAGAACCACCTTCTTTCATCCTCGTATTGACTAATAGACGAATCAAATATACCTTATTAGCTGCAGAGGGCTTCTCGTACAGATTTGATAACGCCTTAATCAGTCCGTGTGTAGTCTTCTCACCAACGATGTTATAGGCAACGTTCTTCGCCAGTGTCAACTGTATCACACCTAGAGCCTGCCTATCCAACAAGTCCCAATCTTGTTGTTTCATCGCCTCTGGCTTTTTCTCCTCTAACGGTTCGTGCAGCTTCTTCTGATACAGTAAGTCCTCGACTTGCATCTTCCAAAATCCAAAGTCTGTCCCATCAAACTTGTCGATCTTTATCTTCCCATCGCCTGCCATCGCTCCTACTCACTAACCTTACTCCGCTACCAGTTGTTAGGAATTAACTGAGTAGGAGACTGAAAGATAACCTAGATTGAGAAAGATAAACGACAATAGACAAGACAAAAGGATTAACGTGGTATCGGTCTAGCCGCACTCCACAAACCGCACAAATATTATTAGTCTTAATATTCGTTAGTTTTACAATTACAAGAGAGTCTATTTATAGGGAAAGGGCCGACCTTCATTCCCTATGTTAGCGATGTGGTATATCAGACTCCACATACCCAACACTTAAGTCAGTATAGGGGTTCAAAATGGCAGAGCTTTCGCCAGCTATCTTAGTGTTACCTTTTTGTCTAGAATGTTAGGGTATTTATAGGCAAGAAATGGATGTTACCTATAGGGGGTAGGCATTATCTTGAGGTGATAACGTCTGAGTCCCTCAGATGACGTCTAGTGACGCCTGGGATGGGATAACGCCATTTGCGTGGCTCGATATCAGGTGAGACCCCCCCCCGCTGATATCGACCATCCCGACATTCCACGTAATCTACAGTACTCCGACCTTATTATTGAGTATAAGGATAAAAATGCCCCTGATATTACTTCTATAGTTATCATAAGCCCAATCGAAAATGAGCTTAAGTGTTTACCAAGGGCTGCCGCTCCACTTTCTGCCTTGTCTGCTTAACAATCTACGAGGTGATAACGGTGGCTCAATTTTCTAGATACGCGTCTTCTTAACTTAGCCTTCCACTGGGCCTATAAATTGTGTCTTTCTTTGGACTGATTCTTCTCATCTTCTCTGCATATTTCCAAGTATTTCCACTATGGATGAAGTGACCAAAAATTTCCTGATTACAAAGGCCCTCACTCTGAAAAATCTCACTCAGGCGGACATTGGCTTCCTGGAGTCCATGGTGACCAAGACTTCTGAAGATATTTTGGAGCTTCAGAGAATGCTAAATCCTCTGCTATCCCGGCAAAGTATGGCTTCTATGGAGCATTTCAACCCCCTGGAGAATGTGTCAAAGATAGCCGCCTCTGTTTCTCACATCTACGTGGCCATCAACATGCTGCAGCACAGAAAGGATTTGCTGGGGTGCTATTTGAAGGGAATGAGAGCTTCCTCCTCTGAACTAACCTCCATTGTTGATGCTCTGAGAGAGATTCCCTATGTGGATGGGGATGACGATGCCGGGTCCGCTGCCTGACTGCCTGTAGCCTTTTTTGTGTTCTTCTATTTTTATTTCCTGTTTGTATGTTTGGGCCGTTTAGGCCATAAATAAAATGACTTTCCGCATTAACTTGCACTCTAAGTTTTCCTTTTTGGGATGTGTAAATGATGCATCAGCTGAGACTAGTATTTTCTAGCCCAACCGAAAATGAGTCTGCCATCGATCGAGCTTCCGTGTCACTTGTCTTTCTTGGTCACTGGATCTGATTGGCGATGGTAAATATTCCTCTTGAATGTTCCTTGCATTAACTTCACACATCATTCCCAATGCCAACTGATTGGGAAATTTTCTCGGTGCCTCTTAATTAGCACGATTCTCAGACAGGCGTGATTAAAGGATCGGATCTTCTAATCATGATTTGTGTTCCCAAGGTGCATTAATTATCCTTAGAGGGTATACGAAAAGGTGGGAGCGTCTCTTCACCACAACTATTTAATGGATTTTTTCCCTCTTTTTCCTGTTCATCTTCTTCCCCTAATTCATCTGCGAAAACCATCTGAAGTACCATGGTGGATTCGTACTCCCAGGAGTTTGCGGAACACAATTCCCCACAAACTCCTCCTACTTCTCCTGATTCCGATGATCTTCCTTCACCATGGCTCAAAAGGTAATTTTCCCAATGCAAGGTTTATAAGAAGTCAAAAAATAAGGCTTCTAGAGCATCCGACACTTGCCCTAACTCTTCTACCTCTATGGTGCGGTGCAATAATGTGTTGTTTCCTCACCTTGAGTGTTTTATGTCCAGGAAGGCACCTCCGGCTCATTATGACGGTCCTGAAATTTCAGCTCCTACTAACTAGAGGGACTGGTACGTGTCTCCTTTGGAGGGAAAAAGGCCTTTGGAGGATCCATGACCAGAGCAAGGCAGAGAGAAGAGGCTTAAAAAATCTCTCTCTTCTTGACGAGGAACTACCACCTCCCGAGGGAGACAATTTTTATTGGCCTTCTAGTTTACCTGACGAGGATTGACTCATGCGTCATGCGTTTTGTAGATGTCGTACGACCTTTATGCGAATAAAGAAGTACTTTCATGTTTTCTCTTTTCTCGTCACATTCCCCTGATAACGTCACGATCACTATGGGTTAACGCCGATCGGTTAAATAACTTCACCGCTTGCGTAACTGCATTTTAACTTCTTGTGATTAACTGCCTGCTTAGCTTTAAATTTTCTTTTAATGCCTTTCCATGTGTCACCTCCTGTTGTCCGCATGTCTCGCTCTGATAGGTCGTTTGGTCATCCCTGTGTTATTTGACCTTTAAAAGGAAACAACTTCTTTCATCTTACTCTTTTACTCGCATTTCAAAATTTCCTTACTATCCTCCTCCCTTTCCTTCGCTCGAAGAAGAACTTCTCAATCGCTCGTTGGCTCAGGCGATCTGTCTGCTATTTTCTTCTCTAAGGTACCTCGCTTCATCTTCCTCAGGCTTTTCTTTCCTTGTCTCTTTATTATGCACCATACGAGGTCTCAGGCAGTCCCTCAGGATCCTTTAGATCCTGAGGTTGAGAATACTACTAGTATTTTTTCTTGTGAGACTGTTCTGCGACTTGAGTTAGAGAGTCATGGTATCTCCTTCCTAAGTGGTTACACCGTTATGCTTTTATATAGGAGCATGAGACTTCACGACAGCCTGTGGGGCACTTGTAGGGTGTTATATTTTAAGATGTTTCTTTATGACTTTCGTCTTCCTATTCACACTTCGATAGAAAATGTGCTGCGTCAATGTAAGATTAACCCAGCGCAGGTAACTCCGCCCTCGTGGTGCGGTATTTATGCTTTCCTTCGTGCTTGCGAAATAAAGAATATCTTTATTTCGTCTGTCAATTTATTTTGTAAGTTCTTTAGCCTCGATTGTCACAACGGTTTGGTCAATATTACTCTGAGGTGGAATGACACGTACGCCTAGTCCTTTTGGCAAATTTTTAAGAGTTCGAAGAGGTTGTTGATAACTGGAAGAGCTGTTTCTTTATTGTTGAGTTGCCTTCTCATTTATGGCTCATGGGTTTTAACCAGAGCATTACCAAAGCTGATTGGGTGAAGCCGTTAGTCTTGTCTAGGAAGGAATTGGCTCAAGTTGACGCCTTGTTAGAGATGGAGACACCCGCCTCTATCTGAGTGCAATGTGGGTGAGTCTCCGTATTCTAGCATTATCATTTCTCTTTCTCATTTACTGATGTGACCTTTTGCAGGGGACGTTGACAGTCAACCGTCTGAAGGGGATAGCGCTCGTGCAAGAGCTGTGCCACTTCCTGTAGTGTCTGTCACTTCATTGCCTAATGTCCCATCTTATCAGAGTATCCCATTAAAGAAAATAAGGACTTTTACGATGACTCCTCGGAGGGGGCACGGTGTTTCCGCTCGCGCTTCTTATTTTATAGAAAATTGGTTACCCGTTCGGGAGAGAGGATCAACTTCGGGGCCGTCAATAGTTAAGACCGAAGTGTTTTGTTATGAAGCTGAGGATACGAATACAGAAGTCGGCCCTCGTCTGATTTCCAGGGCTCGGGGAGATAAACTTAGTGAGGAGAGGGAGATGCGAGCTGCCAGGCTTGTCGCATGCCCTCCTCAAGTGCCGATGATGGGACCTAATTTCCCCGATGCTACTGCTTCTTCTGTTAATACTACTGAGGTTCCTCTCATAGAGACCGTCGTTCCACCTATGAATTCTCTCTCGTCTGCTGACGTTCCTGCACCATCAATTGAAGTTCCTTTGGTGACGAGCTCTTCTCCAACTGTTGAGCCCCCCATACTCCTATCTCTTCTTGTATTCCTGACGTGACGGTAACGGCGTCAAGCTCAGATGCATTTTTAGAACCGCCACCAGGGGCTCCTTGACCACTATTCTTTACCTCCGTTTTAGGCGTTATCAGTTTTACTGGTGGTTCCGCTCCTTCTCTCATTGTCAATCTTTCCTCTCAAGGGCCTTCCTATTAGTTGAATTTGACGAGTTTTGGGAATGACGGTCTTCGTGACCTAGGGGTGTCGAATCCGTGTTCAAGAGATCCATTGACAGCCGCTCTAGCAGGTGGGATGTTGAGCCTTCCTAAAGATAAGGAAAGGTTTTTGCAGCTTTCTCCCAGTTGTCAATACACATGCGTTATGAGTGATGCCTTGGTCAACTTCCGCGAGTTGCACTACTTTGCCGAAGCTCATGATAGTAAGTTGCAAGATTTGTCTAGCATGATGAGTGCTCAGAAGGGCCAGCTTGATCGTGCATTGGCCAAAATGAGGAAAATGACGCAGCTTCAGAGTCGAACCCGAACAGAGCTAGATAATTGCCGCGTCGTCCTAGCAAGAGAAAAATCCAAAGGAACAACTAAGGTCGAAGCCCTGGAGGTGGAACTGGTAGCTGAAAAGAAGAAAAACTCTCTTCTCTATGAGGAGATATTGGCCTGAGAGGAGGAGCTGGTTAGGGTCCCGTCAAAGATAGAGTGGTGGAAGAGGAAAACCATGCGGCCTGTTAATGTTGGGTTAAAAGATTATCGTGAATGCAGCAACTTCAATTCGTCTAAGGCAGCAGACTGTGTTTCCAAAAGGATGAGTGAGATTGACGGGAGTAAAGAGGGTCTTCCTTCTTCAGAAGAAGAAGTGAGTGATGACGACGATCATGATATACTCCCATTATCAGATGATTCAGATGTTGTGGAGGACATGGAAACTCCTACTCCCCCCACATAATTGTTTTCTCTTTTTGTGTTTGAATATTGACGCCATTCACTTTGTAATAATGTTGAGATTCCTTTGAACAATAATAATGATTAATCTTTGTAGCGTTATCCTTTTCCTTCTTGGGGCTTCGATCATTCCTAGCCTGATGGCTGCATATGGACTTAACGCTCTGCCACGGGTTATCCTGATTGACGCATTACTGCGTCTATTCTTTGAATATTTTAAGTCAGGAACCGGTTCCACTTTTCAGGGCATTTAATGCTCGAGCTCCTCTCATTAACGTGATGGAAGAAGTTATGATGGCAAGGACTCGCGTGTCTCTTCGTGGAGGTCTTAGGGGCTGGCATCCCCTAGAGAATGGTGGAATCGAAGTGTCTCCTCGTTTCCCCAAAATTGTATTCATTGCGCGTGCCTTTTCCTCTTGACACATCCTTTACCAAACGACGGTCGTTTTAACAGTCGTTTCAATTAACCCTTAGGGTTATAAAACATAGCGTATGCTTCTTTTTCTTCTTTTATTACTTCATTTTCTCAATAGCATCCCAAGGGGTGATTTTCATTTCTTCTTCCCTCTGTCTGGATACTTGGTATTTCTTAAGAAGGTACACCTGTTCTTCCCTATTGCTTTCTTCGTCTTTCTACTTTTATTATGGCTAGGACTCGTTGTCCCCGACCTAAATCTGTTGGGGAGATTGAAAACATTCTCCCCTCTATCGCTTCTCCGGAAATACTCCGGCAATGATTAGATAAATACAGCGCCCATATCCTTGATGGCTGTTCAGTTGATGTTGCCTCCTATTCACTCCGCCTTAATAGTGAATTAACCGGCAACCGTAGGATTTTGTATGTAAAAATGTTTCATTATGGTTTTCAGTTTCCTCTTGATCCCTTGGTAGAGTAATTGTTCTTTGAGTTCAATTTGAACCCTGACCAATTGAGTCCAAATGCGTACTGTGCCATTTATGCCTTGATAAGAATGTGTGGATTAAAGGAGATTGCTTCTCCATCCCTTTTATTACTCCGTTCCCTTTTCCAATTATACTCCCGTAGAGGCGTGATAGCGATAGCGCCACATTATGATGACAAATCGCTAAAACCCTTCACCTGGAAACTCATGCACATTGAGTCTTCCATTTCTGGTTGGAAAGATGGGTTTTTTGTCATTGATCTACCTAGCCCCTGGTGGAGGACTGGTTTTAATTGTGGTATCAAGGATGGAGCCTGGGGTAAATGAGAGACTCTTCCTTTGCTTGAGCAAGGCTGGTTGGAAAAATTGCTCGAACTAGACTTCAGTGTCCATACTCGCAAATTGGCCTGCGGAGTCAATTTTCGCGACTGCGTTGTGAATAAGTATTTTGCCATTTTCTTTGTTGTTCTGGGAAATACTAACGCTGACGTCATCTTGTGATTGTGCAGTTCCCTCTCGTGGCTAGAAACCCGAGTGTATAAGAAGACGGGAGAAAAGAGCTCAAAAGAAGAGGGAGAGGGAGGAAGCTGCTGCCGCTGCCGCTGCCACTAACGTTGCTCAAGCGTCTTCTTCTCGAAATTGCGTCAGAAGAAAAAGGAAGAGAAGAAGCGTAGTTCCTTATACTCCGCCTTCTGGTGTGATTATCTCTTCAGAAGTAGTAATTGACGAGGTAATCCCCGTAGGCGTTCCTCTAATCCCCTCGTTATCTCACGTATGTTCTTTTAACATTTTTCGTGTTTTCTTTTATTTTCCAACTTTTTCATGATACGTTTCTTCTTTCTAGGAAGCTGCTATCGCCCCCGTTTTTGCTTCTCCAGGCGATAATATGGATTTGTCTAGATTCTTTCAAAGTCGCCAAAAGAGGGCGCGACGCGATCCTGGGGCCGCAAGGGTTCCCAAAGACCGCGTTATCGGTTAAGGGGAACATGGTAACGTTTCTCCTCCTGATGTCCATTCTGACGGCGGTCAGGTTACTGAGTTGTTGAGGAGTACGGGTGTTGCCGAGCCCTTTCATACTTCTCCTGGTTCTTTTGGCATACCGTCTCTTCATTCCACTTCTCTTGGGATGGGGTTCGCTCCCGAGCTTACGGAGTCCGATTTTCCTCCCTTCCCATCTCATGGTTCCCTCGGGCTTGTCATGGGGGCTTCTTCCAGTTAGCCTTCATCTCCTTCTACTTTGTTTTTCATTCCTGCAAGTGCTCCTGTGATGTTGTCTTCTAAAAGGGAGGTTGTCGCTCCTCGTCTTGTTGCTGGCCTAAGCACGTTAGCCCCTTCTGGGTCGGTCACTCATCAGATCGACTTGGGTGACCTGCGTAGGGTGGGATTCCCTACTTTGGGCAGCGATGGTTCCTTGGAGTCTACTTCTCTGCTAGCCGCTTGCCTGTTATCACTCCAGGAGGACAAAGAGGCTTTCCTGTCTCGAACTCCTCAGGGGCAGTTGGACTCCCTTTGCTCTAGAATGCTCTCTTCCTTCTATGATTTTCATTATTGGGCGGAGCACATGACGGGAAAAGTTGATTCCCTCTCTTCTTCTTCTAATGATCTACTTGACGCCCATCGCCAAATTTCGGGGGAGCGTGATAGGAAGTAGGAGGAAATGGAAAAATTGACAAGGGAGCGACAAGAGCTGGAGGAAGCCTTGGCGACTGCTAGGAAAGAAATGGAGGATGCTGTCAAGAGGGAGGCAGATGCGGCAAAGCAAGCTTCTGATGAGGCTGCCAGAGTTGCTGCTCTTAATGCAGAACTGGCAGTGGAAAAGAATAAGAACACAACATTAGAGGGGGAGTTGGCGTTATTTGCTGAGAAGTGTCGATGGTATTCTGAGGAAACTGCGGGTGCCATGGTTGACTGCTTCATGGAACGCTACGGGGTGGAAGCATTTTATGCTAACGATATCTCCGATCTCTTTCGGCAGAAATCTGAATTCCTGACGGACAAGAATTTTCATGCGGCGAGGGCGAGGGCTCATGAAGGGCAAGGGGATGGTGGGGGAGTAACACTCCCATAAGGATCTCTGGCCATTATTTCTCAATTTTGGACGTCGCCCTTTTTGCGCCTTTCTAGGAGCTTTTAGCTTTTTGTAACCCTTAGTGGTTTTGAACAATTATTTATTTTGTTTATTATCTCCTTTTTCTCGTTGATGCTCTTTATGCATTTTCTCATTCTCTGATGATGATAAGCCAATAATGTCGATACTGAGATGATAATGTTGGATACGACTCAGAGTATTATCTGGGTCTGTGCATCTTCATGCCGAGAGTAGATAGTATTATAAGGGATAACTTGATACTCCAAATGGCGGGTTACCGCAACGAGGTGAGAATTTTGACTCATAAAATGTCTTCATAAGATAACGGTACTAGCCAAATAGCTTCAAGAATACAAACTCGCGATAATAAGATACATATTACCTGGAGTAAATAGCGTATGCTCCATATTGGCGAGAGAAGATATTGTGGCAATATAGCCGCATATATTACTAGGCCAAGAATATCATTCTGAAGGCGTTGTTATCCTGGATATCATTCTGAAGACGTTATTCAAGAGATAGCTCTAGAAATAAAATGTTTGACAATAACGTTGTATAGTTGCAAATATTTTCCTTTACCAGTGGAGGATGCCATGTTAATAAATGTGGATATCTCCTTCTCTGTAGGAATAGATATTGTGGCAGCATAATATTGCAGAATATATGTTCTCATACCGAGGGAGTGATAATATGATGATGAGCGATAATTCTTCTCAGTACTGTGAGCAGAAAATATTGTACCGTGGCCGCTATTGCTGAAGATGTATTTCCTTGTTGCTGGTAAGGGATACCCTGTAGATAACCATAGATTTCTGTTTCTTCCATAAATAGAAGATACTATATCTTTGAGAAGATATTTTTCTTTGTGCCTCATTGCATCCTATCAACTTTTTACCATACGGGTTTTGCAATGCAAGGCTCATGCTTAACAACGAACCACAAGGACTTCAGCAAAGTTGCTAGGAAATGATAGAAATTCCAGATAAACTTTTTGTTGAATATGATCTATCAAGATTCCTGAGTACTTGTTGTCAATAGCACAAAGAATATCATACGATAACATTGAATGGCTAAAGGAGTCAATACTCTGAGAGATTTATGCCAGACAAATGTGTCAAAAATACCTTTGTGACTTTGCCACCATCGCGGGTATTGATCCCTCTATTGTTTCAATATTTCCTCAATTTTTCCTGTAAATCATCAAATATTGCTTTATCGTGTTAGCAAAATGACATGCAAGCAAATATTGTTTTTTTCATCCAGCCTTGCTGGATCCGGCCTCGCCGGGGCATTACTCGTATTACTTTTCATCCAGCCTCGCTGAATCCGACCTCGCCGGGGTATTACATGTATTACTTCTCATCCAGCCTCGCTGGATCTGGCCTTGCCGGGGCATTACTTATCCAGCCGCTTCACCGGGTATTTGTCATCTAGTTACTTGTTGGGATATTCCTTTTATCGTGAGTTTCAACGGTCTGCCTGGAGCGTGCCTTCTCTTAGTGAGCCGTCTGATCAGGATCGGTTGTCACAAGGATAGGATCTTCACTTCCAGGCGTTGAGTCTTCATTTTCCCCGGAGCGTGCCTCGTCTTAGTGAGCCGTCTGTGTTAGCACGGTTGTCACAAGGATAGGATTTTCACTTCCGGGGGTGCCGGGGAGTGCCTCATCTTAGTGAGTCATCTGTGTTAGCACGGTTGTCACAAGGATAGGATTTTCACTCCCGGCGTTGAATCTTTAAGTATGCCAGGGCGTGCCTCGTCTTAGTGAACCACCTGATCAGGGTCGGTTGTCACAAGGATAGGATTTTCACTCCTGGCACGCTTCATTATCTGCGCGTTATTAACCACAAAACACATAGAGATGTTCTCGATTTGATTGTTAAAACATGTTATCACCGCTAGCAAAAGTTCACAGAAATATTTCACATTCTAGCATGGTATAATTTTAGACGTGCTATATTCCAGGAATTTGGTAAGGGGGTACCGTCAAGTGTTTCTAGGTGATATGCTCCCCTTCCAATGACGCGGGTGACGTGATATGGGCCATCCCAGTTAGGGATGAGCTTCCACATACGTTGTCTGGCCACCCTTTTGTCCCTAAGCACCAGCTCTCCTGCTTTGAGCAAGCGTTCCTTAACGCGTCTGTTGTGATATCGTGCCATTTTTCTCTTGTAGTGCAGCGTTTTCAAAATGATTGCTTCGTGTGCTTCTGGTAACGCGTCAAGGTTGGCCCTTAGTCTTTCTTCATTCAATTCTTCTTTATAATACGCTACCCGCAAGCTCAAGGTTCCTATTTCCACTAGCGTGACGGCCTCAGTACCGAAAGCCATTACAAAAGGAGTCTCCCCTGTACTAGTCTTTACGGTCATCCAATATGCCCACATCACGTACGGGAGCTCTTCTACCCACTTCTTTTTAGAGCCTTCTAAATTTTCTTGATTCCGCTAAGGATGCTTTGGTTAGTTACTTTTGTCTGTCCGTTGGTATGCGGATATGCCACTGAAGAGAATCTCTACTCTATTTGGAATTCCTGACGTTGGTCTCTGAAAAATTGACTGGGGAACTGCGACCCGTTATTGCTAATTAACACACGTGGAACTCCAAATCGCATGATCACTTGGTGCTTGAAAAAACGTCATGCCCTATCGGCCGTGATAACGGGCATGACCTCCGCTTCTGCCCATTTTATGAAGTAGTCGACTGCTACCATCACGAACTTCATTTGAAACCTAGCCTTCGGGAAGGGGCCTAAAATGTTGATCCCCCATTTAGCAAAATAGCAAGGAGCAACGATTCCGGAGATCTCTGTGGTAGGTCTTCGGGGAATCTTGGCAAACTCTTGACATTTTTGGCATATTCTGACAAAATTGTCGCAATCTCTACGGATGGTGGGCCAGTAAAATCCTGAACGAAAGACTTGCGCGGCCAAGGTGCCGCTAGACACGTGCATACCACATATTCCTTCATGAATCTCTCGCAGGGTGTGGAGTCCTTCTTGCTCCGTTATACACTTAGCGGCAGGATGAGAGAAACATCTTCGAATCAGCTCTCCATCATAATACGTGTATCGCGCTGCCCGTTTTAGTACTTTCTTCTTTTCCACGTTATCGACGGGTAATTCATCTTGTTTTAGAAATTTTATTACTGAAATCCACCAATCTTCTTCGGTTTCTTCGACACACAGGGATGCTTGCTCTTCCATGAAGGAGGGCGCAGAAATTTCTTCATAATATACGTCAGCAGGTACGTGAGCTTCTAGGTCTGCAGCCATTTTGGCTAGACTATCAGCTTCGCCGTTATTTTCTCGTGGGACATGCTCAATTTTAACTTGTATACCTCCTTTTCTAATTTCCATCAGTTCACGCTTCACTTTAGAAAGGTATTGTATCATGATTGGTTCTTTAGCTTGGGAGTCGCCCAGAACTTGATCGACCACTAGCTTGGAGTCTCCGTATACCAATAGGTGTATGTCTGCCATTTCTCCTGCGTCATGTATGACTTTGCTGGACAGGCTCCTCCCTATCCTGAGCCCTGCCAATAACGCCTCGTATTCTATCGCATTATTGGATAAGGGTTGCAGGATTCTGAGGGCATATCGCATCTTTATATCTTGTGGTCCCGTTATTGAGATTCCTACTCCAGCTAGTTCTCGATTCTTTGCCCCATCTACGCGGATAACCCACAAGTCGGTGTAAGTTTCGGGGAATGGGAGATCCACGTTATCTATTTCTTCCTCGGTTAGGTCCGTCAATGGGTCCTGTGTAAACGTGCATTTAGCGATAAAGTCCGCCAGGATTTGGGCTTTCACGGATGGTCGGGACTTATACTGCAGCCCAAACTGTTCAAGTTCAATGGCCTAGATCAACATCCTCCCTGAAGATTCAGGCTTTTTGAAGATCCTCTTCAAAGGCTGGTCAGTGAGCACGATGACGGGATGGGCTTGAAGATACCGCGACATCTTTCGCATGGTTTGTATCAAAGCAAACGCTATATTTTCAATGCGAACGT
Organism: Viola odorata; assembly: GCA_963691705.1. NCBI lineage: Eukaryota > Viridiplantae > Streptophyta > Magnoliopsida > Malpighiales > Violaceae > Viola > Viola odorata. The sequence continues at coordinate 43,518,422 of OY829538.1, forward strand.
ATCGTAGCTCGGCGTCTTTCAGCACATGACTAGCAAAGAACATCAGGCAATGAATATTATTGTCATCACGCACTAAGACGACACTAACTACCTCATCGGCTACGCCTAGATACAAGTGTAAGGTGTCGCCCAGCTCAAGTCTCATTAGTATCTGATCGGACGCAAGGTAACTTTTTAAATCAGCAAACGCTTTCTCACACTCTTCTGTCCATCCAAAAAGGGTTTTTTTTATGAATAACTTTGAAAAAAGGTAAGCATCTCTCACCTTGCTTGGAGATAAATCGTCCCAACGCAATAACACGCCTGGTGAGCTTCTGTACCTCTTTGACGTTCCGGGGGGATACCATATCATGAATGGGTTTGATCTTCGAAGGATTAGTGTTGCTACCCGATTTTTGACTTTTCATCGCAACCTTTACGTTTTGCCGCTTGTTAGCTCGTCTAGATCAAAATTCTGTTGATTCTTGGTCCTAGGCTAGTTTGTTTAATTTTTCTAGTCATTTCGTGCCATTTAATTTTCTTCGTACTTTTAACTGTCTTTTCGCGGACTTCTATCAAGTCTCGAGTAAGGTTCCCGGGACCGAGTGTAGAATGCCTTATTTATTTAATTGATAATTACGTGTTAATTTTCTCTTTCATGACGTCTCGTTCAGTTTCGCTCAATTTTTGTCGTAACGACATTTATTTTGCGCACGAACGTTTTGACGTTTCTCAATAAGAAAATAAATACGTTAAATCAGCTTTCGCATTTTTTCACTGTATATTACTTTTCTCGTCTTATTTTTCTGCATTTTATCGTACCCTCGGCTCGGATTTATTTTCACTTTTGTGTGCCCCCGCTCGTACCAAAATATCCCGTTCGAGCGGGAATTAATTCATTTTAATGGATGTTTGGCTGTTCTTACTTGTGATTGGTCCTCCATCCGCCTGGCAGACAGGAAGTAACTTGGATAATATTTTCAATAGATGGACACAGAACACAGAGGCTTGAGGACCACGCCGGAATGTTTTGTTTTCCACTCACGGTTTGACCGAAGCTCACACACGTACGTTCGTCCTTGGCTCACGTCTCTTCTCCTATAAATAGCAAGCTATTCACTCGGCGCGGGGGACGGGTGGCACCTTTCATCTTCAAAACATCAAACCGAAGCAGAGGAGCAAGCAAGGTAAGCGTTTTGAAGCTTTCTCTCTCTAACTTCTCTCTTGGCAAACTTCCGTTTATGTATGTATGTACCAAATTGATGGTTGAAACTTATCTTAAATGATTGATTGATAAGTTATATGATCTATTCTTGCTCCAATTTGAACATCTAATGCTCGAACTAATTAATCACTAATTATTAGCATTAATGCATGTTTTTTTTGCCATGAGAAATTGATCACGGTTCTTGGATGGTTTGAGTTAGTTTTTGATAGGTTTTGTTCGTATGATAGTCCTGATAATTATCTGCACGTTAGGGGTCAGTTTGGGATCGATTTCTTGCTGGTTGTTGGCCACGGTTGTGGCTGTTTTCCGAAGGAGTTGCGCTTGCGTTTTGCCTCTGTTTTGCTTGTGTTTTGCCTACTGTTTTTGAATGGTTTTGCTGCCATGTTGTAGTATAATTGTTCTGGGTTAGTAGGATAGGATTGGAGGCTCGTTTTCATGTCGAATCATCACTGTTTTGTGCCGTTGCTCTCCTTTTCTTTTCGCACAACCGCATGCGTTTTCCCTCTGTTTTTGCTTGCTGTTTTGCTACTGTTCTTGCTGGGTTTCGTTGCTGCCATGATTAGGAATGTTTCTAGGCTGTCTTAGGAGTGATTCGGGTTGGTTGGGGGCTTGGTGTCGCCGGCCATGGAGCGCCGGCGACGTGGGAAGCAAGAACAGCCGTTGCTGTTCTTGCGCAAGGAAGAAGATGAAGGTGACGGGCTGAAGCCCGTCCCTTCCTTCATTTAAATGCTTGATGGACTTGGCTTGGCCAAGCCCATGTCCCTTAAGTCTTATTTGTTTCAATTTAGTCCTTGCGTCTACCGATTTAATTTTCGTTAACTCGTTTAAATCGTTTGTATGATTTTCCTTACACGCTTAATTTGCTAAAAAATGCTACATGATCAGTATGCTGTTTTTATTTATTTCTATGCTATGTATGAGTTTTATTTAATATACCATGTATTTTACCATGAATTAAATTGTATGTTTTAAATGATTGTTTTAATTTGCTATGTATTTATGCTAATTTGTGATAAAAATTGTAAAATGCTCACATGATGATTTATTTATTTTCATGACTGTTTTGTATGAAATAAATGATGTGTGTGCTTTTTATTATTTATTATCTTAAAATTCGTACTAACACTCTCGCTTTGTAGGTTAAACTCTAAACCTTCACTCAAAAATGTATGTGGTAATAATTAATTGCTAAACTTGTTGTAACAATTAATTGCTTATTTTCACTTGGTGTAATAGGTAATTACTCATTATCAACTTGTTGTAATTAATTAGCTATTTTAATTGTTGTAATAATTATTTAGATGATTATTCCGACCTCCAATTTGTAATAATTAGGTAAGTAGTTGGTTTGTAATATTTAGAGGAGTAGTTTTATTCTTGGAATTATGGTTTGTAATAATTAGTTAAGTAGTTAAAAATCGTGTATGTTTGTTATATCTACGTATTTATGTTAATTGTCATTAACAACGGTTTTGAAGAGATGGATCGATCGGGGATCGTCCAAAAAGGTAAGATTACCTTCAAACGCTTCCTTGTATGTTGATAACAAAGGTCCAAAGCCTTAATCGCATCGTAAGCATGATTACTTAGGTAACAATAGAACCACCCTACGCGTATGCATGACATATAGAATTGCTATCAAATAAAATCAATCTCACATGCTTACGTGTTTATATCACTCGCGTTTATATGACATGAAATAAACTGTTTTCTTGTTAAGTGATATGCATGATGGGTCCAAAGGCCATGCCAACCCTATGTGCATTCATGAAAATGTACCTTGTTAGTTTCAGCCATGATAGATTACTTAGTAACTAAGTCATGCACGGCCCAATGAAAAAGGTGAGCGTCCGCTCTAGCATCGAGACAAAATGGTAACCCCATCCCTCGAACCCAAACGGAAATAACATGACCCAAATGCTAAGATGTAACGTCACCTTAGAGGGCCAATTTGCATGTTAAATATCTTCAAAAACACCTCATACCGGTAACCTTTTTTTTAAGGATGTGACTTGGGTGCCTAACACCTTCCCAAGTCCATAAATACGACCTCGAACCATCGTTCTTTGGTTTAGACCAAGGTGCCTTAGTTTGTTTATTTTTATGCCTTCGATTAGGTTCCCTAAACCTTACAAAATTAGGGTGGCGACTTCATTTGCGTAATGTTAAGACGAGTCCAACGCTTGTCTATCATTATGGCCCGTCCCGATCCTTAAACTCGTTTTCAACGAAAAAGGGGGTACGACAATTAGGTTGAATACCCTTCTGGGTGATGACATATCCCAAAAATTTACCCGTTTGGAACGCAAACATGCATTTGCGAGGGTTTAACTTCATTCGATATTTTCTCATCGCGTCAAATACTTCTTCTAAATCCGTCAAATGATCTTCGAAACTCTTGCTTTTGACTAGCAAGTCATCCACTTAGGCTTCTACTTTGCTCCCCATCTACTTTTCGAAAATGTGGTTTACCATTCGCTGGAAAGTCACTCCAGCATTTTTCAATCCAAACGACATTGCCTTATAACAATATGTAGCTTTCGGAGTGATAAAAGTAGTTTTCTCTTCATCTTCAATTACCATAGGGATCTGATGGTATCCAGAGTTGGCGTCTATGGAGCTCAAGTGAGCATATCCAACAGTCTGGTCAACTAACTGATCGATGCGAGGGAGCGGATAACAATATTTGGGGCAAGCGTTATTCAAGTCAGTGAAGTCAATGCACATGCGCAAGTCTCCGTAAGGTTTCGGGACAAGAACGAGGTTGGCTAACCAGGTTGGGTATTGGACTTCTCGGATAAAGCCCGCCTCTAGGAGCTTTGATACCTCCTTGTTTATAGCTTCAGCGGAGAAGGCTCGCCGTCTTTCTTAAATAGGCTTCGCATCAGGATCGACGTTAAGTCGATGCTCTGCAATTTCTCAAGCAATACGTGACATGTCCGTGGGCTTCCAAGCAAATTCTGCTTGATGATTATTTAACAGTTGAGTCAGTTGCGTCTTCTCCTTTGGACTTAATTTTTCACTTACCAAGAAATTTTCCCCCTGTACTCCGTTAATGACCGTCGGTATCATCTTATCTACCGGCTGGGTGCGCCTTTCATCTTTTTGTTCAAAAGGATCCGCCGTCACACATACATACCTGTCGCAGGTTCCCCGTGTCTTGAGCAAGTAACACTCTGCTGCCAACTTTTGATCACCTTTGATCGAGCCTACTCTATCCCAAGAGGGATATTTTAACCTCAAGTGTTTTTGAGAGATCGCTGCGCCAAATCGGTTAAGGAATGGACGCCCAAGTATGGCATTATAAGGTAAAGTTAGATCCACTACTAAAAATAACAACTTTTCTTACCTTTTAGAGGTATCTTTCCTGAAATATACGGACAAGAGGGTAACCCCGATCACGGGAAGGGGGACTCCATCTACCCCCATTATTGGTTTCTTGCAAGGCATTAACTCGGTTGCTGGCCGTTTCATGAGGTTATAGGCTTCTAGCAAGAATAGGTTTACAACACTACCATTATCGATTAGAGTTCTTCTGATTCCATGGTTGCCGATGATAGGAGTAACCACCAATGCATCGTTGTGTGGAAATATGACACATTTTTCGTCTTCTTCGGAGAAGGATAACACCATCCGGTCTAGAGTGCTAATCTCAACACCTTTCGTTGACTCACTTTCCCGTTTCCTTTTATCTCCAGTCATGAGTGTTGACGACATAAGTTCGTCGAGATATGGCCTACCTCCAGCTATAATGTTGATAATGGGAATGTCTTCATCGTGGATCATTAATGTTTCTCTGACTCTCCCAGTGGGAGCGGTGTGATTCTTAGTGGTATGGGGAGGTGTCTGTTGGTCGTCTTGTGTCCTGTTCATTGGGTTTCTCCTGGCTTCTTCTCTAGCTTTAGGGGCAAATTCTCCAAGGTAGCCCTCTTCTACCAAATGATCTATCGCCAATTTCAACTCTCTGCACACGTCAGTGGCATGTCCCTTGACTTTGTGGTACTTGCAATAAGCGCTTTCTCTTCCTCCCATAATTACGCCAGGTTTCACGGGGGCTGGATAATGGATTGGCAGTTTTTGCTCTCGGAAGTATGAGGGAAGGAAGAACAGGATCATAGACCCTGCCCTTAGGTGGATCCGCTTATCGCTGAGTGGAGGAATTACCAGGCTTTCCCCTTTGAAAATTACTTCTCTAGTGGTTCGAGGCTCTAGGGATGTGATCTTTTCGTTGAGCGTAATCGTCAATAGGGCGAGTGTCAGGAGTCATGTTGGTATGGGTGTCGTGAACTGGAGGCACATTCTGTGGCATATTCCGAATTCTGTCCCGACTCTCTTCCCCTTCCATCTTCGCGTAGTTATGAGCTTTCAGCCTCAGCGCATCTAGGGTCATTGGGGGGTCCACCATCAATGTGTCCTGTAATTTTCCATAACAACAGTTCGCTTCAAAGCTTCTATAGCGAAATTGACGGTAACGTCTGGCGTTAACGATATTTCCATGTCAAAACGACTGAGCACCTAGATCTTCCTTCCCTCATACTTCCACGAGCTGAAATCTTAGCAATCGTTCAATAACGGAATCTGCCTATCCGTTATCCAGTCCCTGTGAAGCCTGGGGTAATCATGGGAGGAAGAGAAAATGCCTTTTGTAAATTCCATAAAGTCAAGGGACACTCCACGGACGTGTGCAGAGAGCTAAAGCTAGCTATAGAACGTTTAGTGGATGAAGGCTATCTTGGGGAATTTGCCACCAAGGCCCGAGAAGAAGCCAAGAGTAACCCGGTAAATAGGGCACCAGACAACAAGCAAACGCCTCCTCACGCTCCAGGAAATGATGCTACCTCTAGTGGGAGAGTTAGGGAAACGCTGACAATTCATGACGATGACATTCCAGTCATCAACATCATAGCTGGAGGCACGTCATACCTTGACGAGTCTATACAGTTAACGCCCACCACGGGGGACAAGCGGAAAAGAGAAGACGCGTTAATAAGAAATGAAGGGATAAGTGTGTTGGATCGAATGGTGTTATCCTTCTCTGAGGAAGATGAGAAAGGCATCATTTTTCTGCATAACGATGCGTTAGTGGTCAAACCCGTTATTGGCAATCATGGAGTCAGAAGAACCCTCGTCGATAACGGAAGTGCGGTAAATCTATTTTCATTAGAGGCTTACAACCTCATAAAGCGCCCCGCCAGTGAGCTGATACCTTGTAAAAAGCCGATAATTGGGGTGGATGGAGTCCCTATCCCAGTGACTTTAGTCACTTTACTGCCTGTTTACTTTAGAGAAGACACGTCCAGAAGAATTGTTGTTCTTTGTTGTAGATCTTACCTTGCCATATAATGCCATACTTGGACGTCCGTTTCTTAATCGCTTTGGTGCAGCGATATCCCAAAAGCACTTGAGGTTAAAGTATCCCTCGTGGGATGGGGTGGTCACAGTTAAAGGCGACCAGAAGCTGGCAGCCGAGTGTTACCTGCTTATGATGCAGAAGAGTTGCGATAGGTATGTATGCGTGACGGTAGATCCCTTCGAGCAGAAAGATGAAAAATGTATTCAGCCAGTGGATAAGATGGTGCCCGTCCCTGTTAACGGAGTCAGAGAGGTAAATTTCTTGGTTAGCGAGAAGCTAAGCCCTGAAGAAAACACACAATTAGCTCGATTACTAAACAAGTGTAAAGGAGAGTTCGTTTGGAAACCCGCGGATATGCCCGGTATCTCACGAGAAGTGGCGAAGCATCGACTTAACGTTGATCCCAGCGTCAAACCAATCCAGCAAAAATGGCGAGCGTTTTCTATAGAAAAAGCAACAACCATTTATAAGGAGGTGTCAAAACTCTTAGACGCGGGTTTCATCCGAGAAGTCCAATATCCGACTTGGCTAGCTAACCCTGTCCTTGTTCCAAAGCTTAACAGAGAGTGGTGCATGTGCATTGACTTCACTGATTTAAACAAGGCATGTCCCAAGTATTGCTACCCGCTTCCTCGAATTGACCAGTTAGTCGACCAGACTGTTGAGTATGCTTATTTGAGCTCTTTAGATGCCAACTCCGGATACCATCAAATCCCCATGAAGACGAAGAGAAAACCACCTTCACCACCCTGAAGGCGACTTACTGTTATACGGCGATGCCATTCGGGCTGAAAAATACTGGGGCAACCTTCCAGCGCATGGCAAACAAGGTGTTCGAGAAACAAATCGGGAAGAAAGTAGAGGCTTATGTGGATGATATATTGGTTAAGAGTCGAAGCTTCGAGGACCATTTGGCAGATTTAGAAGAAATTTTCAATGTGATGAGAGAATACAAGATGAAACTGAACCCCCGTAAATGCATGTTTGCATTCCAAACGGGCAAGTTCTTGGGATATGTAGTCAGACAGAAAGGCATCCAACCAAACCCGTCAAAGATCAAAGTCATCCACGACATGATATCCCCCCGAACGGTCAAAGAAGTACAAAAGTGGACAGGGCGCGTTATCGCTCTAGGACGGTTTATTTCCAAGCAAGGAGAAAGATGTCTACCCTTCTTCAAAGTCATATGAAAAAAGGCTTCCTTTGGATGGACGGAGGAATACGAAGAGGCGTTTACGAGCCTAAAAGCTTATCTCACATCTGATCTGGTGTTGACGAGACCAGAGCCAGGCGATATCTTGTACTTGTACCTTGGCGTCACCGACGAAGTGGTTAGTGCTGTTCTTGTGCGAGATGATAACTATGTCCACCATCCCATTTTCTTTGTCAGTCATATCTTGAAAGATGCTGAGGTGCGATATGCTCGCATCGAAAAAATAGCGTTCGCGTTGGTGCGGGCCACACGCAAAATGAATAGGTATTTCCAGGCCCACCCTGTAATCGTGCTCACAGACCAACCCTTGAGAAGGATCTTCAGAAAACCTGAGTCCTCAAGAAGAATGCTGATTTAGGCCATTAAACTCGAACAATATGGGCTACAGTACAAAGCCCGACCATCCATAAAAGCTCAAGTCTTAGCAAACTTCATAGCCGAGTGCACGTTTACGCAGGACCCATTGACGGACTTACCGGAAGAAGAGAGAGAAGATTTGGACCTCCCATTCCCTGAAACCTACACCGATTTGTGGGTTGTCCATGTGGACGGACCTAAGAACCAAGAACAAGCTGGAGCAGGAATACTAGTAACTGGACCGCTAGGCATACAGATACGATATGCCATTCGAATCCTGCGATCGTTATCCAATAATACAGCGGAGTACGAGGCACTACTGGCTGGACTCATGATAGGGAAAAATCTGTCCATAAAAGCCATACATGACGGTGGAGTAATGGGAGACTTACGATTGAAGAAATATGGCGACTGCAAATTAATAATAGATCAAGTTTTGGGCAATTCTCAAGCGAGAGAGCCCATTATGATCCAATATCTTTCTAAAGTGAAGCGTGAGCTGATGGAAAGAAGAAAGAGGGGTATACAGGTCAGTATTGAACATGTCCCTCGCGAGGATAAAGCTGAGGCGGACAGCCTTGCTAAAATTGCAGCAAGCTTGGAAGCAACCATACCCATCGGCGTATATTTCAAGGAAATACATGTGCCTTCCTTCATGGAAGAACAAGAGTTACTCTGCGTCGAAGAAGTCGAAGATGACTAGTGAATCCCCGTAGTAAAATACTTGAAACACGATGAACTGCCAAGGATAACGCTGAAAAGAAAAAAGTGCTAAAGCAGGCGGCACGGTGTATATACTATGACGGTGAACTGATTCGGAGGTACTTCTCTCATCCAGTCGCCAAGTGCATAACGGAACAAGAAGGCCTACATACCTTACGAGAAAATCACGAAGGCATATGCGACATGCATGTGTCTGGCGGCACCTTGGCCGCATAAGTTTTTCGGGCAGGATTCTATTGGCCTACCATTCGTAGGGATTGCAATAATTTTGTACGAACCTGCCAGAAATGTCAAGAGTTCTCCAAAATTCCCCGACGACTTGCTACGGAAAGCTCTGAAATTATTGCTCCTTGTCCTTTTGTTAAATAGGGAATTGAAATCCTGGGCCCCTTTCCAAGGGCAAGATCTCAACTAAAGTTTGTAGTCATGGCAGTGGACTACTTCACGAAATAGGCGGAAGCGAAAGCAGTGGCTAACATCACAACTGAAAAGATTTGGCATTTTTCCAAACACCAAGTTATTATGCAGTTTGGTGTACCCCGTGTGCTAGTCAGTGATAACGGGACACAATTCACAAGCCAATTCTTTAGAGACCATTGCGTGGAATTCCAAATCGAGCAAAGATTCTCTTCCATAGCCCACCCGCAGACTAACGGTCAGGAGGAAGTAACCAATCGAAGCATTCTTAGTGGCATCAAGAAGAACCTGGAAGGTTCCAAAAATAAATGGGCAGACGAGTTGCCGTATGTGATGTGGGCATACCGCATGACCGTCAAAACTAGTACAGGAGAAACACCCTTCGCCATAGCTTTCGGCGTTGAGGCCGTAACACCAGTAGAAATCGGTACTCTAAGCCTGCGAGTGACGTACTTCAAAGAAGAAATAAATAAAGAGAGGTTACGGGCGAACCTCGACACATTGCCAGAAAAGCACGAAGAAATCCTTTTGAAAACGCGATATTATAAGACAAAAATGACGCGTTATCACAACAGGCACGTTAAAGAACGACTGTTGAAAGCAGGAGACTTGGTGCTCAGAGACAAACGAGCAGCTGGACAACGCGTGTGGAAACTCAGTCCAAACTGGGACGGCCCATACCGCGTTACCCGCTTTATCGGAAAGGGAGCATATCACTTGGAAACACTTGACGGTACTCCCTTACGAAACTCTTAGAACATAGCTCGTTTAAAATTATACCATGCTAGACTTTGATATATTATCTGCACATTTGGATAACATGCATTAACACTTGAATTGGAAATATTCTTGTGTATCTTTGTGACTGATTACGTGCAGATAATGAAGGGTGCCAGGAGTGAAAATCCTATCCTTGTGATGGCCGGTCCTGATCAGACGGCTCACTAAGACGAGGCACGCCCTGGCATACTTAAAGATTTAGTGCTGGGAGTGAAAATCCTATCCTTGTGGCAACCGCGCTAACATAGGCGGCCCACTAAGACAAGGGACGCCCCAGCACCGTCGGGAGTGAAAATCCTATCCTTGTGGCAACCGCGCTAACATAGGCGGCCCATTAAGACGAAGCACGCCCCGACTCCTCTAGGAGTGAAAATCTTATCCTTGTGGCAACCGTGCTCACATAGGCAGCCCACTAAGACGAGGCACGCCCCAGGGAAGTAACAACTCCACCCTGGAAGTAAAAATCCTATCCTTGTGACGGCCGCGCTAACACAGGTGTCTCACTAAGACGAGGCACGCTCCAGGGATGCGAGGTTTCAATGCCTGGAAGTGAAAATCCTATCCTTGTGATAACCGGTCCTGATCAGATGGCTCAATAAGACGAGGCACGCTCCAGGCCGAACGTGGAAATTTGGAACAAATCGTGATATCCCAGCAAGTAACCAGAGGGTAAATACCTAGTGAAGTTGGTTGGTAGAGAAAGCGATATGAGCAACATCAACAACACCCTGATATGTGCGGATAAAGGCCCCTAGAGGCAACTAGTGCTCATTATCGCATGTTATTTGACTAACACAACAATCGAGATTGTGCAGGAAAATCGTGGAACCATTGAAATAATGAAGAGGCAAACGCCCGTGCAGGCGGTAATATCGCACAGTCTGTCATCATGGCATGTGTGCCATTAACGGCACATGTTCTGCCACCCTGATTCAAGAAACACTGTCAGGAAAAGACGTATTGACATCTATTTATATGGCATTCTACGCCACTGGTCAGAAATATCTACATCAATACAGTGTTGTTATGAAGATTTCACTCTGAAAGTCATCTCGTTGGTCAAATTATCTCTTCAAGCGAATGATGGCAATATCTGAGGCAGTGACGCCTCCGGAATGATCCTCTCAATTTGAAGGCATATACGGCAATGATGCCATGATACCTTCTCTTGCAGAAAAAGGATTATATACTTCATATCACGGGTAATATCCATTATACCATCTCATTGTCATCAGCTTTATTTCTGAAGCTATCTCTTATCTATTAACTGCTATATAGTGAGCAGCGTTATTCCATTCTGTTATAAAGTGCACATGCCTAGTCATATCGCGATATATTGAAAAATGCCCGTTATCATCTGCCTATGATCCTACTGATTACACTGCAATTCTGCGGTTATATTATCTCTACTGGAATTCTATGATTCAGCTGCGTTATGGCAGCCCCGAAGATGACATTTCAGACTTATTGACAACGTCATTATCTCAACGTCGACATCACTAGCCTGTCATGATGGTTTAGAGGAAAAAGAGTCAGCATAGAAAAGATCAACCACAAAAGGGAGATAGCAAACAAAACATATATGACTGTTCAAAAACCCACATAAGGGTTACAAAAGTGAAATCCCTCAACAACAAGATCAAAAAAGTGGGGCGATGCCCGAAATTCATAAAAATGGCAAAAGAGGCCTATGGCGCTACTGTCCCACTGCCCCCCTACCCTTCGCGACTCTCCGCCCGTGCCTTGTAAAAGTTGTCATCCATAAAGACCCCTGACTTCTCCAGAAAGACTTGGGTGAGGTCCTCAGCGCGAACCAGTCGGACATGATACCTGCGGTCATCTCGCAGTACCATTTACATTTTTCCGCCGAATCCCTCTCCAGTGCGGCCTTCTCCTCTCCCAGGGCCGTCTTCTCCCCTTCTAGAGTGGCATTCTTACTCTTTTCTGCCGCTAATTCGGCGTTAAGCGCGGCAACTTTGGTAGTTTCCCATTCACGGACCTCTTATATCTCTTTCTTGACAGTCGTCAGTGCTGTCGCCAGATGCTCACGCTCCCCCGTTAACTTCTCCACTTCTTCTCGCTTTTTAGCAAGTTCTCTTGAAACCTGCTGATGGGCGTTATGCAGCTCGTTGGAGGAGGAAGTGAGGGACTCAACTTTCCTTGTCATGTGCCCGACCCAGTAATAGAAGTTGTGGAAAGCAGAGAATATGTCAGAGCGCACTAAACTCAGTTGCTCCTCAGAAGTTCTAGAAAGAAATGCCTCCTCCTCTTCCTGGAGCGATAACGCGTGAGCGGCCAGGAATGAAGAAACAACATTAGAACTGTCACCTCCTACAACCGCAAACCCAGTCTTGCGCAAGTTACCCAAGTTAATTTGATGAGTAACGGGCCCGGAATCACCCAGTGAACTCACATCTGCCATAAGAAGGGGAACGACAGCCTCCCCCTCAGAAGATGGAGCATTCGAGGGAACAAAAACTAGAGTAGTTGGGGATGGAGCCTGACGAGAAGAAGAACCCATCGCAAGCCCAAAGGAATCATGAGAGTGGTAGGGTGGAAAATCGGACTCCGTTAAGTCCCCCGTAAAGCCCATGACGTGGGAAACAGAAGGAGGAGGCGATGCGCCGAAGGAACTGGGCCAAACCTGAAAGGGCCCAGAAATACCCGCGGTCCTCAAAGGATCAGAAGATTGACCCCCAGAAGGCACCTCAGAAATAAAGGAGACCCCTCCTAGTGGATAACGAGACCCCCTGGCAAGCTCACACTCTCCTCGTTATGTCGCGGTTTCTTGCGATGCTGCTGGAACACATGAGATAGGTTCATGTTATCTTCTGGTGATTCGGAAGATGCAACAGCAGTGTCCTACAAAAAGAAATATTGAGAAAGATGAGAAAATGACAAGAAAATGTTGAGAAACGTTAGAAAACATGATAAATGAGATAACGAGAAAATGGAAGAAACGCGTACAGTAGTGGTAACATTAACTGGCACCTTTAAAGAAGTTACCACATTAGAAGGAGGAGCAAGGGCGGCAACGCATCTTCTCTTCTTTTTCCTTCTGACAGAAACCCTGGAAGAAGACGCCTGAACAGGAGTAACGGTGACAGAAATAGTCGGAACAAAAGCAGGGACGGTAACAGCTTCCTCGTCAATCTGAGAAGTAGACCCCTGAATGGGACTAACAGCCACAACAGACGATGGAACAGGATTAACGGCCATAGCGGCAGCGGCAGCGGCAGCAGCAGCTTCCTCTTTTTCTCTCCTCTTCTGAGCCCTTTTCTCCCGTCTTCTAACACACTCAGGTTTCCAGCCAGGCGGAGGCTCTACATAATCGTGAGACAATGTTAGCGTTAGTACCCAGGCCCCATCCCTGATGTCGTGATTAAAACCGGTCCTCCACCGGGGGCCAGGCAGATTAATGATAAAGAATTCATTTTTCCAATTATCAATGGAAGATTCAAGATGTAGAAGCTTCCAGGTAAAAGGTTTTAGCGATTCGTCATCATAACGTGGCGATATCGCTATAACACCCCTACGATTGTACAATTGAAAAAGTGACTGAAGCAGTAAAAGGGAGGGAGAGGCAATCCCTTTATGTTTACAGAGTTCTATGAATGCGTAAATACAACAGTACGCATTAGGGTCAACTGGACAGGATTTAAGTTAAGAGTGGCGAATAACTGTTCCACTAAAGGGTGAAGAGGAAATTGGAAACCATAGCCAAATATTTTAGCATACAAGAGCCTATGGTTGCCAAGCAATTCATTATTAAGGCGTAGCGAATTGGGGGCAACTTCAACCAAACAACCCTCAAGAATGTGGGCATTGTGTATTGTTAATTTCCATTGAAGAACGGTCAGAGAAGTGATAATGGTAACAATGTTTTCAATCTTTTCCTCCCTAACAGATTTGGGTTGAGGACGAGCCAATAAGCGTAGCCGTTCATAGGGGTCAAGTCGTAAACATTTAGGTAAACCGAAGTACCTTTTTAAGAGAGAAACTCAAAATGCCCAGATGGTGGGAAAGAAGAAACGCAAGACGCCTGGAGATGTTATGGAGAAAATAAGATAACAAAAGGAGGAAAGGAAGCATGTGGCAGGTTTTATAACCCTAGCAGTTAATCAAAATGACTGTTGCAATGGTCGTTGCGTAGGAAGTGTCAGGAGGAAAAGACACGAGCAATGAGTACATTTTTAAAGAAGCGAGAAGAGGGTTCGATTTTACCATTTCATAGGGGGCACCAACCCCTAGCGTGTTTGCGAATTGACACGTATGGTCTGGCTATCATTACTTCTTCCCCGCATTAATGAGGGATTCTCAAGCATTAAATGCTCTGAAAAAGTGGAATAGATTTTCAAACCAAGACAGGCATAATAAGAAAAAGATAACACAACCGAGGTTAATTATTATTTAAAAGAAGTTGTGGCGTTATTATTACAAAGCGAATGGCACCAATGATCAAATCAAGAAAGAAACAACAATTAACGGGGACAGGTGGAGCCTCCCTCGTTCCCCGCGGCATCCAAATCATCAGGTAACAGGAGCGTTTCGATATCGCCGTCGTCGCCTACTTCTTCCTCCTCTGAAGAAAGAAAACCTTCCTTACTCCCATCAATCTCACTCATTTTTGCAGAGGCATAGTCGGCTATCTTAGCAGGATCGAAAGTCCTACTACGATAATAGTCCGCCAACCCGGCAATAAAGGCCCATATAGCCTTTTTCTTCCACCAGCTTATTTTTTACGGAACCTTGGCTAAATCCGCGTCGCGGATCGATATCTCTTCACGAAGAAGAGAGTTTCTCTTGTTGGCTGCCACCAGCTCCACCTCCAAAGCCTCAATGTTAGCCTTTCCCTTGGATTTTTCCCTTGCTAAATCCACGTTGCGAATCGATATCTCTTCACGAAGAAAGGAATTTTTCTTGTCAGTAGCTACAATTCAGCCTCCAACACTTCAATTCTGGTTTTTCCCATGGATTTTTCCCTCGCAAGGTCAGCACGAGAGTTGCTTAACTCCGCTTGGGTATAATTCTGTAGCTGCGTTAACTTCTTCACTTTAGCCAAGGCGTGGTCGAGCTGCGCCTTTGAGTCAGACGAACTCTGGAGCTTGCTACCATGGGCCTTGGTAAAATAATGAAATTTGCTGAAGCAAGCTAGGCGGGCGCGTGCGCGTTGGACATCGGGCGGAAGCTGTAGCAACTTTTCCTTATCTTCAGGCGAACCGAATATGTCACCCACTAAAATCATTGTCGATCCATCTCGCGATAATGGGTCCGATACCCCTAGGGCACGAAGCCCATCAGTTCCAAAGTTAGACAAATCCAACTGATAAGAAGGAGCTCCTTGAGGCCCTTGAGAAGAAAGATTAGCGACGACAGAAGGAGTGGAACCGCCGGCAGAGTTGCTAACATAGGAAAAGGAAGTAAAGAACAATAGTTGAGGAACCCTCACTAGTGGATCAGGAGGTACGCTCGAGCTTGGAGCTGACACCACCACTTCAGGAATACATGAAGAGATAGGAGAACGTGGGGCCTCAGTGGCAAGGGAAGAGTTTATCGTTAACAACGTTTCCGTTGATACCACAGGAACCTTGATAACGGGGGAGGGTCTCGCTATCGAGGGAACTTCAACTGACGGCGAAAGAATATTGGTAGCCGAGGAGGTGGCGATATTGACACCCATCGAAGGAAAATCTTTGGTGGTGCCGGAAGAAGTGGCGATATCAGAGAAAGCATGGCCCGTCAGTAGCGGCAAATGAGGACGCATGGTAGTCTCAGTCACCTGATTTTCCTTCTCTTCCCTGAGTCTCTTTCACTGAGCCTTAGAAACCTGACGAAGGTAGGACTTCGTGTCCATGTCCTCGCCAATTCTCCACAAAGCGAGAAGCGCGAGTAGAAACGCGCCCTCTTTGAAGAATCACCCCCAAAGTTCTTCTTTTCTTTAATGGGACGCTATAGTTAGGTGGAACTCTAGAAAACATGGAGGAAGACATCGTAGGAGGTGGCATGGCCCTTGAGCGAGCATCATCCCCTTCGAACGATTGATCGATAATGCCTCCTGCAAAAAGTCACATCAGTAAATGAAAAGGAAGAACAATAACGCTAGAATTTAAAGACTCACCTACGGCACACTTAGATAAAGGCTTGTTCAAGGTAAAGTTTCGAGTCTGGAAAGGTGTCTCCATCTGTAACAAGGCGTCAGCTTGAGCCAACTCCTTTCTAGACAAGACAACCGATTTCACCCAATCAGTATCGGTGATGCCCCGGTTAAAGCCCCTACGCCACAGGTGGGAAGGTAGCTTAACAACCAAGAAACCACCCTTCTTGTCGTCAATGGTTTCTTCAAACTCTCAAAAAATTTGCCAGAAAGACTGGGCATATGTGTCATTCCACCTTGGAGTAACGCTCACTAGACCATTGCGACAAGAAAGGCTGAAGAATTTATGAAACAAATTGATAGAAGGGGCAAGAATACTCTTCATTTCGCAGGCACGGATGAAAGCATAGATACCACACCATGATGAGGGCGTTATCTGCGTCGGGCTAATCTTACATTGGCACAGTATATCCTCTATCGAGGCATGAACAGGAAGGCGGACACCGTAAAGAAACATCTTAAAATACAACATCCTGCGAGTTCCCCACAGGGGGTCGTGAAGCCTCATATGCCTCTCTAGAAGCATAGCGGTATAACTGTTGGGGAATGAGATACCATGACTCTCTAGCTTGAGCCGCAGAACGGTCCCACAAGTAAAAACACTTGCTGTATTCTCGATCTCAGAATCTATAGGCTCTGGAGGGCCAGTCTGAGATCTCGTGCGACGCATAGTGAAGAAGCAATAAAAGGAAAACCAGAAGAAGGTGAAATAGGGTACCTTAGAAAGAAGAACAGCAGAACAGACGGATCGCCTGGGTCGGCGAGCAGTTGAGAAAACTTTCCTTGAGAAATGACAAGAACAGAAAGTAGTAGGAAAAATTCAAAATGCGAGTAAAAGTTTGAGAAGAAAGAGGTTGTTTCCTTTTAAAGGCCAAACCTGACGATGATGACTCATTGGCCAATCAGAACGAAACACGCGTAAAACCGAAAATGACACGTGGAAAGGTATCAGAAGAACATTTAAAGCCAAGCATTTATATCTTTAGAAGAAGAAGGTAGTTAACAACAAGAAGTTAAAAAGATGTTTGCGCGGAGCAGTTACCAACCGCTTGGCGTTAACTACCCAATGATTACAGAGTTAACGCAAAAACATAGCAACAAAGGAAAGAAAACGGGGAACACTACTTTATTCTTAAAAAGTCATACAACATCTACAATGTGCGTAACGCGCAAAGTCAGTCCTCGTTAAGCCAATAAGAAGGCCAGTAGAAATCATCTCCATCCGAAGACGGCATTTCTGCGTCTAGTAAAGGGAAAGGATCGTTAGCCTTTTTCTCTTTACCAAGCCCTGGCCGAGGGTCCTCTGAAGGCTTTTCCACCTTCGAAGAAGCTGCACACGAGTCCCCTTTAACGGCAGAAGCCGTAGTTTCAGAGCTAACATCGTTAATGGAGATTCCTTCCATGAAACAATTGATGTGAGGAAACAGTTCATCACCCCTCCTTATGGGGGGAGTGTAAGAATTTGAGTAAACGTCAAAGGACCTAGAAGTTTTCTTTTTCGACCTCTTACGACCCTTACGTCGAGAGAGTCACCTTTTCCAGTGCGGCAAAAAAGGATCGTCAGAATCAGGAGAAGTTGGAGGAGTGGGTGGAGAGTCACGCTCGTCTGCATCCATGAAGTATGAATCGGCCATGAAACTGCAAGCAATCTCAAAGAGCATTCCTACCCTTTCGCACGCCCTCTGAGGATAATTAATATGCCTTCAGAAGACTTATCATAATTGCAAAATTTGATCCAGTGATCACGCCTATCAGAAATCTGCACTAATCAAGAGGCGCCGAGAAAACCGCCCAATCAGTTAGCATTGAAAAGATGGCGCGAAATTAATGCGAGAAACAATTAGCAGTAGCTTTTAATCACCACTTGGCGAATAAGAAAAGGTAAGTCTTATGGGAATCTAATCAACGGCAGGCCCGTTTTCGGTTGGGCTAAAGATAATCCCGACAGATGCGTTAAAGCAAAATACCACAAGCAAAGTCACAGAAAGTCATTTTATTTATGGCCTAATGGCCTGAACTTACATTCGCGCACATACAAAATACAAAAGAAAAATAAAGGGACACGAGGACGGCTGCAAGCGGTCAGGCATTGGACGTAGAGTTGTCATCTGGCACGGAAGGAATCTCCCTCAGAACATCCACCACAGAAGTCAGTTCGAAGGAGGAAACTCTCATGCCCTTCAAGCAGCATCCCAGTAGATCCTTCCTTTGCTGCAGCATGGTGATGACCACCTCAATGCGGGAAATCGCAGCAGCCAACTTCGATACATTCTCTAGAGGACTGAAATCCTCCAGGGAAGTTGTACCTTGCCTGGATAGAAGAGGGGTCATCATCCCTTGAACTTCCAGGATGTCCTCAGAGTCTTGATCAACATGGTCTCCAGAAAGCCAACGTCGGCTTCAGTGAGATTTTTCAGAGTATGGGACTTAGAGATCAAGAAATTTTTGGTCAGTTCATCCATGGTAAAAATGTCAGAAGAAATACAGAAGAGATGAGAAGAACTAATGCAATGGAAAATCCAATTTATAGGCCCAAGGGAGTGACGGTTTGAAAAGACATACCTCTCGATAATCGCACCACCCCGTTATCTCATAGAACCTAGAACAGACAAGGCCGAAAATGGAGCGATAGCCCTTGGTGAACACTCAAGCTCATTTTCTGTTGGGCTTATGATAACTATAAACATAACTTCAGGGGTATTTTCGTCCTTACACCTTGCGTTAAGGTCGGAACACTATAGCTCCCACTAGGCGTCCGCTTTTATGGCCACCGCCACTCATCTCATACAATGATAAACCCTAGGATGGTCGACATCAGCGGGAGGGAGGGGGGTCTCACGCGTTATCCAGCCACGCGCACGACATTATCCCATCCCAAGCAAGCCATGACGTCACTTGAGGAACGTGGGCGTTATCTTCCCTAGATAACACCCACCCCCTAGAGATAATGCCCATATTTTGCCTATAAATACCCCACCATTCAAGACAAAAGAGGTAAGCCTACGATCGCTAGTCGAACCCCTGCCATTTGGAACACCCATACTGACTTAAGCATCGGAGTGTTTACATCGGAGACCCCCTTCAGCACTTTGCAGGTACATCGAACGGCGAGATAGAGATTCTGAACGGCTGTCTTCCTCACTTACCCCACTCCAGAACTCTGAATCTTATCACTTCACTCCGGGATGCTCTCGTCTTTCTGCGACCTTCATTATTGGGTGGAGCATATGGTGGGAAAAATTGCTTCTCTTACTTCTTCCTCCAATGAACTACTTAATTCTCGCGACCAACTTTTGGAAGAGCGTGCTAGGAAACAAGAAGAAGTGGAGAAGTTGACGGGGGAGCGTCAAGACCTGGTGAAGGCCTTAGCGGTTGTTAGGAGGGAAGTGGAGGATGCCGCTAAGAGGGAGGCTGATACGGTGAAGCAAGTTTCTGATAAGGCTGCCAGGGTTGCCGCTCTAAACACGGAATTGGCAGCGAAAAAGAATAGGAGCGCCGCATTAGAGAAGGAGTTAGAACTGTCTGCGGAGAAGTGTCAGTGGTATTCCCAGGAAACTGCGGTTGCCATGGTTGACTCTTTCATGGAGCGTTATGAGGTGGAAGCGTTTTGTGCCGATGACATTTCTGCCCTCTTTCGGGAGAAATCTGCGTCCCTCACTGACGAGAATTTTCATATGGCGAGGGCGAGGGCTCGAGAGGGGCAAGGAGATAGCAGGGTGGCAACGCCTTTATAGGCATCTTCAGCCCTCGCTTCTTAATTTTGGATGTCGCCCCATTTTTGTTTCTCTTTTGAGGGCTTTTAGCCTTTTGTAACAGTTGGGGGTTTTGGACAATTATTTATGATAAGATTTGAAGTTTAAGGGAATTGGAAGTGAAGGTGGGGCCGATCAGAGTCACTGTAGTAACCACCGAATGTACCTACAAAGCGCCGGAGGTGGGGCTCCGGTATAGACACTCTGATACTTAAGTTAGTATGGCTGTTCAAAATAGCAGAGGTTCCAGTTGCGATCTTAGGCTTACCTTGCATTTTAAATAGTGGGGTATTTATAGACCAGGTGAAGGGTGATATCTGGGAATATAACGCTTCCAGCGACATCGAGGGCGATATCCTAACGACATTAGGAGCGATATCTCCAGGTGACGTCAGGGGCGATATCTCTAGGTGATGTCATGACTATTCTGGGATGGGATAACACCATGCATGCGGATAGATGACGCGCGAGACCCCCCTCTCCCTCCGCTGATGTCGATCATCCCAGGATTTCTTGCTGAACAAAGGGCGTCAACCTTCCGCAGCTAACCCCGAGCAGGCGCGGTAGGGTTTCGACCTCTAAACTGGTACGAGGACAATAACACCCTTGGGGTCACCTTGATTGTTATCATAAGCCCAACTAAAAATGAGATCGAGTGTTTACCAAGGGCTATCGCTCCAGCTTCCTTTGAGGTTGTGCCTGTCGACGATAACGGGTGGCTCGGTCGTCGAGGAGCACGTCTTTTCACTGCTTTTTCTCGAGACTTATAAATTTGAATTTTTTCCGAACCAATTATACGTCTTTCCCGTATTTCCTCCTAGTATCTTCATCATGGACTGTCTCACCAAAAACTTTCTGATCTCCAAAACTCACACCCTGAAGAACCTCAACGATGGTGACGTCGGATTCATAGAAAATGTGCTGATCAAGACGTTTGAGGACGTTGTGGAACTTCAAGGGATGCTGACTCCCCTTCGGTCCAGACTTGGTGCGGCTTCTCTGGAGGATTTCAGTCCTCTGGAGAATATGTCAAAGCTGGTTGCTGCTGTCTCCCGCATCGAGGTGGTGATCACTATGCTACAGTAGAGGAAGGATCTGTTGAACTGCTGCTTGAAGGGCATGAGGCTTTCTTCCACCGAGCTGACCTCTGTAGCGGATGCCTTGAGGGAGGTCCCTACTATGGTGGAGGATGACGACGCCGGATCCCAGGCTTGACCGCTGACCGTCGCTACTTTGTCTTTTTCTTTTTCTTTTAATGAATGAATGTATGATCGGGCCGTTAGGCCGTAAATGAATAAAATGTCTTTCTTTAGTGGGGCCGCCGTTTCTTTTTTCCAGTTGTCATTGCAGTCGATTGACACATCAGCCCAACTGAAAACTAGTCTGTCTTCGGTTAGATTTTTGGCAGCGGTTATCCTCGCGAACCGTTCTGCATTAATTTCACGCCGCCTCTTCAATATCAATTGATTGGGCGGTTTTTCGGTATTCATTGATCAGGGAAAAACTCCAATAGGCGTGATCACAGGATCCAATTCAGCGATTCAAATCATTTCTAGATCGTTTCAATTCCCTCAAAAGTTGGGCGAGAAGATGGAAAGGCTCTTTCTCCTCGACTATTTAAGGGGATTTTCTCTCCCTTTTTCTATTCATCTTCTTCTTCACATTTTCCTGCTAAAATCATTTGGAGTCTCATGGCCGATTCATACTCCTTGGACCTTGCTGAACGCGGTTCTCCCCCAACTCCTCCAACCTCACCGGATTCTAATAATCCTCCTTCACCCTCATGCCTGAAGAGGCGACTTCCTCGCCGTAAGAGTCGTAAGAGGTCGAAGAAAGGGAAGGCTTTGAAGATGGTCGACCCGTCTCCTCACTTTCACATCCCACCTGTTCGGAAAGGTGATGCACAGTTTCCCCATATCGATCGTTTCATGGAAAGAAGTTCGGCCAGCGATATCGGTGCCAATGCTGAGGCTTCCGCTCCCAAAAGGGAGCCAGGTTCGCTGAAATTGGGTTAGACGAGGCATGTCGAGGAACCATTCCCGCCTATTGCCGAGGAGTTTCTATCCTCGAATGAGGGACACTGCTATTGGTCTTCCTGTTGGCCTGATGATGATTAATTTGGCATACCGTGCCCTTTTGTAGATGTCGTATGGCCTTTA
Organism: Viola odorata; assembly: GCA_963691705.1. NCBI lineage: Eukaryota > Viridiplantae > Streptophyta > Magnoliopsida > Malpighiales > Violaceae > Viola > Viola odorata. The sequence continues at coordinate 43,540,537 of OY829538.1, forward strand.
TGAAATTACACTTTTTGTTTTTCTCCTTTCCTTGGTCGCTTTTTCGCGTTAACTCCTTCCGCACTTAGTTAGTTACCGCTGAGAAGTATGCTGCCGCTTAATGTAACCATTCTATCAACCCCTAGTCAGTGGCTGTCTTTCTTCGAGGGCATAAATGCTTAGTCATAAATATGCTTTTGCAGTTTTTCCACGTGTCAATTTCTGTTTCGCACGCGTCTCGTTTTCATAGGTTGTTGGGTACTCAAGTAAACCTTTAAAAGGGTGCAACTATTTTCCTTTAACACTTTTGCTCGCTCTTTGAAATTCTTCCCCATCATCTTCTCTCTTTTGCTTCTTCCTATATTCGAAGAAAATTTCTTCAACCGCTCATCGGGGCCGGCGACCTACACACTGTCTTCTTATTCCAGGTATTTTTACTCCATTTTCATCAGATTTTCTTCTCATTGGTTTATTATGCGCATGATTAGAGACCCTAGGGGTCTACAGATGCCTATAGATTCAGAAATCGAGAAAACACCCAGCATCTTTACTTGTGATGCGGTTCTAAAGGTTGTGTTGGAGGGTCAGGGTATTACCTTTCCTTCTGGTTTTTCCGTTAGGATTCCTGAGGTGGGTCAGAAGCTTCATGACCCCTTGTCCAAGAGTGATAGGATGGTTTATTTTAAGATGTTCCTCTATGGTTTTTGCTTTCCCATTCATGAGTCTGTAAAGAAGTTGCCGCGTCAGTATGACATCGACTTGGCTCAGATAACCCCTTCTTCCTGGTGCGGAATTTACGCCTTTCTTCTCGCTTGCGAACTGCAGAGTATATTTACTCCATCTGTCAAATTATTTTGTGAATTTTTTAGTTTCAAATGTCGCGATTGTTTGGTTGATATCGCCCCGAGATGGAATGACGCGTTCGCGTAGCCATTCTGGCAGAGGTTTAAGGGTTACGAGGGGACTGTAGCGGATTGGAAAAGTGGCTTCTTCATTGATAGTCTTCCTTTCCACCCCTGGCCTAGGAGTTTTAACCACGGGCATGTCGATTCCATTTGGGTGAACCCAGCAATGCTGTCTAGGGAAGAGTTACGTCAGGCTAACGCCTTACTAGACATAAATTTCTCCTTCCACATCCGAGAGTTTGCCCTGTACCGGCTTATGACAGAGTGTATTATAGGTAGTTTTCCTTTTTGTGTTATCGCTTCAACGTGCTCATTGCTCTAACATATTTTGGTGGCAGACGATACTGAAGATCAACAGCCTAGGATGGATACCGCTCCTTTAAATGTGGCGCCGCTTCAAACGCTAGCGACCTCTCCCCCGCCCGAGAGTTCTAACCATCAAACTGTTCTGCCAAAGAAGATGAGGACTAAGACAGTTGCCGCGAGGGGGCGCGTGATTTCTGCTAGGGCCTCTGGTTTTCTTAACAATTGGCTACCAGACCGAAGCAAGAGAACAACCATGAGCTGACCCGAAACTGAGACGGTTGAGAGTGATAGCGAGGACATGAATATTGAGACAGAACTTCTTTATACTTCCGCGACGCAGCGAAAGAAACTCAGAGATGAGAAAACTGCCCAAGCTGCTGGGATTTTCCCGAAGAAAATTGATGAAGTTCCCACCGCAAGCGTCGATACTCCTGCCGTGGCGAGTACTTCTCAAGCGACAAAGGTCCCTGAGGAATCAACGGTCGCTCCCCCTGAGGTTGCTAAAACCTCTTTGGTGCCATATCCGTCTCCGCTGATTGACGCCCCGGACTCTCCCATTTCTTCTTACATTCCTGACGTGGTCGCGCCGATCCTTGATTCGAGCATCCCTTCCATCCCTCTGCCAAGGAACCCTCAACCATTACTCTACACCTCCATTTCTGGCCTTGGCGATTCCGTCGAAAGTTGCTCTCCTCCTTTTGTCGCCAACCTTTTTCCTCCGGACTCCTGGGGGGAATTTCTTCTTACCGCCTGGATCTGTCCACCTTTGGTACTAGCGGACTTCGTGCTCTGGGGATATCGGATCCGCTATCGCGAGATCAGCCGGTAGGCTCTCTAGTGGGTGAGATATTTGGCTCTCCCAAAGCCAAGGAGGAATTATTGCGGCTTCCCCCCGATGTCCAATGTGTACGAGTTTTGAATAACGCCCTTGCCAGCTTCCGCGAAATGCATTATTTCCTTAGTGCTCAAAGTGACAAACTTCAAGGCTCTCCCGGATTAAAGGAGCAGTTAGATGCCGCCCTGATCAAGGTGACAGAGTTGACTCAGCTTCAAAGTCGTACCCAGGTAGAGCTGAATGATTGTCGTGCCGAGCTTGCACGAGAAAAATCAAAGGGGAAAGCCAAAGCGGAACTTTGGAAGCGGAGTTGGCGGTGGCTAAGGCTGAGCTGGTTGCGGCTGATAAAAGAAATTCTTTCCTTCGCGAAGAGATATCGGCTCGCGATGCGGGCCTGGCGAAGGTTTCTAAAAAATAACTGAGGCGTTCCCATGATCAGATAAGGTTGGCGCTAGAGAGGACTTCACTTCTTGTATTTCTCTTATTGTCCATTGGCTTGATTCATTTTGCAATAATCAATGATGCTTGTCCTGTATTACTGTTTGTAATTTTTTCTCTAACAAATAATCTTTATTCCGCCTTTTTGCGTTATCAGACTAGTTCGATTGTCACCCAATCGCGTTATCCTATTTGCCGCGTCATCATGCCATTACGTCTGTCTTGTTTTGAAAGTCGATTCTTCTTTTCAGAGCATTTAATGCTTAGGATTTCCTCATTAATGCAAAGGAGGAGTCATGATGATTCAAAAGACACGTGTCAACTTGCAAGGGCGCCAAGGGTTAGCGAACCCTAGAAATTGGTGAGATCAAAGTGCCGTCTCACTTCTCAAGAATCGTACTCATTACCTACGCCTGTTCCTTGAGACGTCGTGACGGCTGTTACAACAATCATTTTTCTTGACTTCTGAGGATATAAAACCTAACACTTGTCTCTTTTTTTCATTTTTGTCATTTTACTCTTTCTATATTCTTCTGAGTCGGCTTCTACTTCTCCTTCTCATCGTCCTGGGTGTTCAGAGTTCCTCTCCTTAGAAAGGTATTTCTCGTTTGTTCTGGTTGTTTCCTTCATCCTTTTACCCTTTATTTCCACCATGGCTAGGACTCGTCGCTCTGAGTCTAAATCCATTGACGAGGAAAAGATTGAGAATACCCCCACCAACATTACCTCTTTAACCACTCTTAACGAGCATCTAGCCGACCATCATGCTAATATTTCGGAGGGTTATACGGTCTCCGTTGCCCCTGAATCATTACGCCTGAATAGCATTTTGACCGACAATCGTAGGGTTCTATATGCCCAGATGTTTCGTTATGGTTTCTAGTTTCCTGTTGATTCCTTTGTGAAATAGTTGCTTACTGCTCTTGATCTGAATCCTGTTCAGTTAACCCCAAACGCATATTGTTGCGTTTATGCCTTTCTAGAGCTTTGCAAGTACAAAGGGATTAACTCTCCTTCCCTTTTGCTGCTCAAGTCTCTTTTCAAACTGTACAATCGTCGGGGTATGATAGCGATATCGCCCCATTATGATGATAACTCGCTTAAGAACTTCACCTAGAAACTCCTTCACCTTGAGTCTTCCATTGATAGTTGGAAAAAGGATTTTTTTTGTTATTGACCTTCCTGATCAGCCTGACCCTTGGTGGCAATCCGGTTTTAATCAAGACATCAAGGATAGTGCCTGGGGTCGGCAGGGGGTGCTTCGCCAGCCTGAGCGGGGCTGGTTGGACAAACTACTCCAGCTGGAAATCAGCGTTCATACTCGCAATTTGGCATGCGGGATGGGCATCCAAACTTGCATCAGACGTGAGTGTTGCATTGTTTTCTTCTTTGTCACAGTTTGTACTAACGCTAACATTATCTCATGATTATGCAGTGATCGATCCGAACTGGAAACCTGAGAGTATCAGGAAATGGTTAAGAAGGGCTCAACAAAGGAAGGAAAAAGAAGAGGCTATTGCCGCCGCTGCTGCTGCTACAGCTGCGGTTAATCCGACTGTGTGCCTGTTGCTACCGCGAGTCTCGTTCAGGCGTCTTCTTCCCAGTTGGTGAGGAATCTGCTACTATTCCTTTGGGTGTTCCTGTCATGTCTATTGCCGCCTACCCTGTTCAGGCCTCCTCCTCCAGGACTCTACCAAAAGGAAAGAAAAAGAAAAGGACAAGAAGCGTTGCCGCTCTCACTCCATCCCCAGACGCGGCAGCTTCCTCTGAAGCGCCTGCTACCGATATCGCTACAGTAAGTGTTTCTTTTATAAACGTTATCTCACCCCTTGCCTTTTAACGCCGTTTTTGCGTTTTCTTTTATTCTCTTATTCCTCATTTTGTCTCCTTATGCAGGACGCTACTACTACTTCCACTCTCGTCTCCCCATCAAACAGTATGAACTTGAGCCACATACTGGCTCGTCCTGCAAAGAGGGCGCGACCTGACGCGGGGGGCGCGAGCCCGCTGACGGGTCATGCTAATACCGGGAAGGGACACGATGCCGCGGTTGATTCCACGATTCCTTCTGAGGATCAATCTTCTGACTTTCTCGGGGGCCTTAGCGGTTCAGGGCCCTTCGAACCCTTTTCCAGTTGCTTGGGTTTTAGTGAAGATTTGTCTGGTTTCTCAACTCATGGTTCCTTCGAACTTCATGGGGGTACTTCTTCTTGCCAGCCTCCATTTCCTCCTACCGTGGTTTTTATTCCTTCTGGCGTCCCAATGCTTTGGCACTTCGAGGGAGGGGTTGTCGCGCCTCACCTCATGGCCGACCTGAGCTCGATGGGCGAATCCGGTCCTATCACTCATCAGGTTGACTTGACCAAATTGCGCAGTTCGGGGTTCACAACTGTCGCGGGGGATAGTTCCGTCAAAGTTTCTTCTCTTTTGGTTGCCCATGCGCTGACGTCCCCCGACGAGCGGGAAGCCTTCCTTTCTCGACCCGCGGACGCGCAGGTGAGTTTTGTGCGCTCCAAGCTCTTTACTTATTTCTCTGAATTTCATTACTGGGAGGAACACATGTCGCGCAAGGTCGCCACCCTTTCTGCCTCTTTAGACGGACTCTCTAAGGAGAAAGAGGAGAAGGAGAGGTTATTGGAGGAGCGCTAGAATTTACTGCTAGCCTTAGCGATGGCTCGGAAGGAACAGAGAGAGGCGCAAGAGCAGGCGTCTGCTGAGAAAACTAGGAGTGCTGCACTGGAAGAGGAAAAGGCAGCGTTGGTGGCAGAGAAAACAACACTGGAGGGGGAGACAGCAGAAAAATACATATGGTACGTTGAGAAGACTACCGCTATCATGGCCAACTACTTTCCAGAGATTCATGGAGAAGAGGTGTACCACGGTGATGCCCTTTCTGCCGCTTTCCTGAAGAAGTCCGTACATCTCACAGACGAGGGTTTCCGCTAGGCCAAGGCGAACAGATACAAGAGTCGGGGAAGTTCGTAGGGTCGGCTTATGCCGAGCGTTATCGCTCTGTTTATTGCTCAGGAGCCGTCCGTTTTTGTCCTTGTCTCCTGAACCTAAAAGTTTTGGACTTTTGTTTTTTATAACCCTTTTAGGGCATTTATGAACAACCATATATTCAGTTTTCCAATTTCATTTGCTGCCAATTTCCTTTCCTTATTAAGTTGTGATGATGAGCGCATTGGGAGATATCGTAGCATGACCCTTGCATGAACATTTCAATTATCATTCGAGATAACATGCATATTAGAAAAGAAGCGCGATATCCACTTTTTCCAGCTTCCCACCATATGTGGCATATAATAGCCTTGCCGCAGATGTTCTCGGCTAGTAACTTAGAATAGCTCGTAGGTAGGTTCTGACGTCTTCTTTTCCATGGGAATATTGCCAGAAAGATACATAGTATCCGCATCGCTTAAATCACACCCCCCCAAGCCACGATAACGAGAGAATCAATCTCTGCGTAGTCTGAATAATATCTCTGCACATTCTCAATTAGAGGTCATTAGTAAAACGACATATACTAATGGACAATAGTTACCCGTAAGAGCCTTTCCGCCTCCAACTCGGGTTGTTATTGCCGATGTTGCTCATATCGCTTTCTCCACCAGCCATCTTCACCAGGGATTTCCCATCTGGTTACTTGCTGGGATTTCGCGATTCTTCACGTTTTCAATGATCGGCCTGGAAAGTGCCTCATCTTAGTGAGCCGTCGGATCAGGACAGGCAGTCACAAGGCTAGGTTTTTCACTTTTAGGCGTTGACCTCGCATTCCGGAATCGTGCCCTCACTTAGTGAGTCGTCTATATTAGCCCGGTTATCACAAGGATAAGATTTTCACTTCCAAGATGGAGTTACTATTTCTCTGAGGCGTGCCTCTTCTTGGTGAGCCGTCTCCACGAGAACGGTCAGCACAAGGGTAGGACTTTTCACTCCCAAGGATGCCGAGATGTGCCTCATCTTGGTGGGTCGTCTATGTTAGCCCGGTTTACCACAAGGATAGGACTTTTCACTCCCGGGGGCCTCGGGACGTGTCTCGTCTCAGTGGGCCACCTATGTTAGCGCTGCTGCCACGAGGATAGGACTTTTCACTCCCAACACTAGTTTTTAGGTATGCTAGGGTGTGCCCTCACTTAGTGAGCCGTCTGATCAGGATCGGCCGTCACAAGGATAGGACTTTTCACTCCTGACACCCTTTATTATCTACACATCATAAGCCATAAAACACACAAGAATATCCTCTATTTGAGTGTTAGCACAAGTCATGGATGAGATTAACAAAAGGTGCAGAAAATGGATTACACTCTAGCATGGTATAGTTTCAAACGAGCTACGTTCCAAGAGTTAGGTAAGGGAGTACCGTCGAGTGTTTCCAGGTGATATGCTCCCTTTCCGATAATGCGGGTGACGCGATATGGGCCCTCCCAGTTCGGGCTGAGTTTCCACATACGCTGTCCAGCGGCTCATTTGTCTCTAAGTACCAAGTCGCCGGCTTTCAGGAGCCATTCTTTGACTCGCTTATTATGATAACGCACCATCTTTAGCTTATAATGAAGCATTTTCAGAAGAGCTTCCTCCTGCCATTCTGGTAATGCATCAAGGTTAGCCCGTAGCCTCTCCTCATTCATTTCTTCCCTAAAGTATGCCACTCGCAGGCTCATTGTACCGATTTCCACCGGTGTGACGGCCTCAGTGCCAAAAGCCAATGCGAAGGGTGTTTCTCCCGTACTAGTTTTAACGGTCATGCAGTACGCCCACATCACATATGGCAGCTCGTCTGCCCATTTATTTTTAGATCCCTCCAAGTTTTTCTTTATGCCAGCGAGGATGCTTCGGTTTATCACCTCCGCCTGACCGTTGGTCTGCGGGTGAGCCACGGAAGAGAACCTTTGTTCGATTTGGAATTCTACGCACTGATCTCTGAAGAACTAGCTGGTGAACTGCGTCCCGTTATCGCTGACTAGCACACGAGGAACACCGAACCACATGATAACCTAGTGTTTGAAGAAACGCCAAATTTTTTCCGTTGTGATGTTGGCCACTGCTTTCGGTTCGGCCCATTTTGGGAAGTAGTCCACTATCACGACCATGAAATTTAGTTGGGACCTTGCTTTTGGAAACGGGCCCAAGATATCTATCCCCCATTTCGCAAAAGGACAAGGAGCCAATATCTCAGAAATCTCGGTAGCGGGTTGTCGAGGGATCTTGGAGAACTCCTGACACTTTTGACAAGTCCGCACATAATTGTGGCAGTCTCTTCGAATCATAGGCTAGTAGAATCCAGACCTGAAGACTTGCGTGGATTAGGTGCCGCCTGACGCGTGCATACCATATATTCCTTCGTGGATTTCTCGCAAGGTGTGAAGGCCTTCTTGTTCCATTATACACTTGGCTGTCGGGTGAGAGAAGCATCTCCGGATCAGCTCTCCATCGTAATATGTGCACCTTGCTGCTTGTTTTAGTACTTTCTTTTTCTCGGCGTTATCCGCAGGTAATTCCTCATGTTTCAAGTATTTTATCATAGGGATTCGCCAGTCATTTTAAATTTCTTCCACACAAAGCGAGGTTTGCTCTTCCATGAAGGAGGGAACCGATATCTCTCGGTAATACACACCCTTGGGTATGGACGCGTCTGGATTTGCAGCGAGTTTGGCCAGGCCGTCCGCTTCAGCGTTATCCTTTCGGGGAATGTGCTCAAAGCTGATTCGCATGCCGCTTTTCTTTATTTCCAACAGTTTACGCTTCACTTTGGCGAGGTACTGAACCATGATGGGCTCTCTAGCCTGAGAGTATCCCAAGACTTGGTCTATTATTAGTTTGGAATCTCCACAAATTTTCAATTGCAAGTCTCCCATCATTCTTGTGTCATGTATGACCTTGGCGGAAAAGTTTCTTCCTATCTGGAGGCCGGCCAGTAATGCCTCATATTCAGCTGCGTTATTGGATAACGGCTGCAGTATTCTGATGGCGTATCGTATTTGCATATCGTGTGGTCCGATCATGAAGATCCCGGCTCCAGCCAGCTATTGGTTCTTGGCTCCATCCACGTGAACAACCCATAAATTAGTATAGGTTTCAGGGAACGGGAGGTCCAAGTCCTCCCTTTCTTCTTCTGGTAGGTATGTTAACGGGTCTTCCTTGAAGGTGCATTCGGCTATGAAGTCTGCTAGGACCTGGGCTTTCACGGAAGGGCGGTTTTGGTATCGCAACCCATATTGCTCAAGTTCTATGGCCCAAATCAGCATCCCTCCTAAAGACTCAGGCTTCCGAAATATCCTTTTTCAATGGTTGGTCAGTAAGCATGATAACTGGATGGGCTTGGAAGTATCTGTCCATTTTTCGTGTGGCCTGAACTAGTGCAATCGCTATTTTTTCAATACGAGTATATCGCAGCTCGGCATCTTTCAAAATGTGACTTATGAAATAGACGGGGTGATGCAAATGGTTGTCGTCTCGAATGAGGACGGCGCTAACCACTTTGTCTGCCACACCGAGGTATAGGTATAGGGTATCGCCCGGTTATGGCCTTGTCAGCACCAGGTCAGACGATAAATAAGCTTTTAAGCCCATGAATGCCTCTTCGCATTCCGCTGTCCATCCGAAAGGAGCTTTTTTGTGTATAACCTTAAAAAAGGGCAGGCATCTCTCGCCCTGCTTAGAGATAAATCGTCCTAGGGCAGTAACGCGCCCCATCAACCTTTGCACCTCCTTGACAGTTCGAGGGGGTATCATATCCTGGATAACTTTGACCTTTGAGGGGTTGGGCTGGATACCTTTCCGGCTAACCACGTAACCCAAAAAAATTCCCGTCTGAAATGCAAACATGCATTTACGGGGATTCAACTTCATTTGATATTTTCCCATCACGCAAAAAACTTCTTCCAAGTCATTCAGATGTCCTTGGAAACTTCGGCTCTTAACCAGTATATTGTCAACGTATGCTTCCACGTTTCTTCCGATTTGCTTTTCAAAGACCTTGTTTGTCATTTGTTGAAAGGTGGCTCCAGCATCCTTCAGCCCAAACGGCATTGCCGTATAATAGTAAGTAGCTTTCGGGGTGATGAAAATGGTTTTTTCTTCATCCTCAACGACCATGGGGATTTGATGGTATCCCGAATTGGCGCCTAGAGAGCTTAGATAGGCATATCCCGCAGTCTGATCGACCAGTTGATCAATCCTTGGAAGAGGGTAGCAATCTTTGGGGCAGGCATCATTCAAGTCAGTGAAGTCGATGTACATGTGCCAATCTCCGTTGGGCTTTGGGACAAGAACTGGGTTGGCTAGCCAGGTCGGATATTGGACTTCTCGGATGAAATCGGCGTCTAAGAGTTTGATCACCTCCTTCTCGATGGCTGACGCTTTCTCCGCAGAGAACGCGCGTTGCTTTTGCTGGATTGGCATGACGTTGGGATCAACATTGAGTTGGTGCTCTGCCACCTCCCAAGAGATACCTGGCATGTCCGCGGGCTTCCATGCGAATTCTCCTTTACACTTATGCAACAACCGAGCTAGTTGAAGGTTTTCCATTGGGCTAAGCTTTTCACTAACCAGGAAGCTTGCTCCGTCGATCCTGTTAACCGGCATGGGTACTATTTTGTCCAATGGCTGAGTGCGCTTCTCATCATTTTGTTCGTACGGATCTACCGTTACATAGGCGTACCTATCACAACTCTTCTGAGTCATGAGGAGGTAACACTCAGCCGCCAATTTCTGATTACCTTTTATTGAGACTACCCCCTCCCAAGAGGGATATTTCATCCTCAAATGTTTTTGTGATATCGCCACTCTGAAGCGGTTGAGGAAAGGTCTTCCTAGAATAGCGTTATAGGGCAGATTTAGGTCCACGACTAGGAATAGTAGCCCCTCCGATTGCTTGGAGGTATCCTCTCTAAAGTATACGGGCAAGGTGGTTACCCCCGTTACTGGGATTGGGACCCTATCCACTCCAATTATTGGCTTCTTGCAGGGCGTCAACTCGCTGTCGGGGCGCTTCATAAGGTTATAGGCTTCCAGTGAAAATAAGTTCACGACGCTTCCGTTGTCCACGAGGGTTCTTCTAACCCCATGATTAGCGATAACAGGTGTAACCACTAACGCGTCGTTATGTGGATAAATGATGCCTTTCTCGTCCTCTTCGGAGAAAGACATCACCATCCTGTCCAAAGCACTTATCGCTTTGCTTTTCCTTACCGCACCCTCTCGCTTCCGCTTGTCTCCCATCACGGGCGTTAACTGCGCAAGTTCATTTAGGTAGGGGGTGCCTCCGGCTATGATGTTGATGATAGGGACCTCGTCATCATCCATCATGAATGTTTCTCTACCTCTTCTGGCGGGAACAACGTTACTTCCTGGAACGTGCGGGGATGCTGGTCTGTTATCAGCAGCTCTGCTCGTAGGGTTGTTCCTAGCTTCCTCTCTGGTCTTAGTGGCGAATTCTCCGAGATACTCTTCCTCTACCAGATACTCTATCGCCAGTTTTCATTCCCTGCACACTTCTGTAGAGTGTCCCTTAGCTTTGTGAAACTTACAAAAAGCATTTTCTCTTCCTCCCATGATTATCTCGGGCTTGATAGGGGCGGGGTAACAAATGGGTAGATTCCGCTGTTCCACAATTGCTAATATTTCCAATCTTGGTAAAATGAGGGAAGGGAGGTCCGGGTCATAAATTCGGCCCTTGGGAGGGAATTGCTGAATAGGGGAATTGCCGAACTTTCCTTTTGAGGAGTTGCCTCTGCACCGATTGGAGGCCCTAGGAATGTGGTCTTTTCGCTGTGCATATTCATCAATAAAGCGATCCTCTGAAGTGGTAGTGGTAGGAGCGTTAGGGACTTGAGGCGCGTCTTGTAACACGCTCCGGGCCCTGTCCCTGTTTTCTTCTTCTTCCATTCTCGCATAGTTGTGGGCTTTCAGCCTTAGCGCGTCTAATGTCGCCGGGGGGTCCACCATCAACGTGTCTCTTAATTTCTCGTAACGGCAGTTCTGGTTCAGGGCTTCTACGGCGAAGTCTACGGTAACGCTAGGGGTTAACGATATTTCCAAGTCGAAACGACTAAGGAAATCTCTCAAAGATTCCTGAGGCTTACGGTAGATATCAAATAGGGCCGCGGCGGATTTCCTGATGGGAACCGTAGTGCTGAATCGACTTCGAAACTTAGATTCCAACTGCGGGAAGCTATCAATAGTCCACCGGGAAGACCCTCAAACCAGAGGCGGGCAACCCTTGACCACGTCATGAAAAATATTTGACACAAGGCTGCATCACTATGGGTCTGAAATTGTACGAAGTCCTTCACCTTGTTGAGGTGAGAAATAGGATCTCTGGTACCATCGTAGGATTCTGTGGGAAGTGTCACATACTGACTGACCTTATGACGCTTCACCCGATGACTAAACGGGTGACCTGAAGTATCATCAAGGATTACGCGGATCTGGAGTGTGATGTCTCTGAGGGGACTGACTGCAACTCCTGGGCAAGCGGGTTCGATGTCTTCTACTGCTGGATCTTTCGCTACGTTCAAGGGATACATTCCTATTCACTTCTTTTGGGGGTGATACTTCTAGGCACATAAGACTCTATTTGTCCCTGATCGAGTCGCATAAGGCTAATTGGGGTATCCGCTACGGGCATAGTCAACGGGACGCTTCTATGTTGTAAGGGTGATAAGGGTCGTTCGGCGATAATGGATGGTGTAAAAATAACCTGGGGAGGAATACTCGACCCAGAAGCATCTGGCGCGATCCTTGCGGCCAACTCAGTCAAGTAATCTAGCCGGGTATGAAGGACGGATATTTCGCTCGCGAGGGGGTTGTTTACATCACTAAGCGCGAGTCCCCGAGAAGGTAGAGGATAAGAACTAGATCCCCCCATTTGGGGCAAGGGAATGCTTATCTGGGAGGAAAGTGTTCCTCCTACTACCCTAAAGGAGAGATCTGAAGACTCTCGACTGATTTCTTGCATCATAGTAGACTCATCAGCAGTGGCGAAAGGAAAAAGTCGCCTACGGATCGCAAAGGGAATGCCGGAAGATGGAGGCGGAGTGGACTCCGAGTCAGAAGCCATGGTTGTTCCGATCCTTCTAGGAAAAATGGAGCTTGGCTGTCAAGGATGCTCACTTAATCAAACAAAGCTCTCAATGAAAGCACCAATTTGATAAGATTTGAAGTTTTGGGGAATCGAAAGTGAAGGTGAGGCCGATCAAAGTCACTGTAGTAACCACCGAATGTACCTGCAAAGCGCCGGAGGGAGGGCTCCAGCGTAGACACTTCGATGCTTAAGTTAGTATGGTTGTTCAAAATAGCAGAGGTTTCAGTTGTGATCTTAGGCTTACCTTGCATTTTAAATGGTGGGGTATTTATAGACCAGGTGGAGGGCGATATCTGGGAATATAACGCTTCCAGCGACATCGAGGGCGATATCCCTAATGACGTTAGGAGCGATATCTCCAGGTGATGTCATGACTATCCTAGGATGGGATAACGTCTTGCGTGCAGATAGATGACGCACGAGACCCCCTTCCCCCTCCGCTGATGTCGACCATCCCAGGATTCCTTGCTAAACAAAGGGCGTCAACCTTCCGCAGCTAACCCCGGACAGGCGCGGTAGGGTTCCGGCCTCTAAACTGGTACGAGGACAATAATGCCCTTGGGGTCGCCTTGATTGTTATCAATTTATTTTACTTACCATCTCCTTTTTTCTGTTAATCTTCTTTATGCCATTTCTCGCTCTCTAAATTACCATTATAGGGCAACAATATCGGCACTGAGATGATGATGTTGGAGATGAATCAGAGTATTAGTTGTAGAGTTGCTATATCGTAACAATAGCATTGGGGATAGAATTCTACTAGAGATAACGCTAGTTGTCATATAATCTTCAGGATCATAGGCTTGCAATAGCGGAGTATTATGATAGATATTTCCCAAGATATTGCGACACGACTAGGCATGTGCATTTCCATGCCAAGAGTAGATAGTAATATAGGAGACAACTTGATATTCCAAATAGTGGGTTACCACAGTGAGGTGAGAATATCGGAGATAGAATGTCTTCGTGAGATAACGTTGCTCACCAGATAGCTTCAAGAACACAAACTCGCGATAACAAGATATTATGATAAATATTTCCCACAATAAGTAACATACGTTCCATATCGGCGAGAGAAGATATTGTGGCGATATAGCCGTATATGTTTCCAAGCCAAGAATATCATTCTGATGGTGCTGTTGTTTTGGACATTACTCTTATTCCCTTGATGAGATAATGTCATTAGAGAGATAACTCCGAGAACAAGAGGTCTCACGATAACATTGTATTGTTGTAGATATTTTCCATCACAAATGGAGGATGCCATGTCAATAAATATAGATGTCTCCTTCTCTGTAGGAATAGATATCATGGTAGTATAATATTGCAGAATATATGTTCCCATGCCAAGGAGAAAACAATATGGCGATAAACGATAACTTTCCCCAATACTATGAGTAGAAGATATTGTAATATTACCATTATCGCTGAAAATGTATTCCCTCATTAATGGTAAGGGATACCTTGTGGATAACCATAGATTTCTGTTTCTTCTTCAAATAGGAGATATCATACCCTTGAGAAGATTGCTAGAATTAGCGATAGAAATTCCTGATAAAATTTCTTGAATGTGATGTATCAAAATTCCTGAGCATCCGTTGTTAAGAGCCTATTTGCAATGGCTGATAGAATTGCCAATGAGAAACATATATTTGCAATAGCTGATAGAATTGCCAATGAGGAACATGTATTTGCAATTGCTGATAGAATTGCCAATGAGAAATATGCCATGATAAAATTGAATGGATAAAGGAACCAATAATCTGAGAAATTTATACCAGACAGATATGTCAAAAGTACCTCTATGATTTTGCCGCCTTCGTAGGCATTAGTCCCTCTATTATTTCAATATTTCTACGATTTTCCCCGAGTGCGCCGGGATATTACTGGTATCGCTTTGTAATCCAGGCTCACTGGATCCGGCCTTGCCGGGGCATTATTGGTATTACTTTTTCATCTAGACTCGCCGGGGTATTACTGGTATTGCTTTTTCATCCAGCCTCGCTAGATCCGGCCTCGCCATGGCATTACTCATCCAGCCACTTCGCCGGGTATTTGTCGTCCGGTTACTTGCTTGGTTATTTCTTTTATTTCAAGTTTCAAGGGTCAGCCTGGAGTGTGCCTCGTCTTAGTGAGCCGTCTGATCAGGATCGGTTGTCACAAGGATAGGATTTTCACTCCCGGCGTTGAATCTTTAAGGATGCCAGGGCATGCCTCGTCTTAGTGAGTCGTCTGATCAAGAGCGGTTGTCACAAGGATAGGATTTTCACTCCTGGCACCCTTCATTACCTGCGCGTTATTAACCACAAAACACACAAAGCCATTCTCGATTGGATCGTTAAAACATGTTACCAACGTTAGCAAAACGTTTATAGAAGTATTTCACATTCTAGCATGTTATAATTTTAAACGGGCTATATTCTAGGAATTGGTAAGGGGGTACCATCAAGTGTTTCCAGGTGATATGCTCCCCTTCCAATAATGCGGGTGACGCGATATGGGCCGTCCCAGTTAGAGCTGAGTTTCCACATGCGCTGTCTGGCCGCTCATTTGTCCCTGAGTACTAGGTCTCCCGCTTTGAGCAAGCGTTCCTTAACGCGCCTGTTGTGATATCGTGCCATCCTTCTCTTGTAATGCAACGTTTTCAAAATGGCTACTTGGTGTACTTCTGGTAACGCGTCGAGGTTGGCCCTTAGCCTTTCTTCGTTCAATTCTTCTTTATAGTACGCTACCCACAGGCTCAGGGTTTCTATTTCCACCGGCGTAACGCTTCAGTGCTGAAAGCCATTGTAAAGGGGGTCTCCCTTGTGCTGGTCTTGAAGGTTATCCGATATGCCCACATCACGTATGGGAGCTCTTCTACCCATTTCTCTTTAGAGCCTTCTAAAATTTTCTTGATTACGCTAAGGATGCTTCGGTTGGTTACTTCTATCTGTCTGTTGGTCTATGGGTGCGCCACTGAGGAGAATCTTTGCTCTATTTGGAATTCCTGGCACTAGTCTCTAAAAAATTGACTGGTGAATTGTGACCCGTTGTCACTAATTAATACACGTTGTCGCACCCCCTTTTTGGATTTTCCTAATGCGGCGCGGGTTTTGGGACGAGATGTGAGACAAAATCGGACTCATCTCACATAATGCAAAGAAGTCGCCACATTATTTTTTGTTTCTAGGTTTAGGGAACCTAAAGTCATGGCATAAAAAATAAAAAGCTAAGGCAGAATGGGTCTGAACCTGAGAACTGCGATTCGAGGTCGTATTATGGACTCGGGAAGGTGTTAGGCACTCGAGTCACATCCTAAAAAGGTTACCGGATAAACGAGGTGTTTAAATCATGATTGGAAAAATAAAAAAAGTCCTACTTTAGTGATCATGCCCAACAGATGTATTAAATCTAACATTTCTAAATATTCATGCATACAAGCGTAAAAAATGTTAAAATAAATTAAAGGGAGAGAACTTGTACATGTTGGGAAGTCACGTGTAGATTTACCCTGCAAAATGAGATTATTAGTGCGAGGAATAAATAAAAAAATAGATAAATATTTGACAATTTATCGCATGACAATTAAAAACAAGCAGAAAATAATTAATTGAGCATTTAGAACATGCGAAAATAATTAATTATATAGTGTAAGCATACGATAAATCAGCGCAAATAATTACATGACGGCCCGAAAATGGGCTCTGCCCACGGGGCCGAATTTGGGCCTCACCAGCTGGGCCCAGGACAACCCAGCCCACTGGGCTGGCTGTCTGCGTGGACTGAAGCAGCCCACGCTTCCTCTCTTCAGCTGGGCTTAAGAAGCCTAGTTGCTTCCTCTGCGCTGGGCCTGCTCAGGCCTAGCTTCTCTTTTCCACGCGGGCGCGCCTAGCGCCTGCATCTCTCATCACTTGGGCCCGCCTTGGCCCAGATCATAAGCCAAACATGGCATTGTTCATCATCACCTTCCTTGTGTCGTCGGCGCCATTGTCGGTGACCAAGGAAGAAACGACCATCATTATGGCCCAAAATTAGCCATAAAAATCCTTGTAACTGCAGAAACTCGTACATACCGTAACAGCAAGAAAAATTCAACTTAAAACAGTGTCAATTAATTCAAAAATG
Organism: Viola odorata; assembly: GCA_963691705.1. Taxonomy (NCBI): domain Eukaryota; kingdom Viridiplantae; phylum Streptophyta; class Magnoliopsida; order Malpighiales; family Violaceae; genus Viola; species Viola odorata. The sequence goes on from OY829538.1 coordinate 43,557,194, forward strand.
AATTAAAACCAAATAAATAAAAAGTTCAAAATTGGCTCGAATTAGCCAAGGATTGAGTGAAATAAAACGCTTTAATTATTCTATATATCACATATAATTTGTTTAAAATCAAAATAGCTAATTATCATTTGAAAGCACGAACAAATGGATTCTTAGAAAAACCAATTATAAAAAGCGCGAAACAAGCTCAAAAATTTCAATTGTGAGTAACTTCAACCTTAGGTTGAAGTAGGCAGTTGTTCATGGTAGTGAACCAGCATTAGAGGGGGAGAGAGTGTTCATGAATTAGCGAGTTCAAACATTCACGCGAGCTTGCTATTTATAGCCATTTTTCGCGAGTGACTTTGGAACAGTCGCTACGCATGGTTGGGGCGAGCTTGGGGCGCATGGGAGCGTCAACATGAGTAGTGGCGCAGATGGGACGTGGTGTTGATCTTGTTCGGGAGTGGTGATCGAGGAAAGACTTGAGGAGCAAGGGAGGAGCAGTGGACGAGGCTCTGGTTCATGACATAGAAATTAGGAGACTATTTGATCTGGCTTGACTTTCAAAGTCAACCAGATCAACGGTGGTGATGCATATCGACCTCCCCTTTGAATTTTTTAGCTCGAGCGGATGGTACGCCTTAAAATGAACAAAAACCCGAACCAAAAATGCTAGAATGTACAATAAAATAAACTAAAATAAATAGCATACAATGAATGATGAAAAGTTCGTTGAATAGTTCGATAAAAAAAATCGCCTGTAAGTAATAAAAGTTCGAGCGTAAGAAAATGCTAAAAAATATAAATTGAGTGAAATGCAACGAAATGGCGCGAGTTAAAAAAATAAGTAGCTAATGAGTGAAATTGTTCGATCATTAGTTTCGAGAAATTTACCCGGAACCGATATGAGTTTGAACGGGAAAAGTGATAAAAATGCGAAAAAGGTATGAAATAAAATCTAAATGACATGAAGCATAAAAATAAATAACAGATTGAAGAAAATAAATGGGAGTATGATTTTAGAAAATTGATGACAAGAAATGCGAAAATGTTTTGATGAAGAAAATTTAAAAATCAAAAATCGGGTAGCAACAGGCGCACAACAAGACTGGATGTGGACGACCAAGTCGTCACACACCAACGCGGGTGACCAAGTCACTGAGAGACAAAACTAAAAAATGGACGACCAAGTTGTCACATAACATAATTGAAAGGTGGGAGACTACGTCACCACACGACATACGTTGTGATAACAATTGAGGCAATCCCAAGGACATAACAGTAATTATGATCCTTGACGAGGGCGGAATCCTATAAGCCTTATCAGACATCTAAGCTATCGCCCCTGGATTATGAGGTGTTCTCCGAGATGGTCGACATCAGCGGGGGGCGGGAGGTCTCACGCGTCTCTGGGAGCACGGCATCATCCCATCCCGGGGGATCCGTGGAGTTACCGCCCCCGACATCACCATGGGTATCGCCCCCGGCACCCTCCTCAGAGGTATCGCCCCCGACATCACCATGGGTATCGCTCCCGGCACCCTCCTGAGAGGTATCGCCCATGACGTCACCCCTAGGTATCGCTTGTGACGTCGTCCAGAGTGCTATCATTCCAGATACCCTCTCTTTACTCAGGTATCGCCCCCAGCGGCCTATAAATACCTCCTTGATTTTAAAACAAAGGTAGGACGAAAATTACCAACTAGAATCTCTGCTATTTTTGAACCGCTTACTGACTTAAGCATCGGAGTGTCTACACCGGAGCCCCCCTCCGGCGCTTTGCAGGTGGATCCAACGTCAACTACAGCAACTCCGACCAACAGTAGTCATCATCTTGATCATCTCGAAGGTCGAATCTTATCAAATTGGTGCTTTCATTGAGAGCCTTGGTACATTAAGTGAGCGTCCTTAATAGCCAGGCTCTATTTTACCCGGAGATCGGAGCGATCATGACTTCTGAATCGGAGTCGACGCAACCCTCATCCTCTAGTCTACCTTTTTCGATTCGTAGACAGTTATTCCCTTTTTGCTACTGCTGATCTTTCTGTGGCAGCGCAACAAATCAGTTCAGAATCCCCGGATCTGTTGACCAGGTCGGCAGGGGAAGCCCTCTCCTCGCAAACGTCTGTTTCGTTATCCCAGATGACGGGATCTAGCTTTTCTACTCCTCCTCCAAGGGGATTTGTGTTAAACAGTACAGAATACCCTTTTGCGAGTGAAATAACGACCCTTCATTCTCGGTTGGACTATTTGACTGAAATGGCCGCCAGAATCACACCTGAGATTTCTGGATCGAGTGTCCCTCCCCGTGTCATGTTCACGCCGTCTATTGTCACCGAGCGGCCCTTGTCACCGTTGTTACAGGGAAATCTCCAGTTACCTTTACCTACAACAGATCCCCCAATCAATTTTGTGCAGCTCGCTCAAGGACGAGTAGAACCTTATGTGCCGCAGGAACCTCAAGGTCCCATCCCTCAGGAGGATCGGCACCTCGAGGGGGTGAGGAACCGTTGGGACTGTCGAAGAGAAGGAGCAAATAGAGATTTATCTCCTGAGTACAACGAGAGATCCAGTAGCAGAAGATGTAGAACTCTTTCGCCCAGGAGCCGCAGCCGGTCTCCTAGGCGACGTCTTACACCTGAACCGCGAAACCAGCGGCGTCATGAGGACATATCTCCCCCGCGTCAGGCGCGTGAAATCCTTGACGACACATCGGGTCATCCTTTTAGCCGTCGTATAAGACGACATAAGGTCAGTCGGCATGTGAAGCTTCCCACTGAAACTTATGATGGAACCAGAGATCCCATTTCCCACGTCAATAAGGTAAGGATTTTGTTCAATTTCAGACTCACAGTGATGCAGCGTTGTGCCAAATATTCGTTATGACATTATCAGGAGTTGCACGTCTCTGGTTCGAGGGCCTCCCTGGCGGATCTATTAGCAGCTTCTCACAATTGGAATCTAAGTTCCGAAGCAGATTTAGTACAGCGATTCCAATCAGAAAATCCACTGCCACATTATTTGACATACATCGAATGCCCCAAGAAACTCTGAAGGAATTTCTCAGCCGATTTGACCTGGAAATGTCACTGACGCCGGGCGTTACCATTGATTTTGCCATAGAAGCCTTGAAAAGGAACTGCCGTTATAATAAATTGAAGGATGCACTGATGGTAGACCCTCCGGTGACTTTAGATGCATTAAGACTTAAAGCCCATAATTATGCTAAAATGGAAGAAGAGGAAAACAGAGAGAGAACTTACAACATGCCGCCTGAGGCCCCTCCGATACCTAACGCTCCTGCGATTACCATTCCTGACGACCGCCTCTCCGATGAGTATGCTCGGCGGAAAGATCATATTCTCAAAACCTCCAGTGGGCGGAAAGGTAGCACCTCGAAGGGAAAGCCTGGCAGTTCCCCTACTCAGCGTCAAGGAGATCCTTCAAATGGTCGGATGTACGACCCTGACTTCCCGTCCCTTAATCTACCAAGGGCAGAGATTTTAGCGATAGTGGAGCAGCGAAACCTTCCCATCTGTTACCCTGCGCTTGTGAAGCCTGGGGTGCTTCTAGGGAGAAGAGAAATTGCTTATTGCAAGTTCCACAAAGCAAGGGGGCATTCCACAGAAGTATGCAGAGAACTAAAATCGGCAATAGAATGTTTGGTGGAAGAAGGTTACTTGGGAGAATTCGCCGCCAAGGTAAGAGAAGACGCCCGAAACAATCCCACGAAAAGGATAGCGGATGACCAACAGGTACCCCCTCGTGTCCAACAGAAGGATAGTACTCCCGGAGGGAGAGGGGACGAAGATTTCACAGTAGATGACGAGGACTTCCCTTTGATTAACATCATAGCGGGAGGGGCTCCTTACATGGACGAATCAGAGCCACTGATGACCGTGTTAGGAGAAAAATGCAAACGAGATGGCACGATAAAGAAAGGTGAAGTAATAAGCGTCCTGGATCGCATGATATTAGCCTTCTCAGAAGAGGACAAGAAAGGCGTTGTTTATCCGCATAATGACGCATTGGTGGTTACGTCCATCATTGCCAGTCACGGAGTTAGAAGAACTCTTATAGATAACGGGAGTGCGGTGAACCTCTTCTCGTTAGAGGCATACAATCTCATGAAACGACCCGGCAACGAGTTAAGACCCTGCAAGAAACCCATAATGGGAGTGGATGGGGTCCCAATCCCTGTCGCAGGAGTAACTACACTGCCCATGTACTTCAGAGAAGACACATCCAAGCGATCGGAGGACCTGTTATTCCTTGTCGTGGACTTGAACTTGCCCTACAATGTCATACTTGGACGACCTTTTCTCAACCGCTTTGGAGCGGTGATATCTCAGAAGCACCTGAAGATGAAATATCCCTCCTGGGACGGAGTGGTATCGATAAAGGGCAACCAAAAACTGGCAACGGAATGTTACCTGCTCATGACTCAAAAGAGTTGCGATAGGTATGTATGTATAACGGCGGACCCATACGAACAGGGTGATGAGAAGCGCGCACAACCTCTGGACAAAATGGTGCCCGTACCAGTGATAGGCATAGAATAGGCGAACTTCCTAGTCACCAAAAAGCTCAGTCCAGAGGAAAACCTTCAATTGGCCCGGTTATTGAACAAATGTCAAGGAGAGTTCGCATGGAAACCCGCAGACATGCCGGGTATATCGCGCCAAATAGCCGAACATCGTCTCAATGCTGACCCTAGCGTCAGGCCGGTCCAGTAAAATCGAAGCGCGTTTTCTACGGAAACAACTTTAGCCGTTGATAAAGAAGTGACGAAACTCCTTGATGCGGGGTTCATCCGCGAAGTTCCATACCTTACGAGGTTAGCCAATCCAGTTCTTGTTCCTAAGCCCAATGGAGACTGGCGCATGTGTGTCGACTTTACCGATTTGAACGATGCTTGCCCCAAGGATTGCTACCCGCTTCCCCGTATTGACCAACTAGTCGATCAGACTGCAGGGTACACATATCTAAGCTCACTTGACGCTAACTTCGGATACCACCAAATTCCCATGGCCATTGAAGATGAAGAAAAAACTACCTTCATCACTTCTAAGGCCACTTACTGTTATACGACGATGCCGATTGGGCTAAAGAATGCTGGAGCAACGTTCCAACGTATGGCAAACAAGATATTCGAAGGACAAATAGGAAGAAATGTGGAAGCATACGTTGACGACATTTTGGTTAAGAGCGCGAACTTTCAGGATCACTTGCGGGACCTGAAGGAAGTCTTTGATGTGATGAAAAGGCACCGTATGAAATTGAACCCCCGAAAATGCATGTTTGCGTTTCCGACGGGGAAATTCCTGGGCTACGTAGTCAGCCGGAAAGGAATCCAGCCTAATCCCTCAAAGATTAAAGCCATACAAGACATGATATCTCCAAGAACCGTCAAGGAAGTACAAAGGCTAACAGGGCGCGTTATCGCCCTAGGACGGTTCATTTCCAAATAAGGCAAGAAGTGTCTCCCTATTTTCAAAATCATTCGCAAGAAAGCACCATTTGGGTGGACCCCGGAATATGAAGAGGAGTTCATTAACCTGAAAGATTACCTGTCATCTGACCTACTGCTGACCAGGCCGGAACCGGGTGATAATTTATATCTATACCTTGGCGCTGCTGACGAAGTGGTTAGTGTCGTCCTTGTTCGTGACGACAGCCACGCGCACCGCCCGGTATATTTTATGAGTCACGTTCTAAAGGACGCGGAGCTGCGATACGCCCGAATCGAGAAAATAGCATTCGTACTAATACAGGCCACCCAAAAGATGGACAGATACTTCCAGTCATACTCCGTTATCGTACTTACAGACCAACCACTGAAGAGAATATTTCGAAAGCCTGAGTCCTCAGGAAGAATGTTAATATGGGCCCTCGAACTCGAGCAATACGGGCTGAGGTACCAGTCTCGACCATCTGTGAAGGCTCAGATCCTAGCGGATTTTATAGCGGAATGTACCTTTACAGAAGATCCATTAACAGACGTACCCGAAGAGAAATGGGGTGACGTGGATCTCCCATTCCCGGAAACCTATACGGACCTCTGGTTCGTCCATGTAAATGGAGCTAAAAACCAAGAATTGGCTGGAGCAGGAATCTTCATAAATGGGCCGCACGATATGCGAATACAATACGCCATCCGAATCCTACAACCATTATCCAATAATGCGGCGGAATATGAGGCGTTACTAGCTAGACTCAGGATAGGGAGGAGCCTTTAAGCTATCGCCCCTGGATTATGAGGTGTTCTCCGGGATGGTCAACATCAGCGGGGGGCGGGAGGTCTCACGCGTCTCTGGGCGCACGGCATCATCCCATCCCGGGGGATCTGCTGAGTTACCGCCCCCGACATCACCATGGGTATCGCTCCTGGCACCCTCCTGAGAGGTATCGCCCATGACGTCACCCCTAGGTATCGCTTGTGACGTCGTCCAGAGTGCTATCATTCCAGATACCCTCTCTTTACTCAGGTATCGCCCCCAGCGGCCTATAAATACCTCCTTGATTTTAAAACAAAGGTAGGACGAAAATTACCAACTAGAATCTCTGCTATTTTTGAACCGCTTACTGACTTAAGCATCGGAGTGTCTACACCGGAGCCCCCCTCCGACGCTTTACAGGTGGATCCAACGTCAACTACAGCAACTCCGACCAACAGTAGTCATCATCTTGATCATCTCGAAGGTCGAATCTTATCAAATTGGTGCTTTCATTGAGAGCCTTGGTACATTAAGTGAGCGTCCTTAATAGCCAGGCTCTATTTTACCCGGAGATCGGAGCGATCAAGACTTCTGAATCGGAGTCGACGCAACCCTCATCCTCTAGTCTCCCTTTTTCGATTCGTAGACAGTTATTCCCTTTTTGCTACTGCTGATCTTTCTGTGGCAGCGCAACAAATCAGTTCAGAATCCCCGGATCTGTTGACTAGGTCGGCAGGGGAAGCCCTCTCCTCGCAAACGACTGTTTCGTTATCCCAGATGACGGGATCTAGCTTTTCTACTCCTCCTCCAAGGGGATTTGTGTTAAACAGTACAGAATACCCTTTTGCGAGTGAAATAACGGCCCTTCATTCTCGGTTGGACTATTTGACTGAAATGGCCGCCAGAATCACACCTGAGATTTCTGGATCGAGTGTCCCTCCCCGTGTCATGTTCACGCCGTCTATTGTCACCGAGCGGCCCTTGTCACCGTTGTTACAGGGAAATCTCCAGTTACCTTTACCTACAACAGATCCCCCAATCAATTTTGTGCAGCTCGCTCGAGGACGAGTAGAACCTTATGTGCCGCAGGAACCTCAAGGTCCCATCCCTCAGGAGGATCGGCACCTCGAGGGGGTGAGGAACCGTTGGGACTGTCGAAGAGAAGGAGCAAATAGAGATTTATCTCCTGAGTACAGCGAGAGATCCAGTAGCAGAAGATGTAGAACTCTTTCGCCCAGGAGCCGCAGCCGGTCTCCTAGGCGACGTCTTACACCTGAACCGCGAAACCAGCGGCGTCATGAGGAAATATCTCCCCCGCGTCAGGCGCGTGAAATCCTTGACGACACATCGGGTCATCCTTTTAGCCGTCGTATAAAACGACATAAGGTCAGTCGGCATGTGAAGCTTCCCACTGAAACTTATGATGGAACCAGAGATCCCATTTCCCACGTCAATAAGGTAAGGATTTTGTTCAATTTCAGACTCACAGTGATGCAGCGTTGTGCCAAATATTCGTTATGACATTATCAGGAGTTGCACGTCTCTGGTTCGAGGGCCTCCCTGGCGGATCTATTAGCAGCTTCTCACAATTGGAATCTAAGTTCCGAAGCAGATTTAGTACAGCGATTCCAATCAGAAAATCCACTGCCACATTATTTGACATACGTCGAATGCCCCAAGAAACTCTGAAGGAATTTCTCAGCCGATTTGACCTGGAAATGTCACTGACGCCGGGCGTTACCATTGATTTTGCCATAGAAACCTTGAAAAGGAACTGCCGTTACAATAAATTGAAGGATGCACTGATGGTAGACCCTCCGGTGACTTTAGATGCATTAAGACTTAAAGCCCATAATTATGCTAAAATGGAAGAAGAGGAAAACAGAGAGAGAACTTACAACATGCCGCCTGAGGCCCCTCCGATACCTAACGCTCCTGCGATTACCATTCCTGACGACCGCCTCTCCGACGAGTATGCTCGGCGGAAAGATCATATTCTCAAAACCTCCAGTGGGCGGAAAGGTAGCACCTCGAAGGGAAAGCCTGGCAGTTCCCCTACTCAGCGTCAAGGAGATCCTTCAAATGGTCGGATGTACGACCCTGACTTCCCGTCCCTTAATCTACCAAGGGCAGAGATTTTAGCGATAGTGGAGCAGCGAAACCTTCCCATCTGTTACCCTGCGCTTGTGAAGCCTGGGGTGCTTCTAGGGAGAAGAGAAATTGCTTATTGCAAGTTCCACAAAGCAAGGGGGCATTCCACAGAAGTATGCAGAGAACTAAAATCGGCAATAGAATGTTTGGTGGAAGAAGGTTACTTGGGAGAATTCGCCGCCAAGGTAAGAGAAGACGCCCGAAACAATCCCACGAAAAGTATAGCGGATGACCGACAGGTACCCCCTCGTGTCCCACAGAAGGATAGTACTCCCGGAGGGAGAGGGGACGAAGCTTTCACAGTAGACGACGAGGACTTCCCTATGATTAACATCATAGCGGGAGGGGCTCCTTACATGGACGAATCAGAGCCACTGATGACCGCGTTAGGAGAAAAATGCAAAGGAGATGGCACGATAAAGAAAGGTGAAGTAATAAGCGTCCTGGATCGCATGATATTAGCCTTCTCAGAAGAGGACAAGAAAGGCGTTGTTTATCCGCATAATGATGCATTGGTGGTTACGTCCATCATTGCCAGTCACGGAGTTAGAAGAACTCTTATAGATAACGGGAGTGCGGTGAACCTCTTCTCGTTAAAGGTATACAATCTCATGAAACGACCCGGCAACGAGTTAAGACCCTGCAAGAAACCCATAATGGGAGTGGATGGGGTCCCAATCCCTGTCGCAGGAGTAACTACACTGCCCATGTACTTCAGAGAAGACACCTCCAAGCGATCGGAGGACCTGTTATTCCTTGTCGTGGACTTGAACTTGCCCTACAATGTCATACTTGGACGACCTTTTCTCAACCGCTTTGGAGCGGTGATATCTCAGAAGCACCTGAAGATGAAATATCCCTCCTGGGACGGAGTGGTATCGATAAAGGGCAACCAAAAACTGGCAACGGAATGTTACCTGCTCATGACTCAAAAGAGTTGCGATAGGTATGTATGTATAACGGCGGACCCATACGAACAGGGTGATGAGAAGCGCGCACAACCTCTGGACAAAATGGTGCCCGTACCAGTGATAGGCATAGAATAGGCGAACTTCCTAGTCAGCGAAAAGCTCAGTACAGAGGAAAACCTTCAATTGGCCCGGTTATTGAACAAATGTCAAGGAGAGTTCGCATGGAAACCCGCAGACATGCCGGGTATATCGCGCCAAATAGCCGAACATCGTCTCAATGCTGACCCTAGCGTCAGGCCAATCCAGCAAAAGCGAAGCGCGTTTTCTATGGAAAAAGCTTTAGCCGTTGATAAAGAAGTGACGAAACTCCTTGATGCGGGGTTCATCCGCGAAGTTCAATACCTTACGTGGTTAGCCAATCCAGTTCTTGTTCCTAAGCCCAATGGAGACTGGCGCATGTGTGTCGACTTTACTGATTTGAACGATGCTTGCCCTAAGGATTGCTACCCGCTTCCCCGTATTGACCAACTAGTCGATCAGACTGCAGGGTACACATATCTAAGCTAACTTGACGCTAACTTCGGATACCACCAAATTCCCATGGCCATTGAAGATGAAGAAAAGACTGCCTTTATCACTTCTAAGGCCACTTACTGTTATACGGCGATGCCGTTTGGGCTAAAGAATGCTGGAGCAACGTTCGAACGTATGGCAAATAAGATATTCGAAGGACAAATAGGAAGAAATGTGGAAGCATACGTTGACGACATTTTGGTTAAGAGCGCGAACTTTCAGGATCACTTGCGAGACCTGAAGGAAGTCTTTGATGTGATGAAAAGGCACCGCATGAAATTGAACCCCCGAAAATGCATGTTTGCGTTTCAGACGGGGAAATTCCTGGGCTACGTAGTCAGCCGGAAAGGAATCCAGCCTAATCCCTCAAAGATTAAAGCCATACAAGACATGATATCTCCAAGAACCGTCAGGGAAGTACAAAGGCTAACAGGGCGCGTTATCGCCCTAGGACGGTTCATTTCCAAATAAGGCAAGAAGTGTCTCCCTTTTTTCAAAATCATTCGCAAGAAAGCACCATTCGGGTGGACCCCGGAATATGAAGAGGCGTTCATTAACCTGAAAGATTACCTGTCATCTGACCTACTGCTGACCAGGCCGGAACCGGGTGATAATTTATATCTATACCTTGGCGCTGCTGACGAAGTGGTTAGTGTCGTCCTTGTTCGTGACGATAGCCACGCGCACCGCCCGGTATATTTTATGAGTCACGTTCTAAAGGACGCGGAGCTGTGATACGCCCGAATCGAGAAAATAGCATTCGCACTAATACAGGCCACCCAAAAGATGGACAGATACTTCCAGTCCTACTCCGTTATCGTACTTACAGACCAACCTCTAAAGAGAATATTTTGAAAGCCTGAGTCCTCAGGAAGAATGTTAATATGGGCCCTCGAACTCGAGCAATACGGGCTGAGGTACCAGTCTCGACCATCTGTGAAGGCTCAGATCCTAGCGGATTTTATAGCGGAATGCACCTTTACAGAAGATCCATTAACAGACGTACCCGAAGAGAAATGGGGCGACGTGGATCTCCCATTCCCAGAAACCTATACGGACCTCTGGTTCGTCCATGTAAATGGAGCTAAAAACCAAGAATTGGCTGGAGCAGGAATCTTCATAAATGGGCCGCACGATATGCGAATACAATACGCCATCCGAATCCTACAACCATTATCCAATAATGCGGCGGAATACGAGGCGTTACTAGCCAGACTCAGGATAGGGAGGAGCCTTTCTTCCAAAGGAAGGCACGATACTAGAAGAATAGGAGACCTGCGTCTAAAAATTTGTGGTGACTCCAAACTAGTAATCGACCAAGTCTTGGGGCGCTCTCAGGCTCAGGAGCCCATCATGGTCCAGTACCTCGCCAAGGTAATACGGGAACTGTTGGAAATAAAGAAAGAAGGCATGCAAGTCAGCTTTGAGCACATTCCTCGAGAGGACAACGCTGAAGCCGACAGTCTCGCTAAACTGGCAGCAAACCCGGAAGCGTCCATACCCGAAGGGGTGTATTACCGTGAGTTATCTGTACCTTCTTTCATGGAAGAGCAAGCGTCTCTGTGTATGGAAGAACTCGAGGATGACTGGCGGGATCCCGTAATCAAATACCTGAAATACGAAGAACTACCAGTGGATATCGCTGAAAAGAAAAGGGTGCTGAAATAGGCAGCCCGCTGTACGTACTTGACGGGGACCTGGTTCGGAGGTGTTTTTCTCACCCAGCCGCCAAATGTATAAAGGAGCAAGAAGGTCTTCACACCTTGCGCGAAATCCACGAGGAAGTGTGCTGTATGCACGTGTCGGGCGGCACCTTAGCTGCACAAGTTTTCAGATCTGGATTCTACTGGCCCACCATCCGGAGAGATTGCCACAACTACATGTGAACTTGCTCGAAGTGTCAGGAGTTCTCCAAAATTCCTCGACGTCCTGCCACCGAAATATCTGAGATTATCGCTCCTTGTCCTTTTGCTAAATGGGGGATCGATATCTTGGGCCCATTTCCAAAGGCAAGGTCCCAACTAAAATTTGTAATAGTGGCAGTAGACTACTTTACGAAGTGGGCGGAAGCTGAAGCGGTCACCAATATCACGGCGGAGAAATCTTGGCGTTTCTTCAAACACCAAGTTATTATGAGGTTCGACGTACCCCATATCCTAGTCAGCGATAACGGAACACAGTTCACCAGTCAATTCTTCAACGACCAATGCTCAGAATTCAGGATTGAGCAGCGATACTCTTCCGTGGCTCACCCGCAAACCAATGGACAGGCGGAAGTGACCAACCGGAGCATCCTCAGCGGTATCAAGAAAAACCTAGAGGGATCTAAAAAGAAGTGGGCCGACGAGTTGCCATACGTTATGTGGGCGTACCGCATGACAGTAAAAACCAGTACTGGAGAAACACCTTTCGCATTGGCCTTCGGGACCGAGGCTGTTATGCCGGTAGAAATCAGGACTATGAGTTTGCGAGTGGCTCACTTTCGGGAGGAGCTGTATGAGGAAAGGTTACGGGCTAACCTTGACGCGTTACCGGAGGTCCGAGAAGAAACCCTCCTGAAAATGCAACATTACAAGTGAAAGATGGCCCGCTATCATAACAGGCGCGTCAAAGAACGGTTGCCCAAAACAGGCGACTTGGTGCTTAGAGACAAGCGAGCGGTTGGACAACGCGTGGGAAAACTCAGTCCAAACTGGGAGGGGCCGTATCGCGTTATCGGAAAAGGAGCCTATCATTTGGAGACACTCGATGGTACTCCCTTATCCAACTCTTGGAACATCGCTCGTTTGAAATTATATTATCCTAGAGCTTGATTTTATCTGCACCTTTGGTTGATGCCAACCCTAACCTTAGCTAACGCTCGGAGAGAGAGCTTTCTTGGGTATTTGTGGTTGCCTTTGTGTAGATAAAAAAGGGGGATCCTGGGAGTGAAAAGTCCTATCCTTGTGATGACCGGTCCTGATCAGACGGCTCACTAAGTGAGGGCACGACCCAGCACGCCTTGAATTAGCGTGGGGATTGAAAGATCCCTATCGCTCCCGGGAGTGAAAAGTCCTACCCTTGTGATGGCCGGTCCTGATCAGATGGCTCACTAAGTGAGGGCACTACCTTGTATCCTTGGGAGTGAAAAGTCCTTTTCTTGTACTGACTGTTCCCGTGGAGACAGCCCACCAAGACAAGGCACGCCCCAAGGAAATAGTAACTCCGTTCTAGAAACGAAAAGCCCTATCTTAGTGACCAGACTAGTGTAGTCGGTTCATCAAGTGAGGGCATGATTCTAGACGCGAGGACAACGCCTGAAAGTGAAAAGTCCTATCCTTGTGACGACCTGTCCCGATCCGACGGCTCACTAAGATGAGGCACTTTCCAGGCCGATCGTGGAAAGATGGAAACGCGAAGAATTACGAAATTCCAGCTAGTAACCAGATGCGTAATCCCTGGTGAAGTATAGAGCTGATAAAGCGATTTGCGCGGTTTCCATGCAAACGCCCTATGATGGCAGCAGAAAGGCTCCTACGGGTAATTACTGTCTCCTATGACATGTTATGTTACTAATGATTTACAATTAAGAATGTGCAGAATACTTTTCGAGCAGCGGAAAGATTGACGATCGCACAAGTGGCGATATTATGAGGCTCATCGGGAAAGCCAACCCGATACTGACTACAACGATTTCTGTTGACAAAACGCTAGGAGCCTACTCGAAAGAGTAAATGTACTATGTTATCAGGGCGATAACAGCACCGAGGGAATTTCAAAAGGTAAAAATTAAAGAAAAGGAAAGGCAGCAGTAAAGATATAAACTATTTAAATACATGAAAGTGCCTTTGAAAGGTCACGAATTCTAAGGGTCAAAAAAATAATATCGCGGAAGCAGAAAATAAAAAGCTTGGCAATTCCTAATGACCACAGAAAAGGCGGCGAAAGTTTTAGGGTGCGTCAGCCCTCGGGGTTCCTTCGTTTCCAACCCTCTGCCTTAGCTCGGTGAAAGCCCGCTTCGTTGAGATCAGCAGACTTCTGCTTGAAAGCCTTCGTGACCTCGTCACCTTTGTATGCGTCAACCCCATGGACCTCCTCGAAGCATTCAACCAAAATAGCGGCAGTCCGCTCGACATGCCACAGACTCTTATCGGCTGACTCCTCTTCCAGAAAGGCCTTCTTCTCCTCCAATACAGTTTTCTCCCTTATCAAGGACGACTTCTGTTTTTCCAAGGAGGCATTCTTGGCTCTTTCCGCTGTCAGGGCAGCATCAAGGGTCGACGCTTACCCTTTTAGTTCCTGCTAGGCCAGTAATAATCGAGTGCGTTCCTCCAGTAACTTATTCTTCTCATTTTGCTCTCGTGAAAGTTCAGAAAGGGACACGGTAAGAGAGGCAGCCTGACGTTGTACGTGCTCTGTCTAGTAATGAAATTTCATGAAATTGGTAAAGAGACTAGAGCGTAGCGAATTCGCTTTGTTGTCATCAACCTTAGAGAGGAAAGCTTCCCGTTCGGCAGCAGACGATAATATCTGGGCGGCCAAGAAAGTAGAAACCTCGTCCGAGCCATCGCCTCCGATAGCCGCTAAGCCTGTATTATGAAAATCATATAAGCCCACTTGGTGAGTCACAGTGTCGGGCTCACTCGATGAGCTTAGATCAGCAGCAAAGTCGAAGGCGTCGGTCCCCTCGCCAGAGCATTGCGACAAAGGAACGCTTGAAGGGACAAATGCCAAAGGAACAGGAGGGCGAACCTGTATAGAAGGCCCCCCTTGGACGACGTAAGAACCGTGAGGATGGTAGCCCGAAAAGTCCTATGAGTGAACGGGTCCACCAAAAGAATTGGGCGAAGCCCCAAAGGACTCCGTCGTACCCATGTTCACCAGAAACTCAGAAGGGTGATTCTGGGGAATGCCCGTAGACACGAAGACGCTGTCAGATTGGACTTCCGTGGCAGCGATAGTTGGGGATAAGCTTCCACCCTCACCCTCCGGCCGAGATCTTTTCTTAGAACCACCCAGCACATAACCTATATCCATATCGCCTATGGGAGATGCGGAAACAACAACAGTATCCTGCAAAGAACCCAGTATAAAATGTAGATAAGAGAAATGGAAAAAACAACGACAGACATCAATATACGGCATATCGCAGTCAAAAACTACACTCACGACAGTAGTGTTAAGAGGAGGCGCTTCAGAAGAGGCTGCCGCGTCCGGAGAAGGAGTGAGAGCGGCAACACTTCTCGTTCTTTTCTTCTTTTTTCCTTTGGCAAGGGCCTTAGGGACTTTAGAAGAAGATGGTTGAGCAGGAGGGGTAGCGACGGTCATGATGGGGATACCTGAAGGGATGTCGGTATTTCCCTCACCAGCTGAGGAAGAGGATACTTGAGCAAGGCTCACGGAAGTAGTCGATAGTACAGTTGGGTTATCAGTAGCTCTTGTGGAGGCAGCCCTCTCTTTTTCTTCTCTCCTTGCCCCTTTTCAGTCATCTCCTAACGTTTTCAGGCTTGTAATTGGGATCCGTCGCTGCATGATCGCAAAATAACGTTAGCATTAATATCAGCGATAGTAAGGAAGGAAGCGACATGGCACTCACGTCTAACACAATCCTTGATATCAGCCCCGCACGCGCACATAACGGATGTGAACGCTGATTTCCAGTTGAAGCAATTTGTCTAGCCAGCCTTGTTCACGCGGAGGAAGGCTCTCCGGCCGGGCCCAGACGTTATCCTTGACGTCTTGGTTAAACCCAGATCGCCACCAGGAACCAGGAGCTTCGGGAAGATTTATCACAAAGAACTCCTTTTTCCAAGCATCGACGGAAGACTCAATGTGAAGGAGTTTCCAAGTAAAGGACTTGAGTGAGTCATCGTCATAACGGGGCGATATCCTTATCACACCCCGACACTTCATCAGCTTAAAAACCGACTTAAGCAACAAAAGAGAAAGAGAAGTAATCCCCTTATATTTACAAAGTTCCAGAAAGGCATAAACACAGCAATATGCATTTGGGGCTAATTGAACGGGATTCAAATCGCAGGCAACAAGCAACTATTTTATGAAAGGGTCAATGGGAAGCCGGAAACCATAACGGAACATTTGTGCATACAGAACCCTACGTTTGCTCGTCAAAATGCTGTTCAAACCGTCAGGGATAACAACATTATGTGCGGCTAAATGCTCATTGAGAGCGATTTCAGAGGTGATACTGCTAGCCGTAATATCCATCTTTTTCTCATCGGCAGACTTCGACTCAGGGCGGCGAGTCTTGGCCATGGCAGAAAATAAAAAAGTAAAGACGAAGAAGACGATGGAAGAAAATAGGAAATACCTTTAGGGAAAAAACACTTCGAGAGCCTTGAATGGTGGAAAGAAAACAAGACGACTAGAGAGAGTATGAAGAAAGCAGGATGGTAAAAGTAAGAAAAAGAAATAAGTGTTGGTTTTTATAACCCTAGTGGTCAAAGGAAACAACGGACGATGCAGTCGTTGTGTGAAAGCGTCACAAGGAACAGACTCAAGCAATGAGTACAATCCTAGAGAAATGCGACAACACTTCGATTTTGCTAAAATTCTAGAGCACGCTAGCCCGTGACGTCACAAAATAAGGACACATGTGTCTGTACTGTCACGATTTTCCTCCCGCATTAATGAGAGGATCGTGAGCATTAAATTCACTGAAAAGCAGAAGTGATTTTCTAGAATAAGACAAAAGCGATATTGCAATAATGGAGATAAGGCAGAATGGCGTTAACAAAGCCGGCAGCCTTCGAGATAACGCGGAAAAGCGAAATGAAGATCAGTTATTATAGAGTACAGATATCGTTGCGTGATAAGGCGTTATTACAAGACAGAAAAAGCAGATAAAGAGGAAAATCCTCTAAAGGGTCAGCCTCGACCATTCATTGGTTGGCACGGATATCGCAGCCACCTTTTTCCCTACTCCTCTCTGAAAGAAAGAAGATCTCCCTCGCTTTCGCTTAAATCCTTTATCTTCTTGGAGGCACAATCAACCAACTTAGAAGGGTCAACAGTTCCCTGGCGATGCAGATCCATAAATCCGGCGGTACAGACTTCCAGGATCTTGTCTTTCCACCCGGCTATCTTCGAGGGTACCTTGGCCAAATCCGCGTCACGGGATGATATCTCTTCAAGGAGGAAAGAGTTCCTTTTGTCGGCCGCCACCAATTCAGCCTCCAGCAGTTCTATCTTAGCCTTTCCTTTCAATTTTTCTCGTGCGAGCTCGGCACGACACTCAGTCAATTCTGCCCGGGTTCGATCTTGAAGCTTTGACAGCTCTGTTACCTTCGCTAGGGCGGCATCTAATTGTTCTTTCGAACCGGGAGAGCGCCGAACTTTGTCGCTATGATCCTCGAGAAAATGGTGCAGCTCGCGGAAGCTGGCCAACATGTCGTTCAGAAGGCGTGAGTGCTGAACTTCAGGGGGATGTCGCAGGAACTCTTCCTTGTCCTTCGAAGAACTGAACATCTGGCCCACTATAGAACCTATTGGCTCATCTCGCGATAGCGGATCCGATATCCCTAAAGTGCGAAGCCCATTAGTCCCAAAAGGTGACAGATCCAGCTGGTATGCGACATTTCCTTGAGGACTTTGAGGGGAAAGATTGGCGATATAAGGTGGAGAATAACTTTTTGCGGAATTACCAATGCCCGAAATTGAAGAAAGGAATAAGGGTTGAGGTTTCCTCGGGGAAGGTTCGGGAGGAACACTTGGATTCGAAATTAGCACGGTCGCATCCGGAATGCAGGAAGAGATCGGAGAACCAGGGCCACCAGGCGGCAAGGGTGAATCCACCGCCGTTGAAACCTCATTAGCTTTGGAAGGAATGGCAGGAGACACCTTGACAACCTCCGCTACTTGCGAGGTACTCGCGGCATGAGAGGTGTCAACCTCCGCGGTAGGAACTGCGTTAACTTCCCTCAAGGGAGGAACCGGTAGACCAGTCTTCTCTTTCCGAATTTTCTTTCGGAGACGCTCCATCTCGGCAACCATCTCTTCGCTATCGTCTTCGGTTGACTCCGCCGCGGAATCATTTTTTCTCGCCCGAAGCTTCATTTATTGGGCGATGGGGGCGTGACGTAGTTCGTAACCGGCATTCATGCTCTCACTATCACTGTCAGCTATTTCTGTCACAGGACGACTCGGAGTCACTCCCCTGCCTTGAGGCGGCAACCAATTCTCAAGAAAATGAGAAGGTTGAGCGGAAGCACTGCGTGTTGCGACGGTCTTAACTCTCCTTTTCCTTGGCGGAATAGTCGGATGGCTGGAACTTTCAGGCGGTGGAGAAGGAGGTAAAGTTTGAAGCGGCACCACGTTCAGAGGAGTGTTATTCCCCCTAGAGGAACGGCTCTCAGCGCCACCTGCCAGCGAAGCATGTTAATGCAGCAAACAAATCAAAGTAATAACATGGCAAAAGAAAAACTCACCAACGACACACTCTTTCAAGTGTCTGAACTGAGCAAATTCCCGAATGCGGAAAGGCCCTTCTATTTCTAACAGGGCGGTAACATGGGACACGTTAATGCTAGATAGTACTTCTGGTTTTTTCCAAACGGCACTGGAAATCTCTCGGTTAAAACCCCCGCGCCACTAGCGGGTCGGCAGGCGAAGGGTGAAGAAGCCATTTTTCCAGTTGCCCACGTTGTCCTCAAAAGCTTGAAAGTTCCGCCAAAAAAATTACACGATGGCGTCATTCCATCTTGGGGTGATATCCACCAGGCAGTCGTGACAGCTCAAGCTGAAAAATGTGCGGAACAGATCGAGAGAGGGAGTGAAAATATGCTTCATCTCGCATGAGCGAAGGAAGGCATAAATCCCGCACCAGGAGGACGGGGTTATTTGAACGGGAATGAGATCGTAATGATTTAGCAGCTTCATCAGAGAAGTATGGAGGGGGAGATGAAATCCGTAGAGGAACATCTTGAAATAAACCACCCGAAACGTTCCCCACATGGCATCATGAAGCCGAATATCCTTCGTAGGGATATGAGGGCGGCAGCCCAAGGGGAAGGTGATACCATTCTCCTCTAATTCTGCCTTCAAAACTTCGTTGCAATAAAAAATACTACGAGCTCTTCTAGCTTCGAGATCTATGGGATTTTCGGCACTCGCTGAGGCTTTAATATGAGACATAAGGGACGGGAAAAATAATACTAGGACGAGAGAAGAACAGAATACCTGGAACAAAGAGCCAGTAAACAGGCTGTCGGTGCCGACGAGCAGTCACAAAAACTTCTCTTGAGCAGAGAGAAGCACAGGAGAAAAAGAAAGTGTGAAAATTTTTGAAATATTGACAAAAGTAATAAAAGAGAATGAAGGTTCCCTTATAAAGGTCAAACTTGAAGAAGAAGACAACCTGTAAAAGTGAAACACGTGTGGAGCAGAAAGCGACGCTTGGACAGTCAATTATGTCTCTAGGAGAAAATAGTTACTGACTAAAGACCGAAAGACGGTCGCACCCAGCGACAGGTATCCCTCCACGGCAACCCTTGATGTTTAAAGAAATGGCGCGAGAGGGCGATAGGAGAACAAAAGGGAAATGAAGCGTTATCTTATTTTCAAAAAGCCATACGGCATCTACAAAAAGGCAAGACAAACTAAACTAATCGCCATCAGACCAAGAGATACCGTAACAATAAACTACATCATCATCCGAAAAGGATAGCTCCCTGATAACGGGAGGAAAAGGCTCATCAACCCTCTTTCCTACGTGTATCATCGATTGGATGGACTCCTCCTCGGCGACTGGCTTCATCGCTTCAACCCTTGAGTAGGCAGAGAGGGCCATTTTTGGCGAATCTCGAGGAAGAAGAGATGGCTCATTCCCCTTTTGAACAGAAAGGACCGGGGAATTAAAAGGCGGTTCAGACACCTTTGAGACATTTTTCTTCAACCTCTTATGACCCCACCGGCGGACAAACGGCCTCTATGGAGGCGACGGAGGAGGATTGTCTGAATCAGGCGAAGTCGGAGGAGTTGGCGGAGAATCCCGCGCAATAGTATCTAAAAAATGAGAATCATCCATGAGATCACAGGCAACTTGTCAAAGGGAAAAGGAAAAAAGATGAACGAAAATGGGAGAAAGAATCCTATTAAATAGCCAAAGGAGGGGGAAAAGCTTTTCGATCACCCAACATGACTCTTGAGAACCGACACGTGTACAACTTGGAGTGCAAATCTAAATTTACAGTCACGCCTGTTGAAATCTCCCACAGATCGAGGAAAACCAAAAATTAGCCCAATCAGTTGGCAAGGGAGCGGCGGCACAGAATTAATGCAGAACGGTTAGCGAGGAAACCGTCCAATGACTGACTCATTTTCAGTTGGGCTAAGGATGCCTCCAATCGAAAAAAGACAAAGGGTGCATTGAAAAAGAAGAACAGTTACAAGGGGCATAATAAAAACAGTTTATTTATTATGGCCTAATGGCCAAGAGGTACAACTGTGTACATAGAGAAAGAGAAGAAAAGGCTCAAAGGGAGCCACAACCGTCAGGCGTCAGAACCAGCATCCTCGGGTATGTCGGGAATGTCTCTCAGGGAGTCCATGACCAGAGTTAGGTCAGCAGAGGTGACCCTCATTCCCTTCAAGCAGCACCCCAGCATGTCCTTGCGTTGCTGCAGCATGGCAATCACCACTTGAATCCGAGCGATGGAGGTGGCCAACTTCGATACGCTCTCTAGAGGACTGAAATCCTCCAGAGATGTAGCTCCCAGCCTGGAATGGAGTGGGGTCAGCATCCCTTGCAACTCCAAGATGTCCTCGGAGGTCTTGATCAGCAGATTGTGAAAGGGAAAAGATGAGATGAACTTGAGTGGAGAAAACTCTCAGATTTATAGGCTTCGAGAAAATGGGCCTTTTGAAAGAGAAAGTCCTCAAAAGATGAGCCACCCCGTTACCCTCTAAGACCGATGGACCTGTTACGGAAACAAGGATCGCCGTCAACATACTACTAAGGATGTCGGTACTCGAAAGGAGCACGAGATAGAAGTCCTGAAAAACGTGAAGGAGCACGACATCCCAGGTAGCCACGGCGTAAAAGCCGCGCAATTGTAGGTATCCACAGTGTAAGGCCGCGTCGATGTCGCAGGTAGCTCCTAGCAGCGTAAAACCTCACCGATATCGCAGGTATCTGGTGGTATAAAGCCACACCAATTGTAGGTAGCCAATGGCATAAAACCGCGTCAATATCCCTGACTCCATGAGCGAAAAGGAAAGAAATGACCCGCGTGTTATCGAAACCCCCTTGAGGACCTAGTTGCTGACCGCGATGACATCAACAGTGATCTGTCAGCATCGACAACTCCCCCATAGCACGGACGAGTTTATAACCTTCTGAACGCTGTCGATGATCCAGACAGGTTAAAACCGCTAGGCGAAAGTAACACCCTAGCGGAGCCAGACGAGTTAGCGCGTCTCTCGCTGATTCCTTGACGCCCCCTGAGGACGGGACTTTGGACAAGTACGAAGGCCGAAATCTGCTGGCTCAGAGGAAAGCCCCAGACCTATGTGCTGCCTATCGATTCAATCAATTTTTGCCGTATCGAAATAGATAAAGAAACTCAAAGATCCCGCAGGCATATCGCCATAAGGGGGAAAAGACCCTCACCTAAGATACCAGACATGGATAGGGAATGACAGCCCTTGGTAAACACCCAGGCTCATTTTCAGTTGGGCTTATGATAACAATTGAGGCAATCCCAAGGACATTGCAGTAATTATGATCCTTGACGAGGGCGGAATCCTGTAAGCCTTATCAGACATCTAAGCTATCGCCCCTAGATTACGAGGTGTTCTCCGGGATGGTCGACATCAGCGGGGGGGGGGGGGGGGGGGGGGGGGGAAGTCTCACGCATCTCTTGGTGCACGACATCATCCCATCTCGGGAGTTATCGCCCCCGACATCACCATGGGTATCGCCCCCGGCACCCTCCTCAGAGGTATCACCCCCGACATCACCATGGGTATCGCTCCCGGCACCCTCCTCAGAGGTATCTCCCATGACGTCACCCCCAGGTATCGCTTGTGACGTCGTCCAGAGTGCTATCATTCCGGATACCCTCTCTTTACTCAGGTATCGCCCCTAGCGGCCTATAAATACCTCCTTGATTTTAAAACAAAGGTAGGACGAAAATTACCAACTAGAATCTCTGCTATTTTTGAACCACTTACTGACTTAAGCATCGGAGTGTCTACGCCGGAGCCCCCCCTCCGGCGCTTTGCAGGTGGATCCGACGTCAACTACAGCAACTCCGACCAACAGTAGTCATCATCCTGATCATCTCGAAGGTCGAATCTTATCACATTGGAAGTGAAGTGGTAAGGTACCTTCATTAGAATATTGAGTGGGGAAAATGGATTGCCATACAAAATTGATGATGGAGTGGTAACGTGCTCCATTCGGGTGTTGACGGATTGTGAGGGAAATGTACCGCCATAAGTAGTTGATTGGGGAGTGGTAACATACTCCATTCGAATGTCGTGGATGATGGGGAAGCATGATCCCTTGCATAAGGATGATGGTGGAGTGGTAACGTACTCTATTCGGATATTTGGTTGGCGGTTTGTTGGCGGAGATTCCATTGAAGCATATCTGTATCCTGCAAATAGGGAGGAAATAAATACGGAGCAGCAACATGGATGGAGAAAAGAGAAATCAATTGATAAATGGGAAACTCAATGAGATCAAATCGTGTATGTTGTATATGAAAGTATTTCCATACTACCCTGTGGCTTGCCCCCAATATTTTGTTAAGATAAAAACAACTTCCCTATCAAGAGAAGATTCAACAAATTTAAGCATTTCTGGAGAACATATCATCCAATTTTCTGTCATACAAGCATGCTTGATACAAGCATAGAAAAGCATCTGCATCTTGCCCAGGAGATAACGACCTCAAGCACAAGACTTTCCCACATCATGTAGACGTAAGCAATCCTCACCAGACATTGGTGTTTGCGCTCACACTAAGAAATAAGGCTACGTGTTTACACTCATAAAAATGCAACAAACATAGCACAAAATCAAATTTGCAATGTCAATCCGAGTGAATATACTTCAAATGAAGATGCACATGCATGGGCCTTCTAATAATTGAGAGGACTTTGCAAGAGAAAGGAAGTAAAGTGTGTAGACCAAAGGAAGCAGGCTGTTTAGAAAGGAGAATGCTGTTTGGCAAAAGGAAAAAAGGGTTTAATTGAGCAGTGCTCAACTAAAGTTACTGCGAAGACAAAACATACATCTTCTTCTTGATTGTTGTCGGCGAAGCGCATCCGTCCTTAAATCTTCATGGAGATGCTTCTTCTTGATCATTTTGAGGGCACTATGCCCAATTTTTTGTAATTTTCAGTGAAGTTGATCTCTTTCCCTTTTTGAGACCATTTTGAGGGCAAAGTGCCCATGTTTTTTTTTCTTTTTTTCTTTTTCTTTTTTTCGACCTTTGCTGGGGATGATCTCTCTTCCTTTTTTAGGCCTTTTTGAGGGCAAAGTGTCCCAGTTTTTGAATCTTCGCGGGAGATGTTTCTTCTTGATTGTGTTTGAAGGCACTGTGCCTAAGTTCTTGGATTTTCACGAGGGCAATTTTTTCGATGGAGTTTTTTAAAGCTGACCCTGGGACCCCTTTTCGCACTTGCTCCTGCTTTTGCTTTATTGTGTTCTTTGAACACTTCTCTCTCATTTTATTTATTTATTATTATTATTAAATTTTTTTTTTGCAAGCAAAGCAAGTACAAATTTGTCTTGTTTTTGGCGGACCTTCAAGTCTTGATTTATTCAATCCTTTTTCGGCGTAGATCATCAGCAATCCTCGGGGATTTCCTTTTCCTTTTTCCTTCGTATCCCCTCTTCTACCGACCATGTCTGATGTGCACCTTACTTTCGGCTAACAACCTCAGTTGGGCACTGCTTATTATTTAGGGAAGTTCGAGTAGAAATGAAAGGTTTTACAAGCGGCTTAGAAAGAAATAATTGAATAGAAAGCAAAGGCAAGTGTTTGAAGACAAAGAAATGAATTGAATAAAGAGCAAAGGCAAGTGTTTGAAGACAAAAGAATGAGAAGGCCAAAGAAATTTGGAAGCAAAGGGCAAAGTCCAATGTCATCTTACAGCTATCCCATGTCTGATGGTGCATGTACCCTGGATATTATGCAAATCTAACTAGCACTTAGTTTGGCATTTGCACACATGAAAGAAATAAGGCGTGAAGGCCCAAAACGCTCACCGAGATGTGTTCATGACTGCTTATGTCTAAACATGCTGCAAATATAAGAGCTAGTAGGCGAGATTATGCATGTCATATAATTTCAAATGGATGCACAAGTTATCCTTGATGCAATAAAATGATGAACGCGCCCTATCTGTGGAAGGTTTGAAAATTTTGGGGGTAGCGTGGATTTTATTCAAAAAAATTTGTTTACAAATCATAAAGCCAAAACTCTTAACAGTTTTATAAACAAAATGTGGGGGCATGACCACTCACAAAAAATTATGAATAATTTAAAAAGTTGCATGATCGCGCGTCGAACACGTCAAATATAATAGTGAAATAGGTATGGAATTGGGAATAGAAATACAACTTATCACTGTCTACAAGAGTTTGTAGATGATGGTAAGAGGATCGTCCACAGAGACCTCTAGGAAATGTAATTCTTGGTTTGACTTCCTCGGCACTGGATTTGGTTTTGGTTGTTTCTGAAAATAAAGACAAAACAGAAAAACGGTAAAAATAGTTCAAAGTAGTATTGGCCAAAGTCTTGGCCAAGACAGGGGTCAAGATTGAAATAAGTCTGGTAAAAGGGAATTCCAGGTAAGGGTGATGTGAGAGCTTGCGTTCTTATGCTTCGATCATAGACTCAAGGATATTCATCTCTTTAGTTCATAGTACTGCTATAGAGTGTAGGTACTCCTATTCACTCATGTCTTCCCTCCTCTTCAAATTACCTGGTGGGTACTCCCTCTCCTGATAATCCTGGCCAAGGGACACCTTGCTGGTTAAAGGGTTTATCCGTTTGACTGCTGTCTTGAATGGCTGTTCGCTTCCTCAATGGTATAGGGGAAGACAGTACCTAGGTCAAGGTGTTTCCCTGTGGAAACCCTAGGTTGTCAATCTGGTCTTGACCTAGATCACTTATTTCTTCTAGTCTGGCGCGAGACTAGTCACCTACTTTGTCTAGCCGACGGGTGCTCCCTTTCCTTCTAGACCGACTGCAACTCTTCTCTACTAGAGTACAAGGATGATCAAACCTTGTCTCTAGTGAGCAAGTGATGGATTAAGTTCAAGAAATAAATAAATACAAGAGAAGAGATTGTTAAGTACGAATTGATCTCACGAACGCATAAGAACTTCAGCTCATCAACCCTTACCAAGAATGGGTGTTTTAATTACTCATACTCATAGATAAAAATATAAAAATATATATTGCATAAACTGAATCCGAGAAATAAATCTCGGAGCAAATTGTTATTGATATCAAAGAAGGAGAAAAGAGAAGAAAGGTTCCGAATGATAGTGTGTGTTGGGATCCCCGGACAGAGGTGAACAATATTCGGCTAAATAGCCCTAAAAACCCTCTGTCCTACTCCAACTCTAATTCCTAGAAAATCTCTAAAAGATAGCTGTAATAAATTGTTCTAACAATGGAAAGTAAATCGCAATACAAAAGAGGGAGATCCCATGCGGGATTCTTCAAGAGATATGCTTCAGATCCCTCTAGATATGCGGGACAGCTGCGAATTACCAGCTGCAAAGCCCAATGTGGGAAACGGTCCAAACGATCCGCACAACTGTCTTCGTCGCGAAAGTGTCTTGGCCGCAGTCTTGGCCAAGACGATTTTGGTGCGCGCTGCTTCAGATGCTAATATGTCTAGGCCTAGATCCAGGCCAAGACTCAGTAAATCAACTCCAACTCTTTATTAATTGAATCTCCAATAATTTGCCCCCAGACTAGTTCTGCAAAGATATGGGAAATACAAGGGTAAATCAGTAGTTTTACTGCCCATAATAACAAGTAAAAGGGCAATAGAACATGAGGAAATGCAGTGTAATCAAATTCCCCACACTTAAACTATGCTTGCCCCCAAGCATACAGACTCAAAAACTCACAAAAGAAAGAAATAAAAACAAAAACAGAACAGACATCATGAACCCCCTGGACTTCCTCTGGACTTCCTCAATTTCAGGCTGTTTACCCCTTCACTGAATCTGCCAAGACACTTTACTAGGATATCCAATGCTAGACTAACAAGGAATAATCAATACCCTAAACATACCCCTTCCATATGGTATCAAGACACCTCACTTAGAAAAGATTGATAAGGTATAGGGCAAAGAGTTCACCAAGGATTTGAGTCCCACCGCTGTGCTGTCTATCCAAAAGTGCCTAAAGACTGGTGCCATTTAAATCACTTTGACAGATTTTTTCTTCTTTTATTTTCTTTTTATGTCTTAGCAATTTTTGTAGACATATCAAGTGTCCTTTGTATTTTTACAGACACGGCACATAGACAAAGCTTGTCCTTTTCTGCGGGGACTTCCACCTTTGCTATGTCTGTCCTATGACGCTCCAACACCTTTCACTGTCTCACACTCTTAGGCAGATAGAACAACACACCCAAATCATAGCAGCAAACCCTATCACCCTAGAAAAAGTTTAAGGTTCTAGCTAAGTGTCCTCACGACCATGTGGATAGTTAATGTTTGGGAATCATTAGAGTATATGCCCCTTAGGCATTGATCATTTACGCTCATTCGCTTCCCTGTCACTAAAGCATTGTGTCTCCTAAGAAAGTGTCTAAATGCAGTCCACCGAAAGACTAAACAGCTCAAACAAGAAAATAGGGGTTCGGATGCACTCACAAAATAGACTCTAAACATGCAGAAAAATAAAAAATAAAAACCATGCAAATGACAGACTCTACACTGGACCGATGCATGCAAAAAGAGAATTTAAATCATGCAGAAACTGACTCACAATTATCAAAAACGTAACATAACAATTATCCAAAACACAACAAAAATTATAAAACAAATAAAACACAAACCAATGTACAAATCCTCCCCACACTTAAAAGACACAATGTCCTCATTGTGTGGAGACAGACAAAAGATAGAAAAATAAAAGAAAAGAAAGAAACGACCTGGGGGCAAACAGCAGATCATGCTGCTGGAGTCTGGTGATCTTGGCCTGAAGCTTGGCCTAGATCAGGGGCTGGAGGATCTTTCGGCTTTGGATCGCGTGGAGCAGGAGGAGGCATAAACGAGTGCGGTGTCTTAGCTGGCGGCGTTGATGGCTCGGGATCATCCTCCTCATCAGAGGATTCACTGTCGGAGCTCAAATTGTCGTACAGGGCTCTGAGGTACTTGAGGTGGACTTGAAGATGTTGGTACACATGGAGGACGTTGGTCCTGGTGAGCTTCATTTGCTCAAGGAGGACATCTTGTCGGTCGTTAAGTGCTTTAGCCCAACGAGGCACCTCTGCATTGGTGGATGCGGATGAAGGGTCTTGCGATGTGTCTTGGGGCTTGTCTTGGCCTAGACGGTCCAAAATGATCTTCTGCTGCTCAAGGATGAGCAGCTGGCGAGCTTGAAATTCCCTGGCCCACTCTGGAGGTTCATTGATGCTACTGGTAGGGGGATCTTGGCCTGCGTCTTGGCCTAGATCAGCTGTAACATCAGGAATGAGAGTGTCTTGGCCTGGACCCGGGGCAATATGGTCCTCTGCTGCTTCTCCAGGGATTTTTACTGGACGCAGCTTGTACTTCCCTTCATTTTTCTTTTGAGAAAATGTGCTCCCCAACTGGTGTAAAACCTGTATTACAAGCAACAAACTCTCCGTCCAAATGGAAGTATCCCATTTGGTCGAAGGCTCTCAAATCTAGAATTTTGGGGGAACAACACTTATGCAAATCAGCAGCAGCAGGATCAAGACCAGCAGTTTTAATAGCAAGCCAAGTAATCAAGGACCCAAAAGTCAGTTTGGTGGCAGACTCACGAGCATGCAAAAGCTGAACCAAATATAAACCTAAGTTGACCTTTTTCTAGTGCAAAATACACCAAAGCAAAAATAGTTCAGACTTAGCTTTAACGGTATTTGTAGTTTTTGTTTTATTTTTGTTTTTGATAGTTGATGACCAGGTCCTCTTGTAGAGAAGAAGATTTGCTACCATACAATCCGAATCTCACTAAGGCCAAAGCACAACTCCGGAAGTTAGCTCAGAAAAAGAAAAACCCTGAGGAAAGAGAATCAAAAGCCTCTAGCTCCGAAACAGATCGCAGTCTTGACCACGATCTTGGCCTAGATTCAGACCAAGACGAACTCTTTGGTCCAGACATGGCAGAAAATCTACCAAAACCCACGATGAGGGAACTAAATAGAACAGCAGAGCAGGAAACCTTCTCCTGCATAGCTTTACCAACAGTGGCAAATGATTGGTCCATCAAGACCAATATGGTGCCCAACCTTCCTAGGTTTTATGGCCATTCGAATGAGAACCCATTCAAGCACCTAAGGAACCTACATGTTCAGTGTGATATGATGAAGCCAGTTACTGTGAATATGGAGAGAGCAAAGTTGAAAGCTTTTCCATGCTCTCTTGAGGGGGCTGCCCAAAATTGGTTCTACAGCCTACCTCACAACACGAGATATCCACGTTATTCCTCAACAAATACTGGAATGCAACAAAAGCAGGAGCAGCTAGAAAGAATATGGCTGCCATCCAGCAGAGGAATAATGAAGGTTTAAGTGAATATCACCAACGGTTCAGAGAATTGCAAGAAGTTTGCCCTACTTATGGAGTTGCGGATCAGACCATGATCTAATATTTTTATGATGGAATGCTCTTACCTAGCAAAGAAAAAGTTGATGCAGCCGCAGGTGGAGCATTACAGGACTTGACAGTCACAAAAGCCAAGCTTCTACTTCAGACCATGGCAGACAATAGCCAAAATAATACCATTTCTAACAGAACTCCTATCCCTTCTAGTCTTTGTTCTATTGATGTTGAGCAAAAATTAGCGGAATTAACTGATATGGTTAAAACCATTTCTGTCAATATTTCAGGTACCATGACCACAGGAAACTGAAATCAGGAGCAAGTAGCATCAATTTGTGGAATCTGCCAGCAACAAGATCATCAGACCAATAACTGTTACATGGTACAACATCTTGAAGATGTAGCACAAGTAAATGCGGTCTATGGACAAAACTAAGGGAGTATGCAGAATTTCCCTCAAGGAAGCAATCAGTATTCATGGAGAGGCCATCCGAATTTTAGATAGAGAGACCCAGTCCCTCCAAACCAGAATCCAAATCAGAATATGCCCCAGCAACATCCTGGCCAACCTCCCGTTAATTTTCAACATTTCATACCTCGTCCTTCAAACCTTAATCCTGGCCAACCTCCTGGCCAAGCCTCGGTACCTCAGCTGCCTCCAGCACCTCAACCCTTGCAGATAACCGGTCTTTCTATGGAGGACACACTTAAGAGTTTGGTTGAGATGCAGAAGAACTTGATGCAATCGACGCAGTCTAGCCTAGCGGAGATGCAAAAACAAATCAATCAAATGGCCAATCAAGGGAAATTACCTTCTACAACTGTAGAAAACCCGAAACACAATGTAAGTGCCATGAGCCGTACTACCAAAGAGGGAAGGAGCGAAAATAGATGAAGAAATAAGGAAAATCCAGTCACAAGAGATGGATGAAGATGAGGAAGAAGAGGCTGAATCAGAGGCAGTCTTGGCCAAACCCTAGGGCAAGCCTGCAGTTATCGCTGAACCAGAAAAGGCAGAACCTGTCTTGGCCAAGACTCAGGCCAAGCCAGGTCGTAAGGAAGAAATCATAGAAATCCCTCCACCATTACCTCCTAGATCATCGAAAGAAAAGAGGCAAGATGAAGTGAGAGATTTCATGGCTATTTTTGGGAAAATAGCCGTTAATATACCTATGTTGGACTTAATTGCAAAAGTTCCCTTTTATGCTAAATTTCTTAAAGAATTGTGTACTAATAAAAAGAAAATTGCAGGCATAGAGAGGGTGAATTTATCTCACAATGTCTCTGCAGTGCAGCAGCTCCCAGAGAAGTGCAAGGACCAAGGGACTTTCACCATTCCGTGTCAAATCGGGAATAAGAAAATTGAGAAGGCCCTTTGCGACTTAGGGGCTGGCATCAATGTGATGTCCCTAAGTGAATTCGAGACCTTGAAGATCAGGACAATGAAGGAGACTGACTTGGTGATCCAGCTGGCTGATCGAACAATCATCCGACCTAAGGGTGTGGTGACTGATGTCTTGGTAATGGTAAACGATTTTATTTATCCGGTGGACTTTTATATAGTTGAGATGAATGTTCAACTACCTTCTTGTACCACTGACATTTTATTAGGAAGACCTTTTCTAAGGACATCCAAGGCAAAGATCGATTGCTTTGAAGGAAGTATAATTCTAGAATTTTGTGGAAGAACAATTAAATTCAACATTATTGAAGCCCTAAAACATCCTAATGATTTTCATTGCGTTAATTTTCTTGATGTTTTAGATCCAATTACTGAGGAAATTGCTGATATTAATATTAACGACCCCTTTGAGTATGTTTTGAGCAGGGGAATATCCACAAGAACTCTAAAAGAATTGGAGGACAGGACTAGAGATCAAAAGGAACTCCAAGAAATTTTGGACAGTTTGGCCGATACGAAAAACACAGACCTGTTCTTGGCATCAAGCTTGGCCAAGACTACCAAAATCGGGAAGAAAACTGTGAATTGTCAATTTATGCAGTCTTCGATTCCTAAATTTCTACCTTCTGTTGTGCAGCCACCATAGTTGGAATTAAAATCTCTGCCAGATCATCTCAAGTATGCCTATCTAGGCCTAGACGACACCCTACCCGTTATTATTTCAGCAAAACTAACGGAGGATGAAGAGGAAAGATTGGTGGTAGTCTTGAAGATGCACAAAGAAGCGATTGGCTGGACCATGACGGATATCAAGGGAATATCAGCCAACATCTGTACCCACAATATTTACGTGGAAGAGGATAAGAACCCCAGAGGAGATTAAACCCTCCGATAATGGAAGTGGTTAAAAAAGAAATAATCAAATTGTTAGATTCAGGTGTTATTTATCCTATCTCAGATAGTAAGTGGGTGTCTCCTGTGCAGGTTGTTCCTAAGAAAACTGGAATCACAGTGATCGAAGGAGACGATGGCACCCAAAGAATGACACGAATCCAAGACGGATGGAGGGTATGTGTTGACTACCGAAGGCAGAATCAAGTCACTCGAAAGGACCATTTCCCATTGCCATTTATCGACCAAATGGTTTAGAGACTTACTGGAAAGTCTCACTACTGCTTCTTGGACGGCTACTCGGGGTTTCATCAAATCCCCGTTGCACCCGAAGATCAAGAAAAGACGACGTTCACGTGTCCATTTGGAACGTTCGCCTACAAACGCATGCCATTTGGGCTATGCAATGCGCCTGCAACCTTTCAAAGGTGCATGGTAAGTATATTTTCTGAATATGTGGAGAAGAGCATCGAAGTATACATGGATGACTTTACCGTATATGGTAATGATTTCGAACAATGCTTACATAATTTAGAAAATATTTTAAAGAGATGTGTTGATACAAGTTTAGTCTTAAACTTTGAAAAATGCCATTTTATGGTGGACCAAGGAATTATCCTTGGCCATGTGATTTCAAAGAAAGGCATTGAGGTTGATCAAGCAAAAATTGACACTATCAAGAACTTGCCTTACCCCTCATGCTTGCGTGAGGTTAGGAGCTTTCTTGGACATGCAGGTTTCTATCGTAGGTTCATAAAAGACTTCTCGAAAGTAGCTGAACCAATGTGCAAGCTACTACAAAAGGAGGTAGAGTTCGACTTCAACAAAGCATGTCAGAAATCGTTCGAGGAACTGAAGGAACGATTGACCACAGCACCGATCATCCAAGCACCGGACTGGAGCTTGGCATTCGAGCTACTGTGCGACGCAAGTGACGCTGCTGTTGGGGCTGTTCTTGGGCAAAATAAAGGGAAAGATCCGCACGTGATCTATTATGCATAAAAAATGCTAGATGATGCCCAAAGAAATTACACCACAACCGAAAAAGAACTCTTTGCAATAGTTTTTGCCTTGGAAAAATTTAGATCTTATTTATTGGGCACAAAAATAATTGTATTTTCTGATCATGCGGCATTGAAATATCTCTTAGTCAAGCATGAGGCCAAACCTAGACTAATTCGATGGATTCTTCTTTTGTAGGAGCACAATCTGGAAATTAAGGATAAGAGCGGCAAGGAAAATCTTGATGCAGACCACCTTAGCCGCTGCCTAGCAGAAGGAGACCTGGAACCAGTAAGAGCAGAATTCCCTGACGAAAAACTATTTTCAATCTCACTGTCTAGCCCGGAGTCTAGGGCTAGACCTCAGCCAAACCCGCGACCATGGTATGCTGAAATTGCGAATTACCTTGCAACAGGTAAACACTATGGTGATATGACTACCTATGAAAGAGTAAAAGTCAAACATGATAGTAAGTACTATGTTTGGGATGACCCATATTTATGGAAACTAGGGACTGACCAATTACTTAGGAGGTGTATACCTCAAGATGAAACCTTGTCTATCCTTAAATTCTGTCATTCTCAAGCATGTGGAGGCCATTTTGGAGCAAGAAAGACAACCCTAAAAGTCTTAGAGGCTGGTTTTTATTGGCCTAGTATTTTTCAGGACAGTTTTATATTTTGTAAAACTTGTCCTGCGTGCCAAAAGGTAGGGAATATAAGTTCCCGAAATGAAATGCCTATGAATTTTATTATTTCATGTGAAATATTTGATTTATGGGGCATAGATTTTATGGGACCTTTCCCCACTTCTTTTGGCAACAGATATATTCTTTTAGCTGTGGATTATGTATAAAAATGGATAGAGGCGAAAGCCACTAAGAATGATGATGCTAGAACTGTTATTTCCTTCATTAAATCTAACATCTTGAACAGATTTGGCATTCCTCGAGGGATCATTAGTGATCGAGGAACACACTTCTGCAACAAGATTTTGTCTTCCCTTTTCAGGAAATACGGCATCACTCATAGGGTATCCACAACCTACCACCCTCAATCAAACGGCCAAGCAGAAGTATCGAATAGAGAAGTGAAATCTGTCTTGGCCAAGACAGTAGGCCTAGATAGGCGCGATTGGAGCCAGTGGTTAGATGACGCATTGTGGGCCTGCAGAACGGCTTACAAAGGACCAATCGGGATGACTTCTTACAAGCTGGTCTATGGGAAGACATGCCACTTGCCAGTAGGGTTGCAACACAAAGCATATTGGGCTATACGAAAGTGCAACTTGAGCTATGACGAAGCTGGGCAAGAAAGGAAATTACAACTCTAAGAGTTAGAGGAGTTGAGAGATCAAGCTTATGATAACCAGCTGATTGCCAAAATCAGAATGAAAACTTACCACGACAAAAGAATTATTGGAAAACCTCTCCACACAGGGGAGAAGGTTCTCCTTTATAATTCACGTTTTAAATTGTTTCCTAAAAAATTGAAAACTAGATGGGAAGGCTCTTTTGTTATTACTAATATTTACCCACATGGTGCAGTAGATATTAGAAATGAGAAAACAGGTGTCGAGCTCAAGGTGAACGGACAGAGATTGAAACCGTTCTTTGAAAATTTCTGGGAAGAGCAAATTTCTGAAAGGGTGGACATGCCACCAGAAAACAAGTGAAAAAAATTCAGAGTCAAGCCTAGGACTTAAAATAAGGGCGCTATAAGGGAGGCAACCCTTGTTTCTTTTATTTTTAGGACGTATTTATTTTTATTTTATTTGTGTCACATTTGATTTCACTTGGTTGTTTTTGATTCTGTGCAGGAAATCAAGTGTGGGGAAATTGAAGTAGGCTGGCCAAGCTCTAGGCCAAGCCTTGGGTCTAGACTGTTTTACATCAGAGCCGCCCTTTTGAGAGTTAGTGGGACACGTGTCAGCGCCGTCTTTTAAAGTCCTTTAATTGCTTTTTGAACGGACAAATCCAAAAAGTAATTAAAAGAAATTAAAAGGAAATTAATTGAAAGCGTGGGAAAATAAACCACCACCTCTATGTATTCCTCTTCCCACTCTGACACGATCATCCCACGTAACCAACAAAATTTGCCCTCTCACCTGAGCTAAAAAGCAACAGTCCCTTCTCCTTCTTCTTCCCCAAATCGCACAAGCTTTCCAGCAAAACCTAAAAAAACCCACCATTATCCCACTCTCAACCACTCCACACCATGAACCCACCAAATCAGTCCCCCTCCTCCGACATTCCCGAGCCTAGTGACGATCTTCGTGGTGCTCCGCCGTCCGCCTTTCCGACCGACGGCATCTCAGTCGTGAGACGACTGCTGGAAGCACTAGAGAACACCGATTCAATGTCATCAGAGGACGATTTGCCCAGAGAATCGGAAGATAGTGTCAAAGGAGTCGACCGTGCAGTGGTCGTGAGCGACGAGGACTCCTACGAAGAACCTCTCGCGAAAAGGATGAAGTCGTTTGTCCCTGCGTCTGCAGGAGAGCGAGAGAGTCGTCGAGAGGGCAGACTGCTGAAGAAGATGGCAGCAGCCGGAGCATCAAAACCTCCTCTTGTCACCGCCACTGCTACACCCATACCACCACCGCCACCTCCGGTGAAGAAGCCAGCCACCACTGCTCCGCCAAAGAAGACCGGGCGCATCAAGCAAGTGGCTCACAAGAAGACGCCGACTAAGAAACCGGCGAGGATCCCAGATTCATCACCACCACCAAACCCTAAAAAGAACAAAACCAGTGCTGGTCCTTCCACTGCCAAGAGCAAAGGGAAGAAAAAGGTGATCGAGGAAGACTTTGTTGAGGATGATGAAGACGATTTAGTCCTGGCCAAAACTCCGGCCAAGACTGCTAAGGTACCCTCTCTTCCTCCCCTGCACACACTCCGAGGCTGGTTGAAGTTTGACACACCAGACCTCATAGCTAAACTACGTGATTTTCATTCCTGTGACATTCCTGCATTTGCTAGATTGGATTTTGATTTTCTTGATCCTATGGGATTAGGGAGTTTGTGTATGCCATTGGTTGGATCCCTTTTATGTCTGTTGAGTGTGATGCTTACACCGAATTGTGCTTAGAGTTTCACACATCTTTCTGGTTTGACGAGGAAACCTTGTATGTTAGGGGTAGAGACAAACCTGATTTTGCTACTGATGATGTGATTAATTTTCGGTTATGTGATAAATGGAGCCACTTGTCTGTCAATGCTTTCAATACTCTGTTAGGATTTTCATATAGTGATGAGGCCATTTTTGACTATCCCACTGATTGTGATAATAATGTTGCATTTAGAGAGATCACTGGTGATCCGGATGCTAAGTTTGATAGGAATTCAAAGGCACATGCTATTCTGAACCCTGCACTTAGAATGCTCCATAGAACCTTGTCTATTAACCTTTCGGGGAAGACAAAGGTTTCTGGAAATTTAGCCAAGTCTGAACTGTTTTTGCTTTGGTGTATTTTGCACCAGAAAAAGGTCAACTTAGGTTTATATTTGGTTCAGCTTTTGCATGCTCGTGAGTCTGCCACCAAACTGATTTTTGGGTCCTTGATTACTTGGCTTGCTATTAAAACTGCTGGTCTTGATCCTACTGCTGCTGATTTGCATGAGTGTTATTCCCCCAAAATTCTAGATTTGAGAGCCTTCGACCAAATGGGATACTTCCATTTGGATAGAGAGTTTGTTGCTTGTAATACAGGTTTTACACCAGTTGGGGAGCACATTTTCTCAAAGAAAAATGAAGGGAAGTACAAGCTGCGTCCAGTACAAATCCCTGGAGAAGCAGCAGAGGACCATATTGCCCCGGGTCCAGGCCAAGACACTCCCATTCCTAATGTTGCAGGTGATCTAGGCCAAGACGCAGGCCAAGATCCCCCTGCCAGTAGCATCAATGAACCTCCAGAGTGGGCCAGGGAATTTCAAGCTCGCCAGCTGCTCATCCTTGAGCAGCAGAAGATCATTTTGGACCGTCTAGGCCAAGACAAGCCCCAAGACACATCGCAAGACCCTTCATCCGCATCCACCAGTGCAGAGCTGCCTCGTTGGGCTTAAACACTTAACGACCGACATGATGTCCTCCTTGAGCAAATGAAGCTCACTCGGACCAACGTCCTCCATGTGTACCAACATCTTCAAGTCCACCTCAAGTACCTTAGAGCCCTGCACAACAATTTGAGCTCCGACAGTGAGTCCTCTGATGAGGAGGATGATCCCGAGCCATCAGGGTCGCCAGCTAAGACACCGCACCCGTCTATGCCTCCTCCTACTCCACGCGATCCAAAGCCGAAAGATCCTCCAGCCCCTAATCTAGGCCAAGCTTCAGGCTAAGATCACCAGACTCCAGCAGCATGATCTGTTGTTTGCCCCCAGGTCATTTCTTTCTTTTCTTTTATTTTTCTATCTTTTGTTTGTCTCTCCACACAATGAGGACATTGTGTCTTTTAAGTGTGGGGAGGATTTGTACATTGGTTTGTGTTTTATTTGTTTTATAATTTTTGTTGTGTTTTGGATAATTGTTATGTTGCATTTTTGATAATTGTGAGTTAGTTTTTGCATGATTTAAATTCTCTTTTTGCATGCGTCGGTCCAGTGTAGACTCTGTCATTTGCATGGTTTTTATTTTTTATTTTTCTGCATGTTTAGAGTCTATTTTGTGAGTGCATCCGAACCCCTGTTTTCTTGTTTGAGCTGTTTAGTCTTTCGGTGGACTGCATTTAGACACTTTCTTAGGAGACACAGTGCTTTAGTGACAGGAAGCGAATGAGCGTAAATGATCAATGCCTAAGGGGCATATACTCTAATGATTCCCAAACATTAACTATCCACATGGTCGTAAGGACACTTAGCTAGAACCTTAAACTTTTTCTATGGTGATAGGGTTTGCTGCTATGATTTGGGTGTGTTGTTCTATCTGCCTAGGAGTGTGAGACAGTGAAAGGTGTTGGAGCGTCATAGGACAGACATAGCAAAGGTGGAAGTCCCCGCAGAAAAGGACAAGCTCTGTCTATCTTTGCAGAACTGGTCTAGGGGCAAATTATTGGAGATTCGATTAATAAAGAGCTGGAGCTAATTTTCTAAGTCTTGGCCTGGATCTAGGCCTAGACATATTAACATCTGAAGCAGCGCGTACCAAAATCGTCTTGGCCAAGACTGAGGCCAAGACACTTTCGCGATGAAGACAGTTGTGCGGATCGTTTGGACTGTTTCCCACATTGGGCTTTGCAGCTGGCAAGTCGCAGCTGTCCTGCATATCTAGAGGGATCTGAAGCATATCACTTGAAGAATCCCGCATGGGATCTCCCTCTTTTGTATTGCGATTTACTTTCCATTGTTAGAATAATTTATTATAGCTATCTTTTAGAGATTTTCTAGGAATTAGAGTTGGAGTAGGACAGAGGGTTTTTAGGGCTATTTAGCCGAATATTGTTCACCTCTGTCCGGGGATCCCAACACACACTATCATTCGGAACCTTTCTTCTCTTTTCTCCTTCTTTGATATCAATAACAATTTGCTCCGAGATTTATTTCTCGGATTCAGTTTATGCAATATATATTTTTATATTTTTATCTATGAGTATGAGTAACTAAAACACCCATTCTTGGTAAGGGTTGATGAGCTGAAGTTCTTATGCGTTCGTGAGATCAATTCGTACTTAACAATCTCTTCTCTTGTATTTATTTATTTCTTGAACTTAATCCATCCCTTGCTCACTAGAGACAAGGTTTGATCATCCTTGTACTCTAGTAGAGAAGAGTTGCAGCCGGTCTTGAAGGAAAGGGAGCACCCGTCGGCTAGACAAAGTAGGTGACTAGTCTCGCGCCAAACTAGAAGAAATAAGTGATCTAGGTCAAGACCAAATTGACAACCTAGGGTTTCCACAGGGAAACACCTTGACCTAGGTACTGTCTTCCCCTATACCATTGAGGAAGCGAACAACCATTCAAGACAGCAGTCAAACGGATAAACCCTTTAACCAGCAAGGTGTCCCTTGGCCAGGATTATCAGGAGAGGGAGTACCCGCCAGGTAATTTGAAGAGGAGGGAAGACAGGAGTGAACAGGAGTACCTCCACTCTATAGCAGTACTATGAACTGAAGAGATGAATATCCTTGACTCTATGATCGAAGCATAAGAACGCAAGCTCTCACATCACCCTTACCTGGAATTCCTTTTTACTAGACTTATTTCAATCTTGACCCCTGTCTTGGCCAAGACTTTGGCCAATACTACTTTGAACTATTTTTACCATTTTTGTGTTTTGTCTTTATTTTCAGAAAAAACCAAAACCAAATCCAGTGACGAGGAAGTCAAACCAAGAATTACATTTCCTAGAGGTCTCTGTGGACGATCGTCTTACCATCATCTACAAACTCTTGTAGACAGTGATAAGTTGTATTTCTATTCCCAATTCCATACCTATTTCACTATTATATTTGAGGTGTTCGACGCGCGATCATTGCCCCCAATGTGGGAGTGAATGCAGAATGATCGTATAATGGCTAAAATTAAAATGGTTGAGAAGAAAAGTGAACTTCTCTGGATATGTGTAGCAAGCAACTGACAATCAGATAGGTTTATCAGCAAGGGATTGACCGTGTGATTTTGATCCAGCGTCATCCGTCCTAAAATTGGATGATAATATTGCTGCAGACATTTCCAACGGTTCTGTCATAGTCGACCACAACATCTCGAATGATGGTTGTTAAGTTCTTGAATGGTGTTTTATGAGCGAACGACAACTCCTTGTTAGAAACTAGCTGCGCGATCTCTTCATGAGGATCCACTCTCCAAAACAGTTGCATTACTCCTGAATTTGATCAGTTTGCTAAAGAAAGATAAGCTCGGAGAAATATTCCATGCTGAGGATGGCCAATGACTGATAGTTTGTTCAAGAAGTATGGCTTGAACATCCGATTCACCAATCAGGGGATTGGTCTTCACTATGTGATCATTGCGTGTGTACACGAAGAGATCTTGCTTGTGGTGATGAAAGATTTGATTGTGGTCAGGTTTTGAATTTGCAATCAGGAACCGGGTAGACCAAGAATGCCACTATATCTCAGAATAAGATCGCTTCTAATATGTTGATTGGCATCACTGTTGCGAAAATGTGAATATAGAGAGTTCATCACGATGAACACGCAAAAACATTCTATCCCTGTAAAACTAGTATTGATTAGTCATGTTAGTTTACGCGCAGTTTGTATGACTCAGACGGTTTTCTAGAATTTGCTGGTACCGTGTTTTCTTTTGTCTTTTTAAAGAATAAGACGAAGAGAGAATTTTGAAAGATGCAGTTTTTTTGAAAAATCTCATTTTATTGATTCAGGATAGATATTGTTGATACCCGAATTTTGACGCCATTTTTAAATAATTTTAGCATTTCTGTTATTTAGTAAACTTACTGACATTTTTAGTTGATTTACTGTCGCTAGCATCTTTAAGTGTTTCATCGCATTTTAGCATCGTCGTTAGCATCGTCAGCTTTCGAAATAGCATTTTTAATTTTTCGTCACGTATTTTCATTATTATTATCATTATTATTTTTAGCCTTAAAATCACATTTTTAACTATCCGGTAGTCGTTTGCTAGTTTTTTTCTTCGTTTTAGGTCATCACATGAATTTTAGGATTTTTAGTTTTTTAGCGCATTTTTTAGTATTTTTATTATTCTATTATTATTTTTTAGCGCTTTTATTGGGTCAAGTTCGCTCGGACAATAGCTTGACCTTGAAATGTTTTCCATCAACTAGTTGCTAGCTTTGTTTTCGCTCGCAACGGGCTACAGCGTTTAGTGTAATTTTCGGCGTAACGTCACTATTTTTCCGTCCGAACGTTTCACATTTTTGAACGAGAAAATAAACACGTTAAACGGAAAATTTTCATTATTCGCTGTAGACGGTTAGACCCGCCGTATTTTTCTCTACGCGTTGGTACCTTCGGTTGGAAAAGTCTGAACGTTTGCTCGCAGGACTTGGCTCGAGGCCATTTAAATAAGACTAAAAGGGCCTTTGATCTCAACCGTTGATCTGGTCAACCAAGAAAAGTCAACCACATTAATGGTTGACCAATTAAGTGCATGGTGCACATGCACCATAGACGTAAACAGCAGCAGAGCAGGCCACTGAGCAGCCTGCTCCCGTCACCTCCAAGCCGTTTCTTGTCCCGTCAACCATCATCATGGCGACCGTAGACCTGCCACCTCGACCCCGTAGCCCTGCCAGCTCCCGGTCACTGCCTCCAAGCGCACAGCCGCGTCTCCCTCCTCACGCGACTCGAGCCTATAAACACCGAGGCCCTCTCAACATAAAACGGGCACCAAAATCGCAAGAAATCCTTGCTCCTTCTCCCTCTTGATCAGCTTGCTCACTTAGAGTGACAATCGTCCAGTTTAAAGCTTGAGAGAGGTTTAATTTCAAGCTTTGCTCGAAAGTACGCCTTTCGTTCCCTTTTATTTATTCAACGCTTTTTCGTAAATGCCATACGATATAGAACTGCTAGAATTAAAATCAACCCACATGAACAACGTGTTTAAAGATTTGCTTAAAATGCCATGTTCATATGATTTTAAATTCTCGCTTATATTGACTGCATGTACATGGGCACTTTCGATCCCAAATCAGTTTATCATTTCAAAATCCTTTCATTTAATTTGTACTCTGCTAAAGCTATCCATGATAGAATCACGTAGTAATTAATTTAATCATGCATTGGCCCGATGATGACATTGAGGGCGCTCATTCAGTCTTACAGAAAATTCAGTCCCATCACGTGACGGTCAGGAATAATCAATCGGTCTTGATAAACGGTAACCCCGTCCGAAAGACGTTCAAATGGTAACCCCGTTCAATGATTAATTATTTCTGAACAGTCACGATCATAGAAAAGACTAAAGTGATGATTCCTCTGAGGGCCCCCTGATCGTCACTCAAAAGTAATATTTTCTGCTAGCAAAATACACAATAAATGTGTATAGGGAAAATCAAAGTCGAACCATAAGGATTAATGGTAATACTCTGTTCATAATGTATGTCCAGATCTAAACAGTACCAAGTAACACTGGGGGGGTTTTGGGCTGGCTAATGAAATTAACCAGCGAGATTTGGATACTAAAGCTAACAAGTGAACTAAATAAAGTAAAAATTATCTAAAAGTAATAAAACAGTATCACAAGAGGGGTAAATCAGATAATAGGAAAGAGTCTTCGCAAAGTGATTCCGTGGGTTGCGTCTAGGCCTAGTTGGTCATCAGCTCAAGGATATTCCACTCTCACGGTACAGACGTGCTATAGAGGCCAGGCACGCTTAGGCCTCTTGTCTACCTTCGTAAGAGAAGTCTCGCCAAGGTACGCTTATAGGAGAGACCTTGACACTCCGTCCTTCCCCAAGGTTCGTTTATGGGGAGATCCAGAGGCCCATGAAGTGGAGGAAGACACGTCTAGGGTAAGACGTAGATCCACCTTAGTTAACCTCCAGCCCTAGCCGGATTGGACCAGCAACCTGATGACTACGGGCTAGTTGCCTACTGATTCTAAAGAAATGGCAGTAATTACAAAGGAAAATACAGCAGTTGATCAGGCTTCTATAGATCCAAAGGGATAAACATGGGAAAGGAACAAGGAAAGTAATTACATGCGTGGTAAAAAGAGAAACAAATCAAATCCTCATTAATTAAAAGAGAGCGCATGCGTGGACATAAAATAAACAATCAGGCAAGGAATTAAATGCATGTTTAGGGCAAGAGAATAAAGAGAAGGGAGAGAGAGGGGAACGGCATGCAGAATGCCCATTCAGTTGGCCTTGGCATTGACGTCCAGGCCTGGACATTCTCAACGGAGTCTAGGGCGAGATGGGAGGATCCTCCAACCCCATCTTGTCGATGGTGAAGGGACGAAATCCTTCGTAGTAGGGCTTGAGCCTGTGGCCATTGACCTTGAATAGAACTCCTGTATCCATGCTCTGGATCTCGACAGCACCATGATCAAAAACACTAGTGACTAGGTAGGGACTAGTCCATTTAGATTTCAGCTTGCCCGCGAAGAGCCTCAAACGGGAGTTGTAGAGCAGAACTTTCTGGCCAATTTCGAAAAACTTTGGTGTCAGCATCTTATCATGGTAGTCCTTGGTCTTACTCTTGTAAATCAGGGCATTCTCATAGGCATCGCTTATGAGCTCCTCGAGCTCTTGAATTTGTAAGCGGTGTTGCTGCCCGGCCTGGCCTAGATCCATGTTAACCTTGCGAATTGCCCAAAAAGCTTTGTGTTCAATCTCGACGGGCAAGTGGCATGGCTTGCCATAGACAAGGCGATAAGGGGTCATCCCAATCGGGGTCTTGTAGGCAGTACGGTATGCCGAAAGAGCATCGTCTAGCTTCAGACTCTAATCCTTTCGGGACTAGTTGACCGTCTTTTCCAAGATTGCTTTAATCTCCCGGTTAGACACCTCTGCCTGACCATTTGTCTGGGGGTGGTAAGCTGTAGAAACCCGATGGGTGACTCCATACCTGGTCAATAGAGATGCTACAACACGGTTACAGAAATGAGTGTCGCGGTCGCTAATGAGTGCTCTAGGGACTCCGAACCGGCTAAAGATATTGGTGCGCAAGAACTCGCCTACCACTTTGGAATCATCATTCCTAGTGGCCTTGGCCTCAATCCATTTCGAGACATAGTCCACAGCAAGGAGGATATACGTGTTACCATGGGAGTTCGGGAACGGGCCCATGAAGTCGATACCCCATAGATCAAAGATTTCGCAAGAGATAATGCTCGTCAAGGGCATCTGGTTTCGTGCACCTATATTACCCGTGACCTGGCATCTAGGGCAGGACACACAATACATGTAGCTATCCTTAAAGATTGATGGCCAATAGAATCTCACCTCTAACACCTTGAGGGTCATCTTCTTTGCTGCAAAGTGGCCTCCTTCCGTTGAGGAATGACAGAATTTTAGGATCGAGGGCACTTCATCAAGTATAACATACCGCCTAACAATCTAGTCTGAACAATGCTTCCAAAGATATGGGTTATCCCATATGTAATACTTGGACTGCTTCTGAATGCGAGTTCGCTCTGAAGCTGAAGCATCTGCTGGAAAAGATCCAGTGGCACAAAAGTTAGCTATATTTGAGAACCATGGATACTGAACAGCTTGGGCTAGACAAAGGTACTCATCCGGGAAGGTGTCTCGGATGGGTTCCTTGGAATTGTCGTCTTGGGCTGGAAGCCTGCTGAGATGG
The DNA here is from genome assembly GCA_963691705.1 of Viola odorata. Taxonomy (NCBI): domain Eukaryota; kingdom Viridiplantae; phylum Streptophyta; class Magnoliopsida; order Malpighiales; family Violaceae; genus Viola; species Viola odorata. The sequence goes on from OY829538.1 coordinate 43,600,340, forward strand.
TCGGCCACAAGATTCTCACATCCTTTCTTGTCATTGATTAAAATATCAAATTCTTGGAGCAAGAGGATCCATCTTATGAGACGTGGCTTGGCATCAGCCTTGGTCAACAAGCACCAGAGAGTAGAATGATCAGAATACACTATAACATGAGTCCCAAGGAGATATTGGCAGAACTTGTCCAGGGCATAGACAACTGCCAGGAGCTCTTTTTCGGTAGTGGTGTAATTCTGTTGGGCTGGATCCAGAAATTTAGACGCGTAATAGATAACATAGGTTTCTTTGTCTTTCTTCTGACCCAAAACGGCGCCCAGGGCCTGGTTACTTGCATCACACATAATTTCAAATGGAAGGGTCCAGTCGGGGGCTCGAATGATAGGAGCAGAAGTGAGTTTGCTTTTCAGCAAATCAAACGCAGCCTTGCATTCTTCATCGAATAGAAACTCCACGTCTTTTTGCAGCAGTCGGCACACGGGCCTGGAGATTTTCGAGAAGTCCTTAATGAAGCGTCGATAGAACCTAGCATGTCCGAGGAAGGAGCGAATATCTTGCACACTGGATGGGTATGGAAGGGATTCAATCACCTCAACTTTGGCCTTATCAACTTCGATTCCCTTGCTGGATACAATGTGACCAAGGACGAGACCTCGATCGACCATGAAGTGGCATTTTTCAAAGTTCAGGACTAGGCTGGTCTCAACACATCGGCGCAAGACTTTTCTCAAATTGGAGATGCATTCATGGAAAGAATTCCCATATACCGTGAAGTCATCCATAAAGACCTCGATACCGTCCTTGACGAATTCTGAGAAGATACTCATCATACAGCGCTGGAAAGTAGCGGGGGCGTTACAAAGACCAAAGGGCATCCGGCGATACGCGAAGGTTCCAAAAGGGCAGGTAAAGGTGGTCTTTCCTAGTCATCCAGAGCAACTAGAATCTGATGGAATCTGGAATAGCGGTCTAGACAGCAGTAGTGTGTCTTGCCCGCGAGACGTTCCAACATCTGGTCGATGAATGGAAGCGGGAAATGATCCTTTCTTGTAGCGGCGTTGAGACGCCGATAGTCAATACACACTCTCCAGCTATTTTGGATTCGGATTGGGATGGATTCACCATCTTGGCCTGGAGTGATGGTAATGCCAGATTTCTTTGGCACGACCTGGATAGGGCTGACCTAGGGGCTATCAGATATGGGGTAGATGACACCAGCATCTAATAATTTCAGCACTTCTTTCTTCACTACTTCCATCATGGGAGGGTTCAACCGACGTTGAGGCTGACCTAGGGGCTATCAGATATGGGGTAGATGACACCAGCATCTAATAATTTCAGCACTTCTTTCTTCACTACTTCCATCATGGGAGGGTTCAACCGACGTTGAGGCTGACGAACTGTTTTGTTGGTATCATCAAGATAGATTCGGTGGGTACACAGGGCTGGAGACAGGCCCTTGATATCAGCAATAGTCCAGCCGATAGCTTGCTTGTATTCTTTCAATAGATCGATCAATTCCGTTTCTTCCTTCTCACTTAATTTGTTCGAGACAATCACTGGAAGGGTCTTGTTGTCGCCAAGATAGGTATACTTCAGGTGTGAAGGTAGTTCTTTCAGGTCCAGGGCGGGAGCTTGAATGATAGAAGAAGGAAGCTTGACATGCTCAGCACTATAGGGAGCGAGGGCTGGAGATGTCGAATGATCAATAGGTAGAGCATCAAGGGATGCGACTACAGAATGAAGTTCTAGAGTGGTAACTTGCGCGACGGCAATCCCTTCGAGTGCTTCCGAAGTAATACTTTTCTCAAGGTCAAGTTGGAGGGGGTTGTCCAAGGCCGGATCGGAAACATCCTCAACACAGGAGTCAATAACATCGACGAAGTTAACGCTGGCAAAATCAGTAGGATGTCGCATAGCTTCAATCATATTAAATTTGATGATCTCACCATCAAATTCGAGAGTAATCGATGCATCATGAACATCAATCTTGGCATGCGCTATGGCAAGAAACGGGCGTCCAAGGAGAATATCCGAAGGCTTGGTTGATTCTCCTTCAGCCATGGCAATAACATAAAAATCAGCAGGGTATAGAAAATCTCCTACTTGCACGAGGACATCTTCTAGAATACCTTCAGGGTAGACAATGGATCGGTCTGCCAACTGGATAACAAGGCGGGTTTCCTTCAATGGACCCAGGCCTAGACTGTTATAAACTGTCAAAGGCATAATGTTTATGCCGGCGCCTAGATCGCACATAGCTTTTCCAAGTTCGATCGATCCAATCTTACATGGGATAACAAACATACCCTGATCTTTACATTTCGGAGGCAATTTCTGTTGGATATGGGCAGTAGCATTTGCTCCCACACTTATCTTCTTGACCCCAGCCAAGTGACATTTGTTGGTGCAAAGAGTTTTGAGGAACTTAGCATAACGGGGCACATTTTTGATTGCTTGAATCAAAGGGATATTGACAAGAACCTTACTGAACATATCAAATATCTCTCGGTCATCCTTCTCCTTTTTTGATTTGACCAACCGTTGGTGAAATGGAGGCTCAAGGATCTTATGAATATATTCTTGAGTGAATTCTGGGGGCTTCTTGTCATTCCTTGGAGAAACTCTAGAAGATCGTATTCTGTCAATCATGACATCTGGAATCGTCTCATTTTTTCTTGGCTTAATCCCGGGCTCGACTGTCTATTCGGCGTCGAGATCTGGACTAACTCTAGATGGCAATTCACGCCCACTGCCTATGTTCTTTAATTCTTTCATTTCGGCTACCATGGTACCCATCTGCTTTTGCATTTCCGTGATGATGTCTTTGTATTTAGTACAATCTTCGGGTGGTGGAGGTGAAGGAAAAGGTTGATTTATTTGTGGTGAGGGTTGGTATTGCTGGTTAGGGTACGGTGGTCGAGGTTTAAAGTACTACATGTTGGGAGGAGGGGGGTGGTTTCCATAAGGATGCTGCTGTTGATTAGAGTTTGGCTGTTGAGGGCTGGGTACCCACCCTGGGCTTGGTTGTTTCCAGCCCTGGTTGTAGTTCTGGGCAGGGGGTGAATTGTAATAACCAGCGGCATTCACTTGGATCTCGTCCGGGATATGAGGACAAGCATCCGTGGGGTGATCCGTGTAATTGCAAATTTGGCATGCCTTGACTTGGTTCGGCTGTTGAGACGTCATGGTATGTAGCATGCCCTGGATAGAAGTCAGTTGCCCTTGCATAGCGACTACCTGAGCACTCTGGTCGCTACTTGCCCCTCCCAATAGAATGGCATTTTTGGCCATGAGCTCAATTATGGTCTTGGCGGCAGCTGGAGTGAGAGCACTAAGGGATCCATTAGCGGTTGCATGCAACAAGGCTTTATCATGGGGTCTCAGTCCTTCGGCGAAGTACTGAATAAGACCGTGCTCGGTCAGGTTATGAGAGGGACACAAGGCTTGCATACGCTTGAAGTGTTCATAGTACTAGTCAAGGGTCTCGTCTTCTTTCTGAAGAATAGATACAAGTTTCTTGACTGTCACCATCGCCCTAGATGAAGGGTAGTACTTATCCGTGAAGGCCTTAGTCATCTCAACCCATGAGTGAATCGAACGTGGAGGGAGATCATAAAACCAGTCGAGGGCTAAATCTTTGAGTGACCACATAAAAGCTCGGAGCTTGGCTTACTCAATGCTGACGTTCGTAGGTTTCATTGCCTCACAAATAGAATGGAGCTGTTGAAGATGACGATGGGGATTTTCCTTGGTAGCACCTCGAAAAATAGGGAGATGGTGCATGACAGCGGACTTGAGTTCCAGTCGTGAGGTACTTCAGGCCAATCGATGCAGCTGCTGGGCGCTTCTAGGGCGGCATTAAGATCATCGATGGTCTGAGCAACAGGAGGAACTACGTCCTCATTTCCTCCAGGAGGAGGTGGTGGTGGATCTTCCATTTCAGATGTCGGGAGCTGGATATACTCAACACTATCGAGGGCTCGATGCAAAGATGTGATTTCTTCCTGAAACAGGCTTTAAAGAGTATCAAGATCTGAAAGGTCTCTGTCGAGAAGAGGGACAGGAGCTCTACTCCGGAGAAGAGATGATCCTCTAGCTTGCCTTCGGAGTTCTCTTTCTGTCCTAGTGAGCTCTGGATCGTAAGGCAGTAGATCTAAAGCAGATCTCCTGGTCATACAAGGAAAAACAAAATATTAGAACCGTCAATCCCCGGCAACGGCGCCAAAATTTGATCGTCACTCAAAAGTAATATTTTCTGCTAGCAAAATGCACAATAAATGTGTATAGGGAAAATCAGAGTCGAACTACAAGGATTAATGGTAATATTCTGTTCGTAATGTATGTCCAGATCTAAACAGTACCAAGTAACACTAAGGGGGGGGGGGGGGGGTTGGGCTGGCTAATGAAATTAACCAGCGAAATTTGGATACTAAAGCTAACAAGTGAACTAAATAAAGTAAAAATTATCTAAAGGCAATAAAACAGTATCACAAGAGGGGTAAATCAAATAATAGGAAAGAGTCTTAGCAAAGTGATTCCGTGGGTTGTGTCTAGGCCTAGTTGGTCATCAACTCAAGGATATTCCACTCTCACGGTGCAGACGTGCTATAGAGGCTAGGTACGCTTAGGCCTCCTGTCTACCTTCGTAAGAGAAGTCTCGCCTAAGGTACGCTTATGGGAGAGACCTTGACACTCCGTCCTTCCCCAAGGTTCGTTTATGGGGAGATCCAGAGGCCCATGAAGTGGAGGAAGACATGTCTAGGGCAAAACGTTGTCAGATCCACCCTAGTTAACCTCCAGCCCTAGCCAGATTGGACCAGCAACCTGATGACTCCGGGCTAGGTGCCTACTGATTCTAAAGAAATGGCAGTAATTACAAAGGAAAATACAGCAGTTGATCAGGCTTCTATAGATCCAGTGCAATATGACAGTAAAGTGGCAAGAGATTAAATACACGCATAAGAGTTTATGAAGAACATTAAGGCTTCACAACTACCCTTGCAATCCTTGGAAAAACCTTTGCTAAGACAAGAAGATCTAGCTACTCATACTCATAATAACATAAATATAAATAGATTCAATAGCAAGCATAAAAGGAAAATAGGAAAATGGGAAGAAAACTATTAAATACCAGCCGGAGCTAAAAAGCTCCGGTGAAAGAGTAAGGCTGGCCGGCGGCTACAGCTTGAAGATGGAGGAACAAATCCCAAGAAGACTGAAAAATAGAAAGTAGGCTGATTTATGCCTCCTACCAATGTTGCTTCCCCTAAAAATCCTAAAGTTACTGTTTATATACAACTCTAAGCTAACTAGAGGACAAATCCAGCTAAGGGAAGAAGACAAAATGGGAGGAAAGGGACAGCTGGGCTGGAGCGTGTCCCAGGAAGAATATTCCTAGGACGCTCAAAAGGGATCAGAGAGGAATCTTGCTGGTGTCTCTCTTCGTGCGCTCCAAGATGGATTGCAAGCACGTGCGGCTCAATTCGAGGGCAAGACGCAGCACTTTTCGGCTTCACAGATAGTCCAGGGCTGGACAAGAATGCGCGCATCTAGGGCTTGACTGAGGAAATACGTCTAGGCCGCGACGAAGACTGGGAGACTTCCAAAGCTGCTCAATTCCATCCCAAAACGTGTGCTTTCTGCCTTTTTCTCCTCCAGGGCTGGATATGGCAAAAAGTATTGAAAACAGAGCAAGTTAGTAGCATCAAGGAGGGAAAACATGCAAAATTAGAGAGAAAATATCTAGAAAACACACGCATATCACCCCCTTTTCAAAATGCATTTTATCAAAACACCTCTCTCATCAACTGGTAATCGTTTTCGGATGTGACTCGGGTACCTAACACCTTCCCGAGACCATAATACGACCCCGAACCTTTGTCTGGGGTCCAGACCCCTTTTTTTTGTGCCTTTAGTTTTTTTACTTATTATATTTCCTATGCCATGACGATTAAGGTTCCCTAAACCTAGCAACCAAATTAGGGTGGCGACTTCATTGCATGTTGCGAGGCGTCTGTTTATGCTGAGCATTGTAAGGTCCCAAATTTCATTGCACACTCGTGAATAACTTTTCGCAAATTTTCGTGGGGCGCGACAGCTTGGCGACTTCACTGGGAATGTTTGGGTCGGAGCAGGTTTTATCTTTTTAGAGAGGTGTTTTATTTGTTTATTTATTTTATTTGCTTTGATCAATTGCTGGTCTGTTCATTTATTTGCTTTATCAATTGTCATATGCATTTCATAGCGCCCTACACCTAGGGGACAATTACCAAAATAGGAGGGTAGTAGTGACGCCCTAGGACACGTGTCCTGGGTAGTGTTCACCAACCCCAACTCGGATGAACCCCTAAAGCCAGTCGAAAGGTTACTCGATTTCGCAAGGAATCGGGACACTGGACGACACTTTAGGAACCTTTTCATGGTATCATCCGGGAACCATTCAAGCCAGTTAGAGGTGTCGGAATCAGAGCCCCAGCACGTGCATCATGATTATACCTATTTGTTGTGGCTCTATTTTTCTTGTTGGCATATTGACGTGATTTTTCTATTATACGTATTGCGGATTTCTCACATGCACAGTTTACTTAGCAGTTAAAATTTTATTTTTGTCCCACAGGACCCATTTTGCTCATTCGCTATGACAGCACCTCCGTTACTTTTATTTGATATTTTCGGGGGACGAAGCTTCGATGATCAAGCTACCCGAGGAGATCTGTTAGAACAGGGATTCGCCCCTGACATCACCACTAAAATTAAAGTAAAGGTTGTAGACTTTGATTTAACTAGAATTCAAATGTTAAGAAATGAGCTGACTGAAGACGAGGAGACACAGTTTGAGGGTAGTTATGGAAAACTACTGACCCTAGTGGACGTGAAAACTGATTGGGGTTGCATCCGGGCAGCCCTAAAGTTTTGGGATCCCTATTATCGTTGCTTCTCTTTTTTGACAAAGGAGTAGATTTGACTCCCACGCTCGAGGAGTACTCAGCTCTGATGTGCTTCACATCTCCTATATCAACCATCTACCAGAACGTCCGACTGGACTCTGCGAGTGTAAAAATAAGACTCGACAAGCTATTAGGAATCACTACTCGTGTCAAAGAGGGTGACTACTTCTGGTGCTGGTCGGATATCGAGGCCCGATTTCACCTGTCCAATGGAGCAAGGAGCTTAAGGATTCTGGCCTTCGCCATTGTAGGATTCGTCCTTTTTCCGAGGATGAGAAACACCATCAATTTTTCAGCAGCCAACATCTTTTACGAGATGGAGGTAAATGCCATCAATCCTACAACAACCATCTTGGACGAGACCTTTCGCTCCTTGGACTCTTGCCGAAGAAAAGGGAAAGGGAGGCTTACCTGCTGCACCCAGTTACTGACAGTATGGTTGGTCAGCCACTTCAAACAAATTCCTGATCAATCCATCTTCTTCGAAAGCTACATCATGTCGTGCCCTCTACTCAGAGTTATCAACGCAATGACCACGGATAGATGAGAGATGGAAAATAAGGACATCTAGATTAACCGATTCATAAACCTCTCAGAAGAGGACTTCAGTTGGCATGCCAAGTGGCTGCGAACCTCCGATCCCATCGTCTGCTGTGGACTCCTCCCTTGGGTTCCTTTAATCGGAGCATGGGGATGTACTCACTATTGCCCCGCCCTCGTCCTCGGGCAGTTTTACATCGCCCAAATCATTCCTGTGACTTTCGGCATGATGAAGTCAGATCTACCGCACACCGGGGAAAATCAGATCGTCCAGGTGTACGCCCAAGACTGGGCCCACCCCTTTTGTCTCAAAGGACGCGTTGCCCCTGCAACCACGATACCGCAGTATCCACATTGGAGGTTGAGGCGAGTCAACAGCAATGTCCTACCTCATCCAGAAAATCAGAAACCGATGGAAGAGGAAGGAGAATCTCAAGTAAGCGAAGGAATGGATGTCATGGCTTACACTCAAGTGGTAGAACAAATGCGAGCAGCGTAGGAAGAGCGAGATCTGATGACAGAGGAAAGAGATATCGCCGAAGCCCATCAGTGTGGCCTGGAAGTCCAGATGAATGAGCTAGATAGGCGTAACAAGGATTTTATCCGCGTACAAGCAGTAAAACAGAAGGTGGCCCTCAGGGCCTTTAAGGAACGCTTGAGCAGCGAAACCCGCAAGAGAGAAGCATCAAGTGCCATAATCAAAGACAGGGATTCGACAATAAGGGTCTTGACTACTCGTGCAGACTTGGGAGATAGGAAAAGCCAGGCCCTGCAAAGCCAAATTTTCGCGTTAGAGGCTGAGATAGAGATGCAGAAATGGGAGTTGGCTTCAATGGAGTACCTTTGGCAGGAGAACTCTGACGTCCAGGATTGACACCTTCATGGAAAGGCTCGAATATTGTCAACCCCTTTTCCTTTTATGTAGTTAGGACCCCTGATTTCATCTATCTTAGCCATTTTTGATGAATTTAGGTAGTTGGCAAGTTTACCATACTTTTGTAAACACTTTTAATAAAGTCGTACCTTTTTCGGATATTTATTGCCTCATCTTTTCCATATCAATTATCCATTCAAAGCAAATCAAAAAACCATCGCAAAAAGAAAGAGAAAATCCCTCCGGGATAAACGCAATCGTTTCACCAAAGAACTGAAAAATCAGACCAAATATCCGAAAACAGCCGAGTATTGCCCACTCATGGCCTTGTCCTCTCAGCTTATCACAAAAACTCCAAGTTCATAGCATAGATCGTCATCCCTCCCCTCGGTTAGGTTCACTAGGCATCAGGCTCTGCAACGTCGAAAGCGTAGTGTAAAAAGAGATCTTCCTACCATGGCGGCATTAGTTGCCCCTCCTGATTTGGGGTTTCGCCGATAGCATCTCCGATTGCTTCACAACGTTGGAATGAATAGAGGCTTCCTTCGTATCTTGTCAACAGCTGGGATATCTCGCCTCTCCGACCGCCCTGAAAATATCAAGTGAAAGGAAGCCGAAAAAGCAAATGAGCAAACGTGGAGACCTCGGGATTGCACATCACTTGTGTATATTCACTTGTACTTACTCTTATCTGTGTTTTTCCCTTTTTTTTTCAGGTTCACAATAGCTCCTCGGAAGCAAGCTACTCCGCACAGGCTCCCTTTAACTAGACTTCAAAAGCGAAAAATGACTGAACCGGCTAAGACCGATGAAGCACTAACGGCTAGAATCGCCGAGTTAGAGGAGCAAGTTAGGGAAAGAGAAGAAGTTGTCACCAAGTTCCCACCGGGTTTCGATCCCCCTTCGCTCACCACCGTAGGACCTTCAGTACTCCCGCCACTTTCTGGCCCCGAGGGCCGATGGAAATGGGTTAACCCCTTCACTACACCCACCCCTGCAAATCCTACAGTTAAGGCGGGTGGAGATATCGCCCCGTCGCTTCAGCACCTTTCGATCAACCCTGCCGTGGACCCTAGCAAGAGTCAGGCCCACCTAGAGAACCTGTATCTCCCTCCTATTCCTCCGAGCACAGTTCCTGGACCTATGGGAACTCAGCCTCTTACTTTCAAACCAGCACAACCTCAGTTCTCATCAAAACCTATGCTACCCTTCGGTTCTAACCCCATCAGGACTGAGCAACCAAAAAGTGACCGGCTGAATCTGCTCGAAGAAAGGCTCCGAGCGATTGAAGGGGCTGATCCATTTGACCCTACCGGCCCTGCCAATATGTGTATGGTCCCCAGGATCGTTACACCTCCGAAGTACAAGATCCCTGACTTCGAAAAATACACTGGGTAGAGTGCCCAAAGACCCACCTCAAAGCATACTGCAACAAGATGGCAGAGATGATCTACAACGAGCCGTTGTTGATTCATCTATTCCGAGAAAGCTTGACCAAGCACGCCCTAACATGGTATATGGGGCTAGATAGAGCTAGGATCAGGACATAGAGAGACCTGTCCAATACCTTCTATAGGCAATATAAATTCAACATGGAGGTAGCACCCGACCGCGCTGATCTGCAAAGTATGAAAAAGAAAGTCGGCGAGTACGTGAAGACCTATGCTCAGAGATGGAGAGAGTTGGCTTCTAGAATCTCTCCACCCTTAAGCGACAAGGAACTCTTGTCGATTTTCTTGCACACCTTCAAAACTCCCCACTACACCCACCTGATCTCGAACCCTTCAAGCAGCTTCTCGGATATGGTCCTAATTGCCGAAAGGGTTGAGCAAGGGATTAAGTCCAGACGAATCACACATCCGGCACCAGAGTCTGCACCAAAGAAAGCATCCATCGTAAAAAGGGATGTTGGATTTGTTGCTCCCCAAGCGAATCACGGGCAACCATTTCCACCACCTCCACCTTATCTATCGCCACCGCCCTACCCTTTGCCATCACTATATCAACCCACCTACTTTCCTTTCACCTCGCCGCCCGTTGCTAATAGCGCACCTCAAAATCCTACACATTTCTCACCACCTCCAGCACAGACATTACAACCCATGCAACCCAAGCCATATAACCCACCAAAAGACCCAAATAATCAAAACACGTCAAACAGTGGGTGGAACCGAGAGCCTTTGCCTCCTCTCCCTCTTCCCGCGGGAGAAATCTACAAACATTTCCTGGCGGCCAGATAGATCGTACCAGTTCCAGCTCAGCCTCAATTGCCTCCTTACCCCAAGTGGTATGATCTCAATGCAAGGTGCGAATACCACACTGGAGCCCCGGGTCACACTCTGGAAAATTGCTTCGCATTCAAAGCAAAAGTCCATCACTTGATCAAAAGTGGATGGGTATCCTTCGAAGGGTTAGCAAAAGGGCCCAACACCTCTACCAACCCTCTCCCCAATCATTCCCAAGGAAGGGGAGGGGTGAACGCCATCTCAATAGGAGAGATCGATGATTCTCACCCTTCAGTGGAGGAAGTACCCAATGAAGAATTATTCTTTGCATTAGCTAACAACGCATATCTACCATTCCCGGGGAATAATCAGGCTCAATGCCTATTCTGCCAAGGGAAAAGCAAGCACGACATCCAGGATTGCGGACTTTTTTGGCAGAAAGTCAAGCAACTCACCACATTCGGGATCATTCAAACCGAAGGGGAGACCCGAGGAACAATCAACGCCATCGAGGACAATCCTCCAGCACCATATTCCTTCGAATACGTGGCCCAAACAGGGGATGCAGCCACGACCCCACGCAAAGTAGTATTCACATTAGTTGTGAATACCCCTAGCCCAGACTTGCACGCAGTCCCATTCAACTACAGATACACGGTGGTCACCACCCCTCCTGCAGTCACACCAATAGGGCTCGCTATCGGCGAAACCTCTCATATCGGGGGCATGACCCGCACCGGAAGATGTTACATGTCGGAGGAAGTAGAGAAGCAACAACAAGCCAAAGGGAAAAACCCTGTGATCCGCGAAGAGACGATAGAGGAGACGCAAGGTTTGAGCAAACCTGTAGCCGAGGACGAGACAGCCGAGTTCCTTAAGATCATGAAACAGAGCGAGTTCAGCATCATCGAACAACTAAAGAAAACCCCGGCTCGCATCTCCATCATGGAGCTGATCCTTACTTCAGAGCCTCATCGCCAAGCTCTCTTAAAGGTCCTGAAGCAAGCCTTCGTGACTAAGGATATCACTACAGAAGGGGTGGAAAACCTTGTAGGAAGGATCCAGGCCCTAAGCAGCATTTCCTTCTCTGAAGGAGAGATCGACCCCTCGGGAAGAGATCACAAAAAGGCCCTACACATCATAGTAGAATGTAAGGGACATGTCATAGCAAAGGCCCTAATCGACAATGGGTCCCCGCTGAATGTCATGCCCAAGCATGTCCTCGAATAACTATCGGTCGATTTCTCTCACATGAAACCTAGCGGAATGATGGCTAGGGCTTTCGATGGCACCACTCGAGAGATCATCGGGAACTTTGAATTAGACATGGTCATCGGGCCCCACACTTTCGCCTTGACATTCCAGATCATGGAAATCCAACCCTCTTACAACATGCTTCTAGGACGACCTTGGATCCATTTAGTAGGAGCCGTCCCCTCTTCCTTGCATCAGTACCTCAAATACGTCAAGGATAATGCCCTCATCACGATAAAAGCAGAAGAAGCCTTAATCTTGGCCAAGCATGCATCTGTGCCTTACATCGAAACTGCTGAAACCTTGGAGAGTTCTTTCCAAGCCTTCAAAATCGTCAACGCGGATGTGATCAAGGAAGGATCCCCCATTTGGGAAGCCTCAAAATCTGAGATAGCCAAAACCACTACTAAGTCGATGCCAGAGGGAAGCTTCCAACTGGGAAAATGACTCGGCACCGAGTTACAAGGATCAAAAAGCTGGGTCCCTCCGAAGAGCTTCGGAGACCATTTTGGGTTAGGGTACCAACCCAGCAAGGCAGATTTCGCCAGAATTACCCAAGAAAAGAAAGAAAAGCAGCTGGCTAAGCTATTTGGGCGTTCTGCGCCAGAGGGCCAGATACCGATCCCCCATATCAGAACCACGTTCCCCTTCGCGGCCAGAACCATCAATGAAAGTCCGATCAGGGTATCGGACCTCCGCATCTGCACTCTAGGAGAAGAAGAATCGTCGCCTGGTTCAGTCATTTTTGTTAAGAAGTTAGGGGAGTCTGTGTGCAACTAGACCATCGCCATGCTTCCAGATGTCTCTCCGTAATTACTCCTTTTAGAAAAATATCTGCTTGCACGTTTTCTCACGAAAACATTTTTGTAGGAACTCGTGTTCCCCTTTTGTTAAAAATCAAATATGTATGCAATTTTCATTTTATGCATCTCTTCTTTTCGTATTTTAATTTCAGGATGAATGTTAAACCGGATTGTCTTGATAAAACCTATGTCTTTACTGGCGAAGAAATCATCGCTACGACCGAAGACAAAGCCGAAATCTCCGGCGAATTGGCTTATTTACTAGAAAGCTCAGAAAAGGAAATAATCCCTCATCGGGAGGAATTGGACGAAGTAAATTTGGGGGCAAGCAATGAGAGTCAGAAGTTGGTCAAGATCAGAACTACCTTGGATATGACTCAGAGGGAAAGTTTGATCTCCCTCCTCAAAGACTACTCGGACGTATTCGCATGGTCGTACGCCGATATGCCAGGTCTTGATCCCGGGATAGGTGAGCATCGCATCCCATTGAAACCTGAGTTTAAACCTGTCAAACAAAAGCTTGAAGAAAATCATCCAAAAAATGGTAGTCACTCACAAAGACTGGCATGACATGCTTCCCTTTGCACTGCATGCTTACCGGATAGCAACCCGTACGTCTATAGGGGCAACTCCCTACTCATTAGTTTACGGCATGGAAGCCGTAATTCCCCTCGAGGTAGAAATCCCTTCTCTCAGAATCCTGGCAGAGTTTGAAGTAGAAGAATCAGATTGGGCAAGAGTGAGGTACGAGCAGCTGAACCTCCTTCCCGAAAAGCGTTTGGCCGCTATCTGCCATGCACAATTATATCAGCAAAGAATGGCCAACGCTTATAACAAGAAAGTGCGACCTCGGAAGTTCGAGGCTGGGGATTTAGTGCTGAAGAAGATTCTCCCTCATCAGGAGGCCAGTCAGGGAAAGTGGGCCCCGAGGTACGAGGGCCCATATCTAGTTAAAACTGTGTTCTCGAGGGGGTGCCCTAGTGCTAACCAACATGGACGGAGATGATCTACTAAGACCGGTAAACGCCGATGCAGTCAAGATATACTTCGCTTGAAGCGTCACGAACTGAGTGTTCGGCCAGACCAAGGACATAGGGTTTTATCATGACAATCTAGCACAAATATTTATCCGAAAATTAATAAAACAAGTTTTTCAGGAGATGTTTATTGTTTTAAAATTTGTTGTCCCATTTTTCTTAAACTTGTGAGATGACAAAAGGAGGCATGGCATAGATGGCTCCCCAGGAGTAGCTCGAGACGTAAGACACGTCACTTAGACTAACGCCACTAATCAATTTTAAGTTTTTCAGGGACGTAAGGTCTCACGCCTCAGCTCGTCATCATGATAGAACTAGGGAGTTCCGCTCGTAGCAACCCTTGAATTGCCGCGGCAGGCCGCCTTCAAGAGCGAATCAGGAAAGATTTTAAGATAAACCATCACCATCTAAAGCGAAATTTCTTTTCCTCGCAGTGCTACCAGCGCAGCCGGCATCGCAAACAATCGGTCTCAAAGGACTGAAGGCTGGACCAAAGTCACAAAGCCCATCCGACACCGGCCGAGCTGTCGGAACGCTAGCAACATTGGCTCCCCTCTTCGTTCACCTATTCGGAGGAGCTCATCACCAAAACGCCATGGTCGCCCAGCGCACCTTTGCAGGCAGAACTCCTTGAAAAAGCACGGCAAAAAGCTGTCCTCCTAGGACCACCATCAGCATACTTAATGCGGTCTAGTTCAAGAAGTTTCCCGACATCCGCACCATGATCAACACGGTGAAGATCAATCCTTTAGTTGAGGGACAGCCAGGCTGCAAGTATCGCCCACGCCGAGGTAGGAGCTGCGGCAAAACATCTAAAAGCAAAGCCATCATCAACCAACATCCGATGCCAGTCACGCTATAGTGACCCACGGATGGCCCGTCTAAAAGGGAGAGCTTAAAAACTTATCCATCGCATTACTTCTTCTAAAAAAATCATCTTGCGTTTACTCCTCATTTGTCATTGCCTTGTCTTTTTCAGGAACTAGGTCGCCCCCATTGGTTGCCTGCATGAGAACGGTAAGCATACGCCCTTGTAGCCCTGCTGCACATTTCGAGGACAGAGGGTTTTCCCATTTATCCCCGAGCAATCGCGAAGCCAATCAGCGAAGGTCCAGCAACGGCCAGTGACCAAACAAACTGAATGCAGATCTCATCCTCGCTACGGCTCGGATCGGCAGTTCCCGCAAAGCAGTTGAAAAAGAAACCAATCAAAGCAAAGCATCCCAGAACTGGGACCACGTCGTAGGCACCCTCGAAAGGTCGGGCTAAGGGAAGGGAGAATCCCTGAACTTATGTCGTTTTCGTTTTCAGATTAATTTCCCTCTCTTTCTATTGTCCCCTCTGTATCTCACAGGGACTTGAAGCATCTCACTGTCATCCGCATGAAGTTTGTGGAAGACGCGCTTGCAACCCCGCTGCACATCTTAGGGGAGTCTATCTTTCTTTCCCCTTTTATTTAAATTTGGTTTATTCCTGCTCGCTTTGTTAGCTTTAAGTCGAGTACGGTCGTCTGACCCACTGGGGGAAACCTTAGGTTCTTGGTAGACCCTTGCAAATAAGTTGTCCCCCACATCCTAGCAATCAAACTAGCAAGCAATCAAACTATCCAGCAATCAAACCATCAATCAATCAAAAATAAAAAATCAATCAAAATCCCTTTTTAGCCTGGCTAAAACAAAATCATACTACTCTCATAAGCATTTTCATGCATTGCATAGGTCGGGAATGTTCAATCCCTCTGTTAAATAAGGCATCCATCTAAATTACATGCCATGCATGATATTACTTGTTTGCTCTTATATCCGCGGTTTGCTCCGACGTAAGCAGTCACAAACAAATCCCGGTAAACATCTTTGAGCCATCGCGTCGTATCCTTCATGAGTGTAAGGGTCTGACTAGATACTAGTTGAGTTCGCATAATATCCAGGGTACATGCGCAATTAGACATGGGATAGCTATAAAATGACGTGGGACTTTTACGATCTTCTTCATTTTTTTCATTTTCTTCCCTCTTTCCACCACATATGCCATCACTCCTACCAAAACCTTCATTATCACTCATACCCCGGGAGCCAAGGAGCAGTCTTAGCTAAGACTGCCAGCCGGAAGTAAAAGCACGCCAAGTTCAAGTTCACGACGAAGGAGACGGAAAAGGTCACCAAAAGATCGCTGAGAGCCGTCACCGAAGAAAGACCAAAAACCTGAAGATGAAGGCGAGGCATTTAGCCAAAATGAGAAGAGATCAAGACAAAGGTTGTGCTTGCTCTGCTCTATTGCATTTCAAATCAAATCAAAAAGGGGGGAATAGGAAAAAAAAGAGAGAAAAGAGAGAAAAAAAAGAGAAAAAAAAAAGAGAAAAAAAAAAGAGAGAGAGGAAAAAAGAAGAAAAGAAAAGAGAGAGGGGAAAAGGGAAAAGGGAAAAGAAAAGAAAAGAGAGAAATCTCAATTCGAAGAATACAAACAATCGAAGAGACGAAGCAAGCACAGCCCGGGGACAACTCAATTCGAGAAATCTCAAAGAAAACTTTCCCTAGTGAACTCGAGAAATCTCAAAGCAAGCATCCCTAGTAAGGACACGAGAAGAAAAGGGCCTAAGGCCAACTCAAGTAGCAAGTCGCAAAAAGGACAGCGACGACGCTCCCTAGTGAAGACTCGAGCAAAGAGCCCCTAGCCAACCGGAAAGCAGCCACAGCAAGGATCCAAAGGCTCATGCACTCTGTCGAGAAAGCATCCCCAGCAAAAGGCGAGAGAACTCGCGCACCTCGCCATCATCAAGGCCAATCGACAAATCATCGTTCAGCAAAAACCTTCCAACTCATCAAAAAGCACTTCTTTACCAAAACAAGCTTCCTTCCGGACATTTCATGTCTTTTCAATCTTTTCCGAAAAAGTCCCATCGATTATTAGAACGCCCATGCATGTGCATCTTCATTTGAAGTTTATTCACTCGGATTGACAATGCGAATTGAAAATTATGTATCATGTTAGTTGCATCTTTATGAGCGTAAAACACTTAGCCTTGTTTCAGAGCGTGAGTGCAAACACTAATATCAAGTGAGGATCGCTTAAGGCTGTAAATCGTGGGAAAGTCTTGTCCTTGGGGTCGTTACCTCCTGAGCAGGATGCAGACACATTCTAGGTTCGTATCAAGGCTGCTGGCAGCATTAGCATTTTTCTCCTCCTAGAGTGACATCGTGCATTTTTCTCCTCCCAGAGTGACAGCATCAGCATTTTTCTCCTCCCAGAGTGACCTTAGTTTAGTTTCCGCATTTCACATCTTCTCCTACGGGAATTGACGTTTACATTTTTGTACTGCATTTCCTCCTCCCAGAGTGACATTATGCATTTTTCGCCTCCCAGAGTGACCTTAGTTTAGTTTCCGCATTTCACGTCTTCTCCTACGGGAATTGACGTTTACATTTCTGTACTGCATTTCCTCCTCCCAGAGTGACATCATGCATTTTTCGCCTCCCAGAGTGACAACATTAGCATTTCCTCCTCCCAGAGTGACCTTAGTTTAGTTTCCGCATTTCACGTCTTCTCCTACGGGAATTGACGTTGTTTATATTTTTGTACTGCATTTCCTCCTCCCAGAGTGACATCATGCATTTTTCTCCTCCTAGAGTGACAGCATTAGCATTTTTCTCCTCCCAGAGTGACCTCAGCTTAATTTCCCCATTTCACGTCTTCTCCTACGGGAATCGACGTTGTTTACATCTCTGTACTGCATTTCCTCCTCCCAGAGTGATAGCATCATGCATTTTTCTCCTCCTAGAGTGACATCATCAGGCATTTCCTCCTCCCAGAGTGACATCATTTGCATTTTCCTCCTCCTAGAGTGACATCATTAGGGCAAATCATTCGTACTTCTGCGAATCCCACATTATCCTCCTGAAACAACGTCAGTCACATGTCAAGAGATTATCACCCCCCAGTGGAGCCGTCATTTACGTTTTCATAAAAATACCTTCGATTCCTGGTAGAGTAGTTGTCATTTACATTTTCTGCAAATTATGTTTCTCTCGATATCCGAATAGATCTAAGTTTATATCTTTGCAGGACATCCGATCGAATCTATCTCCTCCCAGAGTGAGGACATCAACCAAACTATCTCCTCCCAGAGTGACAGCAACCAACTATCTCCTCCCAGAATGACATCCACGAACAACATCATCAATTTTGTAAACGCTTTTTAATCCCCAGTGATAACATCAATTTCCTCATCACCAAATAACACCATCAAAAGCATATCTCCTCCTAGAGTGACATCAACCTACATCCTCCCAGAGTGACATCTACAATATACCTCCTCCCAGAGTGACGTTGAACAACTACCTCGTCCCAGAGTGACATCCACAAACTTACCTCCTCCCAGAGTGACATCCGCGAATAACATCGTCAAAACTATCTCCTCCTAGAGTGACGTCAACGAATAACGTCATCAAAATTATGCCTCCTCCCAGAGTGACATCTACGACAATACCTCCTCCCAGAGTGACATCTACGACGTACCTCTTCCCAGAGTGACATCAACAAGCCTATCTCCTCCTAGAGTGACATCTACCGCAATATCTCCTCCCAGAGTGACATCTACAACAATATCTCCTCCCAGAGTGACATATACGATATATCTCCTCCCAGAGTGACATCTACAACATATCTCCTCCTAGAGTGACATCTATGACATATCTGATCCCCGAGTGACATCGACGAACGTACCTCCTCCTAGAGTGACAGCAACAACCTGCCTCCTCCCAGAGTGACATCAACGAACAACATCGGCAAACTACCTCCTCCCAGAGTGACATCAATGAACAACATCGGCAAACTACCTCCTCCCAGAGTGACAACAGCAACTTACCTCCTCCTAGAGCGACATCATCACTGTAAGCTTGAGGTAAGACCCACTGTGTCGCCAAAATTTGGATATGTAGGGGCAACCGTCTTTACTGCTTATCAAATACTTCGATAAGACAGTAAAGAGGGGGCAACTGTTGATACTCGAATTTTGACGCCATTTTTAAATAATTTTAGCATTTATGTTATTTAGTTAACTTACTGTCATTTTTAGTTGATTTACTGTCGCTAGCATCTTTAAGTGTTTCATCGCATTTTAGCATCGTCGTTAACATCGACAGCTTTCGAAATAGCATTTTTATTTTTTCGTCACGTATTTTCATTATTATTATCATTATTATTTTTAGCCTTAAAAATCACATTTTTAACTATCCGGTAGTCGTTTGCTAGTTTTTTTCTTCGTTTTAGGTCATCACATAAATTTTAGGATTTTTAGTTTTTTAGCGCATTTTTTAGTATTTTTATTATTTTATTATTATTTTCGTTTGAGCTTTTATTGGGCCCGAGTAAGTTCGCTAGCTTTTTTTCCGCTCGCAACGGTCTACAACGTTTAGTGTAATTTTTGGCGTAACATCATTATTTTTCCGTCCGAACGTTTCACATTTTTGAACGAGAAAATAAACACGTTAAATGGAAAATTTTCATTATTCGCTGTAGACGGTTAGACCCGTCGTATTTTTCTCTACGCGCTGGTACCTTCAGTTCGAAAAGTCTGAACGTTCGCTCGCAAGACTTGGCTCGAGGCCATTTAAATAAGACTAAAATGGCCCTTAATCTGGTCAACCAAGAAAAGTCAACCAGATCAACGGTTGACCAATTAAGTGCATGGTGCACATGCACCATGGACGTAAACAGTAGCGGAGCAGGCCACCGAGCAGCCTGCTCCCGTCGCCTCCAAGCCGTTTCTTGTCCCGTCAACCATCATCACGGCGACCGTAGACCTGCCACCTCGGCCCCGTAGCCCCACCAGCTCCCGGTCACGGCCTCTACGCGCACATCCGCGTCTCCCTCCTCACGCGACTCAAGCCTATAAATACCGAGGCCCTCTCAACGTAAAACGGGCACTAAAATCGCAAGAAATCCTTGCTCCTTCTCCCTCTTGATCAGCTTGCTCACTTAGAGCGACAATCGTCCAGTTTAAAGCTTGAGAGAGGTTTAATTTCAAGCTTCGCTCGAAAGTACGCCTTTCGTTCCCTTTTATTTATTCAACGCTTTTTCGTAAATGCCATGCGCTAGAATTAAAATCAACCCACATGAACAACATGTTTAAAGATTTGCTTAAAATGCCATGTTCATATGATTTTAAATTCTCGCTTATATTGACTGCATGTACATGGGGACTTTCGATCCCAAATCAGTTTATCATTTCAAAAGCCTTTCATTTTAATCTGTACTCTACTAAAGCTATCCAGGATAGAATCACGTAGTAATTAATTTTATCATGCATTGGCCCGATGATGACATCGAGGGCGCTCATTCAGTCTTACAGAAAATTCAGTCCCATCACGTGACGGTCAGGAATAATCAATCGGTCTTGATAAACGGTAACCCCGTCCGAAAGACGTTCAAACGGTAACCCCGTTCAACGATTAATTATTTTTGAACAGTCACGATCAAAGAAAAGACTAAAGTGACGATTCCTCTGAGGGCCCCCTTTTCAAAATGCATTTTATCAAAACACCTTTAAAACACCTCTCTCATCAACCGGTAACCATTTTCGGATGTGACTCGGGTGCCTAACACCTTCCCGAGACCATAATACGACCACGAACCTTTGTCTGGGGTCCAGACCCTTTTTTTGTGCCTTTAGTTTTTTTACTTATTATATTTCCTATGCCATGACGATTAAGGTTCCCTAAACCTAGCAACCAAATTAGGGTGGTGACTTCATTGCATGTTGCGAGGCGTCTGTTTACGCTGAGCATTGTAAGGTCCCAAATTTCGTTGCACACTCGCGAATAACTTTTCGTAAATTTTTGTGGGGCACGACAGACATCAAATAGTTTTATCATGAGAAACCCTATGTCTTCTAATTGAACCCATTGTCATCTAGGCGAAGTACATCTTGACAGCATCGGCGTTCACTGATTTTGGTAAGTCGTCCCTATCCATATTGGTCAGCACTAGAGCGCCTCCTGAAAATGCATTCTTGACTACATATGGACCTTCATACCGTGGGGCCCATTTCCCTTGACCTTCCTCCTGATGAGGAAGAATCTTCCTTAACACTAGATCCCCAGCTTTGAACTCGCGAGGACGTACCTTCTTGTTGTAGGCATTACCCATTCTCTTCTGATACAATTGGGCATGACACATGGTGGCTAATCATTTTTCTGAGATCAGATTCAACTGTTCGTACCTGACCCTTGCCCAATCAGACTCTTCAACTCCAGATTCTGCCAAAACTCGGAAAGAAGGGATTTCCACCTCGAGAGGAATTACCGCTTCCATACCATAGACCAGAGAGTAAGGAGTTACTCCTGTAGAGGTACGGATCGCAATCCTATAAGCGTGTAGAGTAAATGCAAGCAGGTCATGCCAATCCTTGTGAGTGATGACCATCTTCTGGATGATCTTTTTCAAGTTTTTATTGACGGCCTCGACGATGCCATTCATCTTTGAACGGTACGGTGAAGAGTTTCGATGCTTTATCTTCCACCGCTGGCAGAGATCATTGATCAACTTCCTATTCAGATTAGTGCCATTATCTGTGATGATCGTTTCAGGGACCCCATAGCGACATATGAGATTTTTCTCAATGAAATGCATGGTTGTCTTGGCAGTGATGTTCGAGTAGGAGGTAGCTTCTACCCATTTGGTGAAATAATCAATTGCAACAAGAATGAAGCGATGGCCGTTAGAAGCTTTTGGATGGATTTGGCCAATGATGTCAATGCCCCATATTGCGAAGGGCCAAGGTGACATCATGTTGAAAAGGAGAGCTGGAGGGACGTTGAGATGATCGGCATAAATTTGGCATTTGTGGCATCTTCTAAAATAGTCGATGCAATCTCGTTTGAGGGTGAGCCAAAAATAGCCCCGTCTCATGATTTGTCTTGCCATTATGTGACCACTAGCGTGTGTGAAGCAAATTCCGTCATGGATTTCGGCTATGATCTTCTTGGCTTCAGAGGTAGTGACACAACGAAGTAAGACTCCATCTGCTCTTCTTTTGTATAAAACCTCTCCATCAAGGTAGAAGTCTAAAGCCAGACGCTGAAGAGTCTTTTTGCTATTCTGGCTTGCCCTAGTGGGTATTCCCGATGTTTGATGAAGCGCACCAGATCATGGTACCATGGCTTCCCATCAGGCTCATCTTCTAAAGCACAACATGTTGGCATCTCCCTCACTTCTACCCTCAGTGGCTGAAGCATTATCCCGCATTCCAATTTGAACATTGAAGCTAGAGTGGCTAATGCGTCTGCGAAAGAATTCTTTTCTCGATCGATCCGATCAAACTTGATTGCTTCAAACTCCTCTATGAGTTTAGTGAGCAACCTTTGATAAGGTATCAGCTTTAAATCCCCGGTATGCCACAAATCCTGGGCTTGTTAGATGACGAGGGCCGAGTCCCCGAAGACTCTTAACTTCTTCACTTTCAAATCGATCGCAGTCATCAACCCGTTGACACATGCCTCGTATTCGGCGATGTTGTTTGTGCATGGGAAATTTAATTTGCATGCTATGGGGAATTGACGACCATCCGGGGCTGTGACAACAGCAACTCACTCCATTTCCCGATAGATTCGCCGTGCCATCAAAGAACATGGTCCACCAATCATCTTCCTCAGCATTGTCTCTGTATTTAGCGTCGACAATCACGATATCTTCATCAAGAAAATCAAACTCCAGAGGCTCATACTTATTGAGAGCGTGGTCAGCCAAGTGATCAGCGAGGGCGCTTGCTTTGACCGCCTTTCGTGTCATAAAGATGATTTCATATTCGGCTAGCAGGACTTGCGATCTACAAATGTAGCTTGACAGGTAAGGCTTCTCGAAGATATACTTTAGAGGATCCATTCGGGAAATCAACCATGTCGTGTTATACAACATGTATTGTCTGAGTCTTCAAGCGCTCCATGCCAGGGCGCAACAAGTTTGTTCCAGCGAGGAGTAGCGCATTTCACACTCGTTGAACTTCTTACTCAGGTAATAAATGGCCCGCTCACGTCTCCCGGATTCATCATGTTGTCCTAGAACGCATCCCATGGCACTGGCTATGACTGTCAAGTACACCAATAAAGGACGTCCTAGCGTAGGGGGGACTAAAATGGGAGGACTTTGCAAATATGCTTTGATCTTTTCAAAAGCTCCTTGGCAATCCTCATCTCATTCAACATCTCCGTTCTTTCTCAGCATTTTGAACATTGGCTCGCAAGTGAGCGTCAACTGGCTGATGAAGCGGGCAATGTAGTTGATGCGCCCTAAAAAACTTCGTACCTCCTTTTCAGTTTTAGGAGAAGGTAGCTCCTGAATCGCCCTTACTTTGTCGGGGTCTACCTCTATGCCTCTACTGCTGACAATGAATCCTAACAATTTTCCGGATGTTACTCCAAAAGTGCATTTGGTCGGATTCAGTCGCAACTAAAACTGCCTCAGTCTTTTGAAGACCTTTCTCAAGACGTCCATATGATCTTATGCTCCGTGAGATTTGGCTATCATGTCATCGAGATATATCTCGACCTCCTTATGCATCATATCATGGAAAAGAGTGATAGCAGCACGCTGGTATGTGGCACCTGCGTTCTTTAGTCCAAAGGGCATCACCTTGTAGCAAAAAGTTCCCAAAGGCGTGATTAAAGTTATTTTCTCGCTGTCTTCCGGAGCCATCTTGATCTGATTGTAACCCGAGAACCCATCCATGAAAGAGAACCTGTCATTATGGGCGGCATTGTCTACCAGGGTATCAATATAAGGGAGCGGAAAATCATCCTTAAGACTCGCTCGGTTGAGATCGCGGAAATCCACACACATGCGGACTTTCCCGTCTTTCTTGGGCACAGGCACGATGTTGGCGACCTATTCTGGGTAT
Source organism: Viola odorata (assembly GCA_963691705.1). Lineage (NCBI taxonomy): Eukaryota > Viridiplantae > Streptophyta > Magnoliopsida > Malpighiales > Violaceae > Viola > Viola odorata. The sequence continues at coordinate 43,623,903 of OY829538.1, forward strand.
TCAGCAACTCTTAGGAAACCCGCGTCTAATTGCTTTGCGACTTCCCCTTTAATCGTTAGAAGGGTGTCAGGATGCATCCTCCGGAGCTTTTGTTTCACCGGCTTGAACTCGGGTTTTAATGGGATGCAATGCTCAACTATTCTAGGATCGAGACCGGGCATGTCTTCGTACGACCATGCAAACACATCTGCATATTCTGTGAGGAGGGAGACTAACTTTTCTATCTGAATAAAGCTTAAGGTTGTCCCGATCTTGACTATCCTCCGATTTTCGGCACCCCGATCTTGACTATCCTCCGATTTTCGGCACTTGTCCCGAGGGGGGACTATTTCTTTCTCTGAATTTTCCACTAGACGGGCTAACCTGTGTGGGATCTCAACCTTGTCCTCAGTCTCAGTGGCAATCTCCTCACCCGAAAACACATAGGGTTTTTCAGGACAATCTGATTTAACATTTATCCTGAAAATAAAGAATGCGAAAAGTAAAAGACATTTGGAATGATAAAGAATCTTCATATATTAATATTTTGACAAAAAGGAACGTGAGTTCCTACAAAAGAGTTTTTTAAAAAAAAAAAAATTTCAAAAAACAATAAAACCATGCTTGTCTATTACAGAGAAATATTGGGAACCATGGTGGTCGTCCAGTTGCACACTGGCCTCTCTGATTGCTTCATGAAACTAGGCGCGCTCTGAGCTGACCCTCCTTCTTCAAAGGCACAAATATGGAGGTCTGAAAGTGCATCGTCTAAGGTAGGATCCTGGTTTATGGTTTCTGCTGTAAAAGGGAATGTGGTCCTGATATGAGGGATATGCATTTGTTTACTCGACACTGGACGTCCAAATAACTTGGCTAGCTGCTTCTCCTTCTTCTCCTTAGCTATCCTATCGAAATCATCCCTGCTTGGTTGGTACCCCAAACCAAAGCGGTCCCGCGAGCTTCTGATGGCTTTCAATTCTTTCATCCCTCTCAGCTTGGCTCTGAGCTCCTTTCCTAACCGAAAGTGATACGAGCACGACAGCCTCCCTTCGAGCCCCCACTATGAGCCCGGATTTAGTCACCATGCTCCTCTCGGCACTAAGAGCCGAGGATGTATTTGGGGAGGCGACGGCCCATTGGAGCCCTACACGACCACACCGAGGCCTTGCCCTCGCAGACCCATGCCCCGCATTGCCATCGCACGCCCTTGCACACCCGCGCCCTCACCTTGCCTTCACGTGCGCCCGTGCCCCATGGCCAGCACTCGCCAAAGCCCATCAGCGCCTTTGCTCCTCAAGCCCACGCTCAAGGCCAAGTATGAAGACCTTTTTGTTTTAAGGGTATTTAGGGGTTTGCCCCATGTAATAAGCTAGTAGTATAAATAGTGAACAATAGGTTCATTTTAGACTTGTCTTTGATTTTGAATATGATTTCCATCATAAGACAACTTAATTTAGGTTAGTTAAATAGGGTTCTTGAAACCTTTATCCTCTTCTCCTCTTGGATTAGAGATCCTTGTATGCTTGTGGTAAGGTTGTCTAAGAATTGCCCCTAGAAGGGTTTACCGTGTATGCATGTTTGTTTATTATTTATACATCAATACATCTTCATTTTCATCCATTTATCCACTGGACCTATTCTGCAACCTTCTTGCGACGTTATCTTCTCAATCAACTCCACCCAATCGTCAATCCAACCTCCCAAAGAGGACTAGATCCGTGCAAAGGCTCCAAACCGGAACCAAGATTGTATTATATGGTAGCGGAGCTCCAGTTGTCCTCTAGGTTGGTTCTTCTTGTTCATCGCCTCATTTCCACCTCTAAAATCGCTTCCCCTTTATCTTTTTATTTTCGTTTGTGTTGGGCAGATTGTTCCTGTCCAGGAGTCATTTTTGAGTCTGTTTTATTTTTCAATTTGTGATTGTTTTCTTGCCCAGTAAATTCTGAAAATTTGTGTACTGAAACTTCTATCTGAGTAGAGAAAATTTCGTGTTTAGGTCAACTGTTAACTCGGTGTATTTCTTATACGTTTTGGCCTCTGAAGAAAAGTGTGTAGTGATAAGATCCGAGATCTCTTCGGGTCGGAAACGGTTGCTACAGCTAGTCGGAGGGGAAGCGATCGGCGTCGGAGGTACCTGCAAAGCGCCGGAGGGGGACTCCGGCGTAGACACTCCGATGCTTAAGTCAGTTCGGGTTTTCAGAATGGTAGAGGTTCTCTAAGATGATCTCGATCTTACCTTCTGTTTGGAAAGATGGGGGTATTTATAGGCCGAAGTTGGCGATACCTGACAGCGATAAGGGTGCAGCGATAAGCATCGTCCGAAGTCATCGCTTCCGGCGATAATAGGTAAGCCATCGCGGGCGATAATCACGTAAGGCCTATCAGGAGCGGCATCCTCTCCGTTTCCCTAGGATGGGATGACGCCGTGCGCGTAAAGATGCATGAGATCCCCCCCCGCTGAAGTCGACCATCCTAGGAACGTCCGCCGGCCCGGGCGATAGGTTGGTTTTTCAGGGAAGCGTATAGAAACTAGTCAAGGATAGATGTCGTAGCTACAATATTGCCGTCAGGAGCAATCCAATTGTTATCATAAGCCCAACTGAAAACTAGCCCGAGTGTTCACCAAGGGCTATCCATGTCCGATATCCTTAGATAGGGGTTTACTCTGTCATGAGGCGATATTTCCACAGAGGGCTTGAGCTTTCTTTATTGTTCAAAGGCTGATCAATCCCAATGCGGAACGAGGGCTTAGATCCACAACTTTCCACTAACTCGGTCAAGTTCGTCTTTGTTTCTTGTCAAAAAGACCTGTCTCCTCGAGACATTAAGAATTCTACTAGGAGGCCGCTGGGGCGCTCGTGATTCTGAAGGCTTTACTTTTATTCAGCGATACTGGCCCATTTGGCCTTTCAATAGGACTTATGAAGTCTCAGCTTTGTTTGAGTCATGGAAGGACCGTCAATAGGTTGCTTGCGATATCGTCGCGTATATTCAACCAGGCCGTGCCAGGGGCTGGCATATATTTCGGGTCTATCGTCCCTCCAAGTGTTCTGCAAAGACACAGAGGAGATAGAAACTTATATAGAAGTTAGCAAACTTTATACTTACAGAGGTTCGAGGTTACACGAGCCCAATTTTTCTTTTACGCTCGAGAAGACAGCGGTATCAGCATGGCTTTATACCCTCAGCTTCCTTATGATCAGCGCGGCTTCATACCACCAGACGCCTGTGATGTCATCGCGGTTTTACGCATCCAGGGCCACCTGCGACATCAACGCGGCCTTACACTGTGGATACCGGCAACCTTATGGTTTTAGCGTCAGGGCTACCAGTGACACCGTGCCTTTCAACGTTTTTCAGACTCTGCCTCGTACTCCTTCCAGTATCTGTATCGTGAACGTCACCCATCCTTTCCGTTCTACGCTTATCAATCCTCGAGGTTTTCGGGGTGGCTCGTCTTTTGAGGACCTCAATTTCTTTTCCCAAGGCCTCCCTTCACTGGAGCCTATAAATCGGAGAGCTTTCTCCACCCACGTTCTCCTCATCTTTATCAGCTAGCATCATGGATCATTTGACTAAGAATTTTCTTCTCTCCAAGGGTCATTCCCTCAGGAACCTCAACGACGGTGACGTCGGTTTCCTGGAGAACATGCTGGTCAAGACTTCTGAGGATATTCTGGAGCTGCAAGGGATGCTGACTCTGCTTTATTCCCGGCTGGGGGCCATTTCCCTGGAGGACTTTAGTCCTTTGGAGAGCGTATCAAAGCTGTCCGCCTCCATCGCTCGGATTCAGGTAGTAATCGCCATGCTGCAGCAGCGTAAGGACATGTTGGGGTGCTGCCTGAAGGGGATGAGGGCCACTTCCCATGATCTTGTCCTGGTCATGGATTCCTTGAGGGACCTTCCTGAGGTGCCCGAGGATACTGGTTCTGACACCTGATAACGGTGGCTCCCTTTGGGCCTTTTTCTTTTCCTCTTGCCTTGTAATTGTATCTTTCGGCCGGTAGGCCATAATAAATAAATCGTTTCAATCATTCCGCCTTGTAACTGTTCTTCTTCTTTACTGCGCTCTTTGTTATGTTCCAAGGAATATTCTTAGCCCAACTGAAAACAGTCTTGCCATTGGGCGGTTTTTCGGTTGATCGTTCTGCCTTAACTCCGCTCCGTCCTCATTATAACAACTAATCAGCAGATATTAGCATTATTCTTGATTTGCGCGAGATTTCAACAGGCATGACTGCAAATCTACATTTGCACTTCAGACTGTACACGGGCCAATCTTCAAGAGTCGGGTTGGAGGATCGAAGAGTCTCTTTTCTTCTTTTCCCGGCTATTTAATGAGGCTTTTCCTCCTTCATTCTTATCCATTTCTTTCTCCTTTATTTTTCTTCGTTATAGATCCTCTGCGAGTCTCATGGCTGATTCTTATTTGCTAGGTACGGCTTCGGGGAATTCACCGCCAACTCCTCCGACTACCCCTGACACAGATAATCCTCCCCCATCGCCTCCTTGGAGGCCGGTTGTCCGCCGGCGAGGTCGCAAGAGGCAGAGGAAGGAAGTTGAACAACGAAGGAAGGAGGCTGCCAAGGCCTCTGAGTCATTTTTCGACTCTCTGGCTTCTCAGGCTAGGGAGGAGAAAAAATCGTTTCCTCTTTTGAGTGATTCGCCTCCGTGGGTTCCTTCTGCTGGTTCAGCCGTTGGTGCAGTATCGCCAAGCGTCAAGGAGAAAACAACCGGGTCGACTACTGCCGCTAGAAAGAGGGTCGGTGAGTCTTCTCCCCCTGCTGTTGTGGATTCACCCTTCTGGGGTGGCGATGACGAAGAGGACGTAGTCTATTGCTACGGCATTACTTGGTCCGACGGTGAAGAGTAGGGCCTAATCCTTCTTTTTGTAGATGCCGTATGGCCTTTCTCATAATAATGAATGATGGTTTTACTTCCTTTTCGCTTCTCATCGCTTACTTATTGTTTCTTTCTGAGCGTTCCGGGTTATCGCGGAAGCGTCTCTTTCGCTACGGGTAACCGCCTTCAACTTCTAATCGGTAACTGTTTTCTTTCGGAAGGCACAAATGACTATCCACGTGTCTTTTCCTGTTCTGTACGTGTTTCATTTTTACAGGCTGTCTCTTCTTTAGGCTTTCCTTTATAAGGAAATCATCTCTCTCTTTTACTGCTTTTGCAAATATTTTGAGTTTCTGCACATTTTCTCTCTCTTCTGCACTTCTTTTCTTCGAGAGGTTTTACTGCGACCGCTCACTGGTGCCGGCGACCGGCTCACTGGCTTTTTACTCCAGGTATTTACTCCTTCTACCACCGTAGATTTACTTTCCCTGTCCCTTATGTCTTCAACTGTTGAAAACCCCATAGATCCTGAAGCTAGGAGAACTCGCAGCATATTCAATTGTAATGAGCTTTTGAGGGTTGAATTAGAGGAGAGTGGTATTACTTTTCCCCCGGGCTATCGCCCTTTTGTCTCTTTGAAGGACACTCGGCTGCCTGACGCCATGTGGGGAACATTCCGGTTAGTTTATTTCAAGATGTTTACTTACGGATTCCGTTTCCCACTCCATACTTCTCTGTTGAAACTGCTAGATCATTACGACCTTAATCCCGTCCAGATTACTCCACCCTCTTGGTGTGGTATTTACGCTTTCCTTCGTTCATGCGAGATGAAGCGTATATTTGCTCCATCGCTTGATCTATTCCGCACGTTCTTTGTCTTGAGTTGTCGCAACTGCCTGGTAGATATTACCCCCAGATGGGATGATGTCATTGTGCAACTGTTCTGGCGGAACTTTCAAGGTTTTGAGGAACACTTAGATGACTGGAAGTCTGGCTTTTTCACCCTTCGTTTGCCGTCACGACTCTGGCACGGGGGTTTCAATCGAAAAATCAATAGTGGTGTTTGGAAAAGACCGGAAGCGCTGTCAAGCCAGGATGTTTCCAATGTTAGCGCCTTGTTAGAAATAGAAGGGTCTTTCCGTATTCGGGAGTTTGCTCGGTTCAGGCCCTTGTCAGAGTGCGTTGTGGGTGAGTTTCCTTTTTCTTCTTTATCGCTTCAATCTTCTTAATTTGCTAATATGTTTTGTTGGCAGGTAACGCTGAGAGTAGTTCTTCTGGGGAAAGTGACGCCCCTTTGAACGTAACACCTCTCCAGTCGCTGCCTCCTTCTCCTCCGCCTGAAAATTCCCGCCGCCCACCCATTCCGCCTGGAAGGGAAAGGACTAAAACCGTCACAACTCGCAGAGCCTCCACTCGACCTTCTTGTTTCCTTGAAAATTGGCTTCCGTCCCGTGGCAAGAGGGTAGCTCAAGGCGATCCTGTGTTTGAGAAAATCGACAGCGATAGCGAGAGCATGGACACTGGTCCTGAATTACGTCATGCTACTATGGCTCAAAGGATGAAGCTTAGGTCGCGGAGGAATGATGACACGGCGGAATCGGCTGAGGACGATAGCGAAGAAATTGCAGAAGAGACGGAGCGTCTCATAAAGAAGGTTCGCACAGAGAAAACTAACCCCCCAGTTCCCCCGTTGAAGGGAGTTAACACGGTCCCCCCGAGAATATTAACGCTTCTCATGTCGCGAGTACTTCGCAAGTGGTGAAAAATATCAAAGCTATCATGGTACCTTCCGCCGTTCTTATCGAAAACAATGAGACCTCGGCAGCCGCGACCTCTCCTTTGTCATCGGGCCATCCTGCTTCCCCGATAGGTTCTTTTATCCCAGAGGCAACCCTACCGGTTTCGAATTTAAGCGTTCCTCCTGACCTTCTCCCACGGAAGCCTCCTCTTTTGTTTCTGTCTTCAATTTCGGGCGTTGGTGATTGCGCAAAAAGTTGTTCCCCTCCTTATATCGCCAACCTTTCTCCTCAGAGGTCCTAGGGCCCCACTGGATATCAGCTGGATTTGTCCTCTTTCGGCACTGACGGGCTTCGTGCCTTAGGAATATCGGATCCGTTATCGCGAGAAGAGCCCGTGGGTCCCCTAGTGGGACAAATGTTTACTTCTTCCAAGGACAGGGAAGAGTTTTTACAGCATGCTCCCGAGACACGACAGTCACACCTTATGAACGACATGCTGGCTAGCTTTCGGAAATTTCATTATTTTCTTGAAGACCAGCGTAACAAAACTCGACCCTCTTCGGATTTGCAGGATCAATTAGACGCGGCCTTGGCGAAGGCGAAGGAGCTATCGCAGTTGCAAGAACGAACTCGGGCGGAGTTGGAGGATTGTCGCGCTGAACTTTCTCGGGAGAAGTCGAAGGGGAAAGCGAGAGCAGAGCTAATGGAGGCGGAACTGGTGGTGGCTGATAAAAAGAACGTATTCCTTCGGGAAGAGTTGTCATCTCGTGATGCCGATTTGGCCAAAGTTCCTTCGAGGATAGCTTGGTGGAAGAGTAAGACCATTGAGGTTTGTATCGCAGGATTTGTGGATCTCCATATCCGAGGCGCCGTCGATTCATCCATGTTGGCCGATTACGCTTCCCAAAAAATTAAAGATCTTAGTGAGGGCGAAAGGGGTTTTCCTTCTTCTGGGGAAAAGCAAGGGAATGATGAGGCATGCGATGACTCTTAATTGATCCATTGAAGAACATTGCTATTTGTTTTCCATGTCTTGTAATAACGTCCTATCTCGAGGTGATATCGGTACCTTGCTCTTCGGGCGATATCTTATTTTATTTCGCTCTCTTGTACTGTCTTGAGAACTGTTCTTTTATTCAATGCCGATTTGTATCATTTCCTTTCTTGTGATATCGCTTTTGCTTTTTATCAAAAAGTCACATCTACTTTCCAGAGCATTTAATGCTCGCGACCCTTCCGTCGGTGCGCGGGAAAAGTCATGATGGTGCAGACACACGTGTTCGTTTCTTCTGCCTCTCCACCTTAGCGTGTTTTGAAATTTTAACAAGATCGAAGCGCTTGTCGCGCTTCTTCTAGAGTCGTACTCATTGCTTGAGTCTTATCCCTCATGCCACTTCGACACAACGACTGCAGCATCCGTCGTTTCCTTTTAATTACTAGGGTTATAAACCCTCTTTATTTCTTCCCTTTTCTTTTTCACTCCACTTTTTCATATTATCTCTCGGCCGTCTTGCCCTTCTCACCTCCATTCAAGGCTTTCAAAGTTCTTTCCTTTCAAAGGTACTTCCCTTCCTTTCCCTCGTCTTCTTTATTTCTATTTCCTTAGTCCTGCCATGGCAAAGACTCGTCGTTCTGAGTCAAAATCCATTGATGAGAAGAAAATGGATACCACGGTCAGTGTTATTACCACGGAGGCCATTCTCCAGGAGCATTTGGCTACTCACGGTGCCGTTATTCCTGACGGTTGCCAAGCTGTTGTTGCCCCTAGGTCAGTTCGTTTAAACAGCGTTCTGACCGGCAATCAAAGGGTGTTATATGCCCAGATGTTTCGCTACGGTTTCCGGCTCCCTATCGATTCTTTCGTCAAGGGTTTGCTTATTGCTGGCAATTTCAATCCTGCCCAGTTAGCCCCAAATGCATATTGCTGTGTTTATGCTTTTTTGGAACTCTGTAGATATAAGGGGATCACTTCCCCTTCTCTTTTGCTGCTTAGATCCCTTTTTAAATTGATGAAGTGCCGGGGTGTGATAACCATATCGCCTCGTTTTGACGATGATTCTCTCAAGTCTTTTACTTGGAAGTTGCTCCATATTGAGTCTTCTGTTGAGGCTTGGAAAAAGGAGTTCTTTCTGATAAATTTTCTTGACGCTCCTGGTCCCGAGTGGCGTTCTGGGTTCAACCAGGACGTCCAAGATGGCATTTGGAGTCGACCAGGGACCCTTCCTGCTCGTGAACAAGGATGGTTAAACACCTTACTCCAATTGGAGATCAGCGTTCATATTCGACTCACGGCCTGCCGAATGGCCATTCAGGAGTGCGTTAGACGTGAGTATCGCGCTACCTTTCCCTTTCATCACTGATACTAACGCTGACGTTATTTTGTGATTTTGCAGCGACGGATCCTGATTATAAACCGGAAAGCGTAAGAAGACGCTTAAGGAGAGCTCATAAAAGAGAAGAAAGGGAAAAGCTCGATTCAGAGGCCACTGATAATCCTTCTGAGCTTCCGGCTACTTCCGCGAATCTCGCTCAAGTATCCTCCTCCTCAGTTGGCGAAGGGGATACCGACATCCCTGAAGGTGTTCCCATCGTGACCATTGCTGCTCCCTCGTCTTCTCAGGCTCCTAAGGCCATTGCCAGAGGAAAAAAGAAGAAAAGAACACGGAGTATCGCCACTCTTACTCCTTCTCCCGAAGCTGCGGGTTCTTCTGAGGCACTACCTTCCCTCAACACCGCTACCGTAAGCGTGTTGTGCCTCAATATCTTTCGTCATTTGATCTATTTTCCTTTTTCTCAATTCGTACTCCTTGCAGGAGGCCGTTGTAATTACTGCTTCCGCTCCTTCAGGCGATATGAATCTCACTTATGTGCTGAGGGGTTCCGCGAAGAGGGCCTGGATAGAAGGCGAGGATGAGAACATACCCTCCTCTAACATCGCGGGGGAAGGTGGTTCTGTTAACGTTCCTAATTCCGCAGTGGTTCCTCCAGGTGGACATTCCGCGGAAGTTTTGGGGGACCTAGGAGGTGCGGACCCCTTTGGTGCTTCGCCCAGTTCCTTCGGTGGGCCTGTGCATCATTATTCCTCTTCTTTAGGCTATCAAGACGTCTTGCAGGACCTTTCGGGCTATCAGCCTCATGGTACCTTCCTGCCCCCGGGCAGTTCTTCTTCACAGGTTCGCGCCCCTGGTCCTCTGGCTTTCGTTCCCTCTAGCGTTCCTTGGCGGCAACGCTATAATGAAGCCGGAACCTCTTTCAATTTTACGGCGGACCTTTGTCCATTGAACGGGCTCGGCGAAGTGACCCATCAGGTTGAGTTGTTCGACTTCCGTACCCGTGGTTTGGCAGCCATCGGGGGCGATGGTTCAGATGAGGTTTCTGCGCTGCTGGCTTCTCACATTCTGGCCTCATCTGCAGAACGGGAAGCTTTCCTTTCCCTGGCGGAAGATGACCAAGTGAACTCTTTCCGTGCTAGCCTTTTCTCCAATATGATGAAGTTTCACTACTGGGCGGAGGAGATGAAGCATCAGACTGTTTCCCTCCGTTCTGTTTCGGCGGAGCTGTCCAAGGAGCAAGATGAAAAGAAAAAGGTGTTGGCAGATCGTTCCAAGATACTGCTGGCTCACCACGAGTTACAGAAACAGCATTCCGCTCTGGAAACGGCTTTGTCAGAGGAACAGGCCAAAGTGACTGCTTTGGAGAGTGAGAAGTCCTCTTTAGAAAAGGAGAAGGCAGCTTTGGCGGAAGAGTCAGTCGATATGGGCTGGTGGCATGCTGAACAGACCGCCCGTGTTCTAGTTAAGTGTTTCGAAGAAATTCATGGGGTGGATGCGTACAAGGGCGAAGATGTCGCGAAAGCCTTTCTACAAAGTTCTGCCCATATCAACGAGGCAGGCTATCGCCAAGCCAAGGCAGCGGGCTGGAAACGAAAAGACCCCGAGAGCTGATGTGTCGCGATATTTTGCCGTTCCCTCCAGCGATCAAATATCGCTTGGCTTTTGTCTTTTGCCTTTGCAGCATAAATATTTTGAACAGTGAATCTTTGTAAATCTTTGAGATGCCTTTAATATTTCTAGACAATCCCTTTATCGGTGTTCCTCTTTTATTTTTCTCATCGCGAGACTTCTCTCGTCACTGAGGTTGCCTTATCCTCACGGTGCGTTTACTTTCTTGAGCAGATCCTTGGTATTTATACCAAGATGACCAAGATCTATGTCAGTTTAGCCTTTCGATAAGCCTATCGGTATCATGACCACCGCTCCTTCCGCTGCTCAGAAGTATTATGCACATTTCTAATTGTAGATCGTCAATAACAAAACGAAATTTGAGAGACGGTGATTACCCGTAGGAGCCTGTTTGCTGCCATCATTGGGCTTTATCACGGAACCCGTTTCGAATCGCGTTGTCCCTCGGCTCTATACTTCGCCAGGGATTACTCATCCGGTTACTAGCTGGAATTACGCGATCCTTCACGTTTCCCTTATCTCTCGTTCGGCCTTTCTAAGTGCCTCATCTCGTGAGCTGTCGGATCTGGATGGCTTATCACAAGGCTAGGGAATTTTCACTTTTATAGGCGTTGTCCTCTCGTTTAGAACCGTGTCCTTACTTAACGGTTTAGCTGCACCAGCCCGACCGTTAAGATAGGATTCTTGTTTCTAAACAGAGTTTCTAACTCTTTGGGGCGTGTCTTGTTTTGATGTACTGTCTCCACGAGATCGGTTATCATTAAAGAACTTTTCACTCCCAAAGATACCGGGCAGTGCCCTCACTTAGTGAGCCATCTGATCAAGATCGGTCATCACAAGGATAGGACTTTTCACCCCCGGGGGCGTCAAGGATCTTTCAATCCGACGCTAATCAAGGATACACTGGGGTCGTGCCCTCACTTAGTGGGCCATCTGATCAAGACCGACCATCACAAGGGTAGGACTTTTCACTCCCAGGGTACCCCCCTTTTTATCTGCACAAAAGCAACCACAAACCCACGAAAACTCTCCTATTGAGCGTTAGCCACGGTTAGGGTCGTTATAATCCAAATAGTGCAGATAAAATTAAACTCTAGGATAATATAACTTCAAACGAGCGATATTCCAGGAGTTGGATAAGGGCGTACCGTCAAGTGTCTCCAGGCGATAGGCCCCTCTTCCGACAACATGGGTTACGCGATATGGTCCTTCCCAGTTAGGACTAAGCTTTCCCATACGTTGTCCGGTTGCTCGCCTGTCTCGGAGCACCAGGTCACCATTTTTCAACAATCGCTCTTTGACCTGCCTGTTATGATAACGGGCCATTTTTCTCTTGTAGTGTTGCGTTTTCAGTAGGACTTCTTCTCAAACCTCTGGTAACGCGTCCAGGTTAGCACGTAACCGTTCCTCATTTCGTTCCTCACGAAAGTGAGCCACCCGTAGGCTCATGGCCCCAATTTCCACTGGCGTAACGGCTTCAGTTCCAAAAGCCAACGCGAAAGGCGTTTCTCCAGTGCTAACTTTTTCGGTCATGCGGTATGCCCACATCACGTATGGCAATTCATCAGCCCACTTCTTCTTAGACCCCTCTATGTTTTTCTTAATACCGCTGAGGATGCTCCTATTAGTTACCTCTGCCTGTCCGTTGGTTTGTGGGTGAGCCACAGAAGAGAATCTCTGCTCAATCCCGAATTCTGAACATTGGTCTTTGAAGAATTGGCTGGTGAACTGGGTCCCGTTATCGCTGACAAGGATACGAGGCACCCCGAATCTCATGATAACTTGATGTTTGAAAAAACGCCATGTTTTTTCTACCGTGATTGTGGCAACCGCTTCAGCTTCCGCCCACTTTGTAAAATAGTCCACAGCCACTATCACAAATTTCAGTTGGGACCTTGCCTTTGGAAATGGACCCAGGATGTCAATCCCCCATTTGGCAAAAGGGCAAGGGGCGATGATTTCCGATATTTCTGTGGCCGGACGTCGAGGAATTTTAGCAAATTCCTGACATTTGGGGCATGCTTGTACATAATTGTGGCAATCCCTTCGTATGGTGGGCCAGTAGAATCCTGATCTGAAAACTTGTGCCGCCATGGTGTCGCCTGACGCGTGCATTCCGCATATCCCTTCGTGGATTTCGCGTAAGGTGTGAAGGCCCTCTTGTTCGGTTATACATTTGGCGCCGGGGTGAGAAAAACATCTTCGAATTAGATCCCTGTTATAGTACGTGCAACGAGCAGCCTGTCTTAATACTTTCATCTTTTCAGCGTTACCGTCAGGCAGCTCTTCGTGCATCAGGTATTTTATTACTGGCATCCGCCAATCATTCTCGAGCTCATTCACACACAAAGAGGCTTGTTCCTCCATGAAGGACGGCACCGATAGCTCACGATAATACACATCTTTAGGTATAGATGCTTCAGGATTCGCGGCCAGCTTGGCAAGGTAATCGGCTTCAGCGTTTTCCTCTCGGGGAACGTGCTCGAAGCTGACTTGCATGCCCTCTTTCTTTATTTCCACTAGTTCTCGCGTTACCTTAGAGAGGTATTGCACCATGATAGGTTCTCGAGCCTGAGAGTGTCCTGAGACCTGGTCAATTATCAGTTTGGAGTCTCCACAAATTTTTAGACGTAGATCTCCTGTTTGGCCGGTATCGTGCCTTCCCTTTGAAGAAAACTCTCTTCCTATTCTGAGTCCAGCTAGCAACGCCTCATATTCAGCTGCGTTATTGGACAAAGGCTGCAAGATTCGAATAGCATACCGTATATGCATATCGTGCGGCCCGTTTATGAAGACTCCGGCCCCCGCCAGTTCTTGGTTTTTGGCTCCGTCCACATGAACGATCCAAAGATCCGTATATGTTTCCGGGAATGGGAGATCCATATCGTTCCATTCCGCTTCAGGTACACCACTCAAAGGGTCCTCTGTGAAAGTACACTCTGCTATAAAATCAGCAAGGACCTGAGCCTTTACGGATGGCCGGGACTGGTACCTCAAACCATATTGTTCGAGTTCTAGGGCCCAGATCAGCATTCTTCCTGAAGATTCAGGCTTTCGAAATATCCTCTTCAAGGGTTGGTCTGTAAGTACAACGATGGGATAAGACTGGAAGTATCGGTCCATCTTGCGGGCGGCTTGTATAAGGGCGAACGCTATTTTCTCAATACGAGCATATCGCAGTTCCGCGTCCTTTAAGACATGACTCACGAAGTAAACTGGGCGATGAGTGTGGTTATCGTCACGAACAAGGACGGCGCTGACCACTTCGTCCGCCGCGCTCAAGTATAAGTATAGGGTATCGCCGGACTCGGGCCTTGTCAATAATAAATCAGATGATAAATAGTCTTTTAAGTCCACAAATGCTTGCTCACATTCTGGGGTCCACCCAAACGTGGCTTTCCGTCGTATGACTTTGAAAAAAGGGAGGCACTTTTCTCCTTGCTTAGAGACGAATCGTCCCAGAGCGATAACGCGCCCCGTTAGCCTTTGCACTTCCTTAACGGTTCTCGGCGATATCATATCATGTATAGCTTTAACCTTGGAAGGATTAGGCTGGATACCTTTCTGGCTAACTACGTAGCCCAAGAACTTACCCGTCTGGTATGCAAACATGCACTTCCGGGGGTTTAGCTTCATGCGATACCTTTTCATTACATCAAAAACTTCCTTTAGATCCTGCAGGTGATCATGAAAATTCGCACTCTTCACCAGTATGTCGTCAACATATGCTTCCACATTTCTCCCTATTTGTTCCTCAAAAATCTTATTTGCCATTCGCTGAAACGTGGCCCCCGCGTTCTTTAGTCCAAATGGCATCGCTGTGTAGCAATACGTGGCTTTAGGAGTAAGGAAGGCGGTCTTCTCCTCATCCTCTAGGGCCATAGGGATTTGATGATATCCGGAATTGGCGTCCAATGAGCTTAGATACGCGTATCCAGCGGTTTGATCAACCAACTGATCTATGCGAGGAAGCGGGTAGCAATCCTTAGGACAAGCGTCGTTCAAGTCGGTGAAGTCAATGCACATACGCCAGTCTCCATTGGGTTTAGGAACAAGAACCGGGTTGGCTAACCAAGTGGGATACTGTACTTCGCGAATGAAACCCGCGTCAAGGAGCTTTACAACCCCCTTTTCCACAGCCGACGCTTTTTCGGTGGAGAACGCCCGTCGTTTTTGCTGAACTGGCTTGACGTCAGGGTCAGCGTTAAGCCTGTGCTCGGCTATTTCTCGTGATATACCTAGCATATCGGCGGGCTTCCATGCGAAATTTCCTTGGCATTTGTTCAACAGCCGTGCCAGTTGAAGATTTTCCGCTGGGCTGAGCTTATCGCTGACCAGGAAGCTAGCTCCCTCTTTGCCTATCACTGATACGGGTACCATCTTGTCAAGGGGTTGAGTGCGCTTTTCATCACCCTGCTCGTAGGGGTCTGCCGCTATACACACGTATCTATCGCAGCTTGTCTGGGTCATGAGCGAATAGCATTCTGCCGCCAGTTTCTGATCACCTTTTATAGATACCACCCCGTCCCAGGAGGGGTATTTCATCTTTAGATGTTTTTGTGATATCGCCGCTCCAAAGCGATTGAGGAAAGGCCGTCCGAGTATGACGTTATAGGGCAGATTCAGATCCACAACAAGGAACAACAAATTCTCTGACCGTTTGTAAGTGTCTTCTCGGAAGTACACGGGTAAGGTGATTACTCCCGTAACAGGGATAGGGGTCCCATCCACTCCGACTATGGGTCTCTTACTAGGCGTTAACTCATCGTGGGGGCGTTTCATGAGGTTGTAAGCTTCCAGCGAAAAAAGGTTCACGGCACTCCCGTTGTCCACAAGAGTCCTTCTTATACCATGACTGGCGATGACAGGTGTGACTACCAAGGCGTCATTATGGGGGTAGATAACGCCTTTTTCATCCTCTTCTGAAAAGGATAAGATCATGCGGTCAAGTATGTCTATCGCTCCACCTTTCTTTGTCATGCCATCTCGCTTACGCTTTTCCCCTTTCGCCACCATCGACTGTTCTGATTCATCTGCGTAGGGGATCCCTCCCGCTATGATATTGATTATGGGGATGTCGTCGCCATCTATCGCGAAGGTTTCCACACCCTTTCCTTTGGGAGCGCTATCCGGCTGTGGGACTGGAGGGGGCCTTGGTCGTTCGTCTGCCGCTCTTCTTATCGGATTGTTTCGAGCATCTTCCCTTACTTGAGTCGCAAATTCTCCCAGATATCCTTCCTCCACCAAGCGTTCTATCGCCCACTTTAATTCTCTGCAAGCCTCTGTGGAATGTCCTCTGGCTTTATGGAATTTACAGTAAGCGTTTTCTCTTCTGCCTAAAAGCACTCCAGGTTTCGTGGGTGCAGGATAACGGATAGGAAGATCTCGCTGTTCCGCTATCGCCAAGATCTCCGCTCTTGGTACATTCAAGGAGGGAAAATCCGGATCATACGCCCGATTTTTGTTAGCGTTCCCTTGACGCTGATGAGGGGAACTACCTTGTTTTCCTTTCGAGGAATTTCCTTTTTGCTTATCGTAGGTCTTTGGGATGTAATCTTTCCGTCGAGCGTAATCATCAGTGTAATGATCGTCAACCAGAGGATTTGCGGGAGCGGCAGGGATGTGAGGTGCCCCAGGCGGCATATTAAATGTTCTATTTCTATTTTCTTCTTCTTCCATTTTCGCATAATTATGGGCTTTAAGTCTTAGTGCGTCCAAGGATATTGGAGGATCCACCATCAATGCATCTTTCAGTTTTCCATAATGGCAGTTTCTTTTCAGAGCTTCTATGGCGAAATCAACGGTAACGCCCGACGTTAATGACATTTCCAGATCGAATCGACTGAGGAATTCTTTCAATGTCTCTTGGGGCTTCCGCTGTATGTCAAATAACGCTGCGGCAGATTTCCGAATTGGAATTGCTGTACTAAATCTGCTCCGAAATTTGGATTCCAACTGTGCGAAGTTACTAATGGATCCGCCAGGAAGACCTTCAAACCAAAGACGAGCAACTCCCGATAAGGTCATAACAAATATCTGACATAAAGCCGCATCACTGTGGGTTTGAAACTGGACGAAATCCTTCACTTTGTTGATGTGCGAAATAGGATCTTTAGTACCATCATAAGTATCAGCGGGAAGCTTCACTCGCCTGCTGACCCTGTGACGTCTTATATGACGACTGAAAGGGTGACCTGAGGTATCATCAAGAATCTCACGCGCATGACGTGGGGGAGATATGTCTCCTTGTTGCCCTCCTTCCCTTGGTTCAGGTATATGATGTCGCCTGAGAGACCGACTGCGACTCCTGGGAGAACGACTTCGATATCTTCTGCTACTGGATCTTTCACTGTATACGGGAGATAAACTCCTGTTTGTTCCTTCCCTCCGTCCGGCCCAACGGTTCCTCAACGCCTCAAGCTGTCTGTCTTCCTACAGAAGAAGTCTTTGCGGCATTTATGGTACATAAGCCTCTACTCCTCCTTGAGTGAGCTGTACGTGACCAACCGGGGGATTTCCTGCGGATAAAGGCACTTGGGGGTTCTCTGGAAACAACGGGGGCAAAGGTCGATCAGCAACAATAGATGGTGTGAACATGACGCGAGGAGGAACGCTAGATCCAGAAGCACCAGGCGTGACTCTAGTGGCCATTTCAGTCAAATATTCCAAGCGGGCACGAAGGGCCGCTATTTCCATAGCAAAGGGATTTTCATTGTTAAGCACAGATTCTTCCAAAAGAGGAGTATAAAGATCAGATCCCACCGTCTGTGATGAAGAAATGACCGTCTGTGAGGAGATAGATCCTCCGGCGATCCCGACCGAGAGGTCCAGAGGTCCCGAGATAGTCGATTGTGTCGTCATAGAGAGGTCAGCAGTAGCAAAAGGAAATAACCGCCTGCGAGTTGAGAAAGGAATATTGGAAAATGTAGACCGGTCTGGCTCCGATCTGGCTGTCATAACCGTTCCGATCTCCCAACTAAACAGAGCTTGGCTATTAAGGACGCTCACTTAATACACCAAAGCTCTCAATGAAAGCACCATTTGATAAGATCCGAGATCTCTTCGGGTCGGAAACGGTTGCTACAGCTAGTCGGAGGGGAAGCGATCGGCGTCGGAGGTACCTGCAAAGCGCCGGAGGGGGACTCCGGCGTAGACACTCCGATGCTTAAGTCAGTTCGGGTTTTCAGAATGGTAGAGGTTCTCTAAGATGATCTCGATCTTACCTTCTGTTTGGAAAGATGGGGGTATTTATAGGCCGAAGTTGGCGATACCTGACAGTGATAAGGGTGCAGCGATAAGCATCATCCGAAGTCATCGCTTCCGGCGATAATAGGTAAGCCATCGCGGGCGATAATCACGTAAGGCCTATCAGGAGCGGCATCCTCTCCGTTTCCCTAGGATGGGATGACGCCGTGCGCGTAAAGATGCATGAGATCCCCCCCCCCCCCCGCTGAAGTCGACCATCCTAGGAACGTCCGCCGGCCCGGGCGATAGGTTGGTTTTTCAGGGAAGCGTATAGAAACTCGTCAAGGATAGATGCCGTAGCTACAATATTGCCGTCAGGAGCAATCCAATTGTTTTCATGTAGAAATCGCGCGAGAAAAATAGTTTCGTGTTGTGCATCTGTTTTGAGTATCTTCCACTTGGAATCGTGTTTTTATTTCGTATAAAAAGTTGTATATATGTGTCTTGGGAGTCTGCCTATTAATTTTTAGAATTTGTGGACCACGTTTGCTATCCTTTGAAGTCCGAAATCGAAGGTCTGCTTGGTGTTCTTTGTGTTCATCTTGTATCCGTTTTGCCTTTTGCATTTGATCTTGTGGGAACCCAAAAATCTGAAATTTGGTGTTTGTGTGGTTAAATATTCATGTTGTTTAAGTGTAATTGTTGCTGTGATTATTGGAGCTTCCTATGGTGACCATGAGAGCCATGTGGACTTGCTTGTTTCTTTGCTAAGTGTCGAAATTTTTGCTCCAACCCTAGCCGGCCATATCACCTCATTTGTGAGCCATGTATTTGCCTTCTTTGTGAGCCAAGCATTTCAGCTTGCTCACCACACAAGGCTGGCCATAATTTGCATCCTTACACTTAGCTTTCTTGTCATACACAACCACATCACTTGACACATCACTTGCCTTGTCATCCACACACAATTTGACACATCACTTTCACTTGCCACCTCATTTTTGGCATTTAGTGAAAATATTTTCAAGTGCAAAACTACTTGTCTTTCACTTCTTCTTCTTTCAACGATACATGTCATACAAGTGAGCTCTCTTCACTCATTGCAAAAACAGAAAAGAAAAGAGAAAGGAACTAAAAGAAAGATAAAAAACAAACAAAAATAGAAAAAAAAGTGATCAAGTTCCTAACACTCAAAAAAAAATAAGAAAAAAAAAAGAGTGAAACAATTGAGTCATAAGCAAGAGACTACTTGTGTGTGTGCATTTGAAGTGATTTCCATTCATTTGAAGTGTAGTGGTTCATGTTAAGGTGTGCATTTAGGTCAAGAACACTTGAGGTGAATTTTTCCCTCCATATTTTCCTAAATTTGGCAGTTTTTCTTTCCCGTTTTGTATGCGTTTTCCCACTCAGAAAATCTGAAATTTTACGTGCATCAACTTCTTTCTGTGTGGAACAAAACTTGTTTTTGAGTCAACTGTTAATTCGGTGCGATTGCCATACCTTTTTGCATTCCAAGAAAGTGTGCAGATTGCTCTCGAAATTTCAGTTCTTGTGTGCCTTGTCTTTTTGTTGGATATGTGGAGTCTGATATACCACATCGCTAACATAGGGAATGGAGGTCGGCCCTTTCCCTATAAATAGACTCTCTTGTAATTGTAAAACTGACGAATATTAAGACTAATAATATTTGTGCGGTTTCTGGAGTGCGGCTAGACCAATACCACGTTAATCCCTTGTCTTGTTTCTTGTCGTTTATCTTTCTCAATCTAGGTTATCTTTCGGTCTCCTACTCAGGTAATTCCTAACAACTGGTAGCGGAGCAAGGTTAGTGAGTAGGAGCGATGGCAGGCGATGGGAAGATAAAGATCGACAAGTTTGATGGGACAGACTTTGGATTTTGGAAGATGCAAGTCGAGGATTTGTTGTATCAGAAAAAGTTGCACGAACCCTTAGAGGAGAAAAAGCTAGAGGTGATGAAACAACAAGATTGGGAGTTATTGGATAGGCAGGCTCTGGGTGTGATACGGTTGACACTGGTGAAGAACGTTGCTTACAACATCGTTGGTGAGAAGACTACACATGGACTAATAAAGGCGTTATCAAATCTGTACGAGAAGCCCTCTGCAGCTAATAAGGTATATTTGATTCGTCTATACGAGGATGAAAGAAGGTGGTTCTGTTGCTGATCATGTGAATGAATTTAATTCTATACTATCTAGATTAGTTTCCGTTGGAATTACATTCGATGATGAAGTACAGGCCTTGTTGTTGTTGTCCTCATTACCTGACAGTTGGTCAGGGTTTGTCACAGTAGTTAGCAGTTCGTCTGAGACTACTAAGCTAACGTTCACAGGAATTTGTGACTCAATTCTTGGAGAAGATATTCGTAGGAGGAATTATGGGGAATCATCGGGCTCTTTGTTGAGTATGGATGGTAGAGGCAGACAAGTCAGGAAGGGGCAGAATCAAGGGTGTAACAGATCAAAGTCCAGGAAGAGAGGGTAGTCCAAGAATCGCAAGGATATTGTGTGCTGGAATTGTCAAAAGACTGGTCACTTCAGGAATCAGTGTACGGCTCCAGCAGTTCCTAAACCAAAGAAGAATGATGATAACTCAGTTAACACAATGGAAGAAGTTAGTGATGATGTACTGATTTGTTGTGTTGAGTGTTCTATTGAATCTTGCGTCATGGATTCTGGTGCATCATTCCATGCCACTCCAAGCAAGGATTCAATGCTAAATTTCAGGTCTGGAAATTTTGGCCAAGTTTGTCTTGCTGATGACGAGACTTTAGACATTATAGGTATGGGAGACATCAAAGTCAGAACATCTTTTGGAACAATCTGGTTGTTAAAAGATGTTAGATATGTTCCTGGACTCAAGAGGATGTTGCTCTCTGTGGGTCAGTTGGATGAGGAAGGGTATCGTGTCATCTTTGGAAACAAACAATGGAAGGTTGTGAAGGGAAATTTGGTTGTTACTCGTGGTGATAAAGTTGGAACTCTTTATACTATGGAACAATCATATGACGAGGTTAATGTAGTTACTGATGTTGTTGGTCCATCGACTCTTTGGCACCAAAGGCTTGGGCATATGAGTCAGAAGGGTATGAAGTTGCTAGTTTCTAAAGGCAAGATTCCGGAACTGAAGAATGTGGAAGTTGGATTCTATGAACCATGTGTATTTGGGAAGCAGAAACGAGTTACTTTTGCAAAATCAGGGAATGCACCCAAGTCTGGGAAGTTAGAGCTAGTTCATACAGATGTGTACGGACCGACTATAGTTACCTCCTTGGGAGGCTCACGCTACTATGTCACTTTCATTGATGATGCCACTAGGAAGGTATGGATTTTTTTTCTGAAAAATAAATCTGACGTGTTTGAAACCTTTAAGAAGTGGAAGGCAGAAGTTGAAAACCAGACAGGGCTGAAGATTAAGAGTCTGAAATCAGATAATGGGGGTGAATACAGTAGTGATGAGTTCAAAGCCATACCTTCCTAGTGGGGGTGAATACAGCAGTGATGAACACAAAATCAGAATGATAAAGACTATTCCCGAGACACCGCAGCAGAATGGAGTTGTAGAGCGAATGAATAGGACTTTGAATGAGAGAGCCAAAAGTATGAGGATACATATAGGATTGCCAAAGATGTTTTGGGATGATGCAGTTAGTACAACGGCATACCTCATTAACAGAGGACCCTCAGTCCCTTTGGGGTTCAAGATTCTAGAGGAAGAGTGGCAAGCAAAAGAGGTAAATCTCTCACACTTAAGAGTTTTTGGCTGTGTTTCTTATGTGTGGGTTAAAGATTCTGACAGGGATAAGCTTGATCCTAAAGCAAAGAAGGTTACTTTTATTGGCTATGGCTCAAATGAGATGGGATACCATTTCTGGGATGAGCTGAACAGGAAAGTCATTAGAAGCAAGGATGTCACCTTCAATGAGAATGCAGTATATAAGGATAAGCTTGCAGCAGATTCTGAAATGACAAAGAAACAAGCAGTAAAAGAGCAGATTGTGTTGGAAGACATTACAGAGGATGTTCTTGCAGGGGACAGTGGGAGTTTGGCAAACAAAGACGCTGAGGAGGCAGTCCCAGTTGCCCCAGATGTTGCAGTAAGAAGATCAAACAGAGTTTCGCGACCGCCACAAAGATACTCTCCTTTAGCTTATTACTTGCTTTGGACTGAGGATGGTGAGCCTGAGAGTTATTCAGTGGCAATACAGATGGATGAGTCAGTTCAGTGGGAGCTAGCCATGAACGAGGAGATGAGTTCAATTGAAAAGAATGAGACTTGGTCATTGACTAAGTTACCAGTAGGAAAGAAAGCTTTGCAGAATAAATGGGTGTTCAAGATTAAAGAAGAACTTGATGGCAACAAGAGATATAAGGCAAGGTTAGTGGTGAAAGGTTTTCAGCAGAAAAAAGGCATTGACTACAATGAGATTTTTTCTCCGGTTGTCAAGATGACTACTATCAGACTTGTTTTGGGTATCGTGGTTGCAGAATAATTACATCTAGAGTAGCTAGATGTGAAGACGGCGTTCTTACATGGTGATCTTGAGGAGGACATTTATATGACACAACCAGAGGGGTTCCCAGTAGTTGGGAAAGAGGACATGGTTTGCAAGCTGAAAAAGAGCTTGTATGGTTTGAAGCAAGCACCAAGACAGTGGTACTTGAAGTTTGACAGCTTTATGATGAGGAGTGAGTACACGAGGTGTACTATGGATCATTGTTGCTACGTTAAGCAATTTGATTCATCTTATATTATATTGTTGTTGTATGTTGATGACATGTTAATCTCAGGATCTGACATGAGGGAAATCAACAAGTTGAATAGACAGATGTCTCTAGATTTTGAGATGAAGGATTTGGGTCCCTCAAAGCAGATACTTGGTATGAGCATCATTAGAAACAGAAGTGAAGGTACTCTAAAATTATCGCAAGAGAAGTACATTGGGAAGGTGTTAAATAAGTTTAACCTCCAAGATGCGAAGATTAGAAGTACGCCTTTGGGAGCCCACTTCAATCTCACAAAGAAGCAGTCACCTCAAACGGATGAAGACAAGGAAGAAATGGCTAATGTTTCGTATGCATATGTAGTTGGTAGTTTGATGTATGCTATAGTGTGCACGAGACCAAACATTTCTTATGCAGTGGGAGTTGTTAGCAGATTCATGTCTAATCCTAGAAGAGAGCATTGGCTATTACGCTACTTGAAATGTACCTCTAAGGTTGCATTATGTTTCCGCAGGATAGATGTAATCTTGGAAGGATTCACTGATGCAGATTTGGGTGGTTGCGAGGATACAAGAAAGAGTACTACAAGATATACTTTCACTTTAGGTGGCACAACAGTTAGTTGGATGTCTCGACTTCAAAAGAGTGTTGCTCTTTCAACCACGGAAGCAAAGTACATGGCTATTTCAGAAGCCAGCAAGGAAATGATTTGGTTGAAGAATTTTCTTGAGGAGTTGGGCAAGAAATAGGAAGACAGCGCTCTGTACAGCGACAGTCAGAGTGCCATTCATCTTGCGAAGAATCCTATGTTTCATGCTAGGACAAAACATATCCAGTTGAGATATCACTTTATCAGGGAGTTGATTAGTGATGGTACTTTATCCTTGAAGAAAATCCTTGGTTCAAGGAATCCAGCAGATATGCTGACCAAGATGGTTACTAAAGAGAAGTTGAAGTTTTGCATAGCTTCAACTGGACTTCAGAATTGACTATTGAAGAAGGCTCAACACATATAGAGTTGCTTAATATTGTTGGGTTTTACTAGAGTTACATGAGTGAGAGCGGACATGTGATCAGTCTCCAAGTGGGAGATTGTTGGGTATGTGGAGTCTGATATACCACATCGCTAACACAGGGAATGGAGGTCGGCCCTTTCCCTATAAATAGACTCTCTTGTAATTGTAAAACTAACGAATATTAAGACTAATAATATTTGTGCGGTTTATGGAGTGCGGCTAGACCGATACCACGTTAATCCCTTGTCTTGTTTCTTGTCGTTTATCTTTCTCAATCTAGGTTATCTTTCAGTCTCCTACTCAGGTAATTCCTAACATCTTTCATTGTCGTTTCTCCTTTCCTGTTAGTTTCTCCTTGAGTAGCTTGTGTCTTGTGTCTCTTTCTTTGTTCCGCACATACATACTCTACTCTAAGTCAATTTAGTGATCAAAATCAAGTTCTCTTCTTTGATCACTATTTCGGCCTCCCTTGCTTTCCTTGCCTAGCCTTGTTTTCTTTGCTTTCCTTGTGCTTTCGTTAGAGTCACTGCTAGCCTAAGTGTTTGGTTTGTGTTGGAAATTAGAGTGAGTGAAATTGTGAGCTTATTAGAGTGTGAAACACGAGTGCAAACACATGAGGGAGAGACTAATGTTTATTATAGCACTTGCATTTTGTTTTCTTTTGTAGGTAATTTCCTATGTCTTCGTATTGTGAGGATGTTGGGTCCTCTTAGGAGGAGGAATCTTGTTGTTCTAGCACCGAAGGCACCACGGTGGCTAGTGACCGTTTCTCCTCTTGTTATGGCGTGAGCTACTTGGGTGAGCTAGAGACGCTGTATGGGGCTAGTTCTTATTGTGAGGGTGTCACCTACCCCCCGGTTGCTAGTGATGGTCACGGATCGTGTTATGAGGAGAGTTATTGTTGTAATGGAGTTGTATACCCCACGGTTGCTAGTGAGGGCAATGGTACTTGTTATGACGGTGCTTATTCCGATGGGTATGAGGCGTGATATGATTCTTGTTCTTATGGGGTGGACACCCAAGGAGACCATTCTTATACCACACCTTTTTCTCAAGTGGAGTTGAGTTTTCATGAGCCCTCTCGGTGTGCCTATGACTATGCCTCTTGTGCGGACAGTAGAGACGAATGTTATGGGCAACCGGACTACATTGATGAGCCCTCTCGGCATTCCTATGATTATGACCCTTATGCGGATAGCGGGAATGAGTATTATGGGTGAGTGGGTTACATTGATGGGTCATCTTGGCATGGAAACCAAGGCCATGGTTTCGACACCAAGGTTGCACCTTCCCCACGACATGGTTGAAGCCTCTCTTCCTACCAAAGCCATGGCACCTCTACCTATGCCTCTAGTGCACCTCCTCGTCGTGCCCCATCTCATCACGAGGTGTCATCATCACGCCATGATGGTAGACCCCCTCAAGGCTCATCTAGCCGTAGCACCTCTAGCTATGTCTCAGATCGGAGATCCCCTCCAAGCCTCTTTGTCCCGCCGGCCACTAGTGCGCCTTCGCGCCACTCCCCATCTTATCACACCGCGCCACCCTCTCGGCCAGCACATGCGCCCCCGCACCCTCGACGTGAGCTGGCACACCGCCCATTTCCTTCTTATTTAGCGCCACCTCCATATGGCGTACATAGTCCATCGCGCTATAGAGAGGCGCCCGTAGACCCCATCACATACACCCCGGGACATGGCTATGATCCCCCTCACCGAGCACGTCCTTGCCATGATGCCCCACCTTCACGCCATGTGCATATGACACCTCCGGGCTCATCTAGCCATGTCACTTCCCATGTGAGTGAGCCACCCGTTGCTCTTATTCCTTCCCCCTTGGACTCGGCTATGGCGTCACTTAGGGCCCTCATAGATGAGTAAGCGTGTCTAGGGAAAGAATATCAGAAAGGGCTAGAGAGCAAGCGAAGTGATCAAGGCACCCGGGTTGAGACAAAGCGAGAGGAGTGTGGGACTCTTCTTAGTGTTGTTTCGGCCGGTGCTCCACCACTTATCGAGGATAAGCTTAGTATGCTTTTGGACTTAGTAGATTCGAGTGCTACTTTGGGTGAGTTGGCTCCATTGGATGAGGGATTACTTGAGCCCCTTTCCACCGCTCCTTTGGCCATCCGTAGTGCCCACGTATACTCGTCTACTACTTTGGGTCCTCACTTAGCCCGCATCACCACCATTCCCCATCTTGACCGAATGAGGGTTGTTGTTGGGGTTGATTCACCGTCGGCTTTCTCTAGTATTGGCTTATCGTCACGGTCGAGCATGTTCCTTACCGTACCGACATGTCGTGCCCTAGAAAGACCTCCCGCATGGCCTATCTTTTCCAAGAGAAGCTTCAAGAGGGATCCGTTTGTGGTCACTAGCCGAGAGCATGCCTTGACCCACTTAGCCTTTCACGGGATTGACCCTATAGATTCGAGGACGAATCTCTCGAAAGGTGGATGGAATAATACGAGCACGACAGCCTCTCTTCGAGCCCCCACTATGAGCCCGGACATAGTCATCATGCTCCTCTCGGCACTAAGAGCCGAGGATGTATTTGGGGAGGCGATGGCCCATTGGAGCCCTACACGACCACACCGGGGCCTTGCCCTTGCAGGCCCATGCCCTGCATTGCCATCACACGCCCTTGCACACCCGCGCCTTCACCTTGCCTTCACGTGCGCCCGTGCCCCATGGCCAACACGCGCCAAGGCCCATAAGCGCCTTTGCTCCTCAAGCCCACGCTCAAGGCCAAGTATGAAGACCTTTTTGTTTTAAGGGTATTTAGGGGTTTGCCCCATGTAATAAGCTAGTAGTATAAATAGTGAACAATAGGTTCATTTTAGACTTGTCTTTGATTTTGAATATGATTTCCATCATAAGACCACTTAATTTAGGTTAGTTAAATAGGGTTCTTGAAACCTTTATCCCCTTCTCCTCTTGGATTAGAGATCCTTGTATGCTTGTGGTAAGGTAGTCTAGGAATTGCCCCTAGAAGGGTTTACCGTGTATACAAGTTTGTTTATTGTTTATACATCAATACATCTTCATTTTCATCCATTTATCCACTACACCTATTCCGCAACCTTCTTGCAACGTTATCTTCTCCATCAACTCCACCCAATCGTCAATCCAACCTCCCAAAGAGGACTAGATCCGTGCAAAGGCTCCAAATAGGAACCAAGATCGTATCAGAAAGTCACCCTTTGGCAGCGTCCTGGCAGTCATCACAACAGTTTTGTTTATCTCAGGTTCAGGAACAAGGGATCCCTCCTTCATCCAGTCTGCGTTTATGATCTCGAAAGCTTGGAATGAACTTTCCAAGGTTTCGGTGGTCTCGATATTGGGTATGGATGGATGCTTTGCTAGAATCAATGCTTCTTCCGCCTTTATCGTGATGAGGACTCCGTCCTTTACGTACTTAATGCACTGGTAGAGAGAGGAAGGAACGACTCCTGCTAAGTGAATCTATGGTCGTCCTAGAAGCATGTTGTAGGCGGGGCGAATTTCCATGACCTAGAACGTCAATGTGAAAGAGTGGGGCCTAATGACCATATCTAAGTCGAAAGTTCTGACGATTTCCCTGACAGTACCGTCGAAAGCTCTGGCCATCATCCCGCTAGGTCTCAAGTAAGCCATATCAACTCGCAGTTGCTCAAGGACATGCTTAGGCATGACATTCAGCGAGGACCCATTATCAATCAGGGCATTTACTATGACATGGCCTTTACATTCCACAGTGATGTACAAAGCCTTGTTATGACTTATCCCGGCTGGGTCAACTTCTTCCTCCAAAAAGGTGATACTGCTCAGAGCTTGAATTCTTCCAATAAGGTGCTCTACCCCTTCTACAGTAATGTCCTTAGTCATGAAGGCTTGATTCAAAACCATCAAGAGTGCTTGGCGATGAGGCTCAGAAGTGAGAATTAACTCCATGGTGGAGATACGAGATGGGGTCTTCTTCAACTGTTCGATGATGCTGAATTCACTTTGTTTCATAATCTTTAGGAATTCTGCCACATCATCCTCGCCCACAGGTTTGTTTGCCTCCTGCACTTTCTCAGCCGACTCTTCAGGAATCATCAGACTCTTCCCCCTGACCAACCTCTGCTTCTCAACTTCGTCTGAGATAACATCTCCCAGTACGGGTCATGCCCCTAACATTAGATGCTTCACCCATCAGAGGGCTTGTTGGCGCACCGGCAGAGAGAGTAGTAATAACCTCATACCCATAGTTAAAGGGGACCGCATGCAGATCCCTGCTGGGAGTGTTCTGGGCGAACTTGAAGATCAACTTGGGCGGTGTTGTAATTGGTACCCTTGCCTGGGCTACATATTCGAATGAATAAGGGGTGTGAGAATTATCCTCAATAGCATCGACTTTCTCTATTCCTCGGGTCCTTTTCTCGACCTTGATAACCCCGAAGTCTATCAATTGTCTCAACTTCTGCAAGAATGACCTACAATCCTGGATCCCATGCTCAATTGCCTCGGGGAAAAATAAACAACTACTCAAACTATCCTCCGAGTATTGCAAATACCCTGCTCCTACCAAAGCGAGGAAAAGCTTTTCTCTGGACATCCCTACCACCAAAGGGAAAGCGTCCATAACCCTCTCAGTTGAAATGACATTTACTCCGCCAGTACCTGGAGCATGATTTGGCAGAGGGTTAGTAGTGGTGTTAGGCCCTTTGGCTAACCCCTCAAAGGAGACCCACCCACTTTTGATTAAGTGATTTACCTTTGATTTGAAGGCAAACAATTCTCCAATGTATGGCCATGGGCTCCCACATGGTACTCGCATCTGGCGTTAGGGTCGTACCATTTCGGGTACGGAGGTTATTGAGGTTGGGCCAGGATAGGCACAATCTGTCCAGCTGCGAGGAGATGTTTGTAAATCTCCCTTGTAGGAAGAGGGAGAGGTGGTGGAACTTCCCTGTTCCAACGGTTGTTTTGCGGAGCTGGGTTCCTTGGTGGGTTATTTGGTCTTGGTGGTGCAGGATGTGGTATTCGTGGTGGACGAGATGGAAATGGTGGAAATTGAGGTGCCACATTAGCAACGAGCAATTGTGGTGGAGGGAAAATGGTGGGTTGGTACAGTAGCAGTGAAAGATGTGGGGGTGGACAAAAATAGGGTGGCCTGTAGCTTGGTTGGTGAGATACGAAGCCAACTTCTTTCTTCACAGGAGGTGCTCTTTTCGGTGCTATTTCTGGCGCGACAGCAATCTGTCCTGACTTAATCCCTTGTTCGACCCTCTCTACCACCTGGACTATGTCAGAAAAGTTATTGGACGAGTTGGAGATGAGGTAGTTGTAGTACGGAACCTTGAAGGTGTTCACAAAAATGGATATAAGCTCCTTATCACTAAGAGGAGGAGAAATTCTGGCAGCGAGTTCCCTCCACCTTTGAGCGTACACCTTTACCGACTCGTCGGCTTTCTTCTCGAGGTTCTGCAAGTCAGAACGGTCTGGAGCTACCTCCATGTTAAACTTGTATTGTTTGAAGAAGGCATCTGACAAGTCTCTCCAAGTCTTGATCCTCGTCTTGTCAAGGCTCATATACCAGGTCAGGGCGTGCTTGGTCAAGCCTTCTCTGAACAAATGAATCAATAAGGGCTCATTTTGTATCACCTCCGCCATTTTGTTGCAGTAGACCTTGAGGTGGGTTTTGGGACACTCAATCCCGGTATACTTCTTAAATTTAGGAATTTTGAACTTCGGGGGCATGGTTATCCCCGGTACCATACACATGTCCATAGGTCATGTAGGATCGAAGGGATTAGTCCCTTCAATAGCCCTCAATCTCTCTTCCAATAGGCTTAGCCTGTCGAAACTTGGCGGCTCCACCTTAATGGTGCCCCTACCAGCATCGGGCGGACACTCAACGGATATCAATGGTTGTGTAAAAATGCCATCAAGGGGCTGAGTCCCTGACGATAGTAGAATCGTGTCTTGGGTGGAAGGCCCCAGAGGAGGGAGGAAAAACTGGGATTCTAGACGAACGATGGGATGGCTTTGAGGCGGGAAAAAAAACTGGGATTCCGAATAGATGATGGAGTGGCTCTGATGCAGGAGAAAAAATTGCGATTCGTCGTGGCCTTTTTTCCTGCCAAGATCAAGAGCGGGCCTTGTCAGTGTAGGACCGCGAGACATATCGCTCAATCCAATGACACCAACCCTAGAGGTCGGGATAGCCGTTGATAAGAGTCCGAGGGGTACTGAGCAGGATTGGCTTGATCTGGGGCGGTCGGGAACACTGTACTAGAGGCCTTCGTCACCTGCAATGCGCCGGAGGGGGTCTCCGGCGTAAACACTCCGATGCCAAAGTCAGTGTGAGTAGTAAAAGTGGCAGGGGTTCAGTACGTTATCTTAAGCTTACCCTCTTGTCTGAAAAGGTGAGGGTATTTATAGACAAAGGGAAGAGTGTACCGACAGGGGTAGGAATAGTCCCTGGTAGGTGTCACTGGTGTGGTATGTGTTGCTGGAGTGCCATAGAGTGACGTCACGCGGGATGACGTCATGCGGAGTGACGTCAGGGATGACCTAGGATGGGATGCCGCCGTGCGGATGTCGCATGAGAGCTCCCCGTTGATGTCGAGCATCCCAGGGTTGGCCGCCAGGCTAAGGGCGGCAAGAACAGCGTCCCGTCTGCCCGGAAGGTACAGTAGGTTGTCCGGGTCACCCGGCGGGGTAGTCGAGATGCCGCTTCTGTGGTATCGATAGTTATCATATGCCCAAACGAAAACTAGCCCGAGTGTTTACCAAGGGCTATCACAGCATCTCCGGTCTTGCCCCTTCAGAGGTTTCTTCCCCAATGTGGGCTCGACGATCGATAAAGGTATATCTTCGAAATGCCTTTTTCTGAAGTCTATAAATAGGCCTTTCATTTTGCACTTGCTTCATAACTCTCACAAATTTTTCACCTCTCTTCGAATTTCCTCATCTCTCTTTTCCTTATGGACGAAGTCACCAAAAACTTCCTGCTCTCCAAAACCCATGCCCTGAGGAACCTAACTCAGGCCGATACTAATTTCCTGGGTTCGCTGAGCATTAAGACCTCGGAGGATATGCTAGAGCTCCAGGGGATGCTGACTCCCCTGCAAGCTAGACAGGCCGCTGTCACCATGGAGGATTTCAGTCCCGTGGAGAAAGCGGTGAAGCTGTCGGTGGCTGTTTCTCAAATCCAGCTACTGATGTCATCGCTGCAGCATAGGAAGGACTTACTGGGATGCTGCCTGAAGAGCATGAGGGCCTACTCTTCTGATCTGACGGCCCTGGCGGACGCCCTTAGGGAAATTCCTTTCCTGGAATGGGACGATGATGACGCTGGGTCGAATGCTTGACCAGCGACAGGGATCCCCTCGGTGTGTCTTTCTGTGCTCCTCTAGGGCCACCTTTTGTAATTCCGGGCCATTAGGCCTTTTGTAATCTCGGGCTGTTAGGCCCTTTAAGTAAATAAACATGCTTTCCCTTGTTCACTTGCCGCACTGCCAATGTTTTTCTTCTTTCTCATTTCGTCTTTCTTAGAAAACCGCTTCTATTCTTACTAACTGCGGGCTTGGTGTCCCCTTGGATCCCCTGACTTTATTTTCCCATCTGGCTCATGATGACGATTCTTTCACGCCACGTTCGTTCAAAATATATTTCGCGTCGCTTTTTTAGTGCTATCGGATTGGGCGACGATTTCGGTGCCTCCTGGTTGGTGCAGATTTTTGACAGTTGCGGAGTCAGATCTTTCCTCCCAACAGACGCTACCCTTGATAGCATTAAATGTCCTCGATAATACGCAGAGAGGTAGGCACGCTTCCTCCTATTGGCTATATAAGGGGGCTCTTTCTTTCCTTTTCGTTCATCTTTTTCCTTCTTGCTTCTCACTCTTACTAACATTTCCATGGCTGACTCCCATTTTTTGTATGCTGCCACCCGCGATTCTCCTCCGACCCCTCCGACTTCTCCCGACTCTGACAATCCTCCACTCACACCTCCCTGGAGGCCTGCCAAACGTTCTGTGAAACGCCGGGGTCGCACGAGATTGAAGAAAACAAAGAAACAATCTTTCGAATCCTTCTTTGCCGGCTTTGAACCTCACTACCTTTCGCTGCGGCAAAAGGATGAAACGTCTTCGTCCATTCCCTGTCCTTTTCCCCAGGACAAGACTTTTACTGATGCCGCTCCAGTACTGGTTGCCCCGACCCTGGAGGAAGGCTCCCGCGCCGCTTCAAAGGAGGAGGCTGCCCATGCAGTAGGGTTCGCAACCATTCGAGGTTGACGAGGCCTTCCCCTTCTTCAACAATGGGTCGCCATCATCGCCAGAGGATTATGATTATGTCCACGACGTGCACTGGATGGACGAAGACTGAAGATGTCGCACTTTTTGTAGATGCCGCTGGCTTTCTTTTTAATAAATAAAAATGTTGTTAAGTAAAATGTCGCTTGCCTTTTTCTTTTTTGGTTTTAGTATATCGTCGCTCTTATGGGTTAATCGTCGCTGGACAAGCCGATTACCGCTTCATAGGATCCTTTTTCTGGGGTTTTTTGTAATTAGAGGGCCTTTCTTTTTGCGAAATTCAAGGCGAGCGCTTGACTTTAAGTCTCTGTCAGGGCCTTCCCAGGTGCCCTGTTTGCCTCATACGTGTCTTGCTGTAATAGGTTGCCCTTCTGTCTGACTCTTCCACCGTCTCTTTTAAAAGGAAACACGTTTCTTCCTTGTACCTTTTTGCTCCTTTTTATACTTCAGAACTCTCCATTTTTCGCTCGCTCCGAGGAAATTCTCTTGTTCGCATCCAGGCGATTCACTTACCAATTTCAGCCTTCTCTCTCTCAAGGTATTCTGCTCGATCTTGCTTTTGATTTTCCTTTGCTGCTTTGTCTATCATGCCTCGCACGAGATCTCAATCTAGTTCTTTAGCTACCCCTAGGGCAATTTCTCGATATCCTGAGCTTGAAAATACTCCTAGCATCTTTACTTGCCCTACTGTCTTACGTCTTGAACTGGAAAGCAATAATATTACCTTCCCCTGCGGCTATCGCCCCACTATTCCTTCTGACACTATGAGGCTTCATAGCCGGCTCTGGAAAACTCATAGGATTCTTTATTTTAAGATGTTTCAATACGGGTTCCGCCTCCCAGTTCATGACACGCTAGAGCGTGTGCTGCGCGAGCATGGGCTTAACCCTGCGCAGATTACCCCTCCCTCATGGAGCTGCATCTACGCCCTCCTTCGTGCCTGCGAATTAAAAGATATTCTTGCTCCCTCTGTCACTTTATTCCGCAAGTTCTTGACTCTGGTTTTTCGCGACGGCTTCATTAATATTATTCCAAGATGGGATGACGCTTTAGTGAGGCGTTTTTGGCAGAAATTTCAAGGATTTGAGGGGAGCGTCGATAACTGGAAGAGCGGTTTCTTCGTCGTCGAATTACCCTCTCGCCTGTGGCGTCCTGATTTCAACCTGGAGGTGGTTGATTGGGCGAGGCCAGCGCCTCTGTCTACTGAAGAGTTGGTTCAGGCCAACGCCTTGCTGGAGATGGAGTCCTCTTTCCAGATCCGAAACTTTACCTTGTACAGGCCTTTAACTGAGTGTGCCATAGGTGAGCTTTTGAGCTTCGCCGCTGCCTTGCTTCCCCCTTGCTTACTAACATTACTTTTTCACAGGGGAAACTATCGCTCGTCCGCTCTCTGAGGGTGACTCTCCTCGCAAGGTTGTTGCCCCTTCAACAACTGCTCCCTCTACTTCCGCTGGGGCTCGAGCTGATCACCGTATGCCGATAAAGAAAATAGCTTTAGACGAAATTCTTTCCAGGGAAAGCGGTTCCTCTCTCCGCCCTTCCCGCTTCGTGGAGAACTGGTTACCCAGCCGGAAGAAGAGGTCCGGATCTGGTTTGCCAGTGACTGAGACAAAGATTTTCTCCTACGGAGTTGAGGACATGGAGGACATGGACACAGAGTTGAGCCTCCGCCCGGCTTCCTCAGCTCAACGGAAGAAGCTAAGGGAAGCAAGCGAAGCTCAGGTGACAAGGGTGGCGACTCAATCTCCCCCTACCAATACCGCAAATACCATCGCTTCTGAGACTATCATTTCTCTTGGCGCGACAACGGAGAGCGCGGCTTCTCTGGGTGGCGCTTCCTTGCCTCTAGGATTGGTCGCTCCCAATGAAACCTCTACTGCCGCGACGATGCCATCGTCCGCTGCGGACTCCACTCCTGTCATCGAGCCTCCACACTCGCCCATTGGCCACTGTATTCCTGATGTGCCTCCCTCTGTCCCCAGTGGACCTGGCTCTTCTCACTCTCCTCCCAAGTCCCCTTGTCCGTTGTTCATTACTTCAATTCGAGACGTTGGGGGCTCTGGCGGTATCTCCGCCCCTTCCTTTGTTGTTGATCTTTCCCGCGATGGGCCTCAAGGGGCCCCTTCTCACCGACTAAATCTGTCAAAATTTGAGACTGACGGGTTCCGTGCCCTGGGCATATCAGACCCCTTATCGCAAGATCAGCCCACGACTGTCTTGGCCTGTGAACTATTCTGCGCCTCCGAGGAGGAGAGTAGGCTGCTGCAACTTCCTCCTGAAGTTCAGTATATGCGCATCATGAACAACTGCCTTGCTGCCTTTCGAAAACTTCATTACTTCATCAAGGCCCGTGGTACACAATCTCAAAACTCCGGTGCGCTAGCAAAGGTAGAGGAGCTGTCGCGACTCCACAAGCGCGCTCAGGCCAAACTGCGTGAGTGTCGCGCTGACCTTTCTCGGGAAAGATCTAAAGGAATAGCCCAGGTCAAAACTTTGGAGGCTGAGCTGGTGGCTGAGAGAAAGAAGAACTCATTCCTTCTTGAGGAGGTATCATCCCGCGATGCCGACCTGTCGAAAGCTTTCAAGAAAGTGGCATGGTGGAAGAAGAAGACTGAACAGGCCTTTGTCGCCGAGGTGACAGATCAGCACCGCAGTAGGGCCGCTGATCCTGCTGAGGTCGCCAGGTATGCCTCCGCGAGGATGAAAGATATTGATGAGAGCCAAGAGGGTTTCCTTTCCTCCGAAGAGGAGTGACAAGTCCGCGGCTGGGGGGAGCCTGTTTGATGCCGCTTGATTGGGGCCATCGCTTCTCTACTCACGCCCTTGTTGTATTATTTTTTTCATTTGGACTTTGTCGTCGCCTCTTTGCTTGTAATAATTATCCAAACCTTACAATCTTGACCAAATAATGTGTGTTTCTTGACGATGTCGCTCTTTATCATATGCCGCTTCATTACTTTTTCTCGCGCTTTTACCTTTTGCATGCCGTGCCATTACGGCTTGCCTCTCCTTTCCACCGGGTTTGACTGCGCCCTTTTCAGGGCATTTAATGCTCTGACTCTCTTTGTTTGATACGGAGAATACAGTCATGATGCTCTGAGCCCACGTGTCATCAAAGGGGAGCACTAATGGGACTGGCGGACTGAACATGTCTTTTCGTTCCTCAGGAGTTGTACCTGTTTCCCGTGCTTTTCTGCCCTTGACACGTCATACGCCACGATCGCTTGACCCGTCGTCCCCTTTAGTTCCTAGGGTTTATATATAAAAACCCCACATGCTTTCTTCTTATCTTTTATTACCTTTCTCTTTTAAAGAAACGAAAAAGAAGGAAAACAATTCCTCTTCTTCCTCCTACAATCCGCCGCCGCCTGGGTTCTTCAATCTTCTTCTCACCACAGGTACCTTCCTTTCTATTCTTCTCTTAACCTTGCTCATGGCTCCTAATTGCCGTTATCCCCGCCCCGCTGGGGAGGGGCATGTTAATACCACTGTTTCCACCATTACTTCCACCGCCGTCCTTCGACGGCGCCTGCGGAGCTATAATGCCACCGTGGACCAGTTGGAGGGGTACTCTACTGAAGTTGCCCCGAAATCCCTTCGCCTCAACAGCGAATTACCTGGCAACCGTAGGGTTCTTTATGCCAAGATATTCCATTATGGTTTTCGGCTGCCTCTAGATCCTTTGATTGCTGAATTACTCTCTGAATTTGATTTAAACGCTGCCCAACTGAGTCCAAACGCCTACTGTGGCATTTATGCTTTTATAGCCCTCTGTAGACATATAGGGAATGAATCTCCTTCCTTGTTATTGCTCCGCTCCCTCTTTCAATTGTACCATCATAATAACGGCATCATAGCGATATCGCCCCGCTATGATGTTGAAGCTTTAAACCCTTTTACTTGGAAGCTATTATTCCTTAAATCTTCCATTGATGCTTGGAAAAAGGGATTCTTCATCATCAATCTGCCCCAGCCTTTGTGGCGGACCGGTTTTAATCTTGCCATCAGAGATGCTGCCTGGGGTGGCAGGCCAGAGTTGGGGTCAGCTGACCAAGACTGGCTGAACAAACTACTCAATCTGTCTGAGATCCCTGGTGTTCGCACTCGCGAACTCGCGTGCCGAGGCAACATCCAGGATTGCATTCAAAGTGAGCTTCACACCTCTGATCGCTGTTCCACGTCAATACTAACTCTAACATTCTTTTCTTATTTCTACAGATCCTCCCGCCGGGTGGAAGCCTGATTGTATCAAGAAAAGGGAGAAGAGGGCTCAGCAGAAGAGAGAAAGAAGGGCTCTTTCCTCCACCTCGGCCGGCGCCGCTACTGATACCACGCGCGCGTCCACTTCTGCGCCTGAGTCTTCCTCTCTTCCCCAAGCGGAGGCTACTGCCACATCGACCATTGTTCCAATTTCTTCCCCCGGCATTGCTCCTACACAAGCGTCGCCTTCTCATCCTCCTCTTGCTAGAAAAGAAGAAAAGGACTCTCCGCCTTAGCGTTATCGCTCCTACACGTCCTCCTGCTCAGGTAGTTTTTATAAAATTTTCCCGTCCATGTATTTTTATTTGTTTCTCACTTCCCCTTTGTCTTTTGCGCGTAGGATACCGCTGTTGTTGCCTCTTCCGCTACTCCTTCGCGCGACGGTATGGATTTGTCGAGCGTTCTTGACCCCAAGCGTCCCCGTCTTAATGAAGACGTTCCTTCAGCGGACAACTATGTCGCTGGTCAGGGTAGGAAGGACGGCGTTGCCGATACTGGTCCCTTGGCAGGTGACCAAGGCTCTGGCCCGGCAGGGAGCGGGGCTACCTCTGCGCCGTTTTATTCCTCTTTTGCCGCATCCTCTCCTCCTCCAAGCAATCCCTTGGACTTTCTGGAGGTTCTTGCAGAGGAGCACTTTCCAAACTTACCGACCAGCGGCTTCAATATTGACGTTGGGTCGTCCAATCATTCCCCTCCGTCCCCTCCGGATGTCTTCTTCATTCCCACTGCTGCTCAGACAATCTTTCCCTCTCTTCCCCCAATAGAAACCCCGCGCATGGTGGCTGAGTTAAGCACTATACTCTCTAGCGGAGCCGCCACCCATCAAGTTGATTTAAGTAAGATTCGCCAGCGCGGGTTCCCAGCGTTAGGAGGCGACAGCTCCCTAGCGACATCCGCCTTACTATCAGGACAGGAGGAAGAGCGAGGCTTCCTCTCCATTGCCGAGGGTGAACAATTGCAGCAGATAAGGACTCATCTGTTCTCTAGCTTTCAAGGTTTCCATTACTGGTCTACAAATATGATGAGACGAATGAGCTCTCTCCAATCTTCCACCCAGAAATGGCGCAACACTAACCACCAGCTCTCGGAAGAAATTAGCAAGTACCAAAGGGAGCTTCATGAAACTCAAGAGGAGCTGCGGAAAAGTGTTGAGGAGCCACAATATGTGGAAAACAGTTTGGGAGTTGTGAGGAAAGAGTTGGAAGAGGTCAAAGGACTCCGGGCCGCGGGGGATGCCGCCCTTCAAGCGGAGCGGAGCAAGAATGCCTCGCTTAAGGAGGAAACGGCGGACAGGTGCAAGTGGTTTTCGGAACAAGCGGCAGGCCTCATGGCCGATTGCTTCATTGAGCATCACGGCCGTCATTTCTTTGATGCTGACGCCATCATCCGCCTCTTCAAGCAAAAGTCCGGGTTCCTCTCAGAAGAGGGCTACCGCCAGGAGAAAAGGCCATGGCTTGACGAGGGGAACAACAGCGTGCCCGGGCCGTGAATCTCGCTTCTCTTTTTGTCCATCGGGTGCTCTGACTTCTTTGCCCCTTTTTTGTGTTTTTTAGGGCCTTTTGTTTAAGCAAGCATCCCTTCATGTGTAAACAGTTCGCACAATTTTCTGCACATTTTTACTTATCACTTTGTTAGTAGCGACATATCATCGAAAAATCTTAATTACCTTGGGGCATTGTCGCGCGTGCTCCTTTCTTACTTAGCGTGCTCCCCCAAAGATGTCGCTTGTGCCGAATTTTCTGCACATTTTCACTTATCACTTGTTAATAGCGACATATCATCGAAAAATCTTAATTACCTTGGGGCATTGCCGCGCATGCTCCCCCGATGTCGCTCGTGTCCCGTACTCTTCCAGCCAAACTTCACCGGGTTTGTCCCTTCTGGTTACTAGCTGTGGTACGGTGACCTTTCTTATTTCTGCAATCGGTCGGGAAGTGCCCTCTTTCAGTGCGCCGCCTGGTCAAGGTCGGCCATCACGAGGATAGGACTTTTCACTTCCTCAGCGTTGCCCTCACACCTTGGAATGTGCCCTCACTTAACGAGGTGCCTATGTTAGCGCTACCATCGTTAGGATAGGATTTTCACTTGCGAGGTGGAGTTTTTATCTTCCCTAGGGTCGTGCCTCACTTAATGATCATCCGCCTTTGTGAGCGCGGGCTGTCACAAGGATAGGACTTTACACCCCCAGGGGAGTCGGGGCGTGCCCTCCTTGGGTTTCCCCAAGATAGGATTTTTCACTCCCGACAGTGCTGGAAAGTGTCTCCTCTTGGCGAGCCGCCTGATCAGGGCCGGCCTCCCAAGGCCAGAATTTTTCACTTCCTGCACCATATATTAGGATCATCGGGGCGTGCCTCGTCTTGACGATCCATCTGCATTAGCCCATTCTGCCCTAAGGCTAGGAATTTTCACCCCCGACATCCTCCTTTCCTTGTTATCTGCACATTACACAGACAACCAACAAGGAACAACAAATATTTCCACAACAATTGTTAGACCATGCCCACGACATGTCGATATTTCAAAGACCATGCCCACGGCATGTCGATATTTCAATTTCAAAAGACCATGCCCACGGCATGTCAAAATTTCAATTTCAAAAGACCATGCCCACGGCATGTCGATATTTCAAAGACCATGCCCACGACATGTCAAAATTTCAATTTCAAAAGACCATGCCCACGGCATGTCAAAATTTCAATTTTAAAAGACCATGCCCACGGCATGTCAAAATTTCAATTTCAAAAGACCATGCCCACGGCATGTCGATATTTCAAAGACCATGCCCACGGCATGTCAAAATTTCAATTTCAAAAGACCATGCCCACGGCATGTCGATATTTCAAAGACCATGCGCACGGCATGTCAAAATTTCAATTTCAAAAGACCATACCCACGGCATGTCGATATTTCAAAGACCATGCCCACGGCATGACAAAATTTCAATTTCAAAAAACCATGCCCACGGCATGTCGATATTTCAAAGACCATGCCCACGGCATGTCGATATTTCAAAGACCATGCCCACGGCATGTCAAAATTTCAATTTCAAAAGACCATACCCACGGCATGTCGATATTTCAAAGACCATGCCCACGGCATGACAAAATTTCAATTTCAAAAAACCATGCCCACGGCATGTCGATATTTCAAAGACCATGCCCACGGCATGTCAAAATTTCAATTTCAAAAGACCATGCCCACGGCATGTCGATTATTCAAAGACCATGCCCACGGCATGTCAAAATTTCAATTTCAAAAGACCATGCTCAACGGCATGTCAAATTTCACAAATTTCAAAACCATGCTCAACGGCATGTCATATTTCACAAATTTTGAAAACCATGCTCAACGGCATGTCAAATTCTACAAATTTCAAAACCATGCTTAACGGCATGTCAAATTTCACAAATTTCAAAACCATGCTCAACGGCATGTCAAATTTCACAAATTTCAAAACCATGCTCAACGGCATGTCATATTTCACAAATTTCAAAACCATGCTCAACGGCATGTCAAATTCTAGCATGATACAATTTTAATCTAGCAATATTCCAATAGTTAGGTAAGAGAGTACCGTCAACCGTTTCGAGGTGATACGCCCGCTTTCCGATGACACGAGTGACGCGGTACGGGCCTTCCCAGTTTGAGCTGAGCTTCCACATTCGTTGGCCCGCCGCTCGTTTATCCCTGAGCACGAGGTCTCCCGCTTTGAGCAGCCGCTCCTTAACATGTCTATAGTGATACCGCGCCATTCTTCTTTTATAGTGCATTATTTTCAAGAGAGCTTCCTCGCGCGCCTCAGGGAGCATGTCAAGGTTAGCTCGTAACCTCTCCTCATTTAATTCCTCCTTGAAATATTCCACCCTCAAGCTTAGGGTGCCAATTTCGACAGGTGTTACCGCTTCGGTACCAAAAGCCATCGCAAAGGGCGTCTCACCCGTACTTGTTTTGACGGTCATGCGGTAAGCCCACATTACATAGGGTAACTCATCTGGCCACTTCTTTTTTGACCCATCCAGATTTTTCTTGATGCCGCTCAGAATGCTTCGGTTGGTCACCTCCGTCTGGCCATTAGTCTGGGGATGCGCCACAGAGGAGAACCTCTGTTCAATCTGAAATTCTTTGCATTGCTCCTTGAAGAAGCGGCTGGTAAATTGCGCCCCGTTATCACTAACTAGCACGTGAGGCACTCCGAAGCGCATGATCACTTGGTGCTTAAAGAAGTGCCATACCTTTTCTGTCGTAATAGTGGCTACCGCTTCTGCTTCTGCCCATTTAGTAAAATAATCCACTGCCACAATTACAAATTTCAGTTGGGACCTTGCATTAGGAAAAGAGCCTAAAATATCGATTCCCCACTTAGCAAAAGGACAAGGTGCCACGATCTGAGATATTTCAGTGGTAGGTCGTCAAGGGATTTTGGCAAATTCTTGACATTTGTGGCATGACTGCACAAAGTTGTTACAATCCCTACGAATAGTGGGCCAATAGAATCCTGACCGAAACACCTGCGCGGCCATGGTACCACCCGACACATACATACCACAGATGCCCTCATGGATCTCACGCAGGGTATGGAGGCCTTCTTGCTCCGTTATGCATTTTGCGGCCGGGTGCGAGAAGTATCTCCGAATTAGCGCCCCATCGTAATAAGTGCACCTCGCCGCTTGCTTCAATACTTTTTTCTTTTCTACACTGTCGCTTGGGAGCTCGTCATGCTTCAAAAAATTTATCACAGGGATCCTCCAATCCTTTTCGATCTCCTCTACGCATAGCGACAGTTGTTCCTCCATGAAGGACGGCAATGAACTTTCTTCATAGTACACGTCCTCTGGAATAGCGGCCTCCTAGTTGGCTGCCATCTTGGCAAGACTATCCGCCTCGGTATTATCCTCCCGTGGGATGTGTTCGAAAGTGACACACACACCGCTTTGTTCCATTTCTGCCAACTCCCTTTTCACTTTCGAGAGGTATTGCGCCATGATCGGTTCTCTAGCTTGGGAATGCCCCAAGACTTGATCAATTATCAACTTGGAGTCCCCTCGCATTATCAACCGTGGAGCTCCAGCTACCAGGTCGTTCTCAGCTTTGGCGAATAGATTCCTTCCTACTCTAAGCCCCGCCAATAACGCTTCATATTCTGCTGCGTTGTTGGACAGCGGTTGTAGGATTCTGATGGCGTGCCGCACCTGCACATCGTGTGGCCCGACCATGTATATTCCAGCTCCTGCCAGCTCCTGATTTTTGGCGCCATCTACATAGATGACCCATATGTCCGCTGGGACCTCTGAGAGTGGGACCTTTGCATCACTTTCTTTCTTCTCTAGCGGCTCCGCCGCCTTGTCCCCAGTAAATGTGCACTCGGCTATGAAATCCGCCAAAACCTGAGCTTTTATGGACGGTCGAGCTTTGTATTGTAGTCCATATTGTTCTAGCTCAATTGACCAGATCAACATCCTCCCCGAGGATTCTGGTTTCCTGAAAATCCTTCTCAAAGGCTGGTCCGTGAGCACGGTGACCGGATGGGCCTGAAAATATCTGTCCATCTTTCGTGTGGACTGTATCAGGGCGAACGCCACCTTCTCAAGGTGGGTGTACCGCACCTCGGCACCTTTTAACACATGACTGACGAAGAAGATGGGTCGGTGGGCGTAATTATCCTCCCGGACCAGAACAACACTAACCACTTCGTCCGCGACGCCAAGGTACAAAAATAAAGTGTCACCCGGCTCTAGTCGTGTTAGCACCAAGTTGGACGACAAGTAAGCTTTCAAACCCATGAACGCCTCTTCGCATTCTTGTGTCCATTCGAAATGAGCTTTCTTGCGTATGACTTTGAAAAACGGCAGGCACTTCTCGCCCTGCTTAGAGATGAACCGTCCCAGCGCAATGACGCGTCCTGTCAATCTCTGAACCTTCTGAAGGGTTCGCGGCGATACCATATCATGGATAGCCTTAATCTTTGACGGGTTCGGTTGGATGCCCTTTTGGCTTACCACATACCTGAGGAATTTTCCCGTCTGAAATGCGAACGCGCACTTGCGGGGGTTCAGCTTTATCTGGTACTCCCTTAACGTATCAAACACTTCCTGCAAATCGGCCAAATGGTCAATGAAACTTCTGCTCTTGACCAGTACATCGTCTACGTATGCTTCTACATTTCTCCCGATTTGCTTTTCAAACACTTTGTTGGCCATACGCTGGAAGGTCACCCCTGTGTTCTTTAAGCCGAACAACATTGCCGTGTAGCAATAAGTGGCCTTCGAGGTTATAAATGCCGTATTTTCCTCATCCTCCTTGGCCATAGGAATTTGATGGTATCTAGAATTGGCGTCCAGGGAACTCAAATACGCGTACCCTGCCGCTTGATCGACCAACTGATCAATCCGAGGGAGCGGATAGCAGTCCTTAGGGCAAGCGTTGTTCAAGTTGGTGAAATCAATGCACATGCGCCAGTCTCCGTTGGGCTTGCGGACTAAGACAGGGTTGGCCAGCCAAGTGGGATATTGAACTTCTCGGATGAATCCCGCATCTGACAATTTCGCTATCTCCTTATCAATCACCACCGCCTTTTCCACGGAGAATGCTCGCCGCTTCTGTTGAACTGGCGTGGCGTGTGGGTCGACATTGAGTCGATGCTCAGCCACTTCCCTGGACACGCCAGGCATGTCCGCTGGTTTCCACGCGAACTCTCCTTTGCACTTGTTCAACAGCCGAGCCAATTGTGCTCTCTCCTCAAGGGTCAGCTTGTCGCTAGCCTGGAAGCTCGCCTTCTCATTGCCTTGGACAGGGATGGGTACCATCGCATCTACTGGCTGGGTTCGCCTTTCATCCCTTTGCTCGTAGGGGTCCGCTGCCACACACACATATTGATCATAGCTTTTTTGAATCATGAGCGAGTAGCACTCGACAGCTAGCTTTTGGTCGCCCTTGATCGATACTACCCCTTCCCACGAGGGGTATTTCATCCTGAGATGTTTCTGAGATACCGCGGCCCCAAAGTGATTGAGGAATGGCCGCCCTAGAATGGCATTATACGGTAGGATGAGATCCACGACCAAGAACATCAATTCTTTGGATCGTTTCGACGCGTCTTCTCTGAAGTACACAGGCAGCGCTGTGATTCCAATTACAGGTATAGGGATGCCGTCCACTCCGATAATTGGTTTCTTGCAGGGCGCCAGTTCACTGGCAGGGCGTTTCATAAGATTATATGCTTCCAACGAGAATAGGTTTACCGCACTGCCGTTATCAATGAGGGTCCTTCGCACCCCATGGCTCCCGATAACCGGTGTGACTACTAACGCATCATTATGAGGGAAGACGACGCCCTTCTCATCCTCTTCTGATAAAGATATTACCATCCTGTCCAGTGCATCAATCGCTCCTTTTTTTGTCGGCTGACCTTCCCGTTTTCGCTTCTCTCCTGTCAAGAGCATTGTTGGGGTAATCGCGTCCAGGAATGACGCACCACCAGCAATAATGTTGATGATGGGAATATCCTCATCATGCATCATCAGCAACTCTTTCCCCCTTGTGCCAGAAGTTCCGCCGCTCCCAGGGGGAGGAGGCAATTGATG
The DNA here is from genome assembly GCA_963691705.1 of Viola odorata. Taxonomy (NCBI): domain Eukaryota; kingdom Viridiplantae; phylum Streptophyta; class Magnoliopsida; order Malpighiales; family Violaceae; genus Viola; species Viola odorata. The sequence continues at coordinate 43,667,491 of OY829538.1, forward strand.
GTCGCCTAGTGCTCCGCGCAGGGGGTCGCTCCTGGTTTCTTCTCTCATTCGAGTGGCAAACTCTCCAAGGTAGCCTTCTTCCAACAGTCGCTTTATTGCCAACTTTAACTCCCTGCATGCCTCCATAGAATGCCCCTTAACCTTATGGAATTTACAAAAAGCGTTTGCTGAATAATGGCTAAGATTTCTGCTCGCGAGAGTGTGAGGGGAGGAAGGTCGGGATCGTATGTTCGACCCTTAGGGGGATCCGCCTATCGCTGAACATTCAGACCGGCGCCCCTTCCTCTAGAGAAGTTACCCTTCTGGCGGCTCGACGCCTTGGGAATGTAATCTTTCCGCTGGGTGTATTCATCACCTGGACGGGTATCGTGGGACATACTGGCTTGGGCCGCAGGAGCAGGAGGGGCGCTCTGGTGCGTATCCCGCATCCTGCTTCTATACTCCTCCTCTTCCATTCTCGCATAATTGTGGTCCTTCAACCTTAACGCATCTAAGGTCGTTGGGGGGGTCCACCATCAACGTATCTCTCAGCTTCCCGTATCCACAATTCCACTTCAAAGCTTCTATAGCAAAATCAATAGTGATACCGGGGGTCAACGACATTTCCGTATCAAAGCGACCCAGATAACTATTCAAAGACTCCTCTGGCTTTCTACATATATCAAACAAGGCTGCCGCGGATTTTCGAATAGGGATAGCTGTGCTGAAGCGGCTCTTAAACTTGGCCTCTAGTTGCTGGAAATTGTCAATGGATCGAGCGGGAAGCCCTTCAAACCAGAGGTGAGCCACTCCTGACAATGTCATGACGAATATCTGACACAACGCCGCGTCGCTGTGCATCTAAAACTGAATGAAGTCCTTCACCTTGTTGAGATATGAAATGGGGTCTCTAGTGCCGTCGTACGACTCCGTGGGGAGCTTGACACGTCGGCCGACCCTGTGGTGCCTTATACGGTGGGTGAAAGGATGACCAGCGGTGTCATCTAAGATCTCACGATCATGATGAAGAGGGGACATGTCCAGGTGTCGCCTGTGTCCTCGAGGCTCCGGGGTGCGATGCTGCAGGGGAGACCGGCTGCGGCTCCTGGGCGAACGGGATCGACGCCTCCTACTGCCTGATCTCTCGCTCCATAGATACCTCTCTACCAACTCCCTCTCTTCTGCCGTCCCAACGCCCTCCGTATTCATCTAGCAGCCGCTCTACTTGAGAGACAGGAATCCGCGGTATCCACGGTATGTAGTGCTCCTGCCGTCCGCCCGCTAGTTGCGCGAAGCCGAATGGTGTGCTTATCGCAGGTGAGGTCAGAGGGACACTCATCTAGCGTCGAGGTGATACTGGTCAATCAGCGACGATAGACGGAGTGAAAATAACTCGAGGAGGCACACTTGATGTCGTGGTGCTGGAGGAGGGGCCTGCGGCCATCCCGATTAAATAATCCAAGTGGGCACGAAGAGCTAACATCGAGCTTACCGAGGGAGTAGCGAGGCTATCCATCCCAGATCTTACAAGTGGAGGGACGGAGCGACTGGATCCACCCACGTGAGAAAATGGGGCGCCCATTGAGGAGGCAAGGGAACCAATTTGCAGAAATGGAGTACTTGTTTGAGAAAATGAGGTACCCAGTTGAGAAAATGAGGTACCCAGTTGAGAAAATGATGTGCCAGCTGTCAGTCCGAAAAGAAAGTCTGTCTGCGCAGAGGAGGTTTCAGGTGATGTGACATACGTACTGGACGAAGACGTGGAAAAAAGTGTCCTTCGCGCGTGACCGCCACGAGTATGAGGGGGCGTGGATTCTGAATCCGAACCCATGATCCTTCGACTCTCAGAAAGAAAAACAGAGCTTGGTTACTAAGGAAAACTCACTTAATCAACCAAAGCTCTCAATGAAAGCACCATTTGATAAGAGTCCGAGGGGTACTGAGCAGGATTGGCTTGATCTGGGGCGGTCGGGAACACTGTACTGGGGGCCTTCGTCACCTGCAATGCGCCGGAGGGGGTCTCCGGCGTAAACACTCCGATGCCAAAGTCAGTGTGAGTAGTAAAAGTGGCAGGGGTTCAGTACGCTATCTTAAGCTTACCCTCTTGTCTGAAAAGGTGAGGGTATTTATAGACAAAGGGAAGAGTGTACCGACAGGGGTAGGAATAGTCCCTGGTAGGTGTCGCTGGTGTGGTATGTGTCGCTGGAGTGCCATAGAGTGACGTCACGCGGGATGACGTCATGCGGAGTGACGTCTGGGATGGGATGCCGCCGTGCGGATGTCGCATGAGAGCCCCCCCGCTGCTGTCGACCATCCCAGGGTTGGCCGCCAGGCTAAAGGCGGCAAGAACAATGTCCCATCTACCCCGGAAGGTACAGTAGGTTGTCCGGGTCACCCGACGGGGTAGTCGAGATGCCGCTTCTGTGGTATCGATAGTTATCAGTCGTTGTAATGAATGGGGACTGCCATTTCCAACTAACCCCTTCCCCCGAGAGTGATGGACCAACTATATCAGACGAAACGGTTGGCCAGGTAGCTTGAGTGGAAAAATGATAAAAACCGGGTGGAAGGTCAACTGCCGCCTCATCTCGTTCCCTCTCGGCTTATTCAGCCCGAATTTGTTCCTCTAGTTCCGCCACCTTTGCTTTCCATGCCTCCTCTGTTTCCGCCATCTTCTGCGTTTGTAGTCTAGTTGCGTGGATTATGTGGGGAGCAATTCGCTTTTTGGGAGCTATATTTCTTTATCTGAAAAATAGACAAATAAAACATCTTATAAGTTTAAACGGTGGTTAATTATATAAGCAAAATGCTATCCCGAGGTCTCTACGCTGTTTATCCACTACTTTGGCCACGCTTTCGCTTGATACTTTTAGGGTGAAGAGATGACGATGTTTCCGCACGACCAGGGTGCTTCTGGATGATCGAATCGGTGATCTTGACGACGATGTGAAAGGAATTTTCATCTATTCCTGAGGTACGAAAGAGAAACTCTTATTCTTTTTCTGGGGCATTAGGGAAGGAACGGAAGTGACTGGGAACTAGTGTTAAAAAGGGTGGCCTTTGGACCGTAAAGAAATAAACACTTATTTATCATACATGGGAGCATACATACAATATCATACATGTTAACCCAATTTGATTACAGTCATCCTTTCAGTGTTTCAAGCCATTAGCGACTTATTCAGGATTACAACAAAAAGGCCAAACAGTAGGTGCCTCAACAGAAAGGCATATTAGCCGGAAGCTGGTCTTCAGGGATGCGCAATTTAAGCTCTCTAAATGACTTGACCCAGGAATCAGAGATAGTCCTTTCGCTTTCCAATTGCTCCTGCAATATCTGGATCTCATGGCCAAATCCTATCTTCTCTTCCTCCGATCGTTGAAAGAGTTCCAACTCGGCTTGTTTCAACAATACAATTTCTACCTTCTGTTTTTCTAGCTTGGCTTCCAAGGCTGCTATCTGAGTTTGTCTTTTCTGGTCTCTCTTGGTGATTTTACTGGTGTGAGCTGTCAGCAACTTGATTGTTGCATCTCTCTCCTTGATTGTGACATTCAAAGCCTCTTTCTTACTGACCTCCGCTGCCAACCATTTTTCAAACTCGCGGTCGGCCCACTGCTGATTCTTTAGGCTCATTCGTGCACTATCCTGGTTATGTCATTCAGCTTCATGTAACTTGTATTCCAGCTCCATCTTTTCCATCCTCAAACCCTCATTCTCGGATGCCATCTGATCCCTCTGTCCTATCACCATTTGCAACTGCTCTGCTAGCTGGGCGCAAGTCACCATATTTGCTCCTTCATTTGTGCAAGACTCACCCACTTCTTCCACAGGTCTCTGATTTTTTGGGTGTGGTAAGATAGTTCCATTGGTCCTGTTTCTTCTCCACTGTAAGTATTCAGCTATCGGCGGGGTAGGAACAACGTGCCCTTCTAGGCAGAATGGATTGATCCAATCGCGCATGTAATCCTTAGGCGTTGGGTCGGCTCTTGTGTGCGGCATACTTGAGTCTGTCATGCCATGCGTGGCAGGAATGATCTGCTTGATGCAGAATTGGCTCAGTACCAGCGCGGGGCAATAGAGAACACATCCTCTTGCTCCAATTAGAGGGACCCATAATAGATACCCACAGCTAACAATGGGGTTGACTGATCGTAACCACTTGGCATGCCGACTGATATCTTCCTCAAAGAGGTTTAAGAATCGACCCATCCATACATCTTTGTCCTCCATCTGCCACTTGTTATTGGCTGCCCCGGTGCCTATAGCTTCGATGACCTTTATTAATGGATTCATTCCTAGGAAGTTTGTAAGAAACAGGGACTAATATGGTGCCTGCTTGAAGTGGCTCATTAACCATATTGTCAATAACTGGACACAACAGGTAAGCTTTCCTTTCCCTTTCCTTCTGCAAGAATCCAAGGCACGGAAAGTTTCTACCAAAATGGCGGTGGTGGGGTTGATTTTGTTCACCTCCATTTCCTAATAGACATTGGCCGCCTTGAAGTCGATGTAATCTTTTGCTTTTGGGAACAGGATGAACCCTACCAAGACAGAGGCTAAAATCTTCAAACGTTTGTCTCCCCGAGCCGAATGGAATTTTTCCACAATATCTAGCTAGTACCAAACGTCATTTCCGTCTTTATACCGTGTGGGAATTCCCAGCCGCTTGTTGAGCTTTGCACAGACGAGGGAAGACTCATAACGAACATTTTGGTAAATGGTGGAAATTTGTGGAGTAAAGGATAGCAAAGCGGAATATTCTTCCAAAGTGGGCATCAGATCGATCCCTCCATCGAAGGAAAAACAACAGTAATATGGATCCCAGAACTTCAGTGCTGCCCGAATGCAACCCCAATCTACCGTAATGTCTAGAAGTGTCATCAATCTTCCATAGTCGCAACGGAATTGCAATTCCTCATTGACAGACAACTCAGCCCTCAATGCCCTGATTCCGACCATGTCGAAGTCCGTGATTTCTAGCCTGACCCTGGCTGTAACGTCGGGAATGAAACCAGGTTTCAACATGTCCCCCCAGAGCGACTGGACTTCGTAGGTCCTACCCCCAAAAGTATCAAGAGCCAATAGCGCGGGCGTTGCCATTGGGATAAACAAGGTGGATCTTGTGGATAGGACGAGTATATTAATATGTTAATAAATTGAAAGGACATAATATACGCATACGCGCATTAGTATAAGAGAATAGAAGTATTTAAAAAAGTGAATATAGAGTAAGAGAACCGCAAACATTGCGAAAATAATTGAAACAAGATTACAAGCATGGAAAAAAATGTCGAAAAGTTATACATGGGAAAAAAATTGCAGAAAGATTCGCACACGTGGGAAATTTGCAAAAGGATTTGCCAACGCCGAAAAAGTGGTTGTAAGTGTGGAAAATTTATGAAAAAAAGGTTTGCCAACGTGGAATATTTGTGATAAGTTTGCCAACGTGGAAAAAGTGGTTGTAAGTGTGGAAAATTTATGAAAAAAAAGTTTGCCAACGTGGAAAATTTGTGATAAGTTTGCCAACAAGGAAATAGTGGTTGTAAGTGTGGAAAATTTATGAAAAACAGGTTTGCCAACGTGGAAAATTTGTGATAAGTTTGCCAACATGGAAAAAGTGGTTGTAAGTGTGGAAAATTTATGAAAAAATCGTAACTGTGGAAGAATTACGAAAAAATTATAAACAGGAAAATTTGGAAAAATCTGCAAAATAAAATTTTTTTTTTTTTGGGAAACTTTGCAAGCATGGGAAAACAGTTGTAAACATAGAAAAATTGTGAAATCTACCGTAAATGCGAAATCAGGTGTGGAAAATGCGGTAAACTTTAAGAGGTTATGTAAAAAACTAGAGCAAAGTTGCAATTTACACATTTCAATATGATGCATATGCTGGGGTGACACCAACTATTTCTAAACTGGCTGAAAGGTTCCCGGACGATACCATAAAAGTGGTCCCTCAATAAATGGATACGAGAGCGTTTACTGAATCATAAAAGGATCCAGGGCGATCCACTTAGGGGTTCGAGTCCGAGTTTGGGTTCGTGAAAGCTTACCAGGGCATGAGCCCCAGGACTTCACTACTACCATCCTAATCCTATTTGGAAAATACCCGGCGATAGGGATTATGCATGAACTTGCATATGCAATGACAATTATATCAATGCGATTAACAGCGAATTATGTAAACAATCTATCATGAAAAAAAACAATAATCATGTATATATAACAATCATACGATAAGGCAATATTTATCATATCAAGTAAATACATAAACAATTAATCATGAAAAAACATACGAGAATTAGCAAATTATTTAATAAAACAATTTTCATGCATATAAAGCATACAAAGAATTCATTGAAGCAATAAAAACAAACACCTCTAAAAATTCCGGCTACTACCCTACTCATCCCAGTGAAGTCGCCAAACTGTCGCACCCCCTTTTTGATTTTTCTAATGCGATGCGGGTTTGGGACTAGATGTGAGATGAAATCGGACTCATCTCACATAATGCAAAGAAGTCGCCACCCTATTGTTGTTTCTAGGTTTAAGGAACCTAAAGTCATGGCATAAAAAATAAAAAGCTAAGGCAGAATGGGTCTGAACCCGAGAACTGCGGTTCGGGGTCGTATTATGGACTCGGGAAGGTGTTAGGCACCCGAGTCACATCCTAAAAAGGTTACTAGATAAACGAGGTGTTTAAATCATGCTTGGAAAAATAAAAATAAAGTCCTACTTTAGTGATCATGCCCAACAGATGTATTAAATCTAACATTTCTAAATATTCATGCATACACGCGTAAAAAATGTTAAAATAAATAAAAGGGAGAGAACTTGTACTTGTTGGGAAGTCACGTGTAGATTTACCCTACAAAATGAGATTATTAGTGCGAGGAATAAATAAAAAAATAGATAAATATATGACAATTTATCGCATGCAAGACAATTAAAAGCAAGCAGAAAATAATTAATTGAGCATTCAGAACATGCGAAAATAATTATTTATATAGTATAAGCATACGATAAATCAGCGCAAACAATTACATGACGGGCCGAAAATGGGCTCGACCCACGGGGCTGAATTTGGGCCTCACCAGCTGGGCCCAGGACAACCCAGCCCACTGGGCTGGCTGTCTGCGTGGACTGAAGCAGCCTACGCTTCCTCTCTTCAGCTGGGCTTAAGAAGCCCAGCTTCTACCTCTGCGTTGGGCCTGCTCAGGCCCAGCTTCTCTTTTCTACGTGGGCACTCCTAGCGCCTACATCTCTCATCACTTGGGCGCGCCTTGGCCCTGATCATAAACCAAACATGGCACCGTTCATCATCACCTTCCTTGCGTCGTCGGCGCTATTGCCGGCGACCAAGGAAGAAACGACCACCATTATGGCCCAAAATTGGCCATGAAAATCCTTGTAACTGCAGAAACTCGTACATACCATAACAATAAGAAAAATTCAACTTAAAACAGTGTCAATTAATTCAAAAATAAATTAAAATAAAATAAATAAAAAGTTCAAAATTGGCTCGAATTAGCCAAGGATTTAGTGAAATAAAACGCTTTAATTATTCTATATATCACATAGAATTTGTTTAAAATCAAAATGGCTAATTATCATTTGAAAACAAGAACAAATAGATTTTTGGAAAAAACAATTAGAAAACGCGCGAAACAAGCTCAAAAATTTCAACTGTGAGTAACTTCAACCTTAGGTTGAAGTAGGCAGTTGTTCGTGCTAGTGAACCAGCACTAGAGGGGGAGAGAGTGTTCATGAATTAGCAAGTTCAAACATTTGCGCGAGCTTGCTATTTATAGTCATTTTTCGCGAGTGACTTTGGAACAGTCGCTGCTCGTGGTCGGGGCAAGCTTGGGGCTCACGGGAGCGTAAGCATGAGTAGTGGCGCCAATGGGACGTGGTGTTGATCTTGTTCGGGAGTGGTGATCGAGGAAAGACTTGAGGAGCAAGGGAGGAGCAGTGGACGAGGCTCTGGTTCATGAACCAAAGGTGGTAGGATGGGTTAATAACATGGAAATTAGGAGACCGTTTGATCTGGTTTGACTTTCAAAGTCAACCAGATCAACGGTGGTGATGCATATTGACCTCCCCTTTGATTTTTTTAGCTCGAGCGGATGGTACTAGCAATCTCACCCTAAAATGAACAAAAACCCGAACCGAAAATGCTAGAATGTAGAATAAAATAAATAGCATATAGTGAGTGATGAAAAGTTCACTGAATAGTTTGATAAAAAAAATCACCTATAAGTAATAATCGGGTAGCAGGTAAGTAAAGGTATCCAGAACTCCAAATCGCATGATGACTTAGTGTTTGAAAAAATGCCAAGCCCTGTCTGCCGTGACAACGGCCACGGCCTCTGCTTCTGCCCATTTTGTGAAGTAGTCGACTGCTACGATTATGAACTTCATTTGAGATCTAGCCTTTGGAAACGGGCCTAAAATATCGATTCCCAATTTAGCAAAAGGGCAAGGAGCAACGATTCTAGAGATCTCTGTAGCAGGTATTCGAGGAATCTTAGCGAATTCTTGACATTTCTGACAAGTTCGGACAAATTTTTCACAGTCCCTGCGGATGGTGGGCCAGTAAAATCCTAACCAAAAAACTTGTGCTGCCAAGGTGCCGCTAGACACATGCATACCGCATATTCCTTCATGGATCTGTCGCAGGGTGTGGAGGCCTTCTTGCTCTATTATACACTTGGCGGCGGGATGAGAAAAACATCTTTGAATCAGTTCTCTGTCATAGTATGTGCATCGTGCTGCCCGTTTCAATACTTTCTTCTTCTCCGCGTTATCTGCGGGTAATTCATTGTGCTTTAGAAATTTTATTACAGGAATCCTCCAATCTTCTTTGGTTTCTTCGACACACAGAGATGCTTGTTCTTCCATGAAGGAAGGCACAGAAATTTCTTCGTAATACACGTCAGCGGGTACGTGAGCTTCCGGGTCTGCGGCTATTTTGGCTAGACTATCAACTTCACCGTTATCTTCTCGCGGGACATGCTCGATTTAACTTGTAAGTCCCTTCATCTAATTTCCATCAATTCACGTTTTACTTTAGAGAGGTATGTAATCATGATTGGCTCTTTAGCTTGAGAGTCGCCCAGAACTTGATCGACCACTAGCTTGGAGTCTCCGTATATCAATAGTCGTAGGTCTCCTATTTCTCCAGCGTCATGTATGACTTTCATGTACAGGTTCTTCTCTATCCTGTGTCCTGCCAATAACGGCTCGTATTCTGCCACGTTGTTGGACAAGGGTTACAGGATTCTGATGGCATATCGCATCTCTATATCTTGTGGTCTTATTACGAAGATTCCTGCTCCAGCTAGTTCTTGGTTCTTTGCTCCGTCTACGCGGATTACCCACAGGTCGGTGTAAGTTTTAGAGAATGGGAAATCCACATCATCTCTTTCTTCTTCGGTCAGGTCCGTCAATGGGTCCTATGTGAAAGTGCATTCAGCAATAAAGTCTGCCAGGATCTGGGCTTTCACGGATGGTCGGGATTTATACTGTAGCCCAAACTGTTCGAGTTCAATGGCCCATATCAGCATCCTTCCTAAAGACTCAGGCTTTCTAAAGATCCTCTTCAAAGGTTGGTCAGTGAGCATGATGACAGGATGGGCTTAAAGATATCGCGAAATCTTTCGCGTAGCTTGTATCAACGCAAACACTATTTTTTCGATGCAAGCATATCATAATTCGGCGTCTTTCAGCACATGACTGACAAAGAATATTGGACGATGAACATTATTATCATCACGCACTAGGAGGACACTAACTACCGCATCGGCTACGCCCAGATACAAGTATAGAGTGTCGCCGGGTTCAGGCCTCGTCAATACCAAATCAGATGCAAGGTAACTTTTCAAATCAGCAAATGCTCTCTCGCACTCTTCTGTCCATGCAAAAGGGGTTTTTTTATGAATAACTTTGAAAAAAGGTAGACATCTCTCACCTTATTTGGAGATAAATCGTCCCAACGCAATAACACGCCCGGTGAGTTTCTGTACTTCTTTGATGTTCCGGGGGATACCATATCGTGAATGGCTTTAATCTTCGAAGGGTTAGGTTGAATGCCTTTCTGGTTGACGACATATCCCAAAAACTTACCTGTTTGAAATGCAAACATGCATTTACGGGGGTTTAACTTCATTCGGTATTCTTTCATTACGTCAAACACTTTTTGTAAGTCCGTCAAGTGATCTTCGGAAAATTTTCTTTTAACTAACAAGTCATCCACGTAGACTTCTAACTTTCTCCTTATCTGCTTTTTGAAAACTTTGTTTAGCATACGCTGGAAAGTCGCCCCAACGTTCTTCAGTCTAAACGGCATCGCCTTATAACAATACGTAGCTTTTGGAGTGATAAAAGCAATTCTCTCTTCATCTTCAATTGCCATAGGAATCTGATGGTATCTAGAGTTGGCGTCTAAGGAGCTCAAGTAAGCATATCCAGCAGTCTGGTCAACTAACTGATCGATGCGAGGAAGCGGATAACAATATTTGGGGCAAGCGTTGTTCAAATCAGTGAAGTCAATACACATGCGCCACTCTCCGTTAGGTTTCGGGACAAGAACAGGGTTGGCTAACCAAGTTGGGTATTGGACTTCTCGGATAAAGCCCGCTTCTAGAAGCTTTGATACCTCCTTGTTTATAGCTTCAGCCTTCTCAGCGGAGAAAAGCTCGTCGTCTTTATTGAATGGGCTTCGCATCGGGATCGACGTTAAGTCAATATTCTGCAACTTCTCGGGCAATACCCGGTATGTCCACGGGTTTCCAAGTGAATTCTGCTTAGCATTTGTTTAACAGTTGGGTCAGTTGCATCTTTTCTTTTGGGCTTAGTTTTTCACTCACCAAGAAATTCGCTCCTTGCACTCCGTTAACGCCCATCAGTATCATCTTATCACTGGCTGGGTGCGCCTTTCATCTTTCTGCTCAAAAGGATCCGCTGTTACGCATACGTATCTGTCACAGCTTCCACGCGTCATAAGCAAATAACATTCAACTGCCAACTTCTGATCGCCTTTGATTGAGACTGCTCCATCCCAAGAGGGATATTTCAACCTCAAGTGCTTTTGGGAGATTATTGCGCCGAAACAGTTGAAGAATTGGTGCCCGAGTATGGCGTTATAGGGCAAAGTTAGATCTACTACTAGAAACACCAGTTTTTCCTGTCTTTTAGAGGTGTCCTCCCTGAAGTATATGGACAAAAGGGTGACTCCGATTACTGGAATGGGGACGTCGTCTACCCCCATTATCGGCTTCTTGCAAGGTGTTAACTCGGTTGTTGGCCGTTTCATGAGGTTGTAGGCTTCTAACGAAAAGAGGTTTACCGCGCTACCATTATCGACAAGAGTTCTTCTGATTCCATGATTGTCGATAACGGGAGTAACCACCAATGCGTCATTGTGTGGAAACACGACACCTTTTTCGTCTTCTTCGGAGAAGGATAACACCATTCGGTCTAGAGCGCTAATCTCAGCACCTTTTATTGACGCGCCTTCCAGTTTCCTCGTCTCTAGTCGTAGGTGTTAGCGGCGTGAGTTCATCGAGATATGGTGTACCTCCGACTATAATGTTGATGATGGGAATGTCTTCATCATGGATCGCTAACGCTTCTCTGACTCTCCCGATAGGGGCGGTGTCGTTCCCAGTGGTGTAGAGGGATGCTTGTTCGTCATCTTGTGTCCTGTTTATCGGGTTTCTCATGGCTTCTTCTCTAGCCTTGGTGGTAAATTCTCTGAGATAGCCCTCTGCACACGTCAGTGGCATGTCCCTTGACTTTATGGAACTTACAATAAGCATTTTCTCTTCCTCCCATGATTACTCCAGGTTTCACCGGGGCTGGATAACGGATGGGCAGTTTCCGTTGTTGGACAATTGCCAGAATTTCTGCTCTCGGGAGTATGAGGGAAGGGAGATCAGGATCATAAATTCTGCCCTTGGGTGGGTCCACTTGTCGCTGAGTGGGGGAATTTCCATGCCTTCCCCGTGGAAAATTTCCTCTTTGCCGATTCGAGGCTCTAGGGATGTGATCTTTTCGTTGAGCGTAATCGTCAATAGAGCGAGTGTCAGGAGCCGTGTTGGTATGAGGGCCATGAGCTAGAGGTGCGTGCTGCGGCACATTCTGAATTCTGTCCCTACTCTCTTCCCCCTCCATCTTTGCGTAATTGTGAGCTTTCAGCCTCAGCGCGTCTAAAGTCATTGGGGGGTCCACCATCAACATGTCTCGTAACTTTTCATAACAGCAGTTTGGCATTAGAGCTTCCACAACGAAATCAACAGTAACATCTGACGTTAATGACATTTCCATATCAAAACGATTGAGGAAATCCCTCAAAGATTCGTGAGGTTTCCTATGTATATCAAATAAAGTTGCAGCAGACTTCTTGATAGGAATTGCCGTGCTAAATCGGCTCCAGAACTTAGCTTCCAACTACGAGAAACTATCGATCGATTTAGCTGGGAGTCCCTCAAACCAAAGACGCGCGACCTCTGATAATGTCATGACAAAAATCTGGCACAAGGCCGAATCACTTTGAGTTTGGAATTGCACAAAATCTTTTACCTTGTTAAGGTGGGAGATGGGATCCTTTGTGCCATCATAAGATTTTGTCAGGAGTTTTACATGTCGGCTGACTCTATGATGTCGTATGCGGTAGCCAAACGGATGGCCAGTGTTATTCTCAGGGATCCTGCGAGGATGACGGGGGGGAGAGACCTCCAAATGACGCGTTTGCCCTCTAGAATCAGGCGCGTAATACAGCCTGGGGGATCGACTGCGACTCCTTGGTGAGCGAGTTCGATATCTTCTGCTATTGGATCTTTCACTGCGTCTAGGGGACATATCCCTGACCATCTCATCTCGTCTACCATCCCAATTACTTCTGTCTTTGCCATGCCATTGTTCACCTGGGAATACAGAAATTTCACGCGTATACGACGCAGAAGATTCCACTTGCCTATGAGCGAGTTGCCTAAAGCTGATAGGAGTCGTCGTTGTAGGCAAGGTCACATTTTCATGTCGTGGAGGTGATAACGGTCGATCAGCGACAATTGATAGGGTGAATAAAATGTGAGGAGGAATAATGGATCCTAAAGCATTTGGAGTAGATCCTGCAGCTAATACAGTTAGGTGGTCCAACTGGGCACGCAAAGCCATCAAAGCATTCGCTAGAGGGTGGTTTGTGTTGTTCATCATGGATCCCATCGGAGGGGGAGTGGAAAAACTAGATCCTGCAATTTGGGGAGTGGAAAAACTAGATCCTGTCATTTGGGAAGGTGTAACGCCCATTGGGGAGGATGATACTCCCATCGTTGGCCCAAAAAGGAAATCCGATTGTGCAGAAGGAGTTCCCTGTGCTGTGGTAGAATAGCAGCAGTAATGGAAGGAAAAAGTTCTCTGCGGGGAGCAAGAGGAATACCGTAGGGCTGAGGAGGCGTAGAATCTGGGTCAGAAGCCATGATCCTTCAATCTCCAGGAAAAAATAGAGCTTGGTTATTAAGGCTGCTCACTTAATGAAACCAAGACTCTCAACGAAAGCACCACTTTGATAAGATCTGAGTCTGCTGGAGAGGGGTAAGTAAGGAAAATGGCCTCCTGGGTTGCTGGTCCCGCAGTCCGATGTACCTGCAAAGCGTCGAAGGGGGTCTTCGACGTAGAAACTCTGATGCTTAAGTTAGTATAGTGGTTCCAATGGCAGAGCTTCGACCAACTATCTTAAGCTTACCTTTCTATCTTGTATGTTGGGGTATTTATAGACAAGAAGTGGACGTTACCTTGAGCTGATAACGCCCGAATCTCTTAGATGCCGCCTTATAACGTCTGGGATGGGATAACGCCATTTGTGTGACTAGATATCGAGTGAGACCCCCCCCCCCTCCCCGCTGATGTCGACCATCCCGGGATTCCGTGTAAGAAGAGGGGCGATAACCACAGTGGTTCAGCCCAGGCGACAACTACAGTACTCCGACCTTGTTATTGAGTATAAGGATAAAAATGCCCCTGGAATCACTTATATAGTTATCACTTTGTTCTCTAGCTGCATCCATCTCTATGTTGAATTATTTGATTACCTAATAAGCTTTGTGTTCTAGCTCAACAGGTAAAAGGCACGCCTTTCTGTACACCAACTTGTGTGGGGTCATACGATTGGCGTCTTATAAGTTGTCCTATTAGCCCAAAGTGCATCATCTAGCCTTTGACTCCAATCCTTCCTCGAGGGATTGACTATATTGGTCAAGATGGATTTAACTTGCCTATTTGATATCTCGGTTTATGGGTGGTAGGTAGTAGACACTCGATGCGTGATATTATACTTCTTGAACAAAGCTCCAACTATCCTATTATAAAAGTGGGTTCCTCAATCACTTTTTTAGATATCTCTCACGCCGATGTAAATTAAAGAAAATAAGAAAACTAATATAGTATACGTTTTATTATTTTTATATTTTTAATTTTGAAATATTAATTTGATGCTTTTACTAACTTTACAACAAAAAATTCTTTTAAGACATAACGATTAAAAGTTTGAAATAAATGAAAGTAATTTTTTAATTTACTCTATTATCAAATTTAAATCATTTTTTAATTTTTCATACAGTGAAATAACATACTCTTTATGTTTCATAATCAATGTTGGAGAATATACTTTTTTAAATTAAATATCATTAATATTAATGTAGGTAATTTTTTATTTAACTTTATTAACATACCTTTTAATTAAAACTCCTAAGATTTCTCTTTTTTCAAAAGAAAGTAGTTTAGTAGAGTATAGATAAAAAAAAACTAAAATTCACTTCCTTAGTCCCTTTGCAAAATCCTAAAATGACATTTTTTTATGAAACGAAAATAGTAACATATTCCCCCATGTGATACTTTTGCACAAATCTAATTATTTGATTAATGCATCTTATCGGGAAAAAAAAGCAAATACAAAATGACTCTAACAATAGCTATAAAGAAAATGGGATTTCACTTCATGTCAACATATGATTTAAAGGGATGTCAAACCACAAAAAATTATAATTTAATCGATTAGTACATAACGTTTTTATAATATAGGTTATGAGTTTAATCCCTAATATTGAAATGATAATTAATAATATAACCATTTTTTAAAAAAGAATTTCATGAGAGAACATGTTTAAAAGGGAATAAAAAATCGAGAACTTAGGCTTGTTCGGTATTATTTATGTTTTTTTTCCTGACTTTTAAAACACAAAATAGAAAATAAGATTTTTTTTAAAATTTTTAAAATTGTGTCATTGTTTTCATAAATTGTTCACTTAAAAGAACAAATTTAAAATAAAAAATTATTTTACCATTTTATGTTTTCCTTTTAGAAAAAAAAATCAAAAACAAAACCGATAACGAACAAGCTTATTTTTTTCTAATAAGAACAATTAACATATTCCATGTATACTTTTTGCGGACTATTAAGAATGATTTCTCATCTTTAATTTATTATTTACAATTTTAAAAGAAAAGAATTCTTTGCAATTTACAATCCACTTTATATATAATTTTGTAATTTAAATTAATTTACAACACAAACTTAGGTTATCAATATATGTTTAAGTTGTGAGTGACTTCAAGATTGTGGACGAGATGTGTTTGTGTGAAAGAATTCCGCAAAAGGATAACATATTTAAATTACTCCCTCCGTCTTTCAATGTTTGTCGTTTTAGTTTTTGCTTTTACTGTTTCGACACGTATCTTAAAACTGTCGGTAGACTCACTATTTGAGACAATTTTGCCCCTAATTTTTTCTGGGAAGTACGTTAAGGATTAACGTACGTTCACAAAAAAATTCGGATTTTTTGGGGTCAAATAGTGCCTCATCCGGCTTCCTCGATATGCGTTCCCTACTGAATATTGGGATGCGAGGAAGACAAACATTGAAGGACAGAGGGAGTAATTTATAAGGGAAAGAATTTGTCAGTCTTTCAGAATTCTACTCAACTCAAATATAGAAATCAACATCTTATTTAGTGACCTTATAGTGATTTTGACAAAATAAAATTAAAAATTGTCCTCACCTAACTTTTACTTTTATAAATCCTGTTTTGTGATAAGAAAACATTTTGGGATGTATAAACAAAAAATGAATTAATTTCTAACTGTTGAAAACGAAGAAGGGGAATTTGATTCCAATTACACTTACCGAAAATATCTATATATAAATGCTATATCACATGGTTATTTCTCGTTAATGTGTACAGTGGCGGATCCTGCCCTTGATATTTGGGGGCGAGATCATTGATGGATCTAGCATTTGTATTCAGGGGTGCGAGGGTTCCCCGAATATATATTTTTGGAGTATTTTAAAAGGAAGGCAAATAAGCTGAACGAAAAATTGAAAAAATGCTTAAGAGTATTTGTATCCGTCACTAAATAACAAATGTTTAGATAAACTTAACAAAAAGATAAATAAAAAGACAATATAGAAAAAAATTAATTATACATTAGAATTCATACAATATACGTACTTTTTACAATTGTTCTCTACTTTAGGATTGGAATTGAATGAGAGATTGAGAGGGTGATCGATATGTGATGATTTGGTGTAGAAATTGAATTAAATAAAGGGATTGGATTTCGGCAGAGATTGAATTGGCTTTGTCACGGGTTTATTGGTAGTGATGATTTGGGAAATGAGGATTTGGGATTTAATTGAAAGGATTTGGGTGTGGATTGAGTTTAAAATTTGGGTTGGGCTTTGGGTTGGGTTAATTTTTTTTTAAACTTTTATCTTTTACGTTTGAACTTTTATCGTTTACGAGCGAATTTTTATCGAATTATAGAGCGAACTTTTCATCATTTACTGTGTACTAATTATTTTACTTTATTTTATTCCACACTTTAACAATTTCGGTTCGAATTTTATATTAAAAATTTTTTTTTGAAAAGTTTTATGGGGGCCGCAGCCCCCTGGCCCCTATGAGGCTCCGCCTCTGAATGTGTATTTAAATAAAAAATGTGAAATTAATTATTAAATTAAAATATCCTTTAATGAATTTAAAAATTTTATATTTTTATTCGTGTTTTTAAATATAAACAGATGTAATTCCTAACCGTAGAATAAAAAAATATGATTGTTGTCACGAGGCCTTGACAGTTAATTATTCTCTCCTTAGCAAGCAACACACTATCAAGAATCTGACAGTAGCGCGTTTTGGCCAAGTCTATTGACCTTATCCATCACGGATTTCTTCCTGTTCGCAAGTAGTTTAGCCACTCAAATGAATAAACTAATTATTTAATCCAATTTCTTTGCCGATATACTCTGTAGCAAACTGTCAACATAACTGTTTTATTAATTAATTACTAATTGAATCATTAATATGGGTCAACTGGACGCCACACTTCCAATAGATTGAGACGACTCTGACACGTCACGCGGTTATAGCATTATTTTTTATTATAATATTAAAACTTAAACTCATAATTTTAATTTATAAAAGTTACGTACTACCGACCAAAATAAATGATAGCGGGCAATAAAGTGGGACGACTTTGATACGTCTTGCCCTTAGTGCATGTCCCCTCTACCCTTGGGATTAAGGGTAGCCCCATCTGCAAGGGTGGGTTGCCCAATCAAGGGGAAAAATAAATGAGTATGCAGGTACAACATTCACCCTCGAGGGAATTAGACAATTAGTCTTATGCATCTCCAATACTTTATAGATTCTTGTGCTTTGTATATTGTATATGTGCATATGATATTTAGTTTTTTTTTTTCTTTTATTAGTGGAGTTGATATTCAAATCTGAATTCAATTTTTTATTAATATTTTTACCATCCGTCAAATAATCAATGAATATGTAATAAGCATGTAGCTCGTTAATTGATATGAACTTAGTTTCACACCAATGTAAGAAATATTGGCAAGTGAGTATTTATTTTTTTGTTCAGATAAGTGAGTAATTAAAGTGACATTTTATCCTTGTGATCTAAACATGACTAATTACGTCCATGTAATGATTTACTTTACTTAATCTGGTCCCTGAATAACTTACAATCTGTTAGACCTGATGACGTTAGATTTTTTTTTCTAAAACTTAAAACAAAAAATAAAATTATCTGGAGCATTAAAAAAGGGAGAAATCTAGGAAAAAAAATTAAA
This sequence comes from Viola odorata, assembly GCA_963691705.1. NCBI lineage: Eukaryota > Viridiplantae > Streptophyta > Magnoliopsida > Malpighiales > Violaceae > Viola > Viola odorata. The sequence goes on from OY829538.1 coordinate 43,685,613, forward strand.
AAACACAAAATATTTTTTAAAAAATGAAACTGAAAAAAATAAGAAAAAATTTATAAATATACAAAAAAACGTATTTTTTAAAAAATAAAATAAATTTCTGAAACTTTAATAAAAAGGTGAAAAAAGTCTAGAAGATTTTAAAAAGTATTACAAGTTAAATTAAAAAAGGAAACTATAGGAAAAAATAAAAACAGAATAAATCATAAGAAAATAAGAAAAATATTTTTAAAAAGTGAGTAAGCATTTAAAAGATATAAAAAATAACGGAAATTTAAAAATAAGGATTTTTTTATAAATATGAAAAATAATAGAGTTTTTTTTTCAAAATAGTGATATATTTATTATAGAATTACAAAGAATTAGAAAAAATATATAGAACCTACTACTTAGATGCTCATGGTATGTTGATGGTGATACTTTCAAAACGAGAAAAAAATGAGGGTCTAGGTTCTATTTTTTTTCTTCTTTTTCAGTTATGGAATTATTATTTTTTAGTTATAGATTTTTCTTTTAGTTTTTCGAATTGTTTGTAATCCTAGGAAAAATTGTAACACTATTTTAAAAAAATTATTATTTGTTTTTATTTTATATATTTTTTTAAAATATATTTTTTATTTTTGATTTCCTTTATTTTTTATATTCTATAAAAGTTTACCAAATTTTTAAATGGACCATAGTTATTGGACAATCGAAATGTCCAGCCACTTTAGAGGTGGCTCGATGTTTACCGTTTATGTCGATCTTGTAAATTATAATTCATTCTTTTATAATACTAGTTATATAACGTATAATTCATTTTATTGTAACATGTTTCACTTTACTTGTAAACAAACTTTAGTAACATATTCTTATTCAATGGTCCACAATATTACTTACTAAGGAACGAACAAGATTTATCCACACCAAAGCTACACACTTTGTGTGGCCATGCCCTTCTGGCTTTTTTAAAAACTATTTTCCTTATTTTATTATGATTTTTTTCAATATTTTCCAATTTTTAATTTAATTTGTATTATTTTTTTAAATTTTATAGATTTTGTTAAGTTCCAGAAATTTATTTCAATGTTTTAATTTTTTGGTCCATTTTTTGGTTTATTTTTTATTTTTTTATTTCTTTAATATTTCATAGGGATCTTATTATTTAAAGTATCACACCATATGAACTTCATTAGTGAACTTAAATAAAATTTCATAGGATAGGAACCTAAATTGTCAATAAATCTAAATAGAAACTTAAAGACTATAGTCATGAGAGAATTATAAGCATAATGTCATAATTATCAACATTGTTGTCTTTTCCTTTCTCCTCTTGGATTGAAATGAAGATCAGAACAAAACAAAATCATATTGCACTTGATTGAAATGAACAAAAATGAACACAAGTTGCTTGATTCCAACTAATGGATCATGTTCCCCTAGGAAGACTTATTTGAAAATACATTGCAGAAAACACTCTCAATATATAACTCAATTTGAAAGATATATATAGTTTGGGAGAATCGATGGATCAATTGACAAGATTGCAAGACCTCCTGATCTGTCCTTGAGAACCAGTGAGAGGCTCGATGTCTCCCATCTTGATCATGGCAGCAGCAAAATCAGAGGCGAAACCAGAAGGGTCGTTGCTATACTCTTGAACAATGCTGGCGGTGGATGCTCCATTGCTGAAGAGCACTTGGTCCGATGCAAGAAGTCCCCGACTCTCAATCACATTCCCGAAGTAGTTGTTATCAAAAGAATTGGGTGTGACCAAATCAAGAGGTGCAAGGTTACCATTACCGTTGGGCCCATCTTGAGGACAAGTTTGTCTTCTAGTAGTAGCAAAAGCAGGATCAATATCACTCGTATTACTATAGATCCGATTGCGGAAGGTGACACACCTTGCCCGCCCTATGGTATGTGATCCTGCAGATTAATAATAATTAGCTATAATCAACTAATTAGCTATAAAACGATACCGCCAATAATCTTGTAGCTCAGCTGTATTAACGGATACTATCCTTTCGTTATAAAAAAATAACTTTTAAGATCATAAATTTTACAAAAATTAAAAAAAAATAATTATTAAAATTAATAAGCCAATAAACATCATTTATACATAGCTAAGCTATATATATATATATATACACGGAGTGAGTATAATGTAAGAGACATTATATAATTGATTGCATAGAATTAAAGGGAAGAAACAAGCATTAAATATAAATTAATAAAAGTTGTGGTGAATGACACAAACCTGAAAGGGCCACCATGTCTCTTGCATTTAAACCTTTTCCGAGAAATGAGTCAAGAAGAGATTGGAGGCTAGCTGAAGCAAGGGGAATGTTAGCATCAGCTAAGGTCCTGCTTGCTGTGGTAGAGTCTCTCCTTCCAAGATTCACGGTCCATGTTGGCCCATTGACCTTTTTTTGTTGTTGCAGGAGATTAATTATTAGTTAAATAGAAGAAAGAAAAAAAATTTAATTGAGAAGTTTTTCTTTTCTCATGTTTTTTCACAGTAGTATAGATATATAGATTTAAAATTCTTACAGCCTCAGATGCATCGCGAGCAGCAACAGCAACAATGTCTGCACATGAAACAACTCCAGGGCAGATACTCTCCACATTGGCTTTTGCAGCAGCAATGACATCTAATCCTCCAATGGCATTGTTATTGCTGAATGAGGTCTGCTCACTCTGAATTACTGGAGATTCGTCGAGCAGGATAGATGCGTCACAACCCTATACCACAATATATACACCAAAATAATTAGCGTCACGCTACTTTTTTCTTTTAAGATAAAATTTGGGTGACTTCCAGAATCAACTGACTTCAAAATGTGCTTTTAATAAGTATAGTTTGCTTCTAAAAAAATTACACTAAAAGTTACCTGAACAAAACAATCATGGAAGTGAAGTTGAATGAGCTTTGCAGCCATCCTCGTGTCGGCCGTGACAGCAGTGCTAATGGAGCTCCGGATTGTTGTCAAAGCATTAGGACATGTGTTGTCATAAAAGTTGGAAGAAAGTTGTGCTTGGCATGGCAATTGCAAGCATGGAAATACGATCAACAGCACTGAGAAAGTAATAATGCAACCAAAAGATGAAAAAGAAGCCATGTTAATTTTCCAAAATTCTTCTCCCCTGATTACCAGTACTTGTGTTTGTGTAATGGATGGTGTAATAGAGCAAACTCACATATGGTATTTAAAGGCTTGGCAATTGGCATGCATATGCATGTTTATTTTGGTGCATGGTTGGTGGTAGGAAGGAATATTTCAAGATAGTACTACTAGCTTCCTTGCCAGTTTAATTCTTACTTGAGTTTACTTCTATTCAAGAATAATCCGACGTTTTCCTTTGTATTTTAATTTTAATTTTAATTATTTAATTATTTAATTATTTAATTATTTTATTGGCGACTTTTCGCTTGTTATTTTCATATATTGATTTGTCAACTTGTACCGGCGTTGGATCATAAATGTTAAATAGCTGTTCAAAAAATGCTAATAAATGCTCAATAAGAAAAATATACAGTCGCCAAAAAAGAAACATTAATTAGAAACAGTGTGTATGACAAGTATGTGGTCATTGAAATGGGGTGGTGCCAGTGTGTGTGAACATACCATGGAAAAAGAGGCCACGGTTCTTTTATGTCTTGAAAACAACGTATCAATTGGATGGATCTTTCATTTTCTAACCGGTGGAAAAATCAAAGACTGGTGCTTTTGACTGTTTCGACAAAAACATTAAATCACGGACTTTTTTATTATAAAATTTCCACACTAAATGATATGTATCCAATTCAATTTCATGTTAGATCACTTCGCCTTTGACTTGCTCACCACATAGTCGTCAAAAAAAACAAGGTTCATTAAACATGGGATGACTTTGTCTCCGATAATTTTTCACGTTTATAATTTAATCTCATTCATTTAAATTAGATAAATTATACGAATAAAATTAAATCATTATAATCTAAAAATAAAAATAAATAGTGACTAATCACCATATGATGAAAAAAAATCATTTCCTTTCATCTACATAGGTATTAGGTGCCCCTTTTCGTAGTTTTGCCACTCATTTCATACAATAAAAATAAATATCTAAATATTGGTCGGGTCGTAAAGTGAATTAGATCAAACCACTCAAATTTTGTTACATTAGTTACTATAGAATTTTTGTAGAATTTTATAGTATTTATTAAGGTTATAAAACTCGACCCGGCCATAAACTCATTAAGGAGAGAGGGTTAAGGGTCGAGGGTTGGATGTTAAGTTGGGATCGAACCGGTATAATCCATAATTTTAATAAATTGGTAAATAAAGATTATATTTACGTAGAGTGTAACATTTTTAAAGATAAATGAAAAGTTTATCTTGTATTTATATTATTTGTTGTCATTTAATATCAATAAGACATTGGTGGTGTAGTGGATAAACGGTTGAATATGGGTTCAAATCTCATATTTAATATTATAAGATTTTATTTTATAAATTGATCAATCCGAGTTCAACCCGATTAAATTCACTCCGAATTTACAGAGTATGCCTTAGATTGAATTGATTTTATTGAATATAGAGGTCTTTCAGGATCTGAACTCTTACTCCCCTACTCATACAATAAAGGTTCTGATAAAACTGTCTGTATAAAAATAAAAGAATTCAACGCTAAAGATCTACTACTAATTTTCAACGAAAAATCAATATCAAATGAACTCAAAATTCATTCCCTATTATACTCATAACCAAGATAGTTAAACTCGCGAATTTTCAACAAAAAATCAATACCAAATGAACTCAAAATTCATTCCCTATTATACTCATAACCAAGATAGTTAAACTCGCGAGTTAAACTCTTAAACTCGTACGAGTTTACGAATTAACTCCCCTCAGCGAGTTAATTTGGACATGAAATCTAAATCTGCTGAAATTGGAGTGAAAATTTGATTTAACTCGGTAAACTTGGCTGAGTTCACCAAATCAAAGTGAGTTTATAGAAATGATAATTAAAAAAAATGATGTAAAACATTGTCGTTTCATTGAGTAAAACAGCGTCGTTTAATTTTAGGATTTATCAGCTTAACTTTTCTTTCTCCCTCGACCTCTCTGACTCCTTCCTCAACCAGCAGTAGCAACCAAACTCACCAAAACATTCTCAACCTTAACCACCATCGTCGGCCACCATCGTCCGCCACCACCGTTTGTCATTTTGGATTTGGGGATTCTTCAATAAATCAAAAGATAAACGATGGTGATAGTTTAGTGGAGAATGAAGAGGATGATGATGCTTTAGATCCTTAACCAAGTTTTAACCATGTTGAACTTTATATTGGTTTTAACACGTGAGTTAATTTGAACTACGTTTATTATGTGTTTGATTTATGGATTATTGACTAGTATTATGTATTAAATGTTTATTTCTTATGTGTTGCATTTTAGTTATATTATACATTAAAAAATTTATTTTTGTAAATTTTGAATGATTACTGATTTTTTTTATAGAAAATGACTATATTTATATTTATATATAAAATAATAATATTTAAATTATCAAAATATATAAATTTTTACGATTTTACGTTTTCAATTTTACCTATCCATTATAAAAATAAGCATGCAATAGTAACTCATTCTCAGTGAATCTGACACGAATAAATTGGAGAATTACAATGTAAAAATGAAAGAAAAAATCTAAAACAACCTTGATAAATAGTTAAAAAACAAGAATGAAGAATCTTTAAGTGGAAAATTAAAGTGACAAAATGCTACACACAAAGAGAATATGATGAAACTCACATCACAATGTCACTTCAACCAACAGAATCGCAAGATCCTTTGTCATTCGAAAAAAACATTATTGAGAACTCGAGTTAAGAAGCAACAAACTAAAATAATTCACGTTGCAATTAGAGAGAAACAACAACCAAGATTTCACTTTTGTTACAAATAATAGAGAATCTAATTTTTGTTTCACCGAGAAAGATTCTTCTTTTTTGAGACCCAAATCTGGATACACTTAGATTAGAAAAAAATTACAAAATAATCAATTTTATTTTCTTTTGCTCAAAGAACAATGAAAGAGGAAGACGGAGGGGAGGAGAGAGACGAAAGGGATGGAGAGAGAATTTGTTGGGTAGATTTCGTTGATTTGCTTGCATGTTTTTTTTTCTTCTTTTATACTCTATTTGTGAGATAGACACTACGCCTATGTATGAGGACAAAGATTACAATAGAAAGGAAAGGAAGGGAAAGGAAATTTTTAAAATTTTTTTTGTATGGGAAAAAAAGTGCAAGAGAATAAAAAAGAATGCAATGGAGGAAATAAATTGTAAAAATTTCCTTTCGAATCCACACAGTATTTCCTCACACAAGTGAGAGGAAAAGGAAGGAATTAAAGGAAAATAAAAAGTTATTCCATTATTATCTTTGCTAGGTTTTTACGTTTTTTCATTGCAGAACTTTTTTTTTTATTCCCTCTTCATATTGAACAAACGCTTCCATTTTTTCGTTCCCAACAGGTAAGTACATTTTGATGATTTTTCTTCCTAGGTGTTACCAGAAGTGGGTTTTAAGGAGGCGTTCTCAGGGCAGGTTCGTGCGCCGACAATTTTCAAATGTGTGAGAGTGACGGCGGTGGAGGATGGTGAGGATGAGTTTGCTTATCAAGATGTGGTGAAGATTAATGGCCATATGTTTAAAGATTTTTTGTACGATCAAAGAGTGGAAGGTAGAGATGGGTTTCCTAATATTTTCGAGCTGCATTTGGGTGGTGGTAGTAGCAGTGGCGGGGGAAATGGAGGGATAGGGGATCTTCATCCGCTCCAATTATGGATCCATCTGATGTTTATGATGCTTCTGGTGGTGGAGGATTGCTTGGAGGCATAAACTATGGTAATCCAATAAATTAAAAAGGTTTAGGTGTTGTTTCACAACGGAAAATTTTCTGAAAATTTTGGCATATCTTCCTCACACGGAGCTCACGGGTTGGTCCGCCAAACCATGACTCGGTTCGTGCCAAAACCCTAGCTTACCATGAGCTTCCATGCCTAGCCTTCACAACACATGAGTACCACTACCTACCTCCATGAGATCGTCCGCCTAGGCCAAGTCTTCCGTCTAGGCCAAGCTGGCCATCTAGACCCAGTCATCCGTCTAGGCCAAACCTTCCATCTAGGCCAAGACGTGCGCCTAAACCCACCTTCTAGCCAGTCAAGACCAAGCTTCCCAAGGCCCTTTGTCCAAGGGTATTTAGGGGTTTTTTAATGTAATAATTTAGTAGTATAAATAATGAGTGATAGACTCATTTTAGACCAACCTTGAATTTGTGAGTGAATCTCTTCATAGGCCAAATCGTAGGAGTAGTGTTTAGGGTTCTTAAAACTGGTTAGGGCTCTTAAATCCATCCATCTATCTTCATCTTTTTTATCGATTAGGTTGCCTAGATTGTATTCTATGAGGGTTAATCTTGAAGAGAGATCCTTGTGTAGCCAACAGCAAGGTTGCCTAGATCTTATTCTAGGAGGGTTTGTCTAGTTACTCAAGTTATATTCTTGTAAACACTTTTCCATTAATACATATCTACATTTCCTCAATCATTCCTCCATTATTTCCGCTGCAATTGTCACTCCATATCCCATCTAAAACGTCCATCTTCCATCATATCACCGTGGGTTACCATCCTCCCAAAGAGGACTAGATCCTTCAAGAACAACATTTGGCTATCTTCTCCAAATCGGAACCAAGATCGTATCATGTGGTAACGGAGCTTCATGGAAATCCTCTAGATTAGTAACTTGCGTCTTTCATCATTTCTATGGTCTAAATCATCTTCTTTTCCATCGGTTTTCATTTTGGAGCATTTTGATAATTTTCAGTTTTTGGCCAAAATCTTCGTCTTTTTGTGATTTGATCTTGTGTGAGCCAAAAATCTAGAAATTTTTTGTTTCTATTCATCTTCAAGCTTCAAATATTCATCTTCTTTGTTCTTCATGGCCTTCAAATCTTCATATTTTTGCAAGAACAATGTGACAAGTGTCTAGTGGTCCCCTTTTTGTTTGCTTATGTAGTTGTCATCCACCACACTTGATCCACATTCAGCCACATCTCCCTCGTTCCTACACCAAGCATTTCATTTGGCATATGCATAGAATATTTTTGTAGATATTTTATGCACACATTCTTGCCACATCACTTGACGCCTCACATATTTTTGCCACCTCATCACTTTTGCCACGTCATACATTTTTGGCAATTAGTGAAAAATATTTCTTGACTTTAAACCATAGTTATCAGAACCGGACCGAACCGGCCAGTTCAACCGGACATTTTTACGTTTCCGGTCCGATTCAGCTATCAGACCGGATTTGCATCTGACCCGGGTTGGACCGATCGACCCGGCCTATTTTTAACGAACCGATGATTCGGATCAAACTGGATCAAACCGGTTGGTTCGATGACGTGTCAAAATGGCGTCGTTTTACCACGGCCAAAACGACGCCGTTTTGCTTTTTCTTCACTTAACTCTCTTCTTTCTCTTCGCGTGTTCTGTTCTTCTTCTTCATGTTCTTTCTTCCCTGCAGATTATGGATGAAGAAGGAGCAAGCAAATGGGTTGGGGTTCGGGTTAGGGAGATAGGCACGTGAGGGGGGTGAAAGGAAACTGGTTGGAGGGTTTGGATTTGGATTTGGTAAGAAGAAGAGTGGTAATGGAATGGGTTAGTGGAGTTGATATCGTGCGCCGGGAGTGAAGGTTTGGTAAGAGCGTTTGGCTTTGGAGGAGCAATGATACGATCCTTGTTTGCAAAGGAGACGTAGCACCAATATTGATCTTTGTTCAAGACGGGATTTCCCTGCGGAATGGGTAACTTTCTTAAGCAATTAAGCCTGTTGATCGCTAAGCATCAACCAACCTAATTCGAATAAGGAAGGGTCTTAATCGAATCGCTAAGCCTATATTCCTTGTGAATATCAACCTAGAACAGACAATTAATGGAAGTAATTTGGGGTTTTACTTGGAATGACTCAAGCTGACAAAACTCAAGAAGAACAAGGTTCATTCGTTGTTGAATGCAAAAGGGGCAGAGAATATAAGAAAATATCTTTATAAATAATCAGCCAAGTTTCTAAGGACGCCAAAAGGCTCCTTATATAAGGTTACAAGGAAACCCTATTAGTAATAGAAGCAGGAGTTCTAAATAAGGTAATTGTAAATAATTAAAGTAAATATAAATATATTTAAATACATTCCAGCAGCTCATGTCGAGTTCTCCATCATCAGGCCAAGGTTTGGGCCGAAACTTCAAGTTGTATGTTGTCTCACGCACAGACTGCGCATCATAATGTTTATGTCCATAACATTCAAACCACTGGGACAAATGAGCTGAATCTTGTCCCAAATGAAAGATAACATCCTGAAGTTTCCAACGAGCGGTCGATCGCATGATTTGGACCTGTACAGAGCCGGCTGAGTTTCGACGAAGTTGCTTGTTGCGTCTGCTCCTAGAACTGCTGTGTGCGAGATTGTCATCTCGAATCTCCTTGAGATCTACTTGTCCGAATGCTCTGAAACTTGGACACAGCCTTCCTAAGACTCCAATAGGTCTTGTATATGTTCTGGATATGTTATTGACGCCGTTCTTCCAAGGATTGACTCGGATGGATGTCAAACCTTGCGCTAGGTTCCTCCAAGCCACCTTCCATGTCATCCTATGCATGAAGACTTGATCAAGCAGCGTCTCCTGCCTTGTCTCCATGTATAGAGGTTGTATTAACCTCACTGGGGTTAACCATGGGGCTAGGATCGTATCATACCCTTCCCCTTCGAAAAGATTCGCCCTCGAATCTGATTCTTTTAAGACAACAATTCTATTAGAATCAAGAAAGGAAACACATGAAGGAAAGGGCTTACCCAAGGCATCCAACTCCAATTGTTGCAACTTAGACAACTCCTTCTCCTTCAAAACATCCTGCTCTCGCTGCCCTAAAGAGAATACATAAGAAGAAGAAGAATTAGTTAACCCATGCTCACTCTTTTCATGGGGGCTGTTTTGATTAGTCTTCTGTAAGACTTTGGGTTCTTTTAAGCCCTTTTCTTTTTCTCGCTCACTCACTTCTGCACCTAGACATGTAATGGACTTCTCTTCTTGAATAGGGAACTTGTCTTCATAGACCTCGAATGCTTGAACTTTGATTATAGAAAATTCCGTTCTTGGATCCATATCATTCTCCCCTTCTTCGAGAAGATTCGTCCTCGAATCTTGCTCAGCATCATCTTTCGCCTTTGACTTAGTAGGCCTGATACTAGGATAAAGAGACCTCTTCTTCCTTTTCTTCTCTATTCTGATCGCCTCTTGTAACATATCCTCTAAGTAGAAGAACTCAGTGTAATGCAGTGGATCTATTATCTCTTGGTTGAGGCCTACGAAGAATCTTGCCATCGTCTCCTTTTTGGTCTCCTTGACTTGTGCTCTCTCCAAAGCAATCTCCATCTCATTAAAGTACTCTTCAACACACTTATTTCCTTGTGTCAAGGTCTGTAACTTATGGAGGAGCTCACGGCTGAAGTGATTAGGAACAAACCGCTGCCTCATCACCCGTTTCATCTCACTCCAATCCTCAATTGGATCTAAGTAGATAGTCACTCTCTTGTGATTGAGCTGATCCCACCAATCCCTTGCATACCCGCTAAACGCAGCTGATGCTAACCTCACTTTCTTCCTTTCTGAATAATCATGGCAGCGAAAAATAGATTGTACATCTTGCTCCCAATCCAAGTAATCATTCGGACCATACACTGCTTCAAAAGGCGGAAGTCTTACCCTTGACTCACCTTTGTTATATGTCTCGGCCTTAGCCCTCAAACCAACCAAGATCTTCCTCCTTTCACACCTATCATACTTCCCTTGCCTCAAATAGGCATCATCATCATAATCTTGCCTCAAAGACCATTGCATGTACAACATTATATAAGGTATAGAATTCGGTTTCGGCAAACACAGTGTAGTAATTCAAGCACAGCTTTTGACTCCGGTGTCCGAATCACCCGATTCTTGATTCGGAAACCTAACAGACTCAGCTTTCCAACGGATCCTTTTTCACTCAAATCTAACTTCAGTAGCTATATATTAAAATTCAATTTTCGACTTGACAGAAATTGTACAGAATTTGGCATAAAACACAATTTAGTAAATCGACTATAGCTTTTGACTCCGGTGTCCAAATCACTTGATTCTTTTTGATTCGAAAACCTAAAAGGTGCAGCTTTCCAACGAGACCATTCTCACCAAAATCAGACTTCAATAGCTATGTATTAAAATTCAATTTTGACACTGCCAGAAATTTGCACATATAACGAACCAAGCACAACAAAGAAATCGGTTTTGAATGGAGCAGAAGAACAACCGATTTCAACAATGAAAACAGAAAATTTCAGAACCGATACCTTACCAATCATGAACACCTTTAAGCTCCGCTACTAGCTGATACGATCCTTGTTTGCAAAGGAGACGTAGCACCAATGTTGATCTTTGTTCAAGACGGGATTTCCCTACGGAATAGGTAACTTTCTTAAGCAATTAAGCCTGTTGATCGCTAAGCATCAACCAACCTAACTCAAATAAGGAAGGGTCTTAATCGAATCGCTAAGCCTATATTCCTTGTGAATATCAACCTAGAACATACAATTAATGGAAGTAATTTGGGGTTTTACTTGGAACGACTCAAGCTTACAAAACTCAAGAAGAACAAGGTTCATTCGTTGTTGAACGCAAAAGGGGCAGAGAATATAAGAAAATATCTTTATAAATAATCAGCCAAGTTTCTAAGGAGGCCAAGAGGCTCCTTATATAAGGTTACAAGGAAACCCTAATAGTAATAGAAGTAGGAGTTCTAAATAAGGTAATTGTAACTAATTAAAGTAAATATAAATATATTTAAATACATTCCAGCAGCTCATGTCGAGTTCTCCATCATCGGGCCAAGGTTTGGGCCGAAACTTCAAGTTGTATGTTGTCTCGCGCACAGACTGTGCATCATAATGTTTACGTCCATAACATTCAAACCACTGGGAAAAATGAGCTGAATCTTGTCCCAAATGAAAGCTAACATCCTGAAGTTTCCAATGAGTAGTCGATCGTATGATTTGGACCTGTACAGAGCCGGCTGAGTTCCGACGAAGTTGCCTGTTGTGTCTGCTCCTAGAACTGCTGTGTGCGAGATTGTCATCTCGAATCTCCTTGAGATCTACTTGTCCGAATGCTCTGAAACTTGGACACAGCCTTCCTAAGACTCCAATAGGTCTTGTATATGTTCTGGATATGTTTTTGATGCCGTTCTTCCAAGGGTTGACTCAGATGGATGTCAAACCTTGCGCTAGGTGCCTCCAAGCCACCTTCCATGTCATCCTATGCGTGAAGACTTGATCAAGCAGCGTCTCCTGCCTTGTCTCCATGTATAGAGGTTGTATTAACCTCACTGGGGTTAACCATAGGGCTAGGATCGTATCAAGCAATTGCAAGAGATGAGGCGCAGAGCACATCTTCTCTCTTTCCTACTGTTTTTTTTTATTTTTTCCTCCTTTACTTTGGATAAGATAGTTTGGCTCCTTAACAATGTAGTATAATAGAATATTGAAAGTCCAAAAAGCTGCTTCTAGCCTCCTTAACAAGTTAATTTTTTTTTTAAAAATAAAAAATAGGAAATTGTTAATCCAATTGTATAATTGATCAATCACCGCCATCAAAGGTGCTAAAATTGCTCCCTGTGTTGATGAATTAATTGTGGCATTTGTTACCGATTTACTCAATAAAATTTAATTACGCCTATTTCCCAATTTAATTCAATTCAATCCCTGATTTTCATACAATTATTAAATGCGTATCATTTAATTGTGGTATTCATTTTGGTGTTACCCGCCATTTCCCAATTCAATTTAATTTAATTCCTTGATTTTTATGCAATTATTAAATACACTATCTTTTCTCTTTTCTCTCTTTTTTAAACATATATATTTAGTATATTTATTATTTTAATTATTTTAATTTGGTTTGTTTACCTTCCGTAAATGATTCTTCACCTTCATTATATATACATACGAAAGAAGTTTTTTTTTATTGTTGGTTTCTTAGGTAGGAAATAAAAAATGTACTCCCTAAAGAATCCATGGTGGAAAAAAGAAATAGGAATAGTAAATGGCAAGGTTTCTTATTGGGTCGGTCAACCCCTTTCTTATTTAATAATGCATTATTATTATTTGAAAAATTATTAATAAAAAAAGAATCCATCGTACAATTATCACAAATCCTCACCGTAACATTAAATGGTTTGTCTAAAATAAAATTTGTGTATATAAGAATGAATATTTTAACTATTAAATAAAATTTTGATGACGTTATAATTAAAAAATAATGATTTTTTAAAAGTAATTAAAGCATTATCTAATGGTTTTTTTGATTAGTTGTTCCCGCCTCTTTAACATTCTTCACATCTTTTTTTTTTGGGTGAGAAATAACATCATACATTTGATACTTAACTCGTCATCAAACTTATTTTGTAATTTGGATATTTAAATGTATTTGAACTTTGAATATCATTTCATTTGAATGTTGGATAGTTTCTTTATTTTTAACTTTTGATCTACTTGATATTTTATTTTGATATATTATAAAATACTACAGTAAAAACCAGCCGGTTCAATCCGGTTTAATCTGGCTCAATCATCTAATATTGAACGGTTCAATGTGTGAACGGTTCAAAATGGACCAGCATCTACAATCTGGTCGAACCCGGTTCAACTCGGTTGAACCACCAAATTTTTATTTCCGGTTCGCTGTCCGGTCCGGTTCTGATAACTATGCTTTAAACTGCTTGTCATACACTAATTACTTGAAAAATACTTGTCATACATATTTCTTTAAAGACTCTTGCACTCATTTACAAAAAAAAAAAAAAAAAGGAAAAGAATAATGCGTACCCTTACAAAAGAAAACAAAGGGGTGAGTCAAGCAAGAGTCTCCTTGTGTATGTATGCATTGTTAAGTGTGTGTAGTAGCATTTTACAAGGTGTGTATTTGCATTTTCCAATTTTCCCTCCATCTTTTCAATTTTTGGCTTTCCTTTCTCTTTTCCTTTTCTCTTGTCATTTCCGTGTGTTCTTGTGTATCTAGTATCTTGGTGTCTTCTTTCTTGATTCCTAAAATTTACTTCATACTCTAAGCCATAGTTTTAAAAACCGACCCAGAGTGATCCGTCGGACCGATTTGAACCGAGTTCAACCGGGGTTCAACTGGGTTCGAACGGATTGACCCATTGGATCATTCCGTGTCGTTCACACATAGAACTGCTCAAGCTTAGATAATTGAACCGGATAAAACCGGTGTCTATAACGGGTCGGCCCATCAAATTCTCCATATTGAAAAAAATTAAAAAAATTTAAAAATTAAAAAAATTTAAAAATTTAAAAATTTAAAAAACCCAAAACGGCGTCTTTTTGGTTTGACATCGACCCAGCCGGGTCAATAGCGGGTTGACTGGGTCGTCAATTTTGTGAAAATCGGCCGGGTCGATCGGTTTTTCCGGTTCGATTGCATGTCCGGTCAGATAGCTGAACCGAACCGAAAATCTCTTCGGGTCACGGTTTTACCGGTCTGACCGTCGGGTCGGTCCGGTTTTTAAAACTATGCTCTAAGCCATTTTAGTGTTCATACATCTAGCATTTGTTCCTTGATCACTAATTCGGCTTTCCTTACCTTCCTTTCTCGCCCTTGTTTTTTTTGCATTCCTTGTGCTTTCTTTGATTCTTAGAGTCTTTGCTACCCTATGGTTTGGTTTATGCTTGGAGATAAGAGTGGGTAAGGAGGTGAGATTATTTGAGTGACTGTGCGAAACACGAGTGCAAACACGTAAGGGAGCGATTTGTTTTCACTAACCTATATGTATATCTATAGTTTGTTCTTTTTGTGGGAACCGTAATTATGTCTTATTATTATGATGATATTGAGTCCTATCGGGGGGCTAATTCTCTTGGTTCAAGTGTTGCCTATGCCTTAGTTGCGGGTGTGACCGCAAGCCAAGGCCGAGACTTCTACACCGAAGCTGCATTTTCCCCAAGCCATAGCCTAGGTTCCCCATCCTACCAAACCCATGGCCATGGCTCCACTACTTGTGTCCCGGTCCGCCGACCTCCTCAACGCCCCTACATCCCACCGGCTTCTATGGTTGCTCCTACGCAACGTTCCAATCACAGTGCCCAATCATATGCACGAGGGTCGTCCTATGCACAAGAACCTCCATCCTTAGACTCGGAGATTGCTTCAATTCTAGCGCGAATGGAATGAACCACCCAAGCCATGGTAGAAACCGCGGACACAATGATGCTTCAATTGAAGAACCTACGGGACTCCCAGCACCGTGGGCAATGTGAGTTGGTTATTGACAAGAGGGCGGAGAGTGGTGTTGCGTCTAGTGCTTATTTATCCATTGATGATGTGGTGGTTCCATGGGTCATAGAATTGGATGATTTAGAGGTAAATCTGAGTGGTGATGATCATATGGAAAATGGGGACAATGGGAGCGTAAGAGTGAGTGGTGGGTTTTCTACGGTGGCCAAGAGAGAGCTCTTCATTGTCTTGCATTGCAGCACCATTTTGAGCATCCAGGCAGCGAGTTCTCCATCATTCCGGCGGCCCCTTCCCTTACTTATTCGGACCCGTTGATGCATTCCTTAGGAGGCTAGAATGCTTTCTCTTAAGATCGTTGTCCGGCGACGTGGATTCAATACAGAAATTGACTCGAAGAAAACACGAAAGTCTCCAAGGTTTGGTAGCCTTGGCACCCTACGTCGAATCCCTTGAGGTTCTTGGATCAAACCTTTGAATCTCCAAGATTTGGTGGTCTTGGCACTCCAAAGAACAGATGACTCAATGAATGGTGCTTTTAAATTTTACTTGACAAGCTAATCGAATGCATGTAACTCAATTAGTTGCAAGGTTCATCAAGAACAAGTGGATAAAGATCCAAAGCAATTTGCTTTCAAATTTCAATAATCAAGTCTCCTGAAAATAACATGGGCGGCTCCTTTTTAATGAAGCGCTAAACCCTAATTCCAAAAATGGAAACTAGTTTAGTTTCTAAATAATGACTTAAACGAAAATGGCAACAAGCCACCCTTCCAAATAAGTTCTGAACCCCTAAAATAATATAAATAAAGTCTACTAAATAGGATAGAAGTGCAAGCGCCACCGTTTAGGTCAAAAGGCCCAAGTGGCTTTGCTTGCGGGTCCGCCGAATCACGTTTTAAGGAAACAAGGCGTTTTCCTTATTCCCTCAAGCGTTCCCACTGAAATTTGGAGGGAAACTTCCTAACACATATATGAAGTTCGGGGATGAATATTGTGTGAGGAAATATGCACCAATCTTCAAAAGGCTCGGCGGTGGCTTTCACTGTCCAATGCGGGCTTGTGATTTGGGCATGTCCCAAATACTTCGGGCATTTCTCCTGATTTTTGGCCTGGAATCCCCTCTTGTATTATAAATACTCATGGTCTGGTCAAAAATAGTAAAAGGGCGTTGGTGGACCTAAAGGTCCGAGGACTTAAATGTTCCATGAAGGTCGAGGCGGTAAGCGTTGTTGTTGATCTTCTCAACAATCTGAAATGGGCCATCTCATCATGGTGCTAATTTCCCACGTCTTTTCTCTAGGAACCTCTCACGTTTGAGGTGCAGCCATACCCAATCGCCAACTTCAAAGGACACGGTCTTGCGGCCTTCATTGCGCTTGCGCACTAGGCGCTCATTTGTGCGCTCAATGTTTTGCTTAGCCTTCTCATGTATCCTCTTGATATTTTCTACCCTCTGCTGTCCATCTAAGTTAGAAACATCACTCAAAGGCAAAGGGGTCAAATCCATGGGAGTAATCAAATTAAAGCCATAAACTACTTTAAAAGGTGAACAATTGGTAGTGGGATGGATTGAACGATTATAAGCAAACTCCATGAAAGGCAAATGATCAGTCCATTTAGATACATGTTTAATAACTAAAGAGCGTAAAAGAGACCCTACAGTATGGTTAACAACCTCAGTTTTACCGTCGGTTTGAGGGTGACAAGAAGTTGAATACAACAATTTAGTTCCAAGACGACTCCACAACACTCGCCAAAAGTGGCTCAAAAATCTTCCATCATGGTCACTAACAATACTAATAGGCATACCATGGAGGCGGACTACCTCTCTAAAGAATATATTAGCAACCTGAGACGCATCATTAGTATTTTTACAAGGCAAAAAGTGCGCCATGTTGGAAAATCGATCCACAACAACAAATATACCATCCTTACCATCCCAAGATTTAGGTAAACCTACAATGAAGTCCATGGACAGACCGGTCCAAGGTTGGGAAGGTACGGGCAGCGGCATAAACTCACCATGACTAGCTAACCGAGATTTTGCCCTTTGGCAAACTACACATCTAGCAATCACACGCACAACATCACGTCTCATCTTAAGCCAATAAAAGTGTGATTTCAGCAT
Organism: Viola odorata; assembly: GCA_963691705.1. NCBI lineage: Eukaryota > Viridiplantae > Streptophyta > Magnoliopsida > Malpighiales > Violaceae > Viola > Viola odorata. Next base: position 43,703,116 of record OY829538.1, read on the forward strand.
GTCATAGGTTTTATTAATGCCAAAGTGGCCCATCAATCCACCACTATGTGATTCATGCACAAGTAATTCACGCAAAGAACACTTAGGAATGCAAAGACGCTTGCGCCGAAATAGATAGTTATCATGCGTATAAAATTTCACATCAGCCATGGAATCACAAGTCGTATAGATCTCACCAAAATCCAAATCAGTAGGGTAGAGTGGAATTATTTGAGAAAACCCTAAAATTTTGATACTTAACGAAGAGATCAAGACATACCTCCTAGACAATGCGTCGACCACAACATTGTCTTTTCCTTCCTTGTACTTAATGTGATAAGGGAAAGCTTCCAAGAACTCCAGCCACACGGCATGTCTCCTATTCAACTTCCCTTTTCCCTTTAGGTATTTGAGGCTCAAGTGGTCAGTGTGCACCACAAATTCCCTCGGCATCAAGTAGTGTTGCCAAACCTCGAAAGCCCTAACTAGCGCATAAAGCTCTTTGTCATACGTTGGATAAAGCAGCTGGGCATCCTTGAGCTTCTCACTAAAGAAGGGTATTGGCTTCTTCTCTTGCATCAAAACAGCACCTATACCTATTCCACTCGCGTCGCACTCCAACTCAAACGGTTTGTCAAAGTCAGGAAGGGCTAACACGGGCGTGTTGGACATCTTGTCCTTTAACGCTTGGAATGCGGCCTCTTGAGGTTCCTCCCACCTGAAATCAACATGTTTCTTAGTTAGGTCATTAAGTGGGGCAGCAAGAGTACTAAAATCATGAATGAAATGACCATAAAAGGAAGCTAAGCCATGAAAGGAGCGGATGTCGCTTGCTGTTTTTGGCGTCGGCCACTCCTTGATTGCTTGCACCTTTGCTTCATCCACCTTCACACCATATTTTCCCACAAGAAACCCTAAGAAGTCAACCTGTTCTAAAGGAAAAGAGCACTTGGAGAGCTTAGCATAAAGCTTCTCTTCGCGCAAGGTTAGGAAAATCTCTTTAAGATGCGCAACATGCTCATGTAAAGATTTGCTATAAACTAAGATGTCATCAAAGTATACAACAATAAATTTTCCTATAAAACGCCTAAGAACATGGTTCATAAGTCTCATTAAGGTGCTTGGGGCATTAGTCAATCCAAACGGTATCACTAACCATTCATACAAACCATACTTTATTTTAAATGCCGTTTTCCATTCATCATCCTCTTTCATTCTAATTTGATGATAGCCGCTCATTAAGTCAATTTTCGAAAAAATTACACTACCACTAAGCTCTTCTAACATATCATCTAAGCGAGGTATGGGGTGACGATACTTTACCATAATTTTGTTGACAGCTCGGCAGTCAACACACATTCGCCAAGTTCCATCTTTCTTCGGCACTAGAATCACTGGAACTGCGCATGGAGATAAGCTTTCTCGGACATATCCCTTGCTAAGGAGGTCATCTACTTGCCTCTGGAGTTCCTTAGTCTCTTTGGGGTTTCTCCTATAGGTTGTTCTGTTTGGGATAGTCGAACCCGGCACAAAATCGATTTGGTGCTCTATGCCGCGGATTGGAGGCAAACCGGGCGGCATCTCTTCGGGTGTTACATCTTTGAACTCCTGCAAAACAGCCAAGATAGAAGAGGGCACAAAAGCTAAAGGATCAAGATTAGTACTGTTCAAACAAAAGGATTTAAAGCGAATTAAAAGCAAAGGGCGATTCTCGCCACAAAACTGTTTTTGTAAAACAAACGCCTTGCTCAAATCCTTTCCTTTCGCATACAAGTTCACTTTCTTTTCTTTTTCTTGCCTTTTCTTTTCTTTTCAGGCTCTTTCTTTTCTGTTTTTGACCCGCACTCACTCTTTTTACGGGGGCTGTTTTCATTCCTTTCTTTTATTCCAAACCCGTGCTCACTTTTTTCACGGGGGCTGTTTTCATCAATTTTTTTGTTTACAAGTTTTGAGACCTCAAATTCGGCATAGGACTTCTCCAACCAGAGCTGGTCCTCAAGCACTTGCGTAGGTGTAAGAGGTGCAAGTGTGAATTTAACTCCTTCCTTCTCAAGCTTGTAACGATTGCTCCTCCCTTCGTGAATGGCGTTGCGGTCAAATTGCCATGGTCGGCCAAGTAGCACATGTGACGATTGCATTGGGACGACATCACACGATACCTCATCCTTGTATTTCCCAATAGACAAACTCACTAATACTTACCTACACACCTTAACGCTGATTCCATCAGTCATCCATTGCAGCTGGTACGGCTTTGGATGCTTGACCACGGGTAATCCTAGCTTGTGCACAAGAAGCGTACTAGCACAATTAGTACATGAGCCATTATCAATAATAAAAGAGCATACCTTAGTACCAATATGGCACCTAGCATGGAATAGGTTCTCCCTTTGTTCCTCCTCACAAGGTTCGGCTCTTGGTTGCACACTCAAATTCCTCCGAGCTACTAAGGATACCGAATCACAAACCTTAGTTTCGTGATCCGTCGACCCTTCTTCCTCACTTTCCTCTTCCGAATCCTCCACTAACTCGACATCATCCTCCGAATCCATCTCGCCATTGCCCCTAATGATCATAACTCTTTTTTGGGGACATTCGACTTGCTTATGGCCTCGGCCACTACACTTAAAGCACACAATGTCTCTTGTAGGCACACGGTTAGTACTAGTAATGGGAACTTTAGAAGGAGTAGGGTTTGCCGAATTACCTTTGGTACCATAAGAAGGTTTAGATACCTTGGGTGTTTCCTTGCTGTCCTTATTCCCCTTGGACCATGTAGACTTGTTCCAAGTGGAAGTTCGAGAATTAGGGGTGTACGGACTAGTAAAGGCAGCCTTGACCTTGCGTTGCCTCTCTATCTTCACGGCTATGTAGAGCATCTCCTCCAAACTCCTATATTGAGTCAACTCCAAAGAGTTAGCTATCTCTCTATTCAGCCCACTAATAAACCGAGCCATCTTTGATTCCTCATCTTCTATCACATTAACCCTAGCCATAAGGACTTCTAACTCATTGTGATAGTCGTTCACGGTTTTGGTTCCTTGGGTGAGCTTTTGTAAGTGCTGAAGTTGGTTCCTATGGTAGTACGGTGGGACAAACTTCCTTTTCATCACAAACTTCATATTCTCCTAAGTAGTCATGGGACCTCTCAAATCCTCATTCACTTGCTCCCACCAATGGGCGGCATAACCAGAAAATTCCACGGATGCCAATTTTATTTTCTTCTTATCCGTGTAATTGTGACAACGGAAAATGGCACCCATCTTTCTTTCCCAAGTCAGATATGCCTCGGGATCATCCTTCCCTTCAAAGGATGGAATCTTGAGCTTGACACTCCCAAGATGGTTGTCAGCTCGCTCGCGCTCCTCACGACGCGGCTGCTCGAAGTGACGCTCTCGCCCACCAAAGGCGTGTCTACCGCGTCCATGCGCACCTCCTCGGCGTATTTGGAACCCCCTCGGCCCCACCATGTGAGGAACCTCCTCATACTCATTTTCAGAACCATCTAACTCAGGCTCACTGTGCTGGTCGTCGCTCGGTGCAGGTGCATAGGCCTCTCGATTCACTCTAGGGTTTAGGTGTTGCACAAAGTGTGTTCCGGGTGCTTGTGGAATAACATCCTCACGCTCCCTAGCCTTAACCTGCTTCCTCTAAGCTTTCATATCCTAGAGCTGGGCTGCTATGTCTTGTAGTGCCTTGGCTACATCGTTCACATTTGTAGCCTCCTTTTCCGAATTTCCTGACATCCTGAAATTCAAAACAAAAAATTTTCCAAGCGTAAAATTGCCTAAAACTAACACTCCCTTACGTGTTTACTCTCGTGTTTGTCTCTTTAATAATCTCACAATCAGATTGCCTTATATCCTCCTCCAGTCATCCAAGATGAACCTGACTCGAAGAAATTTCAAGAAAAAGCTTCCAAAGAGACACACAAAGAAAACTAGTGTAGAAAGAAATTTTGAGGTAATATACTCGAATCAATTGCAAAGATAAATCAACCAATCAAGTATACCACAGAGTAGAAAGGCACAGCAGCAATGGAATCAAGAAAAAGCTCCAAATAAACGGATTGAGTCAGTTTATAAACTCAAAAACGCTAATGGCATGCAATTAGGGTTTTAAAACTTATTTTTGCCACAACTTTTGATTCCCAATTCCAAATCCAATGATTCTTTTTGCTATGAGTCACAAATTCACTCTAGTATTTGATTTTGAAGTTCCCCCCTTTTCTTTGTATTTTTTTTAAAATTTTCAACACAACACAAAACACAAATTAACTAAGACACTTTGGGGACTGGTATATATATCTTTTTGACACAAGTAAAGACCTAGAAATTGTTGAGATTATTTGCACACTAATCACACACACAAGACACAAACTGACACAAAACAACTAACACACAGCACGCAAGAGAAATGGTGTAGAAGAGAATGAAGGAATACCAATTCTAATAAGGAAAACGATAATTTAAAGGGATAGATTTACCAAGTCGGGACAGCTGAGCTCCACTACCAACTGATGCGTTCCTTAGTAGGCTAGAACGCTCTCTCTTAAGATCGTTGTCCGGTGACGTGGATTCAATGCGGAAATTGACTCGAAGAAAACACGGAAGTCTCCAAGGTTTGGTGGCCTTGGTACCCTACGTCGAATCCCTTGAGGTTCTTGGGTCAAACCTTTGAATCTCCAAGATTTGGTGGTCTTGGCACTCCAAAGAATGGATGACTCATTGAATGGTGCTTTCAAGTTTTACTTGACAAGCTAATTGAATGCACGAAACTCAATTAGTTGCAAGGTTCATCAAGAACAAGTGGATAAAGATCCAAAGCAATCTGCTTTCAAATTTCAATAATCAAGTCTGCTGAAAATAACATGGGCGGCTTCTTTTTAATGAAGCGCTAAACCCTAATTCCAAAAATGGAAACTGGTTTAGTTTCTAAATAATGACTTAAACGAAAATGGCAACAAGCCACCCTTCCAAATAAGTTCTGAAACCCTAAAATAATATAAATAAAGTCTACTAAATAGGATAGAAGTGCAGGCGCCACCGTTTAGGTCAAAAGGCCCAAGTGGCTTTGCTTGCGGGTCCGCCGAATCACGTTTTAAGGAAACAAGGCGTTTTCCTTATTCCCTCGAGCGTTCCCACTGAAATTTGGAGGGAAACTTCCTAGAACATATACAAAGTTCTGGGATGAATATTGTGCTAGGAAATATGCTCCAATATTCAAAAGGCTTGGCGGTGGCTTTCACTGTCCAATGCGGGCTTGTGATTTGGGCACGTCCCAAATCCTTCGGGCGTTTCTCCTGATTTTTGTCCTGGACTCCCCTCTTGTATTATAAATACTCATGGCTTGGTCAAAAATGGGAAAAGGGCGTTGGTGGACCTAAAGGTCTGAGGTGGCCATGTGTAGCCCATCTGTAGGCGCGGACGCGGTGTGGATTAGGGTTACGAGGCGCGGCTGGGGTGCGCGGAGGCTGGCTTCCTCCGAGGCTGTCTCTGCCTTCAGTTCCATGTGGATGAGGCTGCTGAGCCTCACCTGCAAGGCTCGGTGATAACAATTAAGAAAATCCTAAGGGCATTGCTGTAATTATGACCCCTAAGGAGGACGGAATCCTATAACCCTATCGGACATCTAAGCTATCGCCCCTAGACTATGAGGTGTTTTCTGGGATGGTCGACATCAGCGGGGGGGGGGAGGTCTCACGCGTCTCTGCACGCACGACATCATCCCATCCTAGGGCAGCTACGGCACCACCCACGGAGTTATCGCCCCCGGCATCACCTTGGGTATCGCCCTCGGTACCCTCCTCGGAGGTATCGCCCGTGACGTCAGATCCAGGTATCGCCCATGACGTCAACCAGAGCATTATCTTTCCGGGATATCGCCTTTTTGTCCAGATATCGCCCCTAGCGGCCTATAAATACCCCCTCATTTTTAAAACATCGAGTAAGCCTAAGATTGCCTTCTAGAACCTCTGCTATTTTGAACCACTTACTGACTTAAGCATCGGAGTGTCTACGCCGGAGCCCCCCTCCGGCGCTTTGCAGGTGTGTCCGACGTCAGCTACAGCGACTCTGACCAACAGAAGCCATCATCCCGATCATCTCAAAGATTGAATCTTATCAAATTGGTGCTTTCATTGAGAGACTTGGTCCATTAAGTGAGCGTCCTTAATAGCCAAGCTCTATTTTACCCAGAGATCGGAACGATCATGACTTCTGAGTCGGAGCCGACGTGACCCTCATCCTCTAATGTTCCTTTTTTGATCCGTAGATAGTTATTCCCTTTTGCTACTACTGATCTTTCTGTGACAGTGCAACAAATCACTCTGGAATCTCCGGATCTTTCGGCCAGGTCGGCAGGGGAAGCCCCCTCCTCTCAGATGATCATTTCGTTATCCCAGATGGCGGGATCTAGCTTTTCTACTCCTCCTCCGAGGGGATTTGTGTTGAACAGTGTAGACCACCCTTTTGCGAGTGAAATAGTGGCCCTTCGTTCTCGGTTGGAATATTTTACTAAAATGGCTGGAAGAATCACACCTGAGGTTTCTGGGTCGAGTGTCCCTCCCCGTGTCATGTTCACGCCATCTATTGTCACTGAGCGGCCCTTGTCACCGTTGTTACAGGGAAACCTCCAGCCGACTTTGCCTACAACAGATACCCCGATTAGTTTTGTGCAACTCACTCAAGGACGAGTGAAGCCTTATGTGCCACAGGTGCTACAAGTTCCCATCCCTCAGGAGGATCGGCACCTTGATGAGGTCAGAAACCGTTGGGACGGTCGAAGAGAAGGAACGAATAGAGGTTTATCTCCCGAGTACAGTGAAAGATCCAGTAGTAGAAGATATCGAACTCGTTCGCCCAGGAGCCGCAGCCAGTCTCCTAGGAAACATCCTACGCCAGATCCGCGGAATCGGAGGCGTCAAGCGAAAATATCTCCCCTGCGCCATGCACGTGAAATCCTTGATGACACATCGGGTCACCCATTTAGCCGTCGTATAAGGCGCCATAAGGTCAGCCGACATGTGAAGCTTCCCACTGAGACTTATGACGGCACCAGAGATCCCATTTCCCATGTCAATAAGGTGAAAGATTTCGTTCAATTTCAGACTCACAGTGATGTGGCGTTATGCCAAATATTTGTTATGACATTATCAGGAGTTGCGCGTCTCTGGTTCGAGGGCCTTCCTGGCGGATCTATTAGCAACTTCTCACAATTGGAATCTAAGTTCTGGAGTAGATTTAGTACAGCGATTCCAATCAGGAGATCCGCCGCCGCGTTATTTGACATACGTCGAATGCCTCAAGAAACTTTGAAGGAATTTCTCAGTCGATTCGATCTGGAAATGTCACTAACGCCGGGTATTACCATTGATTTCGCTATAGAAGCCCTGAAAAGGAACTGTCGTTATAGTACATTGAAAGATGCACTGATGGTGGACCCTCCAGCAACTTTAGACGCGTTAAGACTTAAAGCCCAAAATGGAAGAAGAGGAAAACAGAGATAGAGCCTATAACATACCGCCTGAGGCGCCTCTAATTCCTAACGCTCCTGCAATTACCATTCCTGACGACCGCCTCATCGACGATTATGCTCAACGGAAAGATCATATTTCCAAAACCTCCAGTAGGCGGAAAGCTAACTCTTCGAATGGAAAGCCTGGTAATTCCCTTACTCAGCGTCAAAGAGATCCTTCTAAAGGTCGGATGTACGACCCTGATTTCCCTTCCCTTAATCTACCAAGGGCGGAGATTTTAGCGATAGTGGAGCAGCGAAACCTTCCCATCCGTTACCCTGCGCCTATGAAGCCTAGAGTGCTTCTAGGGAGAAGAGAAAATGCTTATTGCAAGTTCCACAAAGCCAGGGGGCACTCTACAGAAGTATGTAGAGAATTAAAATCGGCAATAGAACGTTTGGTGGAAGAAGGTTACTTGGGAGAATTCGCCGCCAAAGTAAGAGAAGACGCTAGAAACAATCCTACGAAAAGGAAGGCAGACGACCGACAAGTACCCCCTCGCATCCCAGAGAAGGATAATATTCCTGGAGGGAGAGGTAAAGAAGCTTTCACAGTAGACGACGAGGACTTCCCTATGATTAACATCATAGCGGGAGGGACTCCTTATATGGACGGATCAGAGCAATTGACGACCGCGTTAGGAGATAAACGCAAACGGGATGGCGCGCTAAAGAAAGGTGAAGCGATAAGCATCCTAGATCGCATGATATTAGCCTTCTCAGAAGAGGACGAAAAAGGCATTGTCTATCCGCATAATGACGCATTGGTGGTTACGGAGTCAGAAGAACTCTTGTTGATAACGGGAGTGCGGTGAACCTCTTCTCGTTAGAGGCCTACAATCTCATGAAATGACCCGACAACGAGTTAACACCGTGCAAGAAACCCATAATTGGAGTGGACGGGGTCCCGATCCCTGTCACAGGGATAACTACTTTGCCCGTGTACTTTAGAGAAGACACCTCCAAGCGATCGGAGGATCTGTTATTCCTTGTCGTGGACTTAAACTTGCCCTACAATGTCATACTCGGACGACCCTTCCTCAACCGCTTTGGAGCGGTGATATCTCAAAAGCATCTGAAGATGAAATACCCCTCCTGGGACGGAGTGGTATCGATAAAGGGCAACCAAAAACTGGCGGTTGAATGCTACCTGCTCATGACTCAAAAGAGTTACGATAGGTATGTATGTATAACGGTGGACCCATACAAACAGGGTGATGAGAAGCGCGCTCAACCTCTGGACAAAATGGTGCCCGTACCAGTGATCGGCATAGAAGAAGCAAGCATCCTAGTCAGCGAAAAGCTCAGTCCAGTGGAAAACCTTCAATTAGCCCGGTTATTGAACAAATGTCAAGGAGAGTTCGCGTGGAAACCCACAGACATGCCGGGTATATCATGCAAAATAGCCGAACACCAGCTCAGTGTTGACCTTGGCGTCAGGCCGGACCAGCAAAAGCGGTCGCGTTCTTTACGGAAAAAGCTTTAGCCGTTGATAAAGAAGTGACAAAGCTCCTTGACGCAGGGTTCATCCGCGAAGTTCAATACCCTACTTGGTTAGCCAACCCAGTTCTTGTTCCTAAGCCCAATGGAGACTGGCGCATGTGTATCGACTTTACCGATTTGAACGATGCTTGCCCTAAGGATTGCTACCCGCTTCCCCGTATTGACCAATTAGTCGATCAGACTGCCTGGTACGCATATTTGAGTTCACTTGACGCTAACTCCGGATACCACCAAATTCCCATGGCCGTTGAAGATGAAGAAAAGGCTGCCTTCATCACTCCTAAGGCCACTTACTGTTATACGGCGATGCCGTTTGGGCTGAAGAACGCTGGGGCAACGTTCCAACGTATGGCAAACAAGATATTCGAAGAACAGATAGGGAGGAATATGGAAGCATCCGTTGATGATATATTGGTAAAGAGCGCAAACTTTCAGGATCACTTGCAGGATCTGAAAGAAGTCTTTAACGTGATGAAAATGCACAGCATGAAACTGAACCTCCGAAAATGCATGTTTGCGTTTCAGACGGGGAAATTCCTAGGCTACGTAGTCAGCCAAAAATGAATCCAGCCTAACCCATCAAAGATTATATCTCCAAGAACCGTTAAGGATGTACAAAGGCTAACAGGGCGCGTTATCGCCCTAGGGTGATTTATTTCCAAACAAGGCGAGAAGTGTCTCCCTTTTTTCAAAGTCATACGCAAGAAAGCACCATTCGGGTGGACCCCAGAATGTGAAGAGGCGTTCGTTAGCCTAAAAGATTACCTATCGTCTGACCTACTGCTGACAAGGCCGGAGCCGGGTGATACTTTATATTTATACCTCGGCGCTGCTGACGAAGTGGTTAGTGCCGTCCTCGTTCGCGACGATAGCCACACGCACCACCCTGTATATTTTGTAAGTCACGTTGTGAAAGATGCGGAGCTGCGATATGCCCGAATTGAGAAAATAACGTTCGCACTAATACAAGCCACTCGAAAAATGGGCAGATACTTCCAGTCCTACCCCGTTATCGTGCTTACAGACCAACCTCTGAAGAGAATATTTTGAAAGCCTGAGTCCTCAGGAAGAATGTTAATCTGGGCGCTCGAACTCGAGCAGTATGGGCTGAGGTATCAGTCCCGACCGTCCGTGAAGGCTCAAATCCTGGCAGATTTTATAGCAGAATACACCTTTACAGAAGATCCGTTAACAGATGTACCCGAAGAGGAGTGGGGCGACATGGATCTCCCATTTCCAGAAACTTATACGGACCTCTGGATCATTCATGTAGATGGAGCTAAAAACCAAGAATTGGCTGTAGCCGAAATCTTCATAAATGGGCCGCACGATATGCGAATACAATACGCCATCCGAATTCTGCAGCCGTTATCCAATAACACGGTAGAGTACGAGGCGTTACTAGCCGGACTCAGGATAGGGAGAAGCCTTTCTTCCAAAGGTAGGCACGATACCGGAAGAACAGGAAACATGCGTCTAAAAATTTGTGGTGACTCCAAACTGGTAATTTACCAGGTCTTGGGGCACTCTCAGGCCCGGGAGCCCATCATGATCCAATACCTCGCCAAGGTGAAACGAGAGCTATTGGAAATAAAGAAAGAAGGCATGCAAGTCAGCTTTGAGCACGTTCCCTGAGAGGACAACGCCGAAGCTGACAATCTCGCCAAGCTGGCCGCGAACCCGGAAGCGTCCATACCCAAAGGTGTGTATTACCGTGAGTTACCTATACCTTACTTCATGGAAGAGCAAGCGTCTCTGTGTGTGGAAGAACTCGAGAATGACTGGCGGGTCCCTGTAATCAAATACTTGAAACACGAAGAACTGCCTGTGGATATCGCTGAAAAGAAAAGGGTGCTGAGACAAGCAGCTCGTTGTACGTACTATGATGGGGACTTAGTTCGGAGATGTTTTTCTCACCCAGCCGCCAAATGTATAACGGAGCAAGAGGGTCTTCACACCTTGCGCGAAATTCACGAAGGGGTGTGCGGTATGTACGTGTCAGGTGGCACCCTGGCTGCACAAGTTTTCAGATCTGGATTCTATTGGCCCACCATCCGGAGAGATTGCCACAACTATGTGCAAACTTGCCCAAAATGTCAGGAGTTCTCTAAAATTCCTCGACGTCCCGCCACCGAAATATCCGAGATTATCGCTCCTTGCCCTTTTGCTAAATGGGGGATCGATATCCTAGGCCCATTTCAAAAGGCAAGGTCCCAACTGAAATTTGTGATAGTGGCAGTGGACTACTTTACGAAGTGGGCGGAAGCTGAAGCGGTCGCCAACATCACGGCGGAAAAAACTTGGCATTTCTTCAAACACCAAGTTATCATGAGGTTTGGCGTACCCCGCATCCTAGTCAGCGATAACGGAACACAGTTCACCAGCTAATTCTTCAAAGACCAGTGCTCGGAATTCGGGATTGAGCAGCGATTCTCTTCCGTGGCTCACCCGCAAACCAATGGGCAGGCGGAAGTGACCAACCGGGGCATCCTCAGCGGTATTAAGAAAAACCTGGAGGGGTCTAAAAAGAAGTGGGCCGACGAGCTGCCATATGTGATGTGGGCGTACCGCATGCCCGTTAAAACCAATACCAGAGAAACACCTTTCGCATTGGCCTTCGGAACCGAGGCTGTTACGCCAGTAGAAATCGGTACCATGAGCCTGCGAGTGGCTCACTTTTGGGAGGAGCTGAATGAGGAAAGGTTACGAGCTAACCTTGACGCATTACCAGAGGTGGTCCAAGAAGAAACCCTCCTGAAAACGCTACATTACAAGCTAAAGATGACCCGTTATCATAACAGGCGCGTCAAAGAATGGTTGCTGAAGGCAAGCGAGCGGCTGGTCAACGTGTGGGGAAGCTCAGTCCAAACTGGGATGGGCCGTATCGCGTTACCCGCGTTATCGGGAAATGAGCCTATCATCTGGAGACACTCGATGGTACTCCCTTACCTAACTCTTGGAACATCGCTTGTTTAAAATTATATTATCCTAGAACTTGATTTTATCTGCACCTTTGACTGATGCCAACCCTAACCTTAGCTAACGCTCGGTGAGAGAGCTTTCTTGGGTGTTTGTGGTTGCTTTTGTGCAGATAAAAAAGGGGGATCCTGGGAGTGAAAAGTCCTATCCTTGTGACGGCCGGTCCTGATCAGACGGCTCACTAAGTGAGGGCACGACCCAGCATGCCTTGAACTAGCGTCGGGATTGAAAGGTCCCTGACGCCCCCGGGAGTGAAAAGTTCTATCCTTGTGATGACCGATCTTGATCAGATGGCTCACTAAGTGAGGGCACTTCCCGGTATCCTTGGGAGTGAAAAGCCCTTTTCTTATACTGACCGTTCTCGTGGAGACGGCCCATCAAGACAAGACACGCCCTAGGGAAATAGTAACTCTGTTCTAGAAAGGAAAAGTCCTATCTTAGTGACCGAGCTAATATAGACGGCTCATTAAGTGAGGGCACGATTCTAGACGCGAGGACAACGCCTGAAAGTGAAAAACCCTAGCCTTGTGACGGCCTGTCCTGATCCGACGGCTCACAAAGATGAGGCACTTTCCAGGCCGACCGTGGAAATATAGAAACGTGAAAAATCGTGAAGTCCCAGCTAGTAACCAGATGCGTGATCCCTGATGAAGTATAAAGCTGATAGAAAAAGCAATTTACGCGGTTTCCGTATTAACGTCCTATGACGGCAACAGAAAGGATCCTACAGGTAATTACTGTCTCTTATAGCATGTTATGCTACTAATGGTTTACAATTAAGAATGTGCAGAATACTTTTTGAACGGCGGAAAGATTGATGATCGCACAAATGGCGATATCATGAGACTCGTCAGGAAAGCTAACTCGATACCGAGCTCAGTGATTTCTGTTGCCGAAACGCTAGGAGCTTGCTCGAGAAAGTAAACACATTATGTTATCGGGGCGACAATGACGCCAAAGGAGTTTCAAAAAGTGAAAACTAAAGAAAGGGAAAGACAACGATAAAGATATAAACTGATTGAATACATGAAAAGGCCTTTGAGGGGTCACGAGTTCTAAGGCTCAAAACAATAACGCCATGGAGGCAAAAAACAAAAATCCTAGCAATTCCCAATAGCTACAGAAGAGGCGGCGAAGCTTTAGGGTGCGTCAGCCCTTGGGGTTCCTCTGTTTCCAGCCCTCTGCCTTAGCTTGGCGAAAACCCATATCATTGAGGTCGGCAGACTTCCGTTTGAAAGCCCTCGTGACCTCCTCACCTTTATACGCATCTACCCCATGGACCTCCTCGAAGCAATCAACCAAAATAATGGCAGTCCGCTCGACATGCCACAGACACTTATCGGCTGACTCCTCTTCTAGAGCGACCTTCCCTTCCTCCAAGGTAGCTTTCTCCCTTGCCAAAGATGACTTCTTTTCTTCCAGGGCGACATTCTTGGCTTTTTCCGCAGTCAAGGCAGCATCAAGGGCGGACGCTTGCCCTTTCAGTTCCTGCTGGGTCAGCAATAATTGAGTACGTTCCTCCAGCAACTTTTTCTTCTCATTTCGCTCTTTGGAAAGTTCAGCCAAGGAGGCGGCAAGAGAGGCAGCCTGACGCTGCGCGTGCTCTGTCCAGTAATTGAACTTCACAAAGTTGGTGAAGAGGCTAGAGCCTAGCGAATTTGCCTTGTCATCGTCAATCTTAGAGAGGAAAGCCTCCCGTTCGACAGCGGACGATAATATCTGGGCAGCCAATAAAGCGGAAACCTCGTCCGAGCCATCACCCCCGATAGCCGTCAAGCCTGTGTTGCGAAAATCATATAAGCCAACTTGATGAGTCACAGTACCGGATTCACTCACCGAACTTAGATCAGCAGCAAAGTTGAAGGTGGTGTCCTCTTTGCCGGAACATTGCGACAATGGAACGCTCGAAGGGATGAACACCAGGGGAACATGAGGATGAACCTGTGTAGAAGTACCCCCTTGGATGATGTAGGAACCATGGGAATGGTAGCCCGAAAAGTCCTGCAAACGCTCTTGGTAGTCCAGGTTAGGAGGATATGAGTGAACAGACCCGCCGAAAGAATTTGGCGAAGCCCCGTAAGACTCAGTTGTACCCATGTTTACCAGAAACTCCGAGGGATGATCCTGGGGAACAGCCGTGGAAACGAAGGCGCTGGCAGGTCTGACTTCCGTCACAGCGACAGTAGAGGATAAGCTGCCGCCCTCACCCTCCTGTCGAGGTCTCTTCTTGGAACCACCCAGCACATAACCCATCTCCATATCGCCTATGGGAGATGCGGAAGTAGGAGCAACAACAGTATCCTACAAAGAACACAGTATAAAAGGCAGATAAGAGAAACAGATGAAATAATGACAGACATCAATGTACAGCATATCGCGGCCAAAAAGAACACTCACAACAGCAGTGTCAAGAGGAGGCGCTTCTGAAGAAGCTGCCGCGTCCGGAGAAGGAGTGAGAGTGGCAACGCTTCTCGTTCTTTTCTTCTTTTTTCCTTTGGCAAGGGCCTTAGGGACTTTAGAAGAAGATGGTTGAGTAGGATGAGCAGCGACGGTCACGATGGGGATACCCGAAGGAATGTCGGTATTTCCCTCACCAGTCGAGGAAGAGGATACTTGAGCGAGGCTCACGGAAGTAGCGGTTGGTACAATTGGGTTATCAGTAGCTTCCGTGGAGACAGCCCTCTCCTTTTCTTTTCTTTCCCGAGCCCTTTTTAGTCATCTCCTAACGCTCTCAGGTGTGTAATTGGGATCCGTCGCGGTATGATCGCAAAATAACGTTTGCGTTAGTATCAGCAGTAATAGGGAAAGAAGCAACACGACACTCACGTCTAACACAGGATTGAATGTCCGCCCCGCATGCCAGATAACGGGTGTGAACGCTGATTTCCAGTTGAAACAATTTGTCTAACCAGCCCTGTTCAAGCTGAGGAAGGCTCTCCGGCCGGCCCCAAGCGCTATCCTTGACGTCTTGGTTAAACCCAGATCGCCACCAGGAACCAGGAACTTCAGGAAGATCTATCACAAAGAACTCCTTTTTCCAAGCCTCGACGGAAGACTCAATGTGGAGGAGTTTCCAAGTAAAGGACTTGAGTGAGTCATCGTCATAATGGGGCGATATCATTATCACACCCCGACACTTCATCAACTTAAAAACCGACTTAAGCAACAAAAGGGTAGGGGAAGTGATCCCCTTATATTTACAAAGTTTCAAAAAGGCATAAACACAGCAATATGCATTTGGGGCTAATTGGATGGGATTCAAATCGCAAGCAATAAGCAATTGTTTTATGAAAGGGTCGACGGGAAGCCGGAAACCATAACGGAACATTTGTGCATACAGAACCCTACGTTTGCCCGTCAAAACGCTGTTCAAGCGTATCGACTCAGGGGCAACGGTGGCCTTATGGTTGCAGGGATAACAACATTATGTGCGGCTAAATGCTCATCAAGAGCGACTTTAGAGGTGATACTGCTAACCGTAATATCCATCTTTTTCTCATCGGCAGACTTCGACTCAGGGCGGCGAGTCTTAGCCATGACAGAAATAAGAAATTAAAGACGAAGAAGACGATGGAAGAAAATAGGAAATACCTTTAGAGAAAAAGCACTTCGAGAACCCTGAATGGTGGAAAGAAAATAAGACAGCTAGAGAGAATATGAAGAAAGCAGAATGACAAAAGTAAGAAAAAGAAATAAGTGTTGGGTTTTATAACCCTAGTGGCCAAAAGAAACGACGGACGCTGCAGTCGTTACGTGAGGAGCAACACAAGGAATAGACTCAAGCAATGAGTACAATTCTAGAGAAGCGCGACAACGCTTCGATTTTGCTAAAATTCTAGAGCACGCTAGCCCTCGGTGCCCTAAAGAATGGACACGTGTGTCTGTGCCATCACGAATTTTCTCTCGCATTAATGAGAGGATCGTGAGCATTAAATGCTCTGAAAAGCAGAAATGATTTTCTGGAATAAGACATGAGCGATATTGCAATAATGGAGATAACGCAGGATGGCGTTAGCCAAGCCGGCAGCTTTCGAGATAACGCGAGAAAGCAAAACAAAGATCAGTTATTATCTAAGAATGAAGTACAGATATCGTTGCGCGATAAGGCGTTATTACAAGACAAAGGAAGCAAATAAAGAGGAAAATCCTCCAAAGGGTCAGCCTTGACTAATCATGGTCCAGCACGGATATCGCAGCTGCCATTCACCTTGAAGCTTCGACAGCTCTGTTACCTTCGCCAAAGCGGCGTCTAGTTGTTTCTTCGAACCGGGAGAGCACCGAACCTTGTCGCTCTGATCCTCGAGAAAATAATGCAGCTCGCGGAAGCTGGCCAACATGTCATTCAGAAGGCGTGTATGCTGAATTTCAGGGGGATGCCGCTGGAACTCTTCCTTGTCCTTCGAAGAACTGAACATTTGGCCCACTATAGAGCCTACCGGCTCATCTCACGATAACGGATCTGATATCCCTAAAGCGCGAAGCCCGTTAGTACCAAAATATGACAGATCCAGCTGGTATGCGACATTTCCTTGAGGACTTTGAGGGGAAAGATTGGCGATATAGGGAGGAGAGTAACTTTTTGCGACACTACCAATGCCCGAGATCGAAGAAAGGAATAAGGGCTGAGGCTTCCTCGGGAGAATATTAAGAGGAACACTTGGGTTCAAAACCGGCATGGTCACATCCGGAATACAGGAAGAGATCGGAGAATCAGGGCCACCAGACGGCAAGGGTGAGTCCACCACCCCCGAAACCTCATTAGCTTTGGAAGGAACGGCAGAAGGCACCTTGACAACCTCCGCCACCTGCGAGGTACCCGCGACATGAGAAGTGTCAACCCCCGCGGTAGGAACTGCATTAACTTCCCTCAAGGGAGGAACCGGTGGGCCAGTTTTCTCTTTTCGGGTTTTCTTTCAGAGACGCTCCGTCTCGGCAGCCATCTCTTCGCTATCGTCCTAGGTTGACTCTACCACGGGATCATTTTTTCTCGCCCTAAGCTTCATTCGTCGGGCAAGGGTGGCGTGACGTAGCTCGGAACCGGTATCCATGCTCTCGCTATCGCTGTCAACTATTCCAGTCGCAGGACGACACGGAGTCACCCCCCTGCCCCGAGGTGGCAACCAATTCTCAAGAAAATGAGAAGGTTGAGCGGAAGCACTGCGTGTTGCGACGGTCTTAGTTCTCCTTCTCCTCAGCGGGATAGTCGGACGGCTGGAGCTTTCAGGTGGTGGAGAAGGGGGTAATGTCTAAAGCGGCACCACGTTCAGAGGAGTGTTATTTCCCCTGGAGGAATGACCTTCAGCGCTACTTGCCAGCGAAACATGTTAATATAGCAAGCAAATCAAAGCATAAATCCCACACCAGGAAGGTGGAGTTATTTGAACGGGATTGAGATCGTAATGATTTAGCAGCTTCATCAGAGAAGTCTGGATCGGGAGATGAAACCCGTAGAGGAACATCTTGAAATAAACCAGCCGGAACGTTCCCCACATGGCATCATGAAGCCGAATATCCTTCGTAGGGATATAAGGGCGGCAACCCAAGGGGAAGGTGATACCGTTCTCCTCTAACTCTACCCTCAAAACTTCATTACAATAAAAAATACTACGAGCTCTCCTAGCCTCGAGATCTATGGGATTTTCGGCACCCGCAGTGGCTCTAACACGAGACATAAGGGACTGGAAAAATAAAACTACGACGAGAGAGGAACAAAATACCTGGAGCAAGAAGCCAGTAAATAGGCCGTCGGCGCCGGTGAGCAGTTGCAGAAACTCCTCTTGAGCAGGAAGAAGCACAGGAGAAAGAGAAAGTGCGAAATTTTTTGAAGTATTGTCAAAAGTAATGAAAGAGAATAGCGGTTCCCTTATAAAGGTCGAACTTGAAGAAGAGACAGCCTGTAAAAGTGAGACACGTGCGGAGCAGAAAGCGACACGTGGACAGTCATTTATGTCTTTGGGAGAAGACAGTTACCGACTGAAAACCGAAAGACGGTTGCACCCAGCAACAGGTATCCCTCCGCGGCAACCCTTGACGCTTGAAGAAATGACGCGAGAAGGCGATAGGAGAACAAAGGGAAAATGAAGCGTTATCTTATTCATTTTCGAAAAGCCATATGACATCTACAAAGAGGCAAGACACACTAAACTAATCGCCATCAGACCAAGAGATATCATAACAATAAACTACATCATCATCTGAGAACGATAGCTCCCTGCTGACGGGAGGGAAAGGCTCATCAACCCTTTTTCCTATGCGTATCATTTATCGGCCTGACTCCTCCTCAGCGGCTGGCGTCACTGTTTCAACGCCCGCGTAGGTAGGGAGAGCCATTTTTGGCGAATCACGAGGAAGAAGAGATGGTTCATCCCCCTTTTGAACAGAAGGGGCAGGAGAATTAAAAAGTGGTTAAGACACCTTTAAGGCTTTTTTCCTCAGCCTCTTGCGACCCCGCCGGTGGACGAACGGCCTCCACGGAGGCGACGGAGGAGGATTGTCTGAATCTGGTGAAGTTGGAGGAGTTGGCGGAGAATCCCGCGCAGTAGTATCCAAAAAATAAGAATCAGCCATGAGATCACAGGCAACCTGCCGAGAGGAAAAATAAACAAAAAAGATGAACGGAAATAGGGGAAAGGATCCCATTAAATAGCCAAAAAAGGGGGAAAAGCTTTTCGATCATCCGACACGACTCTTGAGAACTGACACGCGTACAACCTGGAGTGCAAATCTAGATTTGCAGTCACACCTGTTGGAATCTCCCATAGATCGAGGAAAATTGAAAATTAGCCCAATCAGTTGACAATGAAGCGGCGGCGCAGAATTAATGCAGACCGGTTAGCGAGGAAACCGTCGTGAAAAAACCGTCCAATGACCGACTCGTTTTCAGTTGGGCTGAGGAGGCCTCCAACCGAAAAAAAGACAAATGGCACATTAAAGAAGAAGAATAGTTGCAAGTGGCATAATAAAAACAGTTTATTTATTATGGCCTAACGGCCGAGAGGTACAGCAGCGTAAAAAGAAAAAAGAAAAAAGGCTCAAAGGGAGCCACCGCCGTCAGGCGTCGGAACCAGCATCCTCGGGTATAATGGGAATGTCTCTCAGGGAGTCCATGACCAGAGTAAGGTCAGTAGAGGTGACCCTCATCCCCTTCAGGCATCACCCCAGCATGTCCTTGCGTTGTTGCAGCATGGCGATCACCACTTGAATCCGAGCGATGGAGGTGGCCAACTTCGACACGCTCTCTAAAGGACTGAAATCCTCTAGAGATGTAGCTCCCAGCCTGGAATGGAGTGGGGTCAGCATCCCTTGCAACTCCAACATGTCCTCGGAGGTCTTGATCAGCATGTTCTCCAGGAACCCGACGTCACCATCATTGAGGTTCTTGAGAGTATGGCCCTTGGAAAGGAGGAAATTTTTGGTCAAATGATCCATGATGCAGATTATGAAAGAAAAAGATGAGATGAACTTGAGTGGAGAAAGCTCTCAGATTTATAGGCTCCGAGAAATGGACCTTTTGAAAGAGGAGGTCCTCAAAAGATGAGTCGCCCCGTTACCATCAAAGACCGATGGACCTGATGCGGAAACGAGGATCAACGTCAGCGTGCTACTAAGGATGCTGTACTCGAGAGGAGTACGAGCTAGAATCCTGGAAAACGCGAAGGAGCGCGATATTACAGGTAGCCATGACGTAAAAACCGTACGATTGTAGGTATCCACAGTGTAAGGTCGCGTCGATATCGCAGGTAGCTCCTAGCAGTGTAAAACCTCGCCGATATCGCGGGTATCTGGTGGTATAAAGCTGCACAAAACTGCGTCAATATCGCTGACTTCATGAGCGGAAAGGAAAGAAAGAACCCGCGTGTTCTCGAAACCCTCTCCCGCGGCGACATCTATAGTGGTTCGTCAGCATCGACCACTCTCCTACAGCACGGACAAGTTTGTAACCTTCTGAGCGCTGCCGATGACCCAAGCAGGTTAATACCGCTAGGCGAAAGTGACACTCTAACGGTTCCGGATGAGTTAGCGGCGTCTCTCGCTGATTCCTTGACACCCCATGAGGACGGGTCTTTGGAGAAGCACGAAGACCGGAATCTGCTTGCTCGGACGAAAGCTCCCGACCTAGGCGCTGCCTATCGTTCAATCAATCTTTGTCGTATCGAAACAGACAAAGAAGCTCGATGATCCTACAAGCACATTGCCCTAAGAAGGAATGGATCCTCACCTAAAATCCCCGACATGAATAGAGAGCGATAACCCTTGGTAAACACTCGGGCTCGTTTTCAGTTGGGCTTATGATAACAATTAAGACAATCCTAAGGGCATTGCTGTAATTATGCCCCTGAGGAGGACGGAATCCTATAGCCCTATCGGACATCTAAGTTATCGCCGCTAGACTATGAGGTGTTTTCTGGGATGGTCGACATCAGCGGGGAGGAGGGGGGGAGGTCTCACGCGTCTCTGCACGCACGACATCATCCCATCCCAGGGCAGCCACGGCACCACCCACGGAGTTATCGCCCCCGGCATCACTATAGGTATCGCCCTCGGCACCCTCCTCGGAGGTATCGCCCGTGACGTCAGATCCAGGTATCGCTCGTGACGTCAGCCAGAGCGTTATCTTTCCGGGATATCGGCTTTTTTGCCCAGATATCGCCCCCAACGGCCTATAAATACCCCCTCATTTTTAAAACATCGGGTAAGCCTAAGATTGCCTTCTAGAACCTCTGCTATTTTGAACCACTTACTGACTTAAGCATCGGAGTGTCTACGCTGGAGCCCCCCCTCCGGCGCTTTGTAGGTGTGTCTGACGTCAGCTACAGCAACTCTGACCAACAGAAGCCATCGTCCCGATCGTCTCAAAGATTGAATCTTATCACTCGAGCCCTAGCACGAGTGATTGGGCCAGCGGGCGGCAATGGGAGGCTCGCGGTTGCGGTTTCCTCCAAGGCTCGGGTCTTGGCGCGGGTGATTGAACCTGTGGCAGTAGGGATCATATCACCCGTTCCTCCTTGGATTTGAGCATGTTGGCCACACCTCTTCCATCGCTCTTTTGGTTCCTCCCCTTGGTCAGTTCTTCTCCATCACTTCATTGGTTTCTAGTAGTGGCCACACCTCATCTTTCACTACTATGTTCCCTCACCTAGGCCGAGTCACCTACATTCCTTATCGTGCCCGAGTTTCGGATGTTTTTGGGTTGGATTCTCCATCGTTTCTCCCTATCCACGGTGTAGATTCAAGGACGAATCTCCTCAAACCGGGATGGGATGATACAAGCATGGACCCACCGGTGCCCGCACATATTGCACGGGAAAGGCCTCCCGCTTGGCCTATCTTCCTCACACGGACCTCACGGGTTGGTCGGCCAAACCATGACTAAGTCCGCGCCAAAACCCTAGCTTACCATGAGCTTCCACGCCTAGCCCTCGCAACACATGAGTACCACCACCTACCTCCATGAGCTCGTCCGCCTACGCCAAGCCTTCCGTCTAGGCCAAGACGTGCGCCTATGCCCATCTTCAAGCCCGTCAAAACCAAGCTTCCCAAGGCCCTTTGTCCAAGGGTATTTAGGGGTTTTCCCATGTAATAAGTTAGTAGTATAAATAATGAGTGATAGACTCATTTTAGACCAGTCTTGAATTTGTGAGTGAATCTCTCCATAGGCCAAATCGTAGGAGTAGTGTTTAGGGTTCTTAAAACCGGTTAGGGCTCTTAAAGCCATCCATCTATCTTCATCTTTCTATCGATTAGGTTGCCTAGATTGTATTCTAGGAGGGTTAATCTTGAAGAGAGATCCTTGTGTAGCCAACGGCAAGGTTGCCTAGATCTTATTCTAGGAGGGTTTGTCTAGTTACTCAAGTTATATTCTTGTAAACACTTTTCCATTAATACATATCTACATTTACTCCATCATTCCTCCATTATTTCCGCTGCAATTGTCACTCCATATCCCATCTAAAACGTCTGTCTTCCATTATATCACCGTGGGTTACCATCCTCCTAAAGAGGACTAGATCCTTCGAGAATAATATTCGGCTATCTTTTCCAAATCGGAACCAAGATTGTATCACTAAGGCTGGAAAATGAAAGCTGGAAAATAAAAAACGTACTATAACAGTGAAACAAAATTTTCATATTTAGAAAATTTTCTTGTTTTTTAAAAACAAAAAATTTTGGAAAACAAAAAACAGAAAAAACAAAAAAATTTGCGTTGTGAAACGCAACCTTAGTTTTTGCTTCTTCCAAGACTATATCATGAAGAAGTGACATATGGTCATATTATTATTATTATTATTATTATTATTATAATTCTACTCTCTTATTTTTGTTATGTTATGTCCATTAATTCGTAATTAGTATCAATAGGGTTTTTGTATCGGCTAATTAACATGTCTTTTTTAATATCTTAGCTTCTTGGTTTTGGGTTTTCTTGTTTTTGTTTTATATATATTCTACTTCTTGCACTTAAGAGAATCATCATATTCATATGCTAAAGAAGCTGCGTTTTCTCGCTGCTAAGGACTTGCTGTGTAAGATTTTAGTAAAACACAGATTATTATAATTTATGGTAGAAATTCTTTGTCTATTTATATTTATTTATTATTAGACCAAAAAATGAGAAATCTTTTTGTTTTCTTCAAATTGCCATGTTACTGTTCTTTTTCCTAGTTCTGATGATTTTTGACAAATATACAGTACATAAAGTGTTATGCATCATCAAGTATTGACTCATTGGCTCTTCTCTTTTTGCTTGCAATTTTATCATTCCTGCATTTTTCCATTCCACTAACACAAATGTTTGGTTATTGAATATAGTTAGTAATTTATTATAAAAGTAAAGTGGTAAAAATAATTAATTTTTCTTTTTTTTCTATCCATCTTATCATATACAAATATTATTTTTTTTTTCATTTTCCTATATATATAAAAGATGCACCCATACAAATAGATTTTTCTAAAAATTTCCTTCCTCTCCTTTCCCTTCCTTTCTCTTGTTAAACTTTTTCTTTTTTCCTTCGTATACTTTAATTTCCATACAAAATATACAAGAATAGAGACTTGAAATAATAATTTTAGGTTTATTTTATCTGAATTCGGGAGAAGGAAAAGTTTAAAATTTAGGGTTTTAACCGAGATTAAATTGAGGTTCAATGAGGGTTTGATATATATAGTATAAAATATTTATATATACATTTATCTCATAATTTTATAAGAAAATCTTGTATACCAATAAATATAAATATAAACTAAAATCACCAAATTAAATTTATTTCTCTTTTCACTTTTATTCAGTAACAAGTTATTTATTTTAAAAATAAAAATAAAAAAGTATATAGAAAAAGAATTCACTATAAATAATTGTTTTGCTGTTTTTCAATACAAAAATTAAAGGCAATCCAATTTAAAAAATTAATGACAACGACTCTGTTTTTGTTTTTAATGGAAATCCAATTCAAAACAATTACGTAAGTGGAGAGATTGTTGGGAAATAAAAAGCAATTAATTGCAAACATTAATACAAGGAATAATTAAGCGGCTGAAAACAAGTTTAAAAATGTCCTGATCATTCAACTACTTATGCCAAAATATCTACTGCTTCTTCTTCTATTGAGTTTCCCCCCCTTCAGTTTAGCTCTTAATTGTTTCAGTTTCTCTTCTGGATGCTCCCTTTCACTAAACCCGGAAGTTAAAAAATATAATTTGTGTTTAGTTTCGAACAAAATCGCATCAAAAGACTTAAAACAGAAACTTAATCCAGTAACTATGCAAATAGATAAATCATATTAGAAATAATGAATCAAACCGTGTACCTTACACTAAGAAGACAAAATTAGTTAAACAAACAAATTTAAACTCGGCCACTGGAGTTTAAATCGAATCAAAATATGCTGCTTTGATGAGACGAACACCCTCTATTAGAATCCACACTAATGAGCCAAAATCTGACAGATTATAGTGTGCTAGCACCAAGAGAAAAGAGAGTCTATGGAACTCTTTCGTTTTTCTCTGTTTGTACGTTTCTAATGTGTATATTCTATTTTATGCGTTTTTATCATATATATACTATAGGATTTCACTTGTAATTAGTTATTTAAATATATACCTCAATATATGATGAGTGCTGAATTCTAGCTTCCTTCACGGGAATATTGTAATACCTATTTGATTTTAACTCCAATCTAGTTGACAGTAACCTTTTCTCTTTTCTAGGGTTGGCCTTTGGGCTGCCGCCGGCTCCTTGGCCGGCGGCAACCTCCTGTTTTCCTTTCTTCTCCGTTGTTTTCGTTTTCTCTCTTTACTTTTTCCTTATTGTTATTTTCGGCAAAATCAAGAGTTGTGGTGTGTTTGGCGTTGTCTCTTGTATTTGCCTTTAGTTCGTGTTCTCTGGGTCATACTTTATGACCCTTTTTAATAAAACCTCTACTTATTAAAAAAAATATGATGAGTGCTGAAACCACAAAAAATAATTAAAATTCTGCTTAAAATAAAATAATTGTAGTAAGTAGTAATAGGGGTCGTGTCTAAAAAGATTGAGCAGAAGATATGGGTTATGTAATGAACGGATGAGATTAACTTAATTAATCAACATTAAAGGAGCCAAATCCGAAGATATGTTCAAGACAACCAGAAAAATGTACCAGTTGGTTTGTTTTGATAATGGGTTATTGTAAAAACAATAATGAAAAACAATTGAAAATAACGGTAAGAAGATTGAGAATGAACTAATGATAAAAGGTCTAGCAAGGGATTTTACCTTGGATTCGATGTCAAAAGTTGATCATGAATTCACAAAATAGCTCTTTTATTTTTCTTATAAATTGGCTATAATTACTAACGAGCTCTAGCAACCTTGCTCTTCCTTAGAATTAATTAACTAAAACAATCTCTTAAGTTAATCCTAATTATCTAGACAACCTTTAAACAAGCTCTTAGAGTTTAGCCCCCACAATCGCTTTAGAATTTAGAAGAACACCAATTCTAATTTTTAATCACACAAGCTCTGATTAAATAATTAAATTACCTATTTTCTTGCTACGTGTATTAACCAATTTAAACAATTCTGGATTTAATTAAATGAAGTAGCTAGTTGTTGCTTAGGATCATAAAGGAATGACCAATTCTAATATTCACACTAACCACTCCAAAATAGATAAATATAAGATAAATAAAGAAATTAAGAATAAGTATCTCACAACTTTTTATTCAAATCCTCCTTACGAACCCTTGCTAGAATAAAAGAATGTTAGCTACACATGGCTTAAGTCTTCTTATCAGAGTTAATAAAATAAAAGAAGAAAAATACAAAAAAAAGACTTAAAAGTCAAAACTAATGGTGTTGTTGATTGGGATATGATGTGGGTGATGATCTGATGATCTCTCCATCCATGTTATTTATAGCATGGAAAATGCATGTGCAAAATCCCCCTTCTAAGTCACAACAAATGTTTACGTTTCTTCACTTATATCATGAGATATTGTTTATGTTTCGATTATATTGTGTGCAATTGTTTTGTTTAAATTATCTTACAGAAAAATGTTCACTCTTTGTAGGATAACCAGGAGTAGGAGCAACAGAGTTCAAACATACTACACATTTTGGATTGTGAGATTCAAACCAAGTATTTTGTCATTTTATATAGTAAATTTTGGACTATTCCATGCATATCTAACAATTGTGATTAAAAATTACACCCATGAAATAATGTGGCTAGTTTTTGGATTTTCTAATATATGCCACTGACTTTAGAAGCAGTAAAATTTAGATAATGATTTTAATACTTCAAAAGTCAAGTAGGATGAGATACTACCCACTTTTGACATATTTATGTCTCTAATTGACCCAAATATTATAAATATAACATAATTAATGGAAGCTTCAACTTTTATTATGAATTGAATGCTTCATTTTTCTTTTGAGGTTATAATACTTCAATTGTAAATAATGTAAGTTTCATCCCCAAATACATGCCTTAGTAAAAGTTTCTTAAAACAAAGATGCAAGATGAATTTCGTCCCTTAAAGGTGCCTATTGGAGAAGAAATTCGACCCCAATAGTGTAACACACGTCTTATATACTAACGAATACTATCACCTTAAGCGGTTTATAAAAATAAAATTCATCACCTAAAGACGGTTATAGGCATGAAATTTGTCACTTTAAGAGGTTTACAAAATAAAATTCATCACCAAATGAGGGTTATAGGCATGAAATTCGTCATCTTAAGAGGGTTATAGACATGAAATACGTCACCTTAACGTTACTCCAAGAGGGTTATAACTTATAGGTATAAAATTCGTCACATTAAGAGAGTTTTCGGCATGAAATTTGTCACCTTGACGTCACCTAAGGAGGGTTATAGGCATAAAATGCATCGCCTTAAGAGAGCTGTAGGCATGCAATTTGTCACCTTTACATCACCTAAAGAGGGTTTTAGGCATGAAATTCGTCATCTTAACTTCATCTAAAAGGGTTGTAGGCATGAACTTCGTCACCTTAAGAGGCTTATATGCATGAAATGCATTACCTTATGAGGGTTTTAGGCTTGAAATTCGTCACCTAAGAGGGTTGTAGACAAATATACAAATAAATACCACTTCTTATGGAGACAAATTTCGTTCCTTGAGGTCTAAAAAATGGATGAACTTTGTCACCTAAAATACTTTTAAGGTGACAAATTTCTTGCTTAAAATTTACATGTGGCTTCACATTTTGTCGCCAAAACAAGCCCGAGCCAACAAATATCATTACCCAATGTAAATTCCGGAGACGAATTGAAACAAAACCAATTTTTGAGAAATTATAATCCCACAAATTTCATCATCATAAGAACATCTCTAAGGTGACAAGCGATAAAAAGTCATCACCTAAACCTAAGAAAATGCTCATCATGGCGAGGATAAATCGTCACCTTATATTTAGGCGATGATTTTCGTACATACGGCAATGAAAAATAGCTGCCACCTTAGACCTCATTTTGTTGTTGTGAGATACGATTTGAGTAGAAAGAGAATAGATGAGGGCAAGTGAGTTGGTGAGCGTTACATGCATTGAGACTCTCGCGACTGATAGGTCGCTTCACCATAATCAGATGGTGAATGGTCAAATCGAGTAGGGGGGTTCATCAACTACCATAACCCACCCAACCCGACTTTACCCTCATAAAACAAACCCTATATCCATTGAACGGTGGTAGGGAAAAATTTTAATTTTCAAAAATATCGACCCATATTAGCAAATATAGGATCTTCATATTTAATATCCATAAAAATCCGACCTTACCTACACAAAAAAAAAAACTAATAATAACATATAAATATAAAAAAATATGCATAATTGTTTTTCAAACTTTTGTCTATCATTTGGAATTTGGTATAAAATTTTAGTTTGTAGACATAGGTATTGATAATCAAATATATTAACATAGAGTTGTCATATTTTGTCATATTGCTCATATTTTTATGTATTCACTTTAAAATTTTCAATTTAAACTTAATTTTAAAGTAAAACACTTCTTTTCAAATATAATTTTTTTGATTATATAAAAAATTTAGTATTCATTCAACCCGTTAATCCACAAAAATAATATCTGATCCTATTCTACCCAACCCTATAATATTTTGACAGTTTGGATGTAGGGTCGGAAATGTAAACTTCAAAACCGACTAAATGCAGTTGGATATAGGGTTTGACAAAAAACCAACCTGCCTATACCAGTGAACACCCCTAAAATCGAGACAGGTGTCGGCAATATATTGGATGGTTTGGTTTAGTTTAGTAATTTGGTTTGTATAATCAACGGAACACTCAAGTTTATGTTCGATAACCTGAATAATTTTATTTATCCGTCCATTTAATTTGTGTTTGTTAATTTGGTTTGAATACTTGTACTATTTGAATTTTACTAAAATAAATTTCTAGTGATAGCGGGAAATATTTGTATGGTTGTGGTTTATCAATTGTGGGATATAATAACTGAATGAAACAATATTTTGGATAATTAAATTTAGATATTAAAAATTTCGACGGTTCGAATAATTAAAAAAATACTAAATTTTCTTTGTACAATTGGTTCGGATAATCACCATCATTTTTTATGTCGGTCTATAATTTGATTTGACTATCTGAATTATTCAAATTTTATTGAAGTAATAGCGGGAAATGGTAGTATCTTATGGTTTCTACCATAGTAATAAAAACTGAGCCGAATAGCCCAGTCCGACTAATACACCGGTTACCCGAACCCTTGCCCAGTTCGTTCCTTCATTTTCCACAAAAGTAAATGAACCAGAAAAAAACCAGTTGACCCGCCTGGTTGAACTAGTTCAACTCGGAATTTTTTAGTATTTTTTTATATTTTTATGGTATAAATATGTATTTTTAAATTTTATTAAACCAATAACCAAACTTGTTTGAATTTGATTGAACTATTGAACCAAGGACGGATCTAGGGGGGCCACCGTGGGCTGATGCCCACCCTGGGCTAATGGGAATTTTTTTTTTAGTATACAGCCCAGCCCAAATCTCTAATCTAACCCACCCCAAATTAATTGCCTTATTGAGTAAATTGATACCCAATCTGTTGTTAAATAATTAGTGCTACATCTCTAGATTAATTACATATCCTCAATTTCACAAATCGATTAACGGTTTGCTCCAATCTTGCATTTTAAATTAATTAGCCAAAGTTTCGTATTTTTAAAATTAAATTTTGGTCGTCCATCAATCGAATATTTCGTACGAATTGGTGAATCGGCGATTGATTTTAAAATATTTTAGTCGACTCCGTTTTTTATTTTGTGGTTGTTGGTCGGGATCAAATATTTTAGCCTTAATATTTGTTTTTGTAGATATGGACAAATATTTGATTAAACCATCTACTCAAGCACCATCAAATGTTGGTCCAAATGTTGGTAGACCAAGGCGGAAAGGTGAGCAAATTTCCAATCTACATCATTATCAAGTTGGTTTATTTTATCAAGTCATTGATATGCAACTTCATGAGCTTAATAATCGATTTGATGAGAGGAATAGCGAATTACTCCTTTGTGTGGCATGCTTAAATCCAAGAGACTCCTTTGTTGCTTTCAATAAGGAGAAATTGCTTCAATTGACTCAATTTTATCAAGTTATCTAAATATTTGTTATTTAGTGACGGATACAAATACTCTTAAGCATTTGTTCAATTTTTCGTTCAGCTCGTTTGGTTTCCCTTTAAAATACCCAAAAAAAAATTTTCGGGGGCAACCCCCGGCCCCCCTGAAAATCACTCCTGGATCCATCCCTGTATTGAACCATTAATCCAAGAGTTTGAGTAGTTCAATCTACGGTAGGGTTTTTAAAACCATGGTTTGTACTGCAATTGGGTTATTATTATTAATTATTACTAGTTATATAGATTATGGTATATATAAATAATTATAATATGTTATGTTATAAAATATAAAAATTAAAAGCAAAAAGAAAAGGAAATGGAGAAGGATGCTGGTCGCTGGATGAAGAGGAGAGAAGGAGATGGGCAGGCAAAAGGAAGCTTTCATCCTACTAAGAAATATGACTATATGCTAATTAAAATAAAAATTATAAGCAAAAATAAATTAAAACGTTGTATATAACTATATGCTAATTAGGTTAGGTTAGTTATGGAGAAAAATTAAAATTTAAGCAATACCAAATTTAATTACCATGAAGAAGTTGAATATATCTTGGTTTATGATCGAGGAATTACTTAATGTAAATAAAAAAAACCAATTGATATTAATTATTAAACACAAACAATAAAATAAATTTTTTTTTAAAAAAATAGAATAGATAATTATGATTATAATTTAAATTAACTAATTATGTTTTTAATTTTAGTTACTTATTTTATTACATGCTTGGAAAACTAATTATATATTTTATTTTGGTATCCTTAAATTTTGTGAATCAATACTAATTTTATTCGCACCTGACTGTGTATGTCGGTATTTTATTATCTATATATATTTAATATATATTATCTAATTTAACTACCAACTAAATTAATATTAGTACTAGTACTCCCGCTATTGTTAAGAATTTCAATGCTCTCACAATTGTTAAGAAAATTAAGGGTGTAATAGATTTTTAAACAATAATTTAAGGGTGTAATAGATTTTTAAACAATAATTTAAGTGTATAATAGATTTTTAAAAAATAACTTAAGTGTATAATAAATTTTTAAAAAATAGGACCTATAATTTAATTCATCCAGAAGGCGCAATAACATGAATTTCCCATATTCTACAGGTTCTTAACCAGCCTTTGTCTTCCACGGCACATAAACAATATATATCTGATATTCAACCGCTTATGGTTGACATTATCTTTTTATTGCCATTTCCCTAAAACCAGATCCTGCAAATTCTTTATAAAAAACAAATAATAATAATAATCTGCAATCAGTCAATCAATAACAGGTTTGAACATTGACTAAAGATATCATCATTTCTACCTTCTCAGCAATCACACACCTCCCATTTGAATTCCTCCAAAACAAAGATTAAATCTTGCTTGTCTTAGTAATACAAGTTATTCAGGGTTTTTTTCCTTTTTTAAATGATTTTTTTAACAGCAGACTAATGTTGCAATGACAGGTATTTATACCCATCAAGAACAGGGGAAGAGAAAGAAAGAAGAGAAGAGAAGAGAAGATGTATGTGACAAGACCTCTCTCATGGTATCGAAGAGAGCCTTCAGCTCTTACATTAGGTTCTCCTGAAGGACCAAATTCTGGAGTTTTGGTGATCCAAGATGAAGAAGCTGAGTCCACTTGTTTCTTCGGATTGATCAAGAGCAATCGAATCAAGTCGCTGCCTTTTCCTCAGAACAAGAACTTATCTGTCAATTACACTCGAAACAATGGGAAGAGACACAGTGTTGACGTCAACCGTGTTCTCTTCATTCCTGTTCTTAATCAACCATTGTCCTCCAACCTATACTATGTGGTAGAGAGAAAAGGAAAGCACAAAGGGTATGTTTTTAGTCTTCTCTGCTCTGTTCTGTTTGTAAGGTTGTGTGTTTTGGGGGACCATAAGAAATTCTTAGTTTTGTGCTAATAAATCTAACATCTTCATTTACTTGCCTGCATTAGCAAAACTCACATGAATTCAAAGGAGGAAGACATGACAACCTGCTGTTTGTTTAACAGCATCTCTGATTCAAAACCACAGCCTTTGGATCCCCGAAGCATTTATCAACAGTTCGAGATTCGATCCCGATACTCTGGCTGCTTTGTCGCCAAATCTGTAGCCCCAAATGGGTTTCCTCCCCAATTCTTAAAGCGAAAAGGATGGGAACTGTACACCTCAACCCCAAAAGAGTTCCAATTGAGTGAAGCAGCAGGCGTTGACAGAACCCTCCGCGCCCGCCTTCCAGACTTAAACTTCTCATCAGCTAAGGAGAATTCTCCATCATTGGTGGTAGGAAAATGGTACTGCCCTTTTATGTTCATCAAGGAAGGAGGAGAAGTAGTAAAGGAGCAGATGACAAATTCTACATATTATAAGATGACATTAGAGCAGCAATGGCAACACATCTTTTCTTGTGATGAGAACAAAAGCAATGAAGTGAATGTGGATGTTGATGTTAGCATTGAAGTTGTTAGAATTGGTAGGGAACAAGTTGTGGCAAGTAGCAAGAATCTTGTTGATGGTGTGGTGCGGTTTAGGAGTACTAGTTTTCTTGGAGGAGAAGGAACAAGTGTTGGGCTGAGCTTGGAAATTGTGGAGAAGATGAGGTGGGAGGAAGAAAGGTTCAGGTGGGTTTATGGAGAAAGTGGGGAGAGGGTAGTGAAGGTGAAGAGGGTGGAGGAATTTGGAAGGAAAGGAGAATGGAAGAGATTGGATTGTTATGTGTTAGTGGAGAGATTTGTGTTGAAGAGAATGGATGGAAGCTTGGTCCTCACTTATGAATTCAAGCATCCTCATCTCTTTAGGAGCGAGTGGGAATGAATTGTCACTGTATGGTTGTCGATCTTGACGTCCAAGTCATACTGCAATGCACTGGAACTGTGTTCTGGGGTAAACAATTCGAGGATCAAGCCAATATGCATGTAAAAGGAGTGTTTAGCGAGGATAAATTACATAACCGAGATTAAATTGAGGTTCAACTCATAATTTTATAAGAAAATCTTGTATACCAATAAATATAAATATAAACTAAAATCACCAAATTATTTTTATTTCTCTTTTCATTTTTATTCTGTAACAAGTTATTGATTTTAAAAATAAAAATAAAAAAAGTATATAGAAAAATAATTCACTATAAATAATTGTTTTGCTGTTTTTCAATACAAAAATTAAAGGCAATCCAATTTAAAAAATTAATGACAACGACTCTGTTTTTGTTTTTAATGGAAATCCAATTCAAAACAATTACGTAAGTGGAGAGATTGTTGGGAAATAAAAAGCAATTACTTGCAAACATTAATACAAGGAATAATTAAGCGGCTGAAAACAGTTTAAAAATATCCTAATCATTATATAATTTTTGTTAAAATGAGTTTGAAAAATGTGTATAAGTGAAGAAACTTATAGAAGAGGGATTGCACATGCATTTTCCATGCTATAAATAACATAGATGGAGAGAGATCATCTAATCATCACCCACGTTATGTCCCAAACAACAATACCGTTAGTTTTGACTTTTAAGCCTTTTCTTCTTTTGTTTTATTAACTCTAATAAGAATACTCAAGTCATATGTGGCTAACATTCTTTCATTCTAGCAAGGGTTCGTTCTGACGATTTGAATAAAAAGTTGTGAGATATTTATTCTCAATTTTATTTATTTATTTTATATTTACCTATTTTATATATTTACTATTTTGGAGTGGTTAGTGTGAATATTAGAATTGGTCATTCCTTTATGATCCTAAGCAACAACTAGCTACTTAATTTAATTAAATTCGGAATTGTTTAATTTGGTTAATACAAGTAGCAAGAAAATAGGTAATCTAATTATTTAATCCGAGCTTGTGTGACATATCTTGCTCCATGTCTTGCTCCATCCGTTGTTTTTGAAAAAGGAATACCGCATGTAACATAGTTGATCCTAATTCCTGCAAAAATTCATTCGATTAATCTTTAATTCTTGATGCCTAGCATATGAAAATAAAAGTCTTCAACATTGGATAAATTCTTCATTTGATGATCTTTTTGGAGTTCTTGTAAGAAATTGTTCCAGATGGCCAAGAAGCACACCGAAGTTCCTTCTATCATGCTCATAATTACATATCATAAGATATTGTTTATGTTTCGATTATATTGTGTGCAATTGTTGTGTTTAAATTATCTTTCAGAAAATGTTCACTCATTGTAGGATGATAACCAGGAGTAGGAGCAAAAGAGTTCAAACATACTACACATTTTGGATTGTGAGATTCAAACCAAGTATTTTGTCATTCTCTATAGTAAATTTTGGAGTATTCCAGGCATATCTAACAACAATTGTGATTTTTGAAATAATGTGGCTAGTTTTTGGATTTTCTAATATATGCCACTGACTTTAGAAGCAGTAAAATTTAGATAATGATTTAAATACGTCAAAAGTCAAGTAGGATGAGATACTACCCCATTTTGACATATTTATGTTTCTAATTGACCCAAATATTATAAATATAACATAATTAATGGAAGCTTCAACTTTTATTATGAATTGAATGCTTCATTTTTCTTTTGAGGTTATAATACTTCAATTGTAAATAATGTCAAGTTTCATCCCCAAATACATGCCTTATAATAGTTTCTTGAAACAAAGATGCAAGATGATTTTCGTCCCTTAAAGGTGCTTATTGGAGAAGAAATTCGACCCCAATAGTGTAACACACGTCTTATATACTAACGAATACTATCACCTTAAGCTGTTTATAAAAACAAAATTCATCACCTAAAGACGGTTATAGGCATGAAATTTGTCACTTTAAGAGGTTTACAAAATAAAATTCATCACCAAATGAAGGTTATAGGCATGAAATTTGTCATCTTAAGAGGGTTATAGGCATAAAATACGTCACCTTAACGTTATTCCAAGAGGGTTATAGGTATAAAATTCGTCACCTTAAGAGAGTTTTCGGCATGAAATTTGTCACCTTGACGTCACCTAAGGAGGGTTATAGGCATAAAATGCATCGCCTTAAGAGAGTTGTAGGCATGCAATTTGTCACCTTTACATCACCTAAAGAGAGGGTTATAGGCATAAAACCCGTCACCAAAAGAGGGTTTTAGGCATGAATTTCCACATATGAGGTGGCCTTAGACGTTTCACCGTCCTCCCAGGCACGAATGCGGGGAGGCACTGATATGATGCCTTTTTATGCATGTTTTTCCCTCTCTTTTAGGTCTAATTTCACACTTGATACTACTAATTTGGCTTGTTTTCCAACCACTTTGTAGATTTGGACTAAAGGGAGAAACTTGCTGAAAAGCGCGCCATTTGGATGCATTTTTGCTGATCTTTCATCGTCGAGCCCTAGATGCAGTTTCATCGTCGAGACCTACTGTCTAGGCCTAGACGAGATCTTATGTCTAGGCCTAAACGGAGCACGAGGATGTTTCTTTTCGGATGACGCTTGGCCGAAGATGCTAAAAAGATTCTAGCGGGATTCCATGTGCAAATCATCCAGCTCATTAGAGAATATTCCTCTATACCATTTTGTCCCCTAGTGGGGTTGTTAGGCTATATATAGAACCTTAACTTTAGGTTAAAGGGGACTACTCTTTAGTATATTTTTCATCTTTTTAGGGTTTTCAATCATTGTAGCCACCTCTCTAACATTGGGATTTGTTCTTCCCTTATTTTTCCAGAAATTGGAGCCCCAAGCTCCAATTAGTTTTTAATCCAGATTTTCGTTTTCATCTGCACCTCTTTGCTGTTTATGTTGCTTTCTCCATCTATCTTGTGCATGATTTCCAGCATGAGTGGCTAAATCTCTTAGTCTTGGCAGGGGTGTTTTAAGGGTTGCAAGAGGATAGTTGGGAGGTCAAAGTGTTCTTAAAACGTGTTCATTGTTGTATCCGCTTTCTTGCCATTTTATTGTCATTTCGTGTGAGATTTGTTGGTAGTTTGATCACCTATTTGCATGTTTCTCATGAATATTGTCATCTCCATGGTAATAACTAACGTGAGGCCATGGAATAGAGTAGGCACCTGGTCCAGAGTCACCATGTCGTTTGGTCCAATCTGGCTAGGGCAAGAAACCGGTTAGGGCAGACTTCTCAGTGTCTGGCCCTAGACGTGTCTTCTCTCCACTTCACGGGCCTGTGTGTATGGCCCATAAGCGTACCTTGGGCACAGTGTCACGGCCACTCCCATAAGCGTACCTTGGGAGTGACTTCTCTTAAGAAGAGAAGTAGGGAATCTCCGTGAAAACAGGGTTCCTATAGCACGTCTATGGCGTGAACGCAGTCTATCCTTGCACCGATGACCGACTAGACCTCGACGCAATCCGCCGTCTACCCCTGCTAAGATTTCTCCTTTTATCTGATTTAGTATCTTTACTTACTTTGTTATTATCTTTATTACACTTGTTAGTCTTTACCATTTTTATTGATATTCGCTTGCTTTATTTTCGTTCCCTTTTTATTTAATTATTTCGTTTGTCTAGTGTTACTTGTTATTTGCATTTTTATTCTCTGTCTCAACATCAACTGCCATCGTTGGCTAGATTCGTCTAGACCGACCAAACCCCCCCCCCCCCTTGTGTTACTTTTATGTCTGTTGCATTTTCATCCTCATCATACATTTAGGGCAAGATTAAATTTAGTCCTTCATTTTCCCTGTGGTTCGACCCTGACTTGCTGCTATATTCATTAATTTGTGCATCTAGCCTATCAGGATTATAAATATTACTTTTGACGCGCGTTTCGACGGCGCATCAAATTTTGGCGCTGTTGCCAGGGAGAGTGTTTACGGACTAATTTTCTTTCTTTTACTTGTATGACCAGGAGATCTGCACCAGACCTTCTACCCCTCGACCACGAACTCACGAAGACAGAGAGAGAATTTCGGAGACAGGCCGGAGCAACCTCTAGAAGAGTAATTCCCCGTCCTGCCCTCGACAGTCAAACCTCTAGTCAGACCGGTCCCGACAATTATCTTCATCCCGACCTCGACAACCCAGTAGTTGTCTACCCCGAGATACTCAATATGGCAGACCGTCCTAATATCGACAATCCTCCGCAGACCATTGAGGACCTCAATGGTGCCCCTGAAACACCAAACACTTGTATCGTTTGGCCCACTGTTCCTCATGATTGGACGCTCAAGTCTGCAGTCATGCACCATCTACCCCTCTTCCGTGGTGTTCCAAAGGAAAATCCTCACCGCCATCTTCAGCAATTGCACTCTATTTGCGACGCCATGAAGCCGGCCAATGTCAGTATTGAGCACGCCAAGCTCCGAGCCTTCATGTGGTCTTTGAAAGATGATGCCCTAGACTGGTTCTATGATCTACCCCCAAATTCCATCAATTCTTGGGCTGAAATATCAAAATCCTTCACCGAAAAATATTACCCATCAGAAATGGCTAATGTAACTCGCAAGCAATTGGTGTCTATAGTCCAGAGGAAAGAAGAAGATTTTGGCCAGTACCATGAGCGCTACAAAAAGATGCAAGCTATGTGCCCCTCACACAACCTTACCGAGCACGCCCTCATCCAATATTTTTGTGAAGGTCTCAAAGCTCGTGACAAGGCATTGCCCAACGCCGCTGCTGGTGGTGCTATCACCAGACTCACACCTGCAGCCGCGAAGGCTACCATAGAGTTAATGGCAAGGAATTGCACACCCGAGGAAAGTAATCATCCAGGGCAAGATGCCCAAGTGGCCGCGATGCAGACCCAATTGACCGCTATGATGGGCATGCTTCAGAACATGGCCCCCGGACAGATAGTTCAGGTCAAGACCTGTCAGATATGCAACATGACCGATCATCCAACAGATGCGTGCCCGCATATCCCCGATGAAATTCAGAGTATCAACGCCATTGGAAATTACAATCAGGCCCCATACGGACAGAATTACAATCAAGTGTGGAGACCACCAAACTCCGGTTGGGTCAGCCATCAATAAATGTTTGGACCAGGACAACCAACGCAGCACAATCAGTACATGAATCAGGCCCAACCAACTTTCAATGCCCAAAACTTCCAGCCTAGATCTACCCCTCCCAACAACCAACAATCTTTCTATCAACCCAATCAGGGCCAGACCTCCACTTCGTCTACCCCACCGGTTGATGAGGTAGCTCACTATAGGAACGTCATCACTGATCTACAAAAACAAATGAGCGTCATGTCTGATCTACAAAAACAAATGGGCATCATGGCCGCGGACATGAAAGAATTGAAAAACAAGGGCAGATTGTCGCCCCAGACTGAGGCCAACCCAAAGCACAATGTGTGTGCTATGACTCTTCGCAGTGGCTATGTCTTACCCCCTCAAGAGCATCTAGGCCTCGACGTCGACAAATCCTTTCCAGAGCATCTAGGCCTCGACGTTAAAAAGTCTCCTGAATCCGAAATCTTGCCCAAGAAAATACCCAAAGCCAAGTTCATTGGGCCTAAACTCCCAGAAGTGATGGAGGATCGCATTAGATCCCCACGAGGGATGGCTCCACGAGGTGACACGAGCCCACAAGAATTTACCCAAGAGTATATACACAAGATCCTCGAGCCGCCCTTTCCTCAAAGGCTAGTCAAGACCAAGAAGAAGGAAGAGTATCAAGAAATCCTTGATATGTTCAGCAAAGTCCTCGTCAATATCCCACTTCTCCATGCCATCAAAAATGTGCCCCGCTATGCCAAGTTCCTGAAAACGCTTTGCACTAACAAATGCAACTTGGCCGGGGTAAACAAGATAAGTGTGGGGGCGAATTTCTCTGCCATTATCCAACAGAAGATCCCTCCAAAGTGCGAAGACCAGGGCATGTTTGTCCTCCCCTGCACGATAGGGACAATCAGTATTGGCAAGGCCATGTGTGATCTAGGGGCTGGCATTAATGTCATGCCCTTGACGATTTTTAACCGTCTTGGCCTAGGACCCCTCGAGCCAACCCCGCTTGTCATCCAATTGGCCGATCGTTCCGTAATTCACCTCGAAGGTGTAATTAAGGACGTCTTGGTCCAAGTAGGTGACTTCCTATTTCCCACAGACTTCTATGTCATTGCCATGGAGAATGAAGAATCCGCTAAAGCCACAGATGTTCTTCTAGGGCGACCGTTTTTAGCTACAGCCAGGGCCAAGATAGACGTTCATGACGCATCTATCTCTCTTGAATTTGATGGAGAAATCATTAAGTTCAACATGATGGAAGCCGTGCAATATCCTTCTAATCTTGCTTGTGTTAATTTTGCTGATACGATCGATCCTTTGGTTGATAAAGTTACTGACTTGAATTCTATTGAACCTTTTCAGTCTGCCCTCGACAGAAGCATCACGCCAGCAAGATTGGACGTCTTGGCCTCGACAATTAAGACTCCACCAGAATTACATGAAGTCGCTGCCGCGTTAGAAGAGCATTCAAATGTTGACGTTGTAGACCTTATTGCTACACAAGTTTCCAATCTTGACGCGGACGACTCTATCCAGCTTGCCCTAGACAGAACTATTTCATCCGTCGCATTGGACCCCTTGGTTTTGACACTTGTGACTTCAGAGCACTCAATTGTTGATAGTGTTGACCCTATAGATACACGAGTTTTCGATCTTAACGCTGATAACTTTTCCCATCTTGCCCTCGACAGGAACATCACTATAAATACAGCGTCTGCCCCTTCTTTTGTGCAGGGCCCTAAGTTGGAGTTGAAGAGCTTGCCCTCGCACCTCAAGTACGCCTACCTTGGCAAACATGACACACTCCCGGTGATCATCTCTAGCAAGCTTGATCCAGATGCGGAGCGCGAGCTGGTGTCGACACTCAAAGGATACCACGAGGCCCTTGGATGGACGGTCGTCGACTTCAAGACACTTGACCCAGTTCTTTGCACTCCTCAACCAGCCATGACTCCAGCTGTCGACGTGACCACTTTTGAGGCTACGGTAACCCCCGCCTCAACTGCTACTGCTACTTCCTTGACCATCGAGGGCAAGACGCCCAATGATAACCCAACTCCGCAACCTGCCCAAGACACGACCAAGACTAACACTCACCACGATAAGTTGCTCTCTTCTAAAACTTTTGATACTGGGCAAAAGGTTTTACTTTACAATTCTTGTCTTAGGCTCTCTTCCAGAAAGTCGAAGCAAAAATGGACCGGCCCTTACCGTGTCACGAAGTTGAATGATCATGGTGAGGTTGCGATCCAGAATATGGACACGGGTCTTATTTTCAAAGTGTATAACCACAGATTGGAGCTATTCCACGAAGGTTTCCACCCCCTGGTGGCAGACCCACCAGTCTTGCCCTAGACGCCTAACATCGTCTAGGCCTGGACGAAAAAGATGGCCGGTCAAGGAGGCATTTCATCGCGCCTCATTTATTTTTTCCTCGTATCTCTCTCGTTTAAGTAATTATTTTTGTTATTCCTTTCTTTACTTAGTTTTTATTATTAATTCCTATTTTATTTGGTTTATTTAGGATGCCCCTTTCCATTTTTCCTATTTTTATTTCCTTAATTCCGTCCCCTTTGTTTTAATTTCGTTTTTATTATAAAAAAAAAAAAAAAACTTTATTTTATTTTTTTTCCCTCCTCT
This sequence comes from Viola odorata, assembly GCA_963691705.1. Taxonomy (NCBI): domain Eukaryota; kingdom Viridiplantae; phylum Streptophyta; class Magnoliopsida; order Malpighiales; family Violaceae; genus Viola; species Viola odorata. The sequence continues at coordinate 43,742,796 of OY829538.1, forward strand.
TCCTCATCCATTTCAAATTTTGAAATTGCAGATGAGAATCCGCATGCCACGCACCCCACGCGCTCCGCGTCGCCCAATGGAGTCGCGACACGCGTCTTCAACGCCTCATCCACTCCGTCAACGCGTCATCATCCCCAATCCGCGACCACGAATCAGCTCGCGCCACGTGGCGCTGCGCTATCCACAATCCGAGAGCCCAACCACCGCGCGCCACGTGGCAGATACCCCTTCCTTATCCTCATCCGCAATCCGTGTCACCCAACAAGAGCACGACACGCGTCCAGCAATCTGCGAAGCCCAATCCGCGCTCGCCACGCGTCTTCAACGCCCCATCCAGCCAGTCAACGCGTTATCCTCCCGCAATCCACCTCGCCCAATGACGCGTTGCCACATGTCGCGTAATCCGGCTCTCCAGCCAGCGCGCGCCACGTGTCCTTCCTTATCCTCATCCGCAATCCGTGTCCACCAATCACGGTGTGCCACGTGTCGCGGTATCCGCTCTCCGAATCCCTCAGCGCCACGTGTCCCGCGTCATCCATATCCGTGCAGGCAACCACAACGCGCCACGTCATCCACAATCTGCGCCTCACTAGCCGTCCTACCGCATCGCGCCACGTGGCAAGGACGCCTCCTCTTCCTTCCTCTCACTCGAGTCGTTTTTTCTCTATCTTTTTCCTTTTCCTTTCTTTCTTTTTTTTCTTTTTTTTTTTTCTTTTTTTTTTTTCCTTTCCTCCCCCACCTTCAACATTCATCCATGTCCCTTTCACCCTCACTCCATCTTCTTCCCTTGGAACCCTAGCCACACACTTAGCCAAACACC